>OX451741.1:1481512920-1482134276 GCA_948472305.1 Vicia faba | reverse complement strand
AAGATACTTGGCACCATTGCAATTATGGTCTAAACGATGACCGCGCCTGTCCCTTTCACATTCTAACACAAGATTGTCCACCAAATGCAATGGTGGAATAAAATTGTTAAAAGGTTTAAAACATAGCAATAATCTTTGAGAACTTCAGGGTAGATAGCTCTTGAGTACTTGTCAACTTGCAAAATAAAAACACTTGCCTATTTTTCAAACCACACATCACTACACTTTCAAAAACGAACTTTCAAAACCTTGTAACATCTTTTCAAAAAGACAAACACCTTTTGTAAAACATTCGAGTAAAGAATTGTTACAAGGGTAGCCTAAGACAAGGCATCTTTTCAAAACATTTTCAAAACCACGCACAAAGCACCATTTCAAACAATTGAAAACCAAGGCAAGTTGATCTAAGCAAGTACCTAAGAGCCCATGGATAACCATGGATAGAAAGGGTGCAAATACCTTCCCTTTCTATAATCTACTCCCCGAACCCAAGAAAATATCTCAAAGGTTTTTGCTGTGCTTTTTAAACCTTTCCTTAGGATAAAATAAAAGTCGGTGGCGACTCTTGCTCAACCGAAACATTTGCGAAAACAAACACAAAACCATAGTCAGTTCTCCCACCGTATCACAGATACCCAACACACATATTTAGCAAAACTCATGGGATTTAGGAACAATATCTCGTTGAAGTATGCTTTTGAAAGAAACCCAACTTCAATTAGGACTTTTGAGGGTCATAACATGGCCTGGTTCACGGTTTTCAAAAAAAAAGTTTTTAAGACTCAAAGTTTATTGGTGCCCACCCATTCTTCTTGATATTTTCCAATCCTAAGTTTAGTTAATTCAACATTAGTAGTCATCTCTCGGGAAGAATTTTGTGATGGTTAGGAAACTAAAGCATCCTTCGGAGTAACAATCATCCTTTTCGTCTTTGTGTTGTAGTCACACAATTTGTTCTTTGCTGGACTTTTCTTTGTTGTCCTTTTTTTGTAATCTTTTTGCTTTTCCCTTTCATTCTTTTTTTATTTTCCCTAAATTTTTCCTAGATTAATTCTTTTGAATTAATAGTCCAGCAGGATGCCCTAATTTTTTCCTAAATCAACTTTTCTTCAAGTTGTTGAATTAGCGAGCTTTTTCTTTTGCTTTCTTTTTCTTGATTTAAACAAATCGTGTGACATTGACTTGTCTTGATCTATTGAGAGAGCGATGACTATCTCATTCCTTGATGGATGAGGATTACCGTTTAGGTTTCTCATCTTCTAGCCTTATGGTTTATGAAGGATAACCATTGTGATTGATCTTCAGATATGAATCCCTTTTGAAATATGAACAATCAGTTAAATTAATTGAAAACTACCTTGCCTCAGGTTAAATATGAGGGTTTTTTCGTATAAAAGAAACTCCTACTTCAATACTCAAAAGGGTTTATCAAGGGATTATCTTCCTTATATCTCCAGTGTTTAGGGATTTGAAAAAATTCATGTACATCATCAACAAGGTTTTATTCAAAAGCATACAACTAGAGATTTTGCATTTTCAGATCACCATCCTCCCTCCAATTTCTGCCTAAGCAAGAGGTTGGAAAAAAATTTGGTATCATATTGCAAGAAAATAATTTAAAAACAAATACGACTGAAATGAATGGATTTCTTCAACACAAACATATTAGTTGTATTATCACTATCATTCAAATGCAAACAAGTTTGTACGTTCAAAACAAACACATTAACAAATAAGGAAGACTGCATATGAAAAAGCAGTCAAATGCTAAAAATCTGAGAATATTCTCTCCGCTTGGACTTGTGGTGAAGGAACTATCTTCAATATTTAAGGCCTCTATCAATCGTGTTTAAGCTTTGGTAAATGATTTTCTTTAGAAATCGAGTCTCTATTTTGAAAAGACAGAATTCCAACCCTAGTTAGTTTCTGTACTTCAATCATCAATGGATAACAATGTTCGATATCATGGCCCAGTGCTCTTTGGTGGAAAGCACAGTAAGAATCGGCCTTGTACCATGGTGGGTAATCCTTCAGAATACCTGGTGGAGACCGAGTCTGAACCAAACCCCTTTGCATCAAATTTGGAAACAACTTGGTGTAACTCATTGGAATGGGATCAAATGTGCTCTTCTTTGTAGTTTGTCCTTGATTATTCTGCTGATATGATCGTCGACTAGTTCTCTGAGGAGGATGATAAACATGAACTATAAAAGCTGTAATAATTGGATTAACCATAGGGATCATTAGTGCCACATGTTGGTACTGATAGTAATTATATCATCTTCTGGTTTTCTTCCTCTGCCCCACTGGTGGAATATCATTGAAATCTTACATCTCGCTCTTCAGGAGATCATTATCATAAACCTTGACGCTGCTGACAGAACCACCACCCTTAGGCAAATGTTTTCCTCAAGCACCCATTCCCGTGAGCGCTACCTTTATCATCTTTTCTTCCTTCATATGAGGATTGATTTCAGTGATAACCAAAGCTTCAACCAGAGTAGTCAGGTGCTCCATACCAGCTTTCAGAGTGGTCACCTCTTTGCGGAGTCCAACAATCTCTTGCTTAATGTTTTCCATATTTTTTAGCATGAGTGTTGTACTGATGAGACAACTTGACTATTGGATACCAAGAGCAAAGGATAAGACACATGGAAGACTCTTGACAGCAAGACAAAATGCAACATGATGCATGATATGCAAATGTTGGTTTTTATCTGACTTTTAAAGAACTCAAGATATTAAATTGTAAACATCAAGGCATGAAGATAAATAGTGTTGTACCCCAAAATTTGCCCTCCCATATTCTTCAAAAGTTTAGACAAGCATCATCTCAATTTGCTCAAGTCTACTCAAGGACTACCCAGTCAAACCATCCTCCTAAGCCAGTCAAACTAGGGTCTTGGTTCTTGCAGGGAAGTTGAGGTTTTCAAGGGCTCAATCAAGTCACATGTGCCCATATACATTGTCAAGCACCTACATGTCAAGTTTCAAGACTCACAAGGTCAAGTTGCACAGTCAAAAACCCTAATTGCTTCACAGTCAACTGTAGGGGCAAAATGGTCATTTGGTAGTCAAAAGTCAAAATTTTTGGTCAACATCTTATTTTGAAGCCACAATCATCATTTGATCAATGCTTGATCATGATTCCACAAGCATGGCTCAAAAATCATCAAGATGCAAAAGTTTCTATTTTTGGACAGCTGAAAAGTCAACTGTAACTTGACCAAGGCATAACTTTTTCATGGTTCATCAGAAAAATCCCATCCAATGCTCATTTTTAAGGGGATGACATTTCCTACAACTCATATTCACATTCCAAGTCCAAGAAATGCTCTCACAAAAAGTTATCAATTTCAACATTATAGGTCACTTTCAAAAGTCAACAAAAAGGCATTTTAAGTCAAAGACCATAACTTGAGATTGGTAAATCAAAATGACATGGGACCAAAGGAATTGGTTAGAGGACTTCAAGACCTTTCCAAAATGTCCAAGAACATGTTCATATGATCAAAATTGAGCAAGATATGCATTGGAGAAGTTGGGAAATTTTTGTGAAATGGCCAAAGTCAACTATCCTTGAAACTTCAATTTTTGACAAAAGGGGCCCACTTTTTTCCACTTGGTTCAGCCTTGTCATGCCATCCACGTGTCCCATGATTAATTTCAAGATTAAACATTAATTTTTCTATTTTTTATTTAATTTTATTGATTTAATTCATTTTAAATCCATAAAATTCAAATAAAAATAAAAAAAATTAATTCAATGATATCTTGTGGTTTGAATGACCTTGATGAAGAATAATGCACATACCAAATTCGTGTAAGGTCCATTTTAAGCATAAAATTCAAATTTGAACAAAATTGGCAAATTGCTTTAATGGTGGTTATGGAGAAATCCAAAGTTTAATTGCAATGGTTAAGAGCTCATAATAGTGACTGATTCTCAATCATTACTATATATACAATCCTTGCAAGCCTCATTCAAAAGACGAAAAAAAGTGCACAAACGGCCAGAGCAAAGTTCAAAATTTGTCAAAAAAAAGTGTGAGATCAAAAGGAGTTTTGCAAGCATTTTCAGGCCAAAAGGAGAACGTGACTCTCTTCTTTGCCATACCCTGAAGCTAAAGCAACCCTTGCCACGTCCTAAGGTCCATTATCAAGCACTGTAAGTATTCCAAGGTCCCCCCATAATTCAATGTTATTTTTTCTAATGCATTCTTGTGTAGATTCCCAAATGATGAGCACCATAAACCTCACATCTCAGTTTGCCAAGTGTCCCTCAGAAGCAAATTCAAAGGCTTGGATTGGACGAGCACCATACTCCTGGTCAACCTACACCATGGACAATCTCCAAAAGTCAAACATGGCTTTGTGTTAATGGGCTTCAGATTGCTTACAACACACCTAATTCTGGCCCATACCCCCCTTTGGGTTTGCATTTTTTATTTTCTTTCTTATTTAATTGCTTTGTTTTATTCTATTATTTTTTTATTATTAATTACTCACTAACAAATTATTTAACCCTTTTCACAATAAAAAAAAAAAAAAAAAGAACTAATATTATTATTATTATTAATTTCATTTTATTTTTGTAAATAAATATTAATAAACGGAATTAATTTTAATTAGGCAACTTTAACCTTTTTTCTTAATAACTAAAATAAATTTAGAATTAGGTTTTATTAACTTTTAATTTTATTTCCTTTTATTTTATTTTCATTAAAAACATAAAAACACAAAAAAATATTTTTTTTCTTTTAATTGAATTAATTAGTTAATAATTAGTTTTAATTTCATTTAATCACAAAAAAGGACCAAAAAATTCATTTCTTTTCTTAAAAGGGTCAAAAACCCTAGTACGTTCCAATTTAATTTCTATTCGCGCATTATTTTTATATTTTGATTATTATGTAACTGCTTCCAAGAATGTAATAGTAATTAGGTTTACCGCTTTCTTTATTTTCCGCACTTTATCAAAACGTGTCTTTGTTTTTTGGCGATGTATAGACCCGCGCCTTGTAATAGCGTAGCTTTACATTCCCGCACTTTAATTTTCCGCACTCCTAACTGTTAAAAAATGCATGAAATAATGTATGTAAATAAAATTAATCCGTAGCTCACAAATAACATACAAAATAAACATTAACTGAAAAACAACACACATGCACATGCCACTTCTAGGGTACGCCTCACTGGTTGCCTCGTACGTGGTCATCAAGTATAAGACGTCTTAGAGGTCTCCCTTTGTCTAAAGATCTAGTTGCCTCGAAACGGTTGCCTCGGATAAAAGGATCTAGGACATTAGGGTTACTTCTAAGGTGTCCTAACATTGCTTCGGTGACCACACATGTCCCTTAATCGAATTGACCCGAATACCTCCAACGATGGTGCTACCTACCTCTCAATGGTGGGATGGCACTATCTAAAAGACTCTTACACAACCTAATTCCTTAGAGTAGGTAGATTTCTCTTAAGTACTTGCTCTTTTCAAAAACCAAACAAAAACAACTTTTCGCACCCACACTTTCAAAAGGTTTTCAAACAAACACTTCATACACTCTTGAGGACTGATACAAGAGTTACTTAGAAGTTTTTTCAAACGAACTTTTTCAAAACCCACACACACTTGAAAAGCAAACAATTTTTGAAAACATAAGAGCAAGTACCTAAGAGCCCATGGATAACCATGGATAGAAAGGGTGCTAACACCTTCCCTTTCTATAAATCTACCTCCCGAACCGAGAAACATTCTCGAATAAGGAATTTTGCTGTGCTTTTGTCCTTTCCATGTTGGAGAATATAAAAGACGATGGCGACTCTTGCTTACCGCGACATTTCGCGAAACCATCTTAAAAAACAGTCAGTTCTATTTCCACCGATCACAACTGGCGACTCTGTTGGGGATTCTATAAGTGGGGTGTACCTTAGGAATAGTTCATCATCATGTTTTCAATTGCTTGATCTGTTTGCTTTAATATTGTGGGCCTGTCTTGGGAGTTTCATAGATCCTAACCCGGATCTGGGGGATACCTTTTAGAAAGTAGCAACAAACTGTGAGGGAACTGTGCGGGGTATACCGACATGGTTGAAGCAGTTTGCTACATTGATGTGGCACTTTGGTGAGTACCGGTAACCCTTGAGTCAAGTCAAGGAGAGTACGGGGCCGCCGCGTGGTGTCGTGAAGTATCAACTGACCTTAGGAACCTTACTTGACCATCCTGGCCTCTTTAGGGGTAGTGAGATGACTGACTTTGGTGCAGTCCGAAGTTGGTTGATACTCGATACTACACTCATTGAGGGTTGTTTTCTTGGAATATTTTGATCGCCAGTCCAGTGGCTAAATCAAAACAATGAACACAGAAAACAACCCAATGATATTGAGCTCCTTAGAACCCGGTTACTTTTGATAGGACAGGTTTGAGCCCACCAACTTCAAGAGGGTAGTACCCCAAACTTCATGCTGGCCTAAACTCTAAGGGTTCTCTGTGTGACTTGTGTGCCTTCAAACTTGACTACTTGCACCTTGTTATCTAACAACACGAGTTCCTTGCAGGTTTTGTTTACAGTCCTTAATTGGGACTCATTACAGGGCCTACTTAGATCACTCCATGCATAGCATAACATCATACCATTGCATACATCCTACATAAGGACTAATCCATTTCAAGGATCTCAAGGGTTTGTGATGCAGGTCATGATGAATCAAATGTCTAGCAAGGGGCAAAGGGGATTTATTTTCCCCTAGCCAAGGTTGATAACTTGAGTCAGGGGCTATGACCCACTAGATATGGTGAGCCTTGACTCTTGAAGAAGGACTCTCAACAACATGAAGTTCCTTCAATCAAGCTACCCAAATTCAAATTCTAACAAGTTTCTCTGTTTACCCCGCGAGATCCTTGAAAACATCACGTGTATACATACATATCATTGCATTACGTACTCTGTTCTACAGGTTGCTTAATCTTCTTCGCTGTTTATTTCAGCCATCATCATGAATCCTGAATCATCCAATGAACAAGCTGTCAAGGCCCTCCAGGCCCAGAACGCCCAGTTCCAGGAGCTGGTCATGAGCTTAGCCCAGGGTCAGCAGGAATTGAAGACTCTAATTCAGAAGAAGAAGAAGAAGAGGACGGTTTTGTTCAACCCTAGACGCAGATCTGGGAATGGACCACGAAATAAGGCTGATCAGGCTACTTCCTCTGTAGGGAAAGACAACCCACAAGGGAGAGAGGTTCCTAGTCCCATGGTCTCCGACACCGAGACAGATTTCAATGATGAACAGTACCCTCGTGCTGAGGACAGGTACAAACAGCTGGAGGACCGGTTAAACGCTATGGAGATTCAACGTGTGCCTGGGTTGGACTTTGGAGACCTAGGCTTATCTTCTGGGGTGGTGATCTCTCACAAGTTCAAGGCACCTGCCTTTGCAAAATACGACGGGGCATCTTGTCCTAAGCTGCATCTCAGATCATACATAAGGAGGATCCAGCCCTACACGGCTGGTTATTTCAAAACCGGCCGGTGCTCCTCAACATCGCCACCAACAAAGGGAAGAGAGACCTAAAAGGCAATTCACTCCCCTCGGCATGACCTTGTCCCAGATATTGCCACAGCTGCTGGAGACCAAGTTGGTAACTCTAAGGGACCCTCCTAAGAATCCCAACAGGACACCTTCAAGGTATAACCCCAACATTCGCTGCGCTTATCATTCTGACAGCCCGGGGCATGCTACAGATGATTGTTGGACTTTGAGAAATAAGGTTCAGGATCTGATCGACGCAAAGGAAGTCCAGTTCGACTCTCCAGAGACTCCCAATGTGATCACTGCTCCCTTGCCAAAACATGGCTAGGATTAGAAATTTTTTGTTCATTCGAATGTTCAAGTTGTATTTTTCTTTGATTGTTCAAACATTGTATTCATGTCAAACGATGTTATTTCATTAATGCATTACACATGTCTGTTTTGAAGTAATTATTTCGTATTCACTATATGCAAACTGTTTTCATATTTTTGTGATGATCAACTCTTGATTGAAGAATTCTAAGCCTCTTGAGGGAGGATGACGAAAACGATACCACGACATTTACAATATGCTTTTGAACGAACCCCGCTGATGAGGTACATGCATTGTTTCAATTCCTAAACACTGGAGTTATAAGGAAGATAATCCCTCGTCAACCCCTCTGAGCCAAAGAAGTAGGAGTTTTTCTTTTCGAAAATTAAAACCCTTAATCATAACCTGAGGCAGGGTAGTTCTCTCAGGTGATCCAAGTGCACAACGAATGGCACCAAAGGAGTTCTTACAAAACAAAAGACAGTGATGGTTCCGAATAATCATAAAGACAGGCAGTCATTACCAAAGAAAAAACCAAAGCCCAACAAGTCAAAACCTATAAAGAAGACTTACAAAACTGGGGCATCCCGCTGACTGTAATCACAAAAGAAACAGTTCAGGAAAAAATAGGGATAACGAAATCAAAAAAAGAAAGAGGTCCTACAAACCCTCAACACAAAAGGAAATGACTGCCTATTGAAAATAAATTGTCAACATCCGAACCATCACCGAAATATCAGAGCAAAGACTCAAACAAGGTCTAACGCACGATTATCTGAGTTTAGGATCGAAGAACATCACGAAGAGCGGGTGGGTACAGATAAATTTGAGCCTTTATCCTTTGTTTCTTAAACCGTGAACCAGGCCACGTTACAATCCTTAAAAGTCCTAGCTGAAGCACGGGTTGGTTCGAAAGCATACTGTTACGAAAGGTATCCTGACTCCTTAAGGTTTGCTATAAAATACTGAGTTGACATCACGTTTTACAAAAATTCACTGGTTTTACTGAAAAAACGCATTTTCAAAAAACTTCAAGACAGACGTAAGCTTTGCATTTTTAACATAACTTTGTTTGCATATGACTTTTTGTTTGAACAGCATAGAAGTTCGCACGACGAATGTCTAATGAACAAAAGTACCTCCAATCAAGGGGCATGGCATGATCATTGTCCAACATCTGGGGCAGTTAGGTCAAGATTCGGAGAATCTCTCAAAAGGCCAACTAGCTTGGGGCAAATCTCTTTCTGGATCACTTGGGGCATTGGACGATCAAACGAAGATCTTCTGGTGGCATGGTAACACAACACTACTGACAGTGACAACTCCCTGCATTCTGAGCACGAACATAGTCGAAAAAATACTACGCATAATCAAAGACCCGCTAGGTTGACTGGCCTAGGCAAAAATAAGGGCTTCCCGGCGAACCAAAAGGGTTCGGGCAAAAATAAGGGATGAAAATAAAAAAATTTGTACACCCGGTAAGTCGAAAACCTGAAAAGGCGGCTTGGGCAAAAATGGGTATCCCGGTGGACTGAAAACCCGAAAGGGCGGTCCAGGCAAAAGTTAGGGATCAAAAGCGTACGACTATGTTCCGTCATCTCGTCACTTGGCTACCAGAAGAAGATTTGTCAATCGGCAGTTATCAAAGCCTCCACAGGTACCTTCTCCCACAGAAACTGGGGCAGTAAGAACTGTCCAAGCTGCTTTGTCCTACCAGGTATAAAGGTCGATTCAGCTGAAGAATATAACCAAGATGCCTCCACTCCCCGGGAGTAAGACGAGGTTCAACAATACTCTCCCCATGCAGAGTTGATCTCCCAAACAACCCTAAAAGGCACAACATCTCCAGCAAGTCAGCAACACTCTCCCCAAGAAGAATTAGTCTACTGTCAGGCTTAAGGAAGTTGGGTATCCCCAGAAAATCTCAATATTCCCCAGCGGAGTATACAGATGTTCCTAAGCAAGCATCCCCGGCAGTCTTAAGATAAGATTGTTCCCCGGCGGAATACAGATACCCCAGTGGAGCCATTCCCCAGTACAGTCCAAAAAAATCTCCCCAGGAGAGTTGAATCAATCTCCCCAGTAGGAAGCTTATCTCCAGTAGACTCTGAAAGCTTATCACCTGCAGAGTACGAACGCGTCTCCCCGGCTTTATTCAAAGGTTATTCCCCACCAGGGTATAACTGGGTTATCCTCAGCTAATTGCCACGGAAAGATCGTCCTCGGCGAAGGTCTTCCTATCCCCCAGCAGAGTTCATCAAATCTTCCAACATAACATATCAATGGAATCCCCAGCGGAGTTATCATCAAACCTCAGCGAAGTATCTCTTCCCACAGAGTAATTCCCCGCAGAGTAATCTCTCCAACAAGTTTATTCCCCAACGGAGTCATCTTCTCCTACCGGTTTATTCTTGCAACCATCATCCCCAGCGGAAATGAAGAATTCTACTCTTCAACATCAGCCCAGGATTCAAACTCCCGGCATCCGTCAAGGATTTATTTTCCTAGACGAGAATACATTCATAAACATCGCATCATCATGATACATGCATATACACATCATACAATCTCATTTTATGTTGAGAACATCATCGCTTGATCCATGTCATGCATTGCATGTGACTGACCTTACCTTTCAGGAAGGATACAGTTAAATGATCAGCTATGTCAAAGAAGACAGATACAGTCGAAAGATACCAATCCAGTCAAAGAAGATAGATTCAGTCAAAAAAGACAAGTCCAGCTAAATCCCAAAGGTTTTTCTGATGCTCATCCAGTCAAAGAAGACAAATCCAGTTAAAATTAACACCCGTCATTATAGACACCCGTCGTTATAGACACCTGTCGTTATAGACACCCGTCATTATAGACACCCGTCATTATAGACACCTGTCGTCATAGACACCTGTCGTCATAGACACCCGTCGTCATAGACACCCGTCATTATAGACACCCGTCATTATAGACACCTGTCATTATAGACACCCGTCATTATAGACACCCGTCGTCATAGACACCCGTCGTCATAGACACCCGTCGTCATAGACACCCGTCGTCATAGACACCCGTCGTCATAGACACCCGTCGTCATAGACACCCGTCATCATAGACACCCGTCGTCATAGACACCCGTCGTCATAGACACCCGTCATTATAGACATCCCGTCATTGAAGACATCTCGTCATTGAAGACATCCCGTCATTGAAGACATCTCGTCATTGAAGACATCTCGTCATTGAAGACATCCCGTCATTGAAGACATCTCGTCATTGAAGACATCTCGTCATTGAAGATATCCCGTCATTGAAGACATCTCGTCATTGAAGACATCTCGTCATTGAAGACAACTCGTCATTTAAGACAACTCGTCATTGAAGACAACTCGTCATTGAAGACAACTCGTCATTGAAGACAACTCGTCATTGAAGACAACTCGTCATTTAAGACAACTCGTCATTGAAGACAACTCGTCATTGAAGACAACTCGTCATTGAAGACAACTCGTCATTGAAGACAACTCGTTATTGAAGACAACTCGTCATTGAAGACAACTCGTCATTGAAGACGACTCGTCATTGAAGACAACTTGTCATTGAAGACAACTTGTCATTGAAGACAACTCGTCATTGAAGACAACTCGTCATTGAAGACAACTCGTCATTGAAGACAACTCGTCATTGAAGATAACCCGTCAGTATAGACACCCGTCATTATAGACAACCCATCATTGAAGACAACTCGTCATTGAAGATAACTCGTCATTGAAGACAACCCGTCAGTATAGACACCCGTCATTGAAGACATCTCGTCATTGAAGACAACTCGTCATTTAAGACAAATCGTCATTAAAGATAACTCGTCATTGAAGACAACTCGTCATTGAAGACAACTCGTCATTGAAGACAACTCGTCATTGAAGACAACTCGTCATTGAAGACAACTCGTCATTGAAGACGACTCGTCATTGAAGACAAATCGTCATTGAAGATCACTCGTCGTTGAAGACAACCCGTCCATGAAGACAACCCGTCCAAAGAGACAACTCGTCAAGAAAGACAAAACCTCCTCCGGTTCAGTTAAATCCTAAAGATTTTTTTTTGAGATAACCTGTCAGTAGAGACAACCCATCAACATTTTGAAGTTCCAGATTCGATACCTGTATCTAGCCAGGGCATGTCTGTGAGCGACTGAGTGAGGATCAACACCTGTAACAGGCCAGGAAATTATCTTTCTCAGGTACGCAAGTTCTCGCTAAGGAATCTCTTACGCGATCGACACCTAGATGGCATCTATAAGCCCATCCACATACCAACAGTCTTCCAAATGGCATCTATAAGCCCATTCCCAACAAGGTTCTATCACACTTCCAGATGGCATCTATAAGCCCATCCTCCCATCCACCGTCTCTCCCAAATGGCATCTGTAAGCCCATTCCCGACATCACACTGCTGGTACTCTACTATATGAGTGCAAATTTCTGGGCACTCTAGTGTTCAATCATCTTCCACCTTCGGATCACGAAAGGCACGCAAGCCAATCTACATCCTCAGGTCTAAGAAGATTGAACAGGGGCAACTATTGTACCCCAAAATTTGCCCTCCCATATTCTTCAAAAGTTTAGACAAGCATCATCTCAATTTGCTCAAGTCTACTCAAGGACTACCCAGTCAAACCATCCTCCTAAGCCAGTCAAACTAGGGTCTTGGTTCTTGCAGGGAAGTTGAGGTTTTCAAGGGCTCAATCAAGTCACATGTGCCCATATACATTGTCAAGCACCTACATGTCAAGTTTCAAGACTCACAAGGTCAAGTTGCACAGTCAAAAACCCTAATTGCTTCACAGTCAACTGTAGGGGCAAAATGGTCATTTGGTAGTCAAAAGTCAAAATTTTTGGTCAACATCTTATTTTGAAGCCACAATCATAATTTTATCAAGTCTTGATCATGATTCCACAAGCATGGCTCAAAAATCATCAAGATGCAAAAGTTTCTATTTTTGGACAGTTGAAAAGTCAACTGTAACTTGGCCAAGGCATAACTTTTTCATGGTTCATCAGAAAAATCCCATCCAATGCTCATTTTAAAGGGGATGACATTTCCTACAACTCATCTTCACATTCCAAGTCCAATAAATGCTCTCACAAAAAGTTATCAATTTCAACATTATAGGTCATTTTCAAAAGTCAACAAAAAGGCATTTTAAGTCAAAGACCATAACTTGAGATTGGTAAATCAAAATGACATGGGACCAAAGGCATTGGTTAGAGGACTTCAAGACCTTTCCAAAATGTCCAAGAACATGTTCATATGATCAAAATTGAGCAAGATATGCATTGGAGAAGTTGGGAAATTTTTGTGAAATGGCCAAAGTCAACTATCCTTGAAACTTCAATTTTTGACAAAAGGGCCCACTTTTTTCCACTTGGTTCAGCCTTGTCATGCCACCACGTGTCCCATGATTAATTTCAAGATTAAACATTAATTTTTCTATTTTTTATTTAATTTTATTGAGTTAATTCATTTTAAATCCATAAAATTCAAATAAAAATCAAAAAATTAATTCAATGATATCTTGTGGTTTGAATGACCTTGATGAAGCATAATGCACATACCAAATTCGTGTAAGGTCCATTTTAAGCATACATTCAAATTTGAACAAAATTGGCAAATTGCGTTAATGGTGGTTATGGAGAAATCCAAAGTTTAATTGCAATGGTTAAGAGTTCATAATAGTGACTGACTCTCACTCATTGCTATATATACAAGCATTGCAAGCCTCATTCAAAAGACGAAAAAAAGTGCACAAACGGCCAGAGCAAAGTTCAAAATTTGTCAAAAAAAAGTGTGAGATCAAAAGGAGTTTTGCAAGCATTTTCAGGCCAAAAGGAGAACGTGACTCTCTTCTTTGCCATACCCTGAAGCTAAAGCAACCCTTGCCACGTCCTAAGGTCCATTATCAAGCACTGTAAGTATTCCCAGGTCCCCCCATAATTCAATGTTATTTTTTCTAATGCATTCTTGTGTAGATTCCCGAATGATGAGCACCATAAACCTCACATCTCAGTTTGCCAAGTGTCCCTCAGAAGCAGATTCAAAGGCCTGGATTGGACGAGCACCATACTCCTGGTTAACTTACACCATGGAAAATCTCCAAAAGTCAAACATGACTTTGTGTTAATGGGCTTCAGATTGCTTACAACACACCCAATTCTGGCCCATACCCCCCTTTGGGTTTGCATTTTTTATTTTCTTTCTTATTTAATTGCTTTGTTTTATTCTATTATTTTTTTTAATTAATTACTCACTAACAAATTATTTAACCCTTTTCACAATAAAAAATAAAAAAAAGAACTAATATTATTATTATTATTAATTTCATTTTATTTTTGTAAATAAATATTAATAAACGAAATTAATTTTAATTAGGCAACTTTAACCTTTTTTCTTAATAACTAAAATAAATTTAGAATTAGGTTTTATTAACTTTTAATTTTATTTCCTTTTATTTTATTTTCATTAAAAACATAAAAACACAAAAAAATATTTTTTTTTCTTTTAATTGAATTAATTAGTTAATAATTAGTTTTAATTTCATTTAATCACAAAAAAGGACCAAAAAATTCATTTCTTTTCTTAAAAGGGTCAAAAACCCTAGGACGTTCCAATTTAATTTCTATTCGCGCGTTATTTTTATATTTTGATTATTATGTAACTGCTTCCAAGAATGTAATAGTAATTAGGTTTACCGCTTTCTTTATTTTCCGCACTTTATCAAAACGGGTCTTTGTTTTTTGGCGATGTATAGACCCGCGCCTTGTAATAACGTAGCTTTACATTCCCGCACTTTAATTTTCCGTACTCCTAACTGTTAAAAAATGCATGAAAGAATGTATGTAAATAAAATTAATCCGTAGCTCACAAATAACATACAAAATAAACATTAACTGAAAAACAACACACATGCACATGCCACTTCTAGGGTACGCCTCACTGGTTGCCTCGTACGTGGTCATCAAGTATAGGACGTCTTAGAGGTCGCCCTTTGTCTAAAGATCCAGTTGCCTCGAAACGGTTGCCTCGGATAAAAGGATCTAGGACATTAGGGTTACTTCTAAGGTGTCCTACCATTGCTTCGGTGACCACACATGTCCCTTAATCGAATTGACCCGAATACCTCCAACGATGGTGCTACCTACCTCTCAATGGTGGGATGGCACTATCTAAAGGACTCTTACACAACCTAATTCCTTAGAGTAGGTAGATTTCTCTTAAGTACTTGCTCTTTTCAAAAAACAAACAAAAATAACTTTTCACACCCACACTTTCAAAAGGTTTTCAAACAAACACTTCATACACTCTTGAGGACTGATACAAGAGTTACTTAGAAGTTTTTTCAAACGAACTTTTTCAAAACCCACACACACTTGAAAAGCAAACAATTTTTGAAAACATAAGAGCAAGTACCTAAGAGCCCATGGATAACCATGGATAGAAAGGGTGCTAACACCTTCCCTTTCTATAAATCTACCTCCCGAACCGAGAAACATTCTCGAATAAGGAATTTTGCTGTGCTTTTGTCCTTTCCATGTTGGAGAATATAAAAGACGGTGGCGACTCTTGCTTACCGCGACATTTCACGAAACCAACTTAAAAAACAGTCAGTTCTATTTCCACCGATCACAACTGGCGACTCTGCTGGGGATTCTATAAGTGGGGTGTACCTTAGGAATAGTTCATCATCATGTTTTCAATTGCTTGATCTGTTTGCTTTAATATTGTGGGCCTGTCTTGGGAGTTTCATAGATCCTAACTCGGATCTGGGGGATACCTTTTAGAAAGTAGCAACAAACTGTGAGGGAACTGTGCGGGGTATACCGACATGGTTGAAGCAGTTTGCTACGTTGATGTGGCACTTTGGTGAGTACCGGTAACCCTTGAGTCAAGTCAAGGAGAGTACGGGGCCGCCGCGTGGTGTCGTGAAGCATCAACTGACCTTAGGAACCTTACTTGACCATCCTGGCCTCTTTAGGGGTAGTGAGATGACTGACTTTGTTGCAGTCCGAAGTTGGTTGATACTCGATACTACACTCATTGAGGGTTGTTTTCTTGGAATATTTTGATCGCCAGTCCAGTGGCTAAATCAAAACAATGAACACAGAAAACAACTCAATGATATTGAGCTCCTTAGAACCCGGTTACTTTTGATAGGACAGGTTTGAGCCCACCAACTTCAAGAGGGTAGTACCCCAAACTTCATGCTGGCCTAAACTCTAAGGGTTCTTTGTGTGACTTGTGTTCCTTCAAACTTGAATACTTGCACCTTGTTATCTAATAACACGAGTTCCTTGCAGGTTTTGTTTACAGTCCTTAATTGGGACTCATTACAGGGCCTACTTACATCACTCCATGCATAGCATAACATCATACCATTGCATACATCCTACATAAGGACTAATCCATTTCAAGGATCTCAAGGGTTTGTGATGCATAGCATAACTTTGGGTTATACCTTCCTCCTAATTTTTAAGTGTTACTTTAATCCTGGTGTAGGATTTTCCATTTGTAAAAACACCAACGCAACCCCAAAGAACCACATGACATTATATATAAAAAATAAACAATAATAACAAAAACAGATAAAATAAGCTAGGTTTAACCCTCTTGAGGATACATGTCCCCAGTGAAGTCGCCATTTCTGTCGCGGTGAAAATCAAGGAGACCAAGCTATTGAGGAAATTAACTCACAAAAGACTTAAGAAGTCGCCGTTGAACTTTATTGTTTCCAAGGAAAAGGGAAAATATCGAAACCCTATTTTTAAACATGCAATGAAAGGAGTAAATACTAAAATCAAAGCATAAGGAAGAGATCCAAGGTACGGGAGTTGGTTATACAAAGGGAAGATATTATCAACCTATGTATTTATAGTACTCTATAGGAACCACTTATAATATCTGTTTTTGGTTTAAAATTGTTTGTTTGTTAAATGAATGTGGTGATGGGAAAAGAAATATATTTTAGGATTTTCGTTTGGAAAGACATGGTCTTATATCTACGTACCAATTAAGGATTAAAACCTCGTAGTTCATGGTAGTAATAACAAAATGGTTTATTGTGGTTGATTTGCTCATCTAAATAAAGTAGCATGCATAAATAAAGTAGCGTGCAAAAAAATCAAGGCAAAAGGAGTTGATTTGCTCATCTAAAATCAAGTTGAAAGTTGAAGAAAAGTGTTGGAATCAAGTGGCCAAACAAGTAATGAAAAGAAAATATTTTTGAAAAATTGACTCTGGAAATTGATTCCCTGAAATGGGAAATCGATTTCCCCCCTGCCGTAGGCAAAAAACAGAAACTTTGGCTTGCAAAAACAATTCAGTAAATCGATTTCCCTTTTTTAGGAAATCAATTTCCAGCACGGAGTTTCTATTTTTTTTTTGGTTTTAAAACACATCATCATCAACTTCTATCTTCCAAAAATGCAAACTCACTCATTTCTCAACCAAATGAAAAAGTGTAAAGATCAAAGTTGCTTAGTTTTCACAAGGATTTCAAAAATGTAAACATCATAAATTAATACGAACTGTAGCTCATGAATTTTTGATAAGGTCAGAATAGCTAACATTTTTTCAAAGTTGAATCAAATGACATATAAACTCAAATAATGCCTATTTTCATAGGACTTCATATCACACCAATCATATGAACATAAATGTATCAAGAATGAGTGCAAATGATAACCTAAACTATGAGTTCAAAGTTAAGAAAATTTACCAAACAGAGTGAGTTTGTTGTCCCTTTAAGTGTGATGACAGTAGCAAAGGGATGATTCTATTAGCTTCCTTGGACCTCAATGAAGCTATTGATGTTCTTACTTTGCTTTAAATCAAGCTCAAACTTTCTAACCAACTCAAAGTGCAAACTCAAAAAGTGAGAAATGGAGGTATAAATTGGGTGGTTATAGAAGAAAACTTAAGGTTATAGTAGCTTATATATGATTTATGGAAGATTTTTGAGTGGTTTGTTTGCAAAGAACTTGCAAGAATTTGGAGTTTAGTGTTTATGGTATGAAACTTGCAAGAATAGGGTTTTGGGGCAAATTTTGGTGTTTGAGAGAGATGGTGTTTTGAAGATGTGATTTGGTTCTTTTTTGTGTGTAAATGATCTCTATTTATAGAGAAACATTAGGGTTTGGAGCTGATCAATTTTGAAGTATAAGGTTTGGAAACTTATTGGAGAAGAAACTTGAAAAGAATGCTCCCAATGCTTAGTACAAGAGGAGTTGGGTGAAGTGACCTTGTTTTCCTTGATTCGTGGTGGAGTGTAATCAGAAAATAAGTAGAGGTATGAGCTCAAGACAAGCTTTGTACAAAAATATCACTTTTCAAGAATAGTAATAGTAACTTTTTTACCTTAAATGTCAAGTTATTTGGGTGATGGCGTGTTTATCTTGGGTAAAGGCGTGGAAGCGTATGTACTCTATTGATCTTGGATATATTTAGATGGTATATCAGATGAAAAGTGAGATTATGTAGCATGGCTTGGAGATTTGGTCTTTTGGTTATCCAAAAATGACTTGTAATGCAACCTTGATAACCTATCTTCATAAATTCGAAACTCCTTGCTCAAGTATGTTAAATTCATGCTCCTATACTTTTTGGAAGCTTGAAACATTATCTATAACTTTCATGTTTAACACTTTCCTTGAATCAATTGGGATCTTGTAGAAAAATGGCTATAAAGTCATCTACTTAACAATGTCAAAACGCTAGAAATTTTTTTCTAAGTGTTTGGGATTTTGACAATTTTGAAATGCTAACTTCAATAATTCATATCTCTAAAATATATGAATTTTTTTGAGATCAACCCTCAATGAGAAAGTGAATCATGCTCTACCACTTTTATGTTGAAAGTTTTCCTTGAATCAGCTTGTACCTTGGTGAGAATTGCTTGTGAAGTTAGGGCTTTTTAAGTGTAAATACACTTGAACTTTTATGTGTTTAGAAATCTCCATCTTTGACTTTTGTTGACTTTTCTTGGTTCTTGATTCAAAACTTTGATAATTTTGAATGTTTTTATGATCCTTGAAGTCCAAACTTGACCAAAAAGTCAAAGTTTGACTTCGGTGTGACAATTGACTTTTCATCAATTGATTCCAATTCTTTCACCATCCGTCAATTGTATCTTTGAGAATGTCTTGAGCCATGTAATTAGGTCAAGATGTTACATTTGAGTTCTTTTAGTCATGCTTCAATCCTTTAGGTCATGCATTGAGCCAAAAGTCAATGATCCACTTTAATCAAAACCCTAATTTGATCAAGACTTATATTGATGGAGATTTCTTGATTCAAAATCCTGTTTGACACAAATAGAAAACACAAGCTATTTTTTTTATTTTGTTAGAGATTCAATGATGCATTTGTTATTATATTTTGGCTTTACTAGTATTTGCGTAAATTGTTAATTATAAATTATTGTTAAGAAGGGGTGTATGTTTATTATTTTTAAAGGGGTGTGATCAACAATCTAAAAAAAGAGAGTCCATTATCTCATTCTTATTTGAAGGGCCCATTAGGTGTATATCTGATAACGTTGACCAAGGTCAACATATAATTTTCTCATAATTAATATATTATTGTTATCGTTTTTGATATTGTTAAAAATATTGTATATTGTTATTATTATTATTACCCAACTCTTATTATTATATTATTCAATATTATCCTGATATATTTAGGTTACCTGGATTCAAAGTTTCCTATAACTATTTGATTATTATTTTTATTTATTTATTTATTTATTATTTTTATCAATTATGAGATCATTTTTACCAAGTTAGAATTAGGGTTTTAAACCCTAAAGATGTGCCCTTTTGGATCCCTTTCTCTTTAAGTAAATAGGAGCCTGTGATTTTATTTCTGGATCAAATCCATAAACAAATCAAATTGAATCTGGAATTTTATTTGATTCCGTTTTGAATCTCATACAGGATAACATGTCCAGATACATACAACAAGACCCTAAATCTAATTAAAGACTCGAATCAAATCCTAAATTGATTCTGATTGAATCAATCATACAATTATAACATAAATCACTAACTAATTTCCTAATTTAACCTATAACGCTAAAACCCTATGACTATAAAAGGAACCCTAAGTTATTGGAATAGACACGAAAAAACCCTTGGATATTCTTCATTACTTATGCTAATCCCTTACACACTACCGAAGCTCTTCATTGTTTGAAAACTTGGGTTTCACAGAAACCCTAAGTTCTTCAGAGCTTAGCTATAATTTTGCTACATGCAAAGAAAAAGAGAAGGAGATCAGAGGCAGGGAAGAGAAATTCAGAGGAGGAAAACAATTAATACTATAAGAATCACGGCAAGGAGAGGCAAGCCTGAAACTACTTAACTTTTAGGGTTTTGATTGTGTAATGATTGGTGTTTAATTGCGTGATTGGGGTTTGATTTAGAATCTCTGGGTTCAATTTAGGGGTTTAGGGTTAGGCTAGGGTTAGGGCTCTTATCCGTAGGGTTAGGGTTCTTGGTGAATAGGGTTATGGTTAATCACGTTTTCATTTCTAGGTTTTGTTGGGGTTAGGGTTCATCTAGAACCCTAGGGTTAGGTTAGGGTTCATGGGTTTTGGTTAAAGATCATGAAGATATGGGTTTGGATATGAACATTTGGGTTCATTTGGATGAATATATGCATGTCTGGGTTGGGTTTAGGATAAATGTGGTGGTGGAGATGGTGGTTTTCTGGGTTTTGGTTGAACACCACCGGTGGAGGCGATTTTCGGTTGGTGGTCCAGGGAGAGGTTTTTAGAGAGAGGTCAAAGCCTCTCTCTCTCTAAACTCTTATAAAATTCTTTGTGTTATGTTTATGTAGAGAGAGAAAGAGATCAGAAAAATGAGCCCAAGGCTCAACGATCAACTTAAATAGCCTCTCTCTCTCTGATATGCGCCATGTGGCTCCTTGAGAGCCCCTGGATAAGGTGATTATTGACTGGTCACCTGTGCCCTTCCCCATCATAGTCCTAGTCAACTGGTACATCATAGCCATCCATTTGGATTACTAGCAAATCAACGCTCCAGGACTAGATCTTGAGAGCCGTTGGATTATATAAATGCGTCAGATTACATTACCACACGATAACGCCATGCTCATTCCCATATTATGCTCAAATAGACCTAGAGTTCGTATTGGGCCTAAGCCTGTCCTATTGACACCCCATTTTTGCTACAATAACTATAATTTACACCCCCATGCATTATTGGACTCAATTCTAATCTTGGGCCTAAGGCCTTGATGTTTGCACCCCCCAGAATTACTATACTGATTAAAAATACACCCCCCTGAATTATTTAATAATTATTTTTGTTATTTAATTTATTTAATTTATTTATTTTGTTTATTTATTCTAATTAAATAGTTCTTAATTTCTTTTCTTCTTATACCATTTTTATTATTTTGGTGCATTAAAATATTTTTATCACGAGATCATACAAATAAATAAATATTGATTTGTTATTAAAGATAGTTAATATATTTTTAATAATAAGAAGATAATTATTTATTAATTATTTTCTCAAGATTACTAACCCTTTTCATAAATTCATCAAACTTCTTTTATCATTCAAAATTCAATTTCTTGCATTCTAAGACAGCTAACCCATCAAACACTAACATTTTTTTACTAACTTAATTCAAATTTCAACTTCATTTTCAAAAGAGGATTGTGAAGATATTTTCTGTTAACTGCGAACTACGTCTATAAATACGCTATTTTCAAACCCAGACAAGGTTCAAGGATAATTTCAAACATTTCCACAATCCATAAGAAAACTAACCAAACATATACAAACTAAGAAATTGGACTTTGATTCTTCACAAGGAAATACGTAGGCACGCGGTTAAAACCAAGGTGAGTCCAACTATTAAAAAAATTAAATATTTTTTCTTAAACATATAGAAATATTAATTACCAAATTCCCCTTTTACCCTGAAACCTAAAAGCGGAGCCCCTTGAGAACAAGGGAGAAGAAGGGTGCCTAACACCTTCCCTTTGTCTAATTGACTTATGAATTTAGAATCTCTGAAACGAATTAGGGTTACCCGTTATTTCCCAGTCCTTAGGACAAAGATTAATGGCGGTGACTCTCTATTTTTTGTAGGTTACGACACCCACCAACAATAATATGATAAAAATAAACAATAAGCCAATAAAATAAACATAGAAATAAAAATATTCCATAAATAGAAAAAACCAAGAAACCCTAGATCTGCAAGGAGGGATAAACTCTAAACCCTAGAGTTGTTTCCCCAGAAAAGTCGCCAGTTGTCGTAACCGGTAAAAAATAAGAGTCTCCACCATTAATTTTTATCCTAAGGATGGGAAAAACGGATAACCCTAATTTGTACAAAGTTTCTAAATTTGTGAGTTGGTTAGAGGAAGGGAAGGTGTTAGGCACCCTTCATCTTCCTTGTTTTCAAAGGGCATCCTATTTTAGGTTTTGGGGTAGATCGGGAATTTCCTATTTAAACATTATTATTTCCATATTTATAAGAGAAGATTTAATTTTTTAATTATGGAACTCGCATTGGTTTTAACCGTGTTCCTACGTATCCTCTTGCGAAGAAATCAGAATCCATTTCGTAGTTAATTTGTGTTTGGTTAGTTTTTTATGGATTGTGTAAATGCTTTCGAGTTATCCTTGAACCATGTATGGGTTTTAAAATAGCATAGTCGTAGACGTATTTTGCAGTTAATTTTGAAAATAAATCCACAATCCTTTTTAAAAATGATATTGAATTCGAAATCACGTTAGTGAAAAAAGTTAAGTTTGATTGGTTAGATGTCTTAAATGCATGATGCAATTTTGAAATATTTTGGATGAAATTGAAATTAGTAAGAAAATGTTTCATAAAAAGAAGTTAGTATTTTAGAAAATAGTTTATATATTAAAAATATAATTATTCATTTATTAAAATAAATTATATATTTTTAATAATAATGAGAAAAAATATTTTTAATGCAAATGAATGATAGAATGATGTAGGGAAAATAAATTCCTAAAATAGATAAATGTATAAATAAACATGTTATTTAAATGAATAAATAAATTACTGAAATAAATAAATTAATTAATTAAATAAATTAAAAAAATATTAATTAAAATTACAGAACAAGGGGGTATATTTTTATTAAGCGTAGAAATTCTGGAGTGTGCTAATAATAAGGGCTCATGCCCAGATAATGTTTGAGTCCAAAAGTTCCAGGGGATGTAAACTATGTTAGTGTATTAAATGAAGGGTGCTAATAGAATGTGCTTGACCCAAACAATTTTCTTTAATCCGTTGGACAGAGTGTGGGGAGGCGTAGTGTTATGATGCACTAGCGAGATCTGGAACATTTGTTCTAATCAAAGGGCCCTCAGAAGTAAATTCTGGAGCGTTGATTGGAAGTAAGGAAAACATAGGGTTGTGATGGGATGTTGACTGAGGGAACATACTAGTGCTTGTACACGGAGAGACTGGGGGGGTTATATATATATATATATACTCAATTTTCTTTTATGTTTCTCATTTTTCCTCTTTCTCTTCAATCTCTCCACGCCTTTCATTCTCACTAAACAAAAACCTAGAGAGAGAGAGAGGCTCTGACCTCTCTCTAAAAACCCAGCCACCAGAAATCTCCTTGGCCGGTGGCGCCACCTTAAGCCGCCCTGAACCTAGAATTTTGGTTGACATTCAACCAGATTCTTCATACCTTCAACCCCAACCACCATCCCAATCCAAATCTCCAATCCAAACCAAGAATCCTAGGTAGCGCCGCCATGGGCGGCCATTGCAGCCGTCGTCTGTGATGAATTTTCAAATGGGAAATTCAACATCTTTTCCAGAATCCCAAGAACCTTAACCCTATACCTTAAAACCCTAACCTAGATCGAAGAAACCTAAGCAATCTCTACCCTAAACCCATGAACCCTAGGAAAAATGAAGAACCCTAATCCCAAACAAATGAACCCTAACCCTAAGATGGACAAACCCTAACCCTAGAATTTATCCAAAAATCCAAATTAAACCCCAAATCGTTCAATTATTCAACACTCAAACAACAAATCATAAACCCTAAGCTAAGTGATCTCAGATTACCTTCCTTGTTGTGAAACTTCTCGTAAAACTTCCTTTGATTCTTTCTCTAATCTCCTTCTGATCATCTTCTTCTTTTGCTTGTAGGTACCAATTAATGGGGTCAAGCTAAAAGGGGTTATGGTTCTAATGATGAACCCTAATCATTTTTCTCGAATGAAGAGCTTTGGTGAGGGTAGAGAATGCGCAACAACAAGGGTTTTTCCCCCAATTGTTTTCATTCTGGATTTTGTCTTAGGGTTTAGTTTATATATGCTTAGAAATCAGTTCAATTAGGAATTTTTTTTTTGATTTGCAGTTACAAATTAGAATTAGGAGTTGATTTGATTCAATTTCCATATTTGATTTGATTTAGTTTATGAATAGAAATTCGGGTATGTGTAACTGATGTATTTGGACGATTTTTATGTATTGTATTCATTCAATATCAATAAAACAATTTTATCAATCAAATATTTTGTTCAGATTTGATTCAAAAAACAAATGGATTTCTGGGGTTTTGTGTTACTTTGTGAAAAAGAGTCCAAAAAGGATGCATCATAGAACAAAGGGTTGAGAAACCATAATGTTGACTTAGTCAACCTTGAAATAAAAATACTAAATAATAAAATAGAAAAAATAATAATAATATATTTATTTGTAAGTTGACTTTAGTCAACAAATAAATATATAAAAACCAATAATCATAATAATATATAAAAACAATAAAAATGATTGAAGTCTGGTTGACTTCGGTCAACCCCACTAATTAACCTAATGGGCCTACCTAAACACTTTAAATGGGCCACTAGACTTTTAATTTAAATAATGAGCCTTCATTTACAAATGATAGATAAACACCCCCTTTTACAAAATGATAAGTAAACACCCCTCCCTAGTATTTAAAAAACTGATTTTTAGAACAACAAAATATATAAGTTAGCGTTATAATTTCAAACAAAATGTGTAGTAACACCAAAATTTAATAGAATAGTGATAAAATAAAATACATCGACTATTAATACCAGTAAGGAAAATTTGTGGTATGGAACTTCGAAGTAGACCTTGTATCCCTATCTGACACAATGCTAGACGCAATACCATGCAAATTGACAATCCTCTCTATGTATAGCTTTGCAAGCTTCTCCATTGGATAATCCATTCTCATCGAAATAAAGTGATCAGATTTTGTCAATCTATCCACAATAACTCAAATAACTTCACAATTACTCGGCGTTCTAGATAAACCAAATATAAAATCCATATAAATACTATCTCATTTCCATTTAGGAATAGATAACAGTTGCATCAAACCAGACAATTTCTGTTGTTCAATCTTTGACTTCTAACAAATCAAACAAGAATAATTTTTTGTGAGTTTTTTATTATTATTATGTTAATTAAATACAGGAAAAAATAAATAAAAGAAAACAAACAAAACAAAACTGCCCAAATGGGCTGGAATGCTAAAAGAAAATAAAGGGGGTGTGCTGGAATTATGTTAGGCCCAAAGGAAGGTGTAATACGGTGGTAGAACTAACTTGAGATTTTGCGTTTGATCGTGATTGTTGCGGATAGAAAGAGTCGTCACCGACTTTTCTTTTATTCAATAAGGAAAGGGTGAAAAGAACAGGAAAGACCATTGAGATTATATTCTTGAGTTCAGGGGGTAGATTATGAAAAGGGAAGGTATTAACACCCTTTCCATCCATAGTTATCTACGGGCTCTTAGTTGCTTGCTAGATCACTTTCTTTGTTTGAAAATGTGCTTTGTGGTGGTTTTTTGAAAGTATTTTTGAAAAGCGCCTTCGTTTAGACAAACTTTGTAATGGTTCTCGTCTTATAAGAACGTATACAAAGTGTCAGACTTTTTGAAAATATTTCATGTTTTTGAAGTGTTTAGTGTGTGTTCACAAGGTTGTTTATTTTGAAAGTGAGCAAGCAACTAGGAACGTTTCTACCTACTCAAAAGTATTTATTCTTTTCCTCTTCCTTTAGATGTTGCTATCTTGCCATTGATTTGGTAAGAAGCTTTATCTTTGGATGTAAGGGGACGGACGTGGGTCATTGTATAGTCATGATAGAAATGTTGTGAGATATCTTAGAATTTCTCTTCGAGAGACTAAGATCATTTGAAAGGCAACAATTTGAAGCGTCATCGAGGGACTATGATCTTGTATTTTGATTATTTTGCTAAGACGTCTCACATGCATAACATGACCATTTTTTAGACAACAAGTGGAGTTAACCCTAGGGGTGCATGTGTGAATATTGTGCTTGATTTGCATGCATTTAGTCTTTGATTAGGGTTTGTCTACTTGTTGATTTTATCTTCCCATACAAATCCTACTTTACTAGCATTTATATGAAAGTGATAAATTGCGGAAAGTAAATATTCTACGCTATTACAATCATTAGGGGGATGAGGTGTACAAATTTACAAATGGGGATTGCAAGAAATTAAAGTTCTAATTATCTATTACAACCATATTGAAATAATGTACAAGAATTGTAAAATGGACTTGTTTTGTTTTGGTTAAGAGAAGAAATAAATTGGCTTAGTAAAATATTTTTAGTCTTTTTGTTTTAAAAGAAAATTAAATAAAGTGTATGAATATAAAGTATTTTTGGGTTTTTTTTTATTAATGAAAATAAAGTGATGATAAAATAATAAGGAAAAAGAATCAGAATCAGCGCATTGCTGAAAGGACGGAAGTAAGGGGCAGAAACTCTGACTCTGATGCGCTGCAAATCAAAAAGAAAATGTTAGAAAAACTGGGGAAGGCCAGAGGTTCTGGGTCCGAGGGCACTAAAGTTCTAATGTCATTGGCAGGGCAGAAGTTCTGGTTGTTTGAGAGAGCTTAGAGGTTATAATGCAACTGGAGACCTAGAAGTTCTGATTATGAGAAAGTGAAGTGTTAATGTTCTTGAGTGAGAATGTCTGGTAGTTCTGGTCTAGGATCACTATTTTGACAAGCAATTAAAGGGGATTGATCTAGAAGTTTTAATCTAACTAATGGGGTAAAAATGTCAGGAAATAAACATAAAAAAGGTGTTTCTGGGGCTAGAACACATGACCCTTAACACTAGAGTCTTATGCACACGCTCTATATCACTGGGGTGACTATACATCTGGTATTAGAAGCAAAAACATAAACATATATTACAAAGTAAGCTCTGATGATGAATTTCATCTCTTTCTCCATGCCAATTAGAGCATCTGCAGCTTAGCAATTTCTCAACAAAACAGAAAATGCAAACATAACAACCGTGGCCGTTTTCATCATGGTTTCAGAAATATAAAATATCAGAACTATAGATCAGAGGAAAGCATAAATTTTGCTAATCCTAATTCCGAATCCTAATTTCCTCAAGAAGTTCTGAACTTAAACTCTCTCTACTTAGGCAAAAATACATGAAATCTATAAGTATATACAGAATCAAATCCATGATATCTACATTGTATCTTTGAAAATGCAAGCCTAGCTATGCCTAAGCAATGAGGTACAAGTCAGAAGAAACTTACCTTGCAGCTAGAGATTATTCTATAAACTAGAGCCTGGTTCATATTGCTGTGATGTTCTGGTCAACTTCTTCACGTTCTCAGAAAGCTGAAGCAAACCTTAACTTGAGTTATGGATGGCTGAAATGTTCTGGAGCAGTCAAGAAGCAAAGTTTTGGTTTTCTGAAATGGAGATTGGTGAGGACTGTGTTGTAGTATGAAAATAGAAGTTGGGATAGTTTCTAAGTGTATATCAGAAACTATGTTGATGATTTGGACAAGAAACACTTGAGGAAAATTGGAATTTGAATGCAAAATCAGAGACTAGCAGGTTTTGTATTTGTGTTTGCAGTTTCAGATTCTTTGAATTTTCAGCAAGGTTTCAAGGCTTTTCTTCAATACCTTCGACCTCTTTAACAGTTGCAAATGAAGTTCAATTTATAGGCAAGGATTTTGGATCTTGGAGAAGCCAAGAGTACATCCATCATATGCTAGGGCGCTGACTTGTTCTTGAAGCAAGTTTAAACAAGTATGGTTCAAGACACAAAGTAGGGTGGTTAGTAGCTTTTAGTCGTGCCTAAGCTGGATTTGTAAGCATGATTTATGGAAAAGTACCCTCAGAAGCAAAAGTAAAGCATGGGCCCAACATAAACTTTGTATAAAAGTTTGCTTTTCAAGGACAACAATGGTACTTCTATGCCACACGTGGGGAAATCCTTTGGATAAAAACTGAAAAGTGGGTGTGAGCATTAAATGATGATGAGATTTATCAAAACACAAAACCTACAATATGAGATTATGCGTCATAGCTTAAATCTGGATCAGAAATTCAGTATCAGCGTAATTTAGAATATATATCCAACTTCTGATATTTGAATCTCCATGCTACAACATGTTATGAAGGAGCTCTCAGACTTTCCAAAAAGCTTATAACATGCTTCGTAGACCTTCTTTGAATTACTCTTGCAAATTATGATTGAACCTACGTGAAAAATGGCCCAGAAGTTCTAACCAAATTCTGTCTTGGGAATGCCTAAAATTTACTGAGTGCTTCAGTTTCATGGGCGTGCCTTCAAGGATTTATAATTTGAAATTCAGCATTTCTAGGAGAAGTTCTATTCTGCAATGTTTTAGATCTCATTGAGATCTACAACTCTTATGTCAGAAGTTCTTCCAGAATCATCTTGCATCATGGTGAAAATCTTCCCAGAAGTTCTGAACTTGTCATATTTCTTAACACTTAGAAAAATTTCTAACTGTTTAGAATTTTGACTTTTCCAAAGCAAATTTGACTTTTGACTTTCTTAATGAAACAAAACTTCATATTCTATCATGTCTTGATGAAATATGATTCTTGAAACTTGATTTTGATCCAAAAGTCAAAGTTTGACTTTTCAGTGTGCAATTGACCATTTCTCCCTTGTGCCAATTCCAAACCTAAATTGATGTATTAGTGCTGCAAACTTGATGTCATCGAAGATCTTGTGAGAAAATCCTTGAGGAATGAGAAGTCATATTTTGGGGTACAACAGAAGGCAAGCCCAGGTTTGTACTATTGGATCCAGTGTAGACTGGCCTTGAAGGTGCATGGTAGACTTTGCATTGGGGCGCTCAGATCTGGATCCATCATGATTTGATGGTCATGGTCTGTGGCTTATATTGGATCTGCATAGCTAAGGAACATTAGATCTGTAATCAATAAATGTTAGAAAAACAAAATGCTGGACCTGGGACTCGAACCCAGGTCCTCTCCCTTCACACAAGCGCGCTTTTCCAATTGAGCCAATCGTCCATTCGTTTATAGATATCAAATGAAAATAATATAATTTAAATTTCCAGAAATTATTTAAAATAAAAAAGAAAACGCGCGCAGATTCAAAGTGCCCGATGAGGAGCTGCCACACATTGTCTTCTTCCTCTCTCCGTCATCTTAGACATAAGACCTATAGTGACAATTTTGGTTTGTCACTATAGCACCTGCAACCTGTAAAACTCACAATACGCAATGAAAATGAATTTTGAGGCCATGGGTTAATTGCTCTCAACCTCTTGAACACAATGGTACCAATGGTCGGGTCCAATTTTGGCTAATTTGGAAAACCCTATTTCGAAGGTTCAAACCCTAAGAATGGTGAAATGCCATACTTGCATCAAAACTGCAAATTAACTATGCAAAAAGCTTGCAAACATTCAGATAATCAGTAATGCGTGGTTAAAACATAATTATGTTACGTAAATTAAGCAAAGTAAAATTACAAAGAAGTACAAACCGTGAGAGTTGATTGATGCGTTTTGTTGTGTTTCAAGGCCTGGTAACGGTTGGAAAAGCTTTAGGGAATCTCCAGGGGTGGATTAGGATCCTTTTTTGGGACTAGAACAGACTGGAGACTGAAATTCGAATTTGACAAATTTGGTGTTTTTTGCAAAATTTTCAGAGGTTCCCCAGGCTACGTCTGCCTGTTCTGATGCTCGCTAGGCTTGGTATTTATAGAGAGGAATGAGGAGACATGAAAAAACAAGTTTGTAACAGCCATAATCAATTGCTTGAATGCCATGAATATCCATTTTTAACATTGGCCAAAGTTATGGGATTTTGTCTATTTTTCAAAATTGCATGAATGTAGACATGCTGACCTTGTTGTACACGAAAAATGGGGCTCCTCCATGCATTAAAACAAGCCATAACCATATTGATCCATATAATTTGCAATAATTTTGATTTATTTGATTTTTAATTAAATAAAATTAATATAAAATGCAAATAAAATCAAGACTGTGCAAAAAATGTTTTTAGGAGTCCTCTATACTCTTAGGAAGATGTTTGAAGTCCAAGAAAATGAGCCATTGCCTTAAAAGCTCAAATTTGCTCAATGCATATTTCTTGAATTTCCCAAATTTTCCCAACTTGGGAAAGCCATGACTTGCTCAATATTTATCTTATGATGGTGATCTTGGACTTTTTGGAACGCCCAATATGTCTACTACAATCTCTATTTTTATCAATTTTGTATTTGAAGATGTTATCTTGATGTAAAAGGTCTTCGAAAAAAATGGCTTTTGTTGACTTTCTAAAAATAACCTGTAATGTCTGAGCTTGTATCTTTCAAATGGTATATTTCTTAGACTTGAGGGCTGAAGAGAAGTTGTATGGAATTGAATTCTATTCAAGGTGAGATTTGGTCAGGAAGAAATAGATGAAGTATGTGAAAGTTATGTCTGGTCAATGTTTGGTTGACCTTTCCTATAGAAACCCTAATTTAACAATTCTTAACTTTTGATGAATTAGGAGCATTTCTTGAGGAATCATGATCAAAACTTGATCAAATAATGGATATCACTTCAAAATGTTGATATTGAAAAAAAAATCAAGAAGTTTGACTGTATATAGACCATAGTTGACTTTTGACCTAGTACAATTGATTTTCAAGCATTTGAGTAATTGACTGAGCAAAATTGTTGTGTAAGGCATGAAATTTGGCATGGATAATCTTGAGGACATATCAGGACCATGGAAAACATTTTAGACCATTGAGCTCACACATATTGATAAAAATTGAAACCCTAGTTATAGGTTTATTGCCTTAGGAGGAGAATTTGTTTGGTTAATTCTTAGTCATCCTAGGGCAAGTTGGGGACCTCAATGGGCATGTGTTGAATAAAATGAGAGGACAAACTTTGGGGTACAATAGCTGCCCCTGTTTAATCTTCTTAGACCTGCGGATGTAGATTGGCTTGTCTTCCTTTCGTGATCTGAAGATGGAAGATGATTGAACACTAGAGTGCCCAGAAATTTGCACTCGTCTGAAGTGATACTGTTGGTGAATAATATCGGGAATGGGCTTACAAATGCCATTTGGAAAAGATGACAGAAGACTATCGGAGATGGGCTTAAATATCCCATCCAAGGAATATGATGGAGAGTCGTCGGAGACAGGCTTAAAGATGCCATCTAAAGTAGATGCTGACTTCATAAGAAGTTTCTTTGTAGGGATTCCTGTTCCTACTATCTGAGGAGGAGTCCGATGGGGAATGTTTTGGGGGAATAAAGTCTAGGAGCTTTGGTTTTCCATTACTCTACTGGGAGTTATCTCTTGATTGGAGAGACGAAAGCAAGCTATTATCTGGTCGAGATCCAGGCTTAACAGCAACTTGCTGATGATAATAAGGTTGACTGTTATTCGGTCATATTCCAGGCATCACAACGACTTATCAGGGAACATGAATTTAACTCCTATCTGGTCGGTTCTGAGCTTTGTAGTAATTGTAGACATTGAACTGTTATCTGGTTGTATCCAAGCTTCAGTGATTTGAAGACATTAAGTTGTTATCTAGTCGGGTCCAGGCTTCAAATTGAATCTGAGGTATACCGTTATCTGGTCGAGCCCAGGCTTCGGTGTCATAGGTTATACTATCATTTGGTAGGGTCCAGACTTCATAGTAATTAACAAAAATAAACTGCTATCTGGTCGGACTCCAGGCTTTACAGTTTCTTTAACCGGGTAAGAATCAGAAAATCTAGGGTCGATTTAACTGAACCAGAGAAAATATCTACCAAAAAAGAATCAGAATAAATTATTGGTCGATTTAAACTGAACCAATAGAGGTCTTGAATTGTCTTAAACTGGATAGGAATCAGGAAAATCTTAGTGTCGATTTAACTGAACCAGAGAAGGTATCTACCAGAAAAGAGTCAGAATAAATCATTTGTCGATTTAAATTGAACCAATAGAGGTCTTGAATTGTCTTCAACTGGATAGGAATCAGGAAAATCTTAGTGTCGATTTAACTGAACCAGAGAAGGTATCTACCAGAAAAGAGTCAGAATAAATCATTGGTCAATTTAAACTGAACCAATAGAGGTCTTGAATTGTATTCAACTGGATAGGAATCAGGAAAATCTTAGTGTCGATTTAACTGAACCAGAGAAGGTATTTACCAGAAAAGAATAAGAATAAATTATTGGTCGATTTAAACTGAACCAGCATAAGTCTTGAATAAACTTTAACTGGATAAGAATCAGAGTAAATCTTATTGTCAATTTAACTGAACCAGAGAAGTATCTACCAGAAAAGAATCAGAATAAATCATTGGTAGATTTAAACTGGATCATTAGAGGTCTTCAATTGTCTTCAACTGGATAGGAATCAGGAAAATCTTAATATCAATTTAACTGAACCTGAGAAGGTATCTACCAGAAAAGAATTAGAATAAATCATTGGTAGATTTAAACTGAACCAATAGAGGTCTTAAATTGTCTTCAACTGGATATGAATCAGGAAAATCTTAGTGTCGATTTAATTGAACCAGAGAAGGTATCTACCAGAAAAGAATCAGAATAAATCATTGGTCGATTTAAACTGAACCAGCAGAAGTCTTGAATAAACTTTAACTGGATAAGAATCAGAGTAAATCTTAATTTCGATTTAACTGAACCAGAAAAAGTATCTACCAGAAAAGAATCAGAATAAATCATTGGTCGATTTAAACTGAACCAATAAAGGTCTTTTGAGAATGATCTTTCTGAGGAAAATGCTGAAATAGCCCTTCGTCAGACATATCCTTCGAGAAGACTGTCAGGTCATATAAGTAGTCAATGATGTTTGTTGATTTGATCTTTCCTGAAAAGGTAAAGAATTAGTCATATGCAATGTCATGATGTATAAAATGCATTATGTAATGATGTTATCAAAATAAATGAGATTATGTTGTATGCAATATGTATGCACCTGCCGTGATGTATGAATAATGGAATGTTGTGGTGATATTTCCTAGTATGGGAAAATAAATCCCTAACTGCTGTAGGAGAATACTGGGAAGCTGAATCCCGGACCTCTCTTTGGTAGATGAGGAAAATAAGTCTTTCATTTCCACTGGGGATGATGAATGGAGATGGTTTACTGGGGATTTTCTCTTTCCGTTTGAGGATATTCTGTCGGGGATCTTTGACTCCTGCTTGAGAATGACTATGAGGGGAAGAAAATGCTTTGTTGGGAGATTTTACCCATGTAGAGAAATAAACTCTGTTGGGGGATAAACTTCCGCAGCTAGAGAAATAAACTCTATTAGGGATAAGGCTTTATAAACTATTCAAGATTATAAAAACTTAGTTGGATTCCAGCTCTCTGAGGGAACTTTACTGGAAGAGGTAATTCCTGTTTTGGGGAAGCAGAGATCAAAACTTTGGTCGTTTTCACTCTGTGGGGATATAGATATCACTAGGACGTATGCTGAGGATGTAGCGGTGGCTTTGCAGTAGGACATCTCTGCCTTTGTACCTGCTGGAGAACACAACTGCGGGGACTACAAATGGCTTTTTAGACTTGGTCCCGTTTCTTAAAGTCATTAGCAATTGTCTTTCTTTTTTTCATGCAAGTATTTGTAAATAGTAATCATATTCAAATGCATATGTCAAAAATAATCACTGGATGTTTTTTTTGCAAAACAAAATAGAAAAATGAAAATGAAACGTTTTGTACTTGCAAAGAAGTGTTTTATATTGATTTTGAAGTTTGCCTATAATAGGCATTTTTTGTACAAAGAGACTGACATTCTAGTAGGAGAACACCGCCGTGAAAATGAAAACTATACAAAATAATGTACAAAGAGAAAACAACTATGTGTAATAATCCCATTGAGTTTCAATTCTGCTATTGCCCTTATGTCCTTGAGCGTCTCATCACTTTGCTCCTTGTCCTAAGTTGACTGGATTGATTGATACCGTTTGAGCTCGATAGTTGATACTGAAGTCTGGTTGAAAGGTGATCCAACGAGACATAGTTGTACGCTTTAAATCCCTAACTTGTGTCTGGACCGCCCTTTCTGGTTTTCAGTCCACCGGGATACCCTTTTTTGCCCAAGCCGCCTTTTGAGGTTTTCGACTTGCCGGGTGTACATATTTTTTTGTATTTATCCCTAATTTTTGCCCGAACCCTTTTGGTTCATCGGGATACCCTTATTTTTGCCTAGGCCAGTCAAACTAGCGGGACTTTATTCATGCGTAGTATTTTTTAACTATGTACGCATTCACAGGGTGAGGAAGGTCGTCACCGTCCATAGTGGTCAAGATCATGGCTCCACCAGAAAATATATTCTTGATTACAAATGGCCCTTTGTATGTGGGAGTCCATTTGCCCATGGGATCACCTTGCGGCAGAATGATGCGTTTGATTACCAGATCACCAACTTGATATACCTGACATCTGACCTTCTTGTTAAAATCCTTGATCATACGCTTCTGGTACATCTGACCATGACAAACAACCGCTAACCTTTTCTCGTAAATCAAGTTCAATTGGGAAAGCCGAGTCTAGATCCAATCATCTCCATTATGCATCCTTCATGATTCTCAAAGAAGGTATCTGGACTTCGATAGATAAGACAACCTCCATACCATACACCAGAGAGTAAGGTGTTTCCCTTGTTGACGTACATGCTAAGGTGCGGTAACCATGAAGAGAAAATGGTAACATCTCATGCCAGTCTTTCTATGTCGCCTTCATCTTCTGTATGATTTTCTTAATGTTCTTGTTAGTAGCCTCCACAACGTCATTCATCTTCGACTGGTAGGGAGAAGAGTTATGATGCTGGATCTTGAATTTCTTACATAGTTTGGTGATTATAGTATTGTTGATATTTGTACCATTATTTGTGATGATTCTTTCTGGAACACCATACCGACAGATAAGGTTATGCTTGATGAACCGCGCCACAACATTCTTGGTAACAGTAGAAAAAGAGGCAGCCTCAACCCATTTCGTGAAGTAATCAATGGCGACTAGGATAAAGTGATGTCCATTGGAAACGGTAGGTCTAATCTCTCCAATCATGTTGATGCCCCACATTGCGAAGGGCCAAGGAGCAGTCAAGATATTCAAGGGAACCGGAGGTACATGTACTTTATTAGCATAGATCTGGCACTCGTGACACGTCTGGGAATGCTAATAACAGTCTGCTTCCATAGTGGACCAGTAATATCCTTCCCGTAGGATCTTTTTAGCCATGGTGTGTCCACTAGAATGGGTGCCAAAGGTACCTTCATGTAAATCTGCCATGATCCTCTCTGCTTCACTCTTGTCTACACACCAAAGTAAAGTAGAGTCGTGGTTACACTTGTAGAGGATTCCATTACTAAGGAAGAACTTTGCAGAGAACCTTCTCAAAAACTTCTAATCATTGGCAGATGCCCCCTCAAGATATTCTTGGGCCTCGAGATACCTTTTCACTTCATGAAACCAAGGTTTGTCCATCACTTCTTCAGTATCAATATCATAGAAGTAGGCTGGTTCAACCAATCTCTAAATAGTGATTTGGGGAGCTTCATTGTCCCATCTAACCTTGAACATGGATTATGTAGTAGCTAGCGCGTCCGCTAACTGATTCTCCTCTCGTGGAAAATGTTCAAAGGTGACTTCTTCAAAGTGTGGGTGAAATGTCAATACATGTTCTTTGTAAGGGATGAGATTAGGGTGCTTCGTGTCCCACTCTCATTTGATTTGACCTATTACCAAGGCCGAATCTCCGAGAACACTCAAGAATTTAATTCTTAGATCAATAGCAGCTTTGAGACCCATGATGCATACTTCATACTCAACCATATTGTTGGTATAGTTGAAACATAGTCTGGCAGTGAAAGGAGTATGACATCCCTCGGGAGATATGGTTACAACACCGATACCATTTCCAAGTGTGTTGGAAGCTCCATCAAAAACCATAGTCCATCGGGATCCTTTCTCAGGTCCTTCATTCGGTCCAGGTTCTTAACAGTCAGTCACTAACATAATATTCTCATCAGGGAATTCAAAGTTCATGGATTGGTAGTCGTCCACAGCTGATGAGCCAAATGATCAGCTAATACACTTCCTTTGATTTCTTTCTGGGTCGTGTATTGAATGTTGTATTCGGTCAAGATCATTTGCCATCTTGCTATTCTCCCGGAGAGAGCGGGCTTCTTAAAGACGTACTTGATAGAGTCTATCTTAGATATCAACAAGGTAGTGTGAGTAAACATATACTGTATTAGTCGGCGAGCAGCCCATGCCAAAGTGCAGTAAGTTTTCTCGAGCAGTGAGTATCTTATTTCATAGTCAGTAAACTTTTTTCTAAGGTAGTATATTGCATTCTCTTTTCGACCAGACTCGTCATGCTGCCCCAACACACACCCCATTGAATTATCTAACACTGTTAAGTACATTATCAAAGGTCTTCCTTCAATCAGAGGCATCAGAATTGGAGGCTCTTGTAGGTATTCCTTGATTCTGTCAAAGGCAGTCTGGCATTCGTCATTCCACTTTACCACTTGATCTTTCTTCAGGAGTTTGAAGATTGACTCATAAGTAGCAGTTAGATGGGAAATAAAACTGGAAATGTAATTTAGGCTTCCCAAGTAACCTCTAACTTCCTTCTCAGTGCGAGGAGCCTACATCTCTTATATAGCTTTAACCTTTGCAGGGTCTACCTGAATACCCTTGTCACTGACAATGAAACCTAAGAGTTTACCAGACCTTACACCAAAGGTGCACTTGTTCAGATTTAATATCAACTTGTATGTTTTCAACCTATCAAACAACTTTTGTAGATGATCAATGTGCGCTTCTTCAGTTTGAGACCTGGCTATCATATCGTCAATATAAACCTCTATCTCATGGTGAATCATGTCATGGAATAAAGCCACCATGGCTCGCTGATAGGTTGCCCCAACATTCTTCAACCCAAATGGAATTACTTTATAACAGAAGGTGCCCCATTGAGTGATGAAGGTTGTCTTATCCATGTCTTCGGGTGCCATCTTGATCTGATTGTAACCATATAAACCGTCCATGAAGGAAAATATCTTCTGTTGTGCGGTGTTGTCAACCAAGACGTCAATGTGGGGAAGCGGGAAGTCATCCTTCGGGCTTGCCCTGTTCAAGTCTCTGTAGTCCACACACATCCGTACTTTGTCGTCCTTTTTAGGCACCAGAACTATGTTAGCAACCCATTGTGGATAGGAGGTGACATCTAAGAACCCAGTGTTGAATTGTTTCATAAGTTCTGCCTTGATCTTCTCTGACATCTCGGAACGCATACCACATACCTTCTGCTTTACTGAAGGGAAGTCCTCTTTTATCGGCAGGAGATGAACCATAATATCAGTGTATAGTCCTGGCATTTCCTCATATGACCAAGCAAAGATCTCAACATAATCATGCAACATCTGAATTAATCGTTATTTGACACTAAGCTCCAAATTTTCACCTATCTTGACTTCTTTTCTGTCCTCTTCTGTACCCAGATTCACTGCCTCAACTGGCTCTTCATGAGGTTGTATAGCTCTTTCTTCCCGCTGTAGCAGTCTAGCAAGCTCTCTTGGTACCTCACAATCTTCCTCACCTTCATATTCGGCTTGGTTGATTAGATTTTCAAATTCATAACCGATAATATCAAAATCGTTATCAATGGGATCCAGAGTGGATATGGATCTGCAGTTTGATACCTGAGTGTGTGTAAGAGCATAGTTGTATTGACAAAGTAAAAAAAAGTAGGAAAGAAAAGATAGAGAGTGCAAAAATTTGTATGCAAAATGTCCAATGCTTTATTAATGCCATATGAGATTGAAAAATGATAACCCTCACAAAATAAACCATTGTACCCCGGGCAAGACACAAAACCATAGAGTTTATATTTTTCATTTATTACATATCCAGAAAAACAAAAAGACAATTACTCTTGAATAAAAGTAATCAGCACCAAGTCTTTAGTCGTCTAGTTACTGGGTCCACCATTGGTAGTAGGGAAGATCCAGCTGTCTATGTCATAGCTATTGTCAGCATCTTCTGTGGTGGAGACAATATCAATAACATTGATTCCCGGGCCATGCTTGGGCATGGGTGCAATTATGACGTTGGGAGTCTCAGGGGGATCATATTAAACCTCCTTTGCATCAATAAGGTCTTGCACCTTGTTCTTCAAGGCCCAACAGTCGTTCGTGTCATGTCCCGGAGTCTCAGAGTGGTAGGCGCATCGAGCATTTGGGTTATAGCGAGGAGATGCGGTGTTGGGATTTTTGGGAGCTTCCCTTAATGTTACCAGATTGGATTTCAATAAGTGGGGCAAGACTTGAGAAAAAGTCATATTGATCCGGGTAAACTGTCTCGTAGGCCTTTCTGCTCTAGGTTGATTGTTCCGCTATTGAATAGTTGCAGGCTTGGATATCATCACAGCCCCTACCATTGGACAGTTCTTGGTTCTTCCCTGATTTCTTTGACTATAAACAACACTGGCCTCTTTCTTTCCCATGAAGGGTCTCTTTCCTGCGCTTGAAGAGGTATCCTTTTGAATCTTGCCACTTCTAATACCAGCTTTAACTCTTTCTCCAGTTAGGACCAGCTCAGTAAAACCAGCTGAGGAGCTTCTAATCAGATGGTTGAAAAACGGACCAGATAGATTACCCAAAAACATATCCACTAACTCTTTATCAGACAGAGGGGGTTTGACTCTTCCTGATAGGTCTCTCCACTTCTGAGCATAGTCTTTAAAACCCTCGCTAGAACCCATAGCCATACTTTGGAGTTGCGTACGGGTGGGAGCAAGGTCTGCATTATACTGGTACTGTTTATAGAAAGCAACAACCAGGTCTTCCCAGTTACAAATATTGGTCCCCTCCAGCTGATAGAACCACTCTAGCTGAGTCCCCGATAGACTGTCTTGGAAGAAGTGGACCCACAAGTCCCTGTTAGCGGTGTGGGGTTGAATCTTCCTCACATAAGATCAGAGATGCAACTTGGGACATGAGACCCCATCATACATAGAAAACACCAGATCTTTGAACTTCTGTGGGATGACAACCCCAGAAACCAAACCCACCTCTTCAAAATCAAACCCAGGTACCTTCTGGATTTCCATTGCGTTCAGACGATCCTCCAACTGTTTATATTTATAATTAGCAGGAGGATACTGCTCCTCATTATAGTCAGATTCATCATCAGATTCCTCTGGGCTGAGGTCTTACTCTCTTGTCTCCCTTTCCTAATTGTCTCCTTCTTTTGATGAAGTTACTAGTTCTGAAGCTTGCCGCACTGGTCCTCTGATCCTTCTTCCCATATTCACTACCCCAATTGGTTTCTTTGGCTTCTTCTTTTTGTCCTTCAGTATGAGAGCTTTCAGATCATCTTTCCCTTTATCTAGAGCCACAATCATTTGCTGGAACTGGGCGTTTTGTGCCTAGAGATCCTTGATGTTTTGTTCAAGAGCCATTTCTCTACTTTCTGAAATAAACAACGAAGAAGATGAGAAACCTGCTTTGAAACCTGTTTATGCAATGATATGCATGATATATGTGTGCAATGTTTTCCAGGACCTTATTGGATTTAAGCTCTTTTAAACAAAATAGGAAACAAAACCCTTTATTAGTAATTTTTTTTAGAAACAAAAGATTACACACGGATAAACATTGAAAGGAAATTCTAAACTCCTAAGTCTCCGATGGGCGCTTCCTCTTGGTGTTGAGGTAGGTATTGAAATTCTTCTCCTCATGAAGCTGCTTTGTTAATTCCAGCACCTTCTTCTCACTTGCATAGAATTGAGCCTCAAAAGTATCCCGTTCTTCCTTGAGCTGGATCCAAGACTTTTGCAACTCTTCAAAGTTGGTTGGCATGTCAGGATGGAGAATAATGCGAGACTCGCCCCCTTGAACAATAGGTTCCAAGATCACCGGTAAGATGGCATCGTATGGAATCATAAGACTTTGGGCTCGAGCTCGCACCCGTTTGAGGTAAGGTTCCAAAGGGATGGATTTCTTGGGCCCCAAAGTCTTACTATCAGTCTTCTTAATAATGCCCCAAGCGCATATGAATCTCTGACGATAGTTTTACAGATCATTTGAGTAGTTGAACACAATACCATGAATGAGCATATCAGGTGGACCATCTCTTCACGCGTAACCAAACCGACGTAGTTCTAAAGAAGGATTGTAGGTGATGCCTCCTCTAATTCCATGGAGTAGCACATTAGGAAATTCTCTGCAGCGATCAATAAAAGAGATGTCTTCTTGAGAGTGATGACACCAACGGATGTCGGGGTGAGAGAGAGACATTAGTCTTTGACTCCACCTTAAGCCTAAATCATTCTGCATTACTGACCGAGGGAGGTGTGAAATAAACCACCTATATAGAAGAGGGGTGCAACACATGAGAGTTCCTCGTTTCTTCAGAGTACGAGTATGGAGAGAATGTAGGATATCCCCGAGCAATGTAGGAACCAGATTGTGAGCCAGGAAGATATTGATGGCACTCACATCTATAAACTGATATGAATTAGGAAACAGGACCAACCCATGGATTAAGAGAGCTAATACATCTTTGAAGGCATGATAACTCATAGCATCCAGGAAAATCTGAGCTTTCTTCATTAGAAAATTTGCAAGGATACCTTTAATTCAACTTATTTTTTCCCAATTGGACTCAATGTCAGATGGCTTCAAGTGCAAAGCTACGGCAACATCTTCAGAGGCTGGTGTTGTACCCCAATTCCCCCCCCTAAGATCCCTTCATCATACCATATAGATCCAATCACAACAAGATCATATTAGGGTTTTTGGTTCTCCTCCCTATCTTCAGCTTTGCTCTTTGAGGAATCACCAAGCACCTTGACTTGTTTTTATTTTTGTGAGCATGCATGTTTTTTTTACTTTACTTTTAATTAATAAAATGCAATGTTGGTTTGTCTTACTTATTAATAATGTAGGTGAAGGCAATGTGGCTTAGCAAGTTGATCCATGGGTTCATAAGTTTATTTCCATGCCCTAGTAAATAAAGCTTGAGAAATTCAAACCTCACCATTGAAGTTGATTTGGAAGAAATGGGATGGCAAGGTTATTTTGGTTCACCACATTTCAAAGTTATCAAGATTTATTCAAAAGTACAAGGGGTTGATTGAAGAAGTTGTCATGTTTGGACAAAGCCTTGTTCCCATTGGTCACAAGTGCATATTTATCTCAATTATCAAGATATGGAAGTGGTTGTGGTTGCTAATAGTTCTCATTATCATCCTTAAAAACTTCTATTTACAAAGCAAAAGTGTTGGTACAAGAAGGTTGTTCAAAATTGTCAAAGTTCCTCAAAGCATTTTCTTGATCTAGGAGCTAGGGTTTTGAACTTCAAAGAAGTATACCTTGCTCATATTTTGGTATTTTTGAGTTATTACAAAGATATTCTCCTCTTCAAAGGGTTATTAAAAAATCACTTCAGAAGTTTTAAGGAGTTTTCATGTGGAAGAAACTTGATGATGAAGAAAGATTACAAATCCTCCAGATGAACCCCCAATTTCCCATGTGTGACTTAAAATGATCATAACTTGGTCAATTTATATTACCTTGAGCCCCCTCTTTTTCCATAATTATCTTGAGGATGTTAACTTTATACCTTATTTTATGTGCAAAGTTATAAAATGGATGGAAGATGCCTTAAGGATACAAAAGATCATAGGTCATTTCATGATTCTTTTCCAACTTCAACAATTCATAACTCTCTCAATTTTTAGATATTTTGAATGGTTTAAGTTTCAAAATTTCATTCAATAGGTCTATTTCATGCCATCTTTTTTGTTCAAGATCAAATTCCAAGAGGAATGCCATGTTTGGATGCAAAACGTTATAGGTCACTTTTGAAGAAAAACTTGAAATATTCCTAAGTATGGAAAGTCAACCTTTTTTCCCCCAACTTTGACTCATTGCAACTTTCAGCTCAAACATCTATTTGATTCCATTCTTTTCCCATTGCAAAGCTTGTAATCTCATATTTCTAAAGCATCAAGAATCATGCCCTAAGACCCCTTGAGCTGATAATTCCATTGATTTGAACTTGGTAACTTGAAACTGAAGTTTCTTCAAAAGTCATAATTTGAAATCCTTGATTTAGCTTCTAAAAACATTGTTTCTGCACGTTTTTGCTTCTAAACATGTTTAGTGAACTTCCATAAGTGATTAGCATAACAAAACGCGCATTTTGGATGAGTTTTGATCAAAATAGAAGTCACACTTTCTTGTTTGCAACTTCACACGATTTCCCTCCAAACTTCATCATTACACATGCTTGAATATTCCATCTGATTCCATATAAATAGAGGGTCATCCCTCATTCATTTCCTCAAGCTTGAACAACCATAATCATCCTGCCAAACTTTCTCCATAACTCATTTTTCTACAACTTTGAAATTAGTGTTCATGCCTTTTTCAATCCAATTTTTCCATCATTTCACCTTCCTTGATCTTCCTTGAAGCTAACCATACAATTACCTTCAAGAATCGTGCCCTATATTGATCCATAGAAGTCCAGTTTTAGAGCTCTGTAACTCAACTTCAATAGGTAGATTTCTCCATCAATTATTCAAAACTTTGATATCATTGTGAAGCTCTCATTGCCCTGGTTCTAGTCACAACACTTGCTTTTATCTGGAAACACATTTTGACCATAAAATTTCAAGTCCCTTTTCAAAACATCTCTTCCAAATTACTTGAGCTACAGTTTATATAAATTTGTTGCGAAGGTGTGGTTGTCTTCATCTTGAAGAGACAAAGCAAATGATATAGGTCTGAGCTTCTGATTTTACAGTTTGAGAGACCTGCAATTCACGTTGGCTGGAGGTTGAAGATGACCAACGTGTCATCTTCCAACCAATGATGGCTTGCCACTTGTTTTTTATTTTAAAAATATGATTTTACATTTGATCCAGTGATTTATTCACTAATGACCATGATATACACAATGCGCCAGATCTCTTGGATTTGATTACTAACGCGTTTTGACTCTCATCCAATGGTCCACATATTTTTGACTTTATTTTTTATTTTTTATTTTTATATTTAATTGCTTTAAACTTCAAAAAATCATAGAAAATTCATTTTAAGTCCAAAAAATCTGAAAAAATTATGTAAAATATTTTTGATTTTTCTCTTTTTGATTTTTATTTTTTCACAATTTTATTTTGTGCTTTGATATTTTTTTAATAAATTTTCACTTTATTTGAATTGTTTTAAACGTTTAAAAATACTTTTATGCATTATTTAATTCTGAAAAGAATATGGAACGATCCAATGATATTGTGACAAATATTGGTGACCTCATTTATTTTTTATTTCTGACTTTGTTATTTTTTATCATTTTTGGTTTATTTTACTCATTTCTTTTAATTTTAAAAATAGTATCTGACTTTAAAAAATTACCAAAAATTTTATAAAAATATTTGAGTTCATTTTTGATTTTTCTATGGTCTTACGCAATATTTCTTGATTAGTTTGAACATAGTTGATATTTTTCTTTCTTATTTCTATTTTAAAACATTTTTAAAAACCTTTTTTAATGTATATATTAAATGCAATATTATTTTGTGATTATTTTCTGTCTGATCTTGGGATGAACTTTTTGATCATGAACTTTATTAACATTATTGGATCCACGGTGTTGAGTCTAACTCCATAAAAATGGATGAATGATTTTAATAATAGTTTGGTTAAATTTTAATTCAAATGTGGTTTGTATATTCTTTCCTACCCCTCTTCATCTTGTCCCTTTCTTATTGCACTAAGTGTTATTGGAGCATGATCTCCATATCATGTCTAAAAAAATGGTGCATAGATTGCTATTGACCGACCTCAAAATAGGTGCGACTTCTATATAAGTCCACTTATGATTTCTTAACATAGCGCTAAATTTTGTCCCGATTCGAATAAATGATCATTCGTGGCCCAAACCTATGTTTGCAAGCCCAAGTATATTAATTTGATTTCTTTGATCTAATAACCTTGAGATTCATTATGTGGAGACTTTGGTTCTACCAATCCTCTAATAGATCTACAACACTTTTGGTCAGCACGGATCACTTAAATATCGTTGATCATTAAATGGTACTTTTGAGAATTCCAAATGGATGATATACTTGACAAAAAGCAAATGCAACTTGTTTTGTGGAGGCTTTGGTTCTACCAATCCTCTAATGAGTTCCAAATGCATGTTTCAAGATGGTCATCCAACTAACCACTAATTATTAAATTGTTTTTACTTTATGCTTTTATTTTTATGCTTTATGTACCAATTACTTTAAACATTACATTTCATGCCATTTTTATTTTGCTCACTTGAGCATTTATATTCTTGTTATTTTTATTTTGCTCACATCAGCTTTTCTTTTCTCTTTTAAGGCACCTAATAATCAACATGAACCATAAAATTATTTAATGATACTTGGATTATTTGGTTACTATCCTTGGCATTATGGAGTATTGAACTTCTTGGACTTATGATTAGAAACCTTGACCTATGTTGGAGACCTTGTGGCCTTAATTGATGTTTTGTATGGAGTTCTTGAGGTTTACCTCAAGACATTGGGTTGTTTATTTTGTGCGCAGGTTATTATGATTACATTCTTTGTTTTGTAATATGGAATTCACCCGTATACAGCCGTTACTCTGCCCAATTTTTGTGAAGACTTAATACATTTGAAGTTTGGTTCTCTCAAGAGGTCTAGTATCTTTGCTTTCTTGGTTTCAATCCAAAGAATGGGAATTCTATCTTGACTCATAATGTCAAGTATTGGCTTCTTGTTAGTTAGATGGTTCTTAGCCCTAACTTTTACCTTATGCCTTAAGATAGTCTCTTATTCTCCTCCCATCTTCTTTAATTTCAAAAAATCTTCTTCCTGCTTTTGAAAACTCTTTTTGTTTTGAAATTTTAACCACTTTCATAATAAACTTGGACTTAGGTCCATGCATTTTTCAAAACATTTTCATAAATAAAATTCAATCAACTTAATAATACCTTGACATTTTTTGTGAGAAGACTAAAAGTAAATCAATCTCATTTCAAACCATTTTTGCCACTTTGGCTTTCTATTTTAAAAACTTTTCTCAAAATATTAGACTCTTGTCAATCCTTGTAGTGATGCAAACAACTATACTTCTATAATATGTAGTGAAGAGAGATATTTTCCACTTGGGTGTTGAGCGAGACATTGCTGATTTCAAAATCCAAGCCATATCCCCCAATTTGAGATGATGCAAATTCTCCTTTCTCATGATTGTGGGTAGTAAGTATGTTTTCCACAAGGACAATAACGATGATGTATTATCTCAAAAAATTAACCAACACACTTGTATTTTAAAATTTTAAAAAAGGAACTACGTGGACCCTGATCCCCTATTGCACGGAAGGTGGTACGTAGGCACTAAAGGTTCGCAATCGCGACGGGTGCAAAAATCATAAAAAATATATTTTCTTTTCTCACCTCCACCATCTATTTTACATACAACATTTTATAGCCAAAATATACAGATTTTTTTTCAAAGAGGTTCCTGCGGAGTACCGTAGATGTTTAGGGTGCTAATACCTTCCCTTTGCACAACCAACCCCCTTACCTAGAATCTTTCCCCCTCTTTTTGGGTTATTCGCTCTTTTCCCTTTCTTTGGAAAAAATTAAGCGTGGTGGCAAGTTTTTTAATTTGGTCTGTGCGAGTCAAGTCAATCTAATGACTTAGTCTCAACATTTCTACCGCTACATAAAAAATGATGACTTCACTGGGGAAAGATTGACCTCTTGCTGGTCCATCCCTAAGTGGGTTAAACCTGTCTTTGTTTATATCTGTATATGTGCTATTGTTGTTTATGGGTTATATGTTGTATATATGTTTGTCTGGTTTTTCCTGGTTCTCAGGGTGCTTTGTGATTAATTATAAGTCCTATACTCAGACTTGGGCAAAATTTAAGATAGGACGGACGGTATAGTCATGTTAACTTTGAGGGAGTAATCCCAAAAAAGGAGGCATGAGATCCCCTACTCAGTGGAGGCCCCTTTGACTGTAGTTTTGTTTACCAAGTAATCGAAAAGACGTGCTACTTTTGACCTGAGAGCCTGCTGAAGCTGAGGACCATAGAATACCTAACCCATCTTGGCCTTTTAGGTGTAGTGTGGAAGCTATGACAGAGTAATCCGGAAGTAGTTGTCACGCGATACTACGCTCAGACGAGTTTTTCTTGAGAATATTACTAATTACCGAGTTAATCGAGAAGTTGGTAATATCCGAAGGAAGGATGTAGACTCTGGGAACCTCTAGAACCTTGTTCGGCAGGTGATAACTTTATACCATAACTTATGGGTAGTACCTTCGACCTCATGCTTGTGACGTTGAACCTATGAATCCTATGTTTGTGATCTTGTGTGTGATTGTTGCATCATGCATCCATGCACTCATAAGCATCTTTTGAAGAAACTTTATTTCAAGGGACTTGAAAGTTGACCATTTGTGAATATATTAGGTACATTTTGACCATGGATTCTGGAAATAGAAAGACCGGAAAATACAGTTTCATAGATCCCAAGATAGATGAGTTGATCAGTCTATATCCCGAGATTGAGTGTTCTGCATATTTTTGGAAGAAGTATGGATCCACCATTCCTCTCATGAAGCTTAGGATGAAAGAGGGTATTCTCTCGACCTTGGTCCATTTCTATGATCCGATGTATCATTGCTTTAATTTCCCGGACTATCAGTTGATGCCAACACTAGAGGAGTATTCTTATCTGTTGGATTTACTTATTACTGATCGTGTTCCTTTTACTGGTTTGGAGGGTGAGCCAAAATCACATGATTGTTGCTTTGATCCATCTGGGGAAGTCTGAGGTGGAAGCCCGTATGACTACTAAAGGAGGGATTATAGGATTAGCAGCTCAGTTCTTATTGGAGAAAGCTCATTACTTTTCCAGGATGAAGAGTACAGTCGCTTTTGAGGCCATATTTGCTCTACTTTCTTACAGGTTGTTTTTATATCCTAATGTGAACAAGTTTGTTGACATTAATGCTATCAGGATCTTCATGATTGCAAACCCGGTTCCTACATTATTGGGTGATGCTTATTACTCTATTCAGCTTCAGAATTCCTATCATGAGGGGATGATTGTATGTTGCACGCCTTTGTTGTACCGGTGGTTTATTTCTCATATGCCTCAGTCCGATGCTTTCTTGGATGTCAGGAAGGAACCCTGTTGGGCTCCTAAGATCATGGAACTTACTCACTCGGATATTTATTGGTTTCCCCAATGTACCTCTTCTTGGTACAAAGGTAGGAATTAACTATAACCTTGTTCTTTCACAACGACAGCTTGGTTATCCGATGAGGGATAAACCAAATAGTATTCATATGAGCAGTTTCTTTCTGAAGGAGGGAGAAGACCATAAGGAAGCTAGGGAGCAGATTGCGAAGGTATGGCGTCACATTCATAGGAATAGTAGGAAAGACTTGGGAGCTAGAGGGGAAGTTTCTTTGGAGCCTTATCTTCATTGGGTCCAAACGAGAGCTATTCAGTTGAAGATGCCGTATTCCCTGGAAACACCTATGCCTGATTTGTTTTTGAAGACCACTCCTCCCATATTGGATTATATGGAAGAGCTACAACTTTCTTTGGCCAGGATGCAGCAGGAAAAGGATGCTTGGAATAATAAGTGCCAAACTTTAGAGATTTCCTATAGAGCATACTTGAAGGAGAAAGACGACTTGATTGAGATTCTTAAGAGTCGGGCTGTAGAGACCATGGAGAGGCAAGGGAATTTATTTTCTGCTTAGCCTCAGTCAGATGCTAGGTTCTCACTTGCTGATTCATTTGATTGGAAGGAGGTTGCCAACAGGTATGCGAAAGAAAACCAAAGGTTGAAGGCTCAGATTTCCAGGCTTACAGGGAAGCGCCAGCGTATAGAGTGATCTCCATCATCTTTACTTCTTAGGGTTTTAGACTTTATTTTCATCTTGTACTTGGGATTATTGAAACTTGTAATCCATTTTGAAGTTATTATAATAAAAGTTTTTTAGTATTTCAAATGTGTTATTACTTTGATATTTGCAATGTGACTATAAATATTTAAGTCCCTTGAAATAATAATAAAATAAATCATGTGCATTGCACATCATGCATCATATTGAACATATTTCTTGCATTTGTTATGCATATCCATGTGTCTTACCAAGCTTCTTTACTTCGTTAAGCAAGATGTCTCACCACTATAACACTCGAGCTAATTTCAGAAGGAAGATGGACAACTTAGAACAAGATAACCGCGAGCTACGCGAGGAAGTTTCTGCTTTGAAGGCCGGCATGGCCAATCTCACTACTCTGATGGAACCTCTGGTGGCTACTCAGAATCAACCACTGAGTGTTCAACCTCAACAAACAAGGGTTACTACTGAAGCTCCGGCTGTTCCCGTGTCTGTTACTCCAGTGGTTTTTCAGAATCTCATGCCTCAAGGTTGTCCATGGGGAATGCCAGATAAATTTACGCCTGAAGGTTTCAATCTTGGTCCTCAAGATACTCCAATTGTTCAGACTACTGTTACAACCGCACCTTCTGTGGTGCATGTTGCTCCTGCTGCACCTCCTTTGGTGAATATGGTTCCAGTTGTTAATGATGATATGTGTCAACCTTTTCCTCCATCAAGTGAAGACTTGGGTCTCTATGATAGAATGGATGATTTTCAAGAACAGTTTGACAAGATACAGAGGGAGATAAAGGACCTCAGGGGAAAGGAATTGTTCGGGAAGAATGTGAATGATTTATGCTTGGTCCCGAATGTCAAGATACCTGTGAAGTTTAAGGTCCCGGAATTCGAGAAGTACAAGGACAACACTTGTCCTAGTGCTCTTCTTGTGATGTATGTGAGAAAAATGTCTACCCATACTGAGGATCAATGTCTAGTGATTCACTTTTTTCAGGATAGTTTGACTGGTGCTGCACTGAAGTGGTATATGAGTTTGGACAGCGTCAATATCCATACTTTCAATGACTTGGGAGAAGCATTTATCTGGCAATACAAATACAAAATGGACATGGCGCTTGACCGTGATCAACTCAGGGCCATGGTCCAGAAGGACAGAGAATCGTTCAAAGAATATGCACAAATATGGCGTGAGGTAGCCGCCCAAGTGATTCATCCCATGGAAGAGAAGGAGATGACTAAGATTTTCCTAAAGACTCTGGGTGCTTTCTACTGCGAGAGGATGGTAGCGAGTGCGCCAAGTGACTTTGCTGAAGTGGTAGGCATGGGTATCCGATTAGAAGAGGCTGTAAGAGAGGGACGTTTAACAAAAAGTTAAATTTCCAAAAGTGCAAAGAAGCCATCCTATGGGTTTGCCAAAAAGAAGGAAGGAGATATAAACACTGTCATGCAAGAAAGAAGGGTTAATCCTCCTAGAATAAATTATCAGCGTAATCAGCAAGTCGCCTCAGTTACTCCATTTGTTGGTGTAGCTCTAACCATAGTTGCTTATCTAAGATCATCCCATCAGGGGAACCAAGGGTATAATAAGAGAAGGGAGAGTTATGACCCTATTCTTATGAGTTATACATAATTACTCCCATCGTTAATTCAGAAGAATTTGGTTCAGACTCGACCACCTCCCGTTGTACCATCACCGTTGCCTTGGTATTACAAGGCAGACCAAACATGTGATTTTCATCAGGGGGCTCCAGGGCACAATGTTGAGAACTGCTATCCTTTGAAGACTGAAGTACAAAAATTGATGAAGTCTGGTATCTTATTTTTCAAGGATGTGGACCCTAATGTGAAAGATAATCCTCTACCAAAGCATGGAGGAGAAAATGCTATGAACATGGTAGCCGGTTGTCCAGGCGACTTCCGAATTTTTGATATTAAATTGGTTAGAAGAGATTTGGTGAAAATGCATGCATACCTCTGTGAATTTAGCTACTATATGCATTGTGATACAGTGGCAGAACCGACTATTAATACTGGTTTGCATTTTTTGTATGCAAATGTCGCGGTAAGCAATAGTCGCCATCGACTTTTATTTCATCCAACAAAGGAAAAGGGAAAAGAACAGAAAAAACATTTTTCGAGATGTTTCTGAGTACGGGGGGTAGCTTATAGAAAGGGAAGGTGTTAGCACCCTTTCTATCTATGGTTTTCCATAGGCTCTTAGGTACTTGCTCATTTTTGAAATTGCTTTCGTGTGTTTGTGTGCTTGAAAAAAAGTTTTGAAATTTTCCTTAGTGCGACGTTTCACTTTATGGTAACCCTTGTATCGGTCCTCAAGGGTGTGATAAAATGTTTTTGAAAACTTTAGTTTGAAAAGCTTGTTTGAGAGTGCGTGTGTAAAAATTGTTGTTTTGAGCAAGTACCTAAAAGTTTCTACCTACTCGAAAAAGTCTGTTCGTTTTCTTATTTCCTTTTGACAGCGCTATCCTACTATTAAGGAGTAGGTAGCTCCATCATAAGAGTTTAAGGGTAAATCGAAAGGGACGAAAGGGACAATTACGATCACTAAAGCAATGGTTAGGAAACCTTAGTAATTACCCTATAGTCTTAAAGATCTTTCCAAGGCGACATTCGAATGGGTTATTTTTGATCTTTTGGGACTAGAGGACAACCACTAAGACTCCCTATACTTTATGATCGTTTACTGAAGGCAACCGAAGTGGGGTAAACCCTAGGAGTGAGCATGTGCAAGTGTTTATTTCTTAGTTTATTTATCTTTGCACAATTAGGGTTTTCTATGTTCATTTAATCGTTATCTTTTGCATGCAAGCCTATTATCCATACATCTAGACAATTTATAGTTGCAGAAAATTAAAAGCGGAAAAGTAAATCTACACTATTACAAGGCTTCAGGGAAGGGGTTACATAACCAAAAAACTGGGGATTTGAACAGTAAAATAATAAGCAACAAAATAAACCCTAATTATAAACTATTACAAACTCAAAGAAAATACAATAATTGGAATTAAAAATAAAATATTGCGTGCGCGATGAATTAAATACGGGAATCAAAGTCTAAAATCAAAGGAAATAAAAGAATTTTTTTTTTGTTATTTTTGGATTGAGAAAATTAAATATTCGCAAATTAACCCTAATTTTCTAATTTATTTTAATTATGAAAAAAAAAGAATTTAAATTTCCCTAGTTAAATTAATCTAATTAATTAATGAAAATAAAATATTTTATGAAAAATATGATTTTAATGTTTTTGTGATTTTTTAATTTAATAAAAAATGATTTTTGTTTTTGTAAAAATAATTAAACAAATAATTAAATCAAATAAAAGAAATTAAAAAGAAATAGTGGGCCTGGTGGGGGTGCAACCCAGATTGAAGGGTTGCAAGCTGAATTCGTTTCAAAAGCCCAATCCAATGGCCTAGCACAACGCTGGATTTGGTGTGATTATGCCAGGGATGTCCATCATGAGCTGCATCCTGGAAGCGTTAGATCTGGGCCATGTGATGATGTAAGGCGTGAGATCTTGAGGTGCATGGTAGGCGTGTTGGAATGGTGGTGCATTAGATCCTGCATATAAATATTAGAAAATGCAAAATTGGGTTTCTGGGATCGAACCCAGGTCTTTAACATTACATACTCGTTCCCTGGCCATCTGCGCTACTAGTCACTCATTTATGATAATAAAACAAAAATAAAATAAAGGAAAAGCTTGTTAATTACTGATTTGTCACACACGCAAGCAACGTGGGGCCCCTGGTTATTGAACGACCTAATCAAAATGTAACCAAATGCCACGCTAGAGTCAGACTATCGCCCCAACATTGACCCACCAGAGAAGCACCGAAGCCCTAGCTCCGGTCACCTTCTCCGATCACCTATTTTTTTCAAACTTGTATAAACCTGAAAAAGAGCAATAACTGGACCGTACCCCCCCTAATTCGAGGGTTGCAGATCCAATGGTGACATTCTCATGCCCTAAAACAGCCTGCAAGTATCGCTATGGAAAAAAAGTGAAACCACAGTCGTTAATGGCAGAGGATGATTATGGGTCTTAGATTTACATGTTATACATTCAAACACCCATAATCATCAATAGAAACACATGTATGCAATTGATATGGATTTAAGTTAAGTGTTATATGAGTTTGAGAGTAGAGAAAATTTACCAATCAGAGGGATCGCGTGAGGGAATTTCTGGGCGTGCTAGGCTTGCTTAACGGTGGGGAATGCCTCCTGGAGTCTTCAGGAGGACGATTGAATGCTTGGTTTGTCTTGAAAAGAGCTGAGTTTCTTTATACGAATGGCACTTTTCTTTGGATTTTAGAGAAAGATTTTTAAGGTTTGTGGAGGCAACTATGCGTGTCCATTAGGGTTGGTATTGTTGTGTTTATATATTGAATCACTTTAGGTCAACAAAAATGCCAAGAGATCAAAGATATCATTGCCTTTCAATTTTGCTTCAAATCTTTCCAATTTTGAATATCCTTTCTCTCATGACTTGGCACGGTTTTGCTTGATGCTATACAACATATTTGGATTGTCCTTTAATGCAAAATCAAATCAAAACAACTTTTTATTATATTGTATCATTTACTTGATTTTATTTGATTTTATTAGTGATAAAATCAAAATAAATTAAATAAATAAACCCAATAATACATGGAAAGGTGTATGGGTCGTGGACTAGGCTAGGAGTGTTACAAGCATAAAAAGTTAGGCCCATTTGAGAAAAAAATGCAATTTTGAGCATTGTTGACTTTGGGCAAATTTCCAAAAATGGTCAACTTTGACAACGCATATCTCTCTCAATTTTGACCCTAAGAGGGTGTTCTTGGACTTCTTAGAAAGCATATGATGTCCTCTAAACAACCCTTTTGGTATCATCTCAATTGGATCTTCCATGTTCATGTAAGAAGCTTTGACCCAAAAGGTGTTTTTGTTGACTTTTTGAAATGACCTATAATGTCTGAATTTATATCTTTCCATGAGTTCATTTCTTGAACATGAGGGCTGAAGATGAATTGTAGGGAATTGGATTCTCTTCAAAATGAGCCTTGGATGAGAAATTGCTGATAAAGTATGATAAAGTTATGCCTGGTCAAAGTTTGGTTGACTTTTCCTATAGGAACCATAATTTAGCAACTTTTGAGTTTTGATGAATTAGGAGCATTCCTTGAGGAATCATGACGAACCCTTGATCAAATGATGGATATCACCTGAAAATTTTGATGTTGACCAAAAATATTTAAGTTTGACTATATTTGGGCCACTGTTGACTTTTGCCCTAGTACAATTGATTTTCAAGCATCTGAGCAGTTGATTGAGCAAACTTGTAGTGCAAGGCATGAAAATTGGCGTGGATGATCTTGAGAACATATTAGGGTAATGGAAATCATTTAGGACCCTTGAAACTCAAAAATCTTTATGAGGAGTGAAACCCTAGTTTGAGGCTCGTTGTCTTAGAAGGAGGATTTGTCTGATCAATCCTTAGGCATCCTTAGGCAGGTTGAGGAACTCTAGGAGTATGTTTTGAATAAAATGAGAGGGAAAATTTTGGGTTACAATAGTTGCCCCTGTTCAATCTTCTTAAACCTGAGGATGTAGTTTGGTTGGTCTGCCTTTCGTGATTTGAAGGTGGAAGATGATTGAACACTAAAGTGCCCAGAAATTTGCACTCGCACGAAGTAATACTGATCGGTAATATCAGGAATGGGCTTATAGATTCCATTTGGAAGGCGAAGGAGAGTCGTCGGAGATACTCTTAAAGATGCCATCCAGAAAAGATATCAGTTGCATAAGAGATTCCTTTGTGAGAATTCTTGTACGCGTTGTTGAGGAAGACTTCACCGGGGAATGTTGATTTATGTCCTGGGGAATAAAGTCTAGGAGCTTCAATTGTCCATTACTATACTAGGAAATTAACTCTTGATTGAGGAGGCGGAAGTGAACTGCATATTTGGTCAGGGTCCAGGCTGCACAACGACTTACTGGGGAAATGTGAGATCAACCGTATCTGGTCGGGTCTAAGCCTTACAGTGTTGTAAACTGTTGTCTGGAGATAGGAGAGAAGGAACCTAGATAGTAGGGTTGCTTCGAAATGAAAGTCTGGGCAGTAGGGATGTGATAAGGAACCTGGATAGTAGGGTTACTTCGAAATGAAAGCCTGGATAGTAGGGCTTATGGGAAGGAACCTGGATAGTAGGGTTACTTCGAGATGAATGGCTGAATAGTAGGGCTTATGGGAAGGAACCTGGATAGTAGGGTTACTTCGAGATGAAAGCCTGGATAGTAGGTGTGATACGATGGCCAGAACCGGGATCGTGTTTCCCTATTTCGTTAAGGAAATTTGCTAGTTTGCGTTTTTGCGTTTGTGTTTGCAAAATGTCGCGGTAAGCAAGAGTCGCCACCGTCTTTTATTTTATCCAACAATGAAAGGAAAAAAAGCACATAAAAATTCCTTTTTCGAGATATTTCTGAGTACGGGGGATAGATTTATAGAAAGGGAAGGTATTAGCACCCTTTCTATCCGTAGTTATCCACGGGCTCTTAGGTACTTGCTCATCATTTTCAAAATTGTTTTCTTTATGTTTGTGGGATTTGAAAAGTTTTTGTTTTGACTTTGATTTAACTCTTGCTTGTGTCTTCAAGAATGTAATGAAGTGTTTTTGAAAACTTGTTTGTAAAGGAGTGTAAGTGTGAGAAAAAGTTTGTTTGGAATGAGCAAGTACTTAAGAACTAATCTACCTACTCGAAAAAAGAATCGTTCTATGCTTGTTTCCTTTAGACAATGCTATCCCACTATTAGTGAGTAGGTAGCACCGTCGTTGGAGTTTTAAGGGTCAATTCGAAAAGGGACGTACGGTCATTAAAGCAATGTTAGGACGTCTTAGTAGTAACCCTAATGTCTTAGATCATTTATCTGAGGCAACAATATCCGAGGCAACCTTTCCGAGGCAACCTTTCCGAGGAAACTTGATCTTTGGGCAAAAGGACGACCACTAAAACATCCTATACTCAATGACCGTTTACCGAAGGCAACCAAGTGGGAGTATACCCTAGGAGTGCGCATGTGCGAGTGTTTCAATTTCAGATTATTTTATCTTTGCACATTTAGGGTGATCTAACTATTTTAAATTCAGTCATACATTCTTGTCATGCAAACCCTAATTATTCATACATCTAACAGTTAATAATTTGCAGAATTTAAAATGCAGAAATTAAAACTACACTATTACAAGGCTTCAGGTATTTACATAGCCAAAAACAAACCCTTTGAAAATAAAAGCAATAAATGTAAAAGTCCTAATTAAAACTATTACAAACTGTGAGCAGATACAATAATTGGATAAAGAATAATAAAGCGCGCGATAAAGATTAGATCGAATGCGAAACTAGGGTTTTGACCCTTCCAACCTAATTAAAAGAAAAATTGCTTTTTTTGTTGTTTTTAATGTTTTTTTAAAGAAAAGAAATTAGGTATTAAAAAAAAACAAATGCTAAATTAATTAGTGATTAAATTAATTAATAAAAATAATTTCCTATTTTTGGTTTTTTTGGTTATTTTAGGAAAAAATAAAATGTAATTAAGTTAGTAATAAAACCTATTTATTCTAATTAATTTTATTTATTTGCAAAATAAATTAAAGTCATCTAACATTAATAACCTAATTAAATAAATTAAATTTTTACTAAAAATAAATATCCTAAATTTAATTGGACATAAAAATATTTTTTTTGTGATTTTTTAATAAAAGAAAATAATTTTCAGCTAGTAATTAAATTAAATAAGTTAATTAAATGAAATATAAAAAGAAAATATAAAAAAGAAGGATAAAGATGTTGGGCCTGAAATTAGGGGTATGAAAAGCAATTTCCTATGCCCAATTGAGTGAAATCCATTTGACTTTTGGGATCCAGTGTGGCACGCTTGACTTGGCTCATGATGCACCTTCAGTGGTGGCCATCAGATTTGGCCATCTGGCCATCTGACATGATTGATGATGAGGGCGCATGGTAGTCGCTTGCTTCCTGCATGTACTGAATTGCCTGAAAGAAAATATGAAAAGAACAAATGCTGGAGGCAGGGATCGAACCCCTGACCTCCAGCCTTCCAATGCCTTAACACCCAGTTGGCTACCACTGGGCCATTTGTTTTTGTTGTAATAATAACGTAAAATAATAAACAAATATGAAACAAACGCAGTAATGGAAAATTAGCGCGAAAATTCAAACAAGCCAATAGGAGGGTGCCAGCAAATCGTCTCCTTCCTCTCTCCATGGGTAAAAGTAAAACACTTTTACCTACGAACGTTTTGTCCGTCGCTATAGGCCGTGTCCATTCCAAAATCCTCCATGGGCCACATAAATGGAATCTAATGCCATGGTTGTGTTCGTCTCGTCCTCCTTAACGTGATAGTACCCTTCATCAAGGCTAATTGTCCCTGTAATCAAAAACCCTAAAACAAACTCCAAAACCCTAACAATGGTGAATTTCACTACAGGCCATATAAATGCAATTGAATGATGCAGAAAGCTTGCAAATGTCTCATAGATCAACAATATGTGATTAATTCTATCTAACAATGCCTATATCATGAGATACGAAATCCAGAACAGGGCTATGTCGTGAGCAAATTACAATGCATTTTGGGATTGGAATGGACTTGTTGTTGATTGCTTTAGCTTGCTGAGAGTCCCAAGAGTCGATTGGGATCGTTCAAAGTTCTTGAGGATGCCTCTAAGTGCAAATTCGATCTCACACTTTTCTTGCTTTTTTTTCAAATCTGGTTCTTGCTCTTGCGCCTGTTTCTAACTTGTTTATAGGTCTGCACACACTCTATATGTACCAAGCAATGCATTAGGGTTGATAACTTCATCCAAATCTTTCTCCTTCAATGATTTTTGATTTGATTTGATACACTTTTAAAACTTTCCAAAATTGGTCCAAATCCAATCTTTTTGTGCATACATGCCTTGATACGAGTTTGAATGATTTGCTAGCTGTAATTGGAACCTAAAACAATCACCAAATATTTTGTTTTCAATGTTTTTGATTTTATATGATTTATTTTGATTTAAATTGAATTAATTCAAATAAAAATCAAAATAAATAATAAAAGTAAGATATGGACAAGTGGCAAAGGCTAGAGCTCGTGGGCTATGTTTCCAACTCAAAACAAGTGAAAGAGATTGGGCCCATTTGGCAAAATTTGAAGTTTTAGGGATAGTTGACTTTTGGGCAAAATTTTGCAAAAAGGTCAACTTCACCAATGCATAACTTCCTCAATTTTGACTCTTTGGAGGTGTTCTTGGACTTTTTAGAAAGCTTGAGATGTACTCTAATCAACCCGTTTGGTCTCATCTCAATTTTATATTCGATGCTCAATTATGAAGCTTTGACAAAAAAGGTGTTTTTGTTGACTTTCCAAAATGACCTATAATGTCCAAATTCATAACTTCTTGTGAGTGTATATTTTGAACTTGGGAGATGAAGATGGATTGTAGGGAATTGCATCCTCTTCAAAATGAGCTTTGGATGGGTCATTTATTATAAAGTATGAGAAAGTTATGCTTGGTCAAAGTTGAGTTGACTTTTCCTGTAAAACCCTAATTTAGCAACTTTTGGTTCTTGAGGAATTATGAGCAATCCTTGATGAATCATGATCAACCCTTGATCAAATGATGAAATATACTTCAAAATGAGGATGATGACCAAAAATCTTGAAGTTTGACTGTATGTGGGCCACAATTGACTTTTGCCCTAACATAGTCGATTTTTAGGCCTTTGAGCAATTGACTGAGCAAACTTCCTCTGTAGGGTTTGAAACTTGACATAGATGGTATTGAGAACATATTAGGACAATTTTGATCAATTGGGACCACTTGGACTCAAGTATCTTGTGCAACATGAAACTCTAATTTGGGGTAGACTGCCTTAGGAGAGAGCTTGTCTGGCCAACCCTTGGACTTCCTTGAGCAACTTGAGGATCTTTCTTGAAATGTTTTTGAGAAATATGGGTGGGAAAATTTTGGGGTACAACAGCTTCCCCTGTTAAATCTTCTTAAACCTGAGGATATAGATTGGCTTTCGTGCCTTTCGTGATCCGAAGGTGGAAGAGGATTGAACACCAGAGTGCCCAGAAATTTGCACTCGCATGAAGTGGTAATTGTCTTGTGATGTCGGGAATGGGCTTACAGATGCCATTTGGAAATTGCTGACGAGGGGATAGGCTTAAAGATGCCATCTGAAGGAGTGTCGATCGCATAAGAGATTCCTTAGCGAGAGCTTGTATACCTGTTGTTGAGGAAGATTCCGCTGGGGAAAGCTGATCTTTGTTGAGAGAAGTAGATTTTTAGGAGCTTCGGTCGTCCGTATTCTATTGAGGAATCATCTTTGTCGAAATCTAGGAACTCGTCCGTTTATTCTACTGAGGAAACATCTCTGTCGAAATTTAGGAACTCGTCTGTTTATTCTACTTAGGAAACATCTCTGTCGAAATTTAGGAACTCGTCCATTTATTCTACTGAGGAAACATCTCTGTCGAAATTTAGGAACTCGTCCGTTTATTCTACTGAGGAATCATCTCTGTCGAAATTTAGGAACTCGTCCGTTTATCCTATTGAGGAAACATCTCTGTCGAAATTTAGGAACTCGTCCGTTTATTCTACTGAGGAAACATCTTTGTCGAAATTTAGGAACTCGTCCGTTTATTCTACTGAGGAAACATCTCTGTCAAAATTTAGGAACTCGTCCGTTTATTCTACTGAGGAATCATCTCTGTCGAAATTTAGGAACTCGTCCGTTTATTCAACTGAGGAAAACATCTATGCTGACATTTAGGAGCTTGTCAGTTATTCAACTGAAGTAAAAGCTTCATAGCTTGAATTTTGTGAGAATTTGATTGTATCCTTCCTGAAAGGTAAAGGTTAGCTGTAAGTAATGCATGATATGTATCGGGAAAATGATGTTCTCAAAATAAATGAGATTATGTCGTATGATGCGTATGTATGTCATGATGTATGGAAATGTGATGTTTTTAGCTGGGGAAAATAAATCCCGGATTGCTGCTGGAGAAAAGAATTGAATTCTTAGTTTCCGTTGGGGATAGTGAATGAAGATGATTGTGAGAATAAACCTGCAGGAGAGGATAATTCCACTGAGGAATAAACTGACGAGAGAATGACTCTGTGGGGAAGAGATTCTCTGCTGAGGATTCTGCTGATAAATTCAACTGGGGATGAATTACCGTTGTTGGTGATAATGAAACCTGTCGGGGATTGAATTTCTATTTGTGAAAGGAAAGAACTCCGTTGGGGATGATTTTCCAGTTGCGACTTCACTAGGAATAACCTTTTAGACTCTACTGGGGACAATCTTCCAGAGTCTACTGGGGACAATTCTTCAAACTCCAATGGGGATGATTTTTATACTCCGCTGGGGATGATAAGACTTTTTAGTGCTAATGGTAGATAAACTCTACTTTGGGGAGAATATCGCCAATTCATTCACAGTTGCGAGTCTCAGCTGGGGAGAATTTTAACACCACTATCTTTCTCCTTACTCTGCGGGTAGTGAATGCACCTTCAATCGTTTTCTCCAACTAGGTCTATCCCTATACCTTGTGGGTAGAGCAACTGTATGGTTTGGACATTTCTCGTTTGCCCCTGTTTCTGATATTACAAGTAATCGTCTTTTGTTTCGCATGTAAATATTCATGAGCAGCAATTAATGTCAAATGCATATATCAACAATGAACATTGGACGTTCTCGCAAAACAAAACATAAAAAAGGAAAACAGTTTGAAATTTCTTTGTAAAAGTGACTTGTATTGATTTTGAAGTTAGCCTGTAAATAAGTGTTTTTGTACAAGAGGTTGACGTCCTAGTAAGAGAACGCTGCCGCACAATAGAGTTTATACAATTTGTGAAAAACAAAGAAAAATAGCTACGTGAATAATCCCACTGGGCTCCAACTCTTCTATTGCCTTTATGTCTTCGAGCATCTCATCACTTTGCTACTTGGTTGAAGGTGGATCAGATTGTTCGATGCCGTCCGAGCTTGATAGTCGATACCGAAGTCTGGTTGCACGGTGATCCAATGAGACATAGTGTTACGCTTTGATCCCTAATTTTTGCCTGGACCGCCCTTTCGGGTTTTCAGTCCACCGGGATACCCTTTTTTGCCCAAGTCGCCTTTTCAGGTTTTCGACTTGCCGGGTGTACAAATTTTTTATTTTCATCCCTTATTTTTTCCCGAACTCTTTTGGTTCGCCGGAAAGCCCTTATTTTTGCCTAGGCCAGTCAACCTAGCGGGTCTTTGATTATACGTAGTATTTTTTCACTATGTCTGCATTGACGGGGTGAGGAAGGTCGTCACCATCCATGGTGGTTAGAATCATCGCTCCTCCTGAGAAAATGTTCGTAACCACAAATGGCCCTTCATACGTAGGGGTCCATTTGCCCCTGGGATCACCTTGCGGCAGTATGATGCGCTTGATTACTAGATCCCCGACTTGATACTCTTGTCGTCTAACTTTCTTGTTAAATGCCTTGATCATCTGCTTTTGATATGTCTGACCATGACAAATAGTAGTAAGTCTCTTTTCATTGATTAAGTTCAATTGATCGAGTCGGGTCTGAATCCAGTCATCTTCGCTCAAACCTGCCTACTTCATAATCCAAAGAGAGGGTATCTAAACTTTAATGGGAAAGACGGCCTCCATGCCATAAACCAAGGAATAGGGTGTTGCCCCTGTTGACGTCCGCGCTGAGGTACGGTACCCATGAATAGCAAACGGTAACATCTCGTGCCAGTCTTTGTAGGTCATCGTCATCTTCTGCACAATCTTCTTAATGTTCTTATTAGCCGCTTCAACAGCCCCATTCATCTTCGGCCGGTAGGGCGAGGAGTTATGATGTTGTATCTTGAATTGCTTGCAGAGCTCGATTATCATCTTATTGTTGAGATTTGTACCATTTTCTGTAATGATCCTCTCTGGTACACCATATCGACAAATCAGATTGTGCCGAATAAACCGTGCCACAACGTTCTTGGTTACGGTAGCAAAGGAAGCTGCTTCAACCCACTTCGTAAAGTAATCAATAGCTACCAGGATGAAACGATGCCCGTTAGACGCAGTAAGTCTGATCTCGCCAATCATGTCGATGCCCCACATTGCAAAAGGCCAAGGAGCTGTCAAGATGTTCAGAGGAACTGGAGCCTTGTGCACCTTATCACCATAGACTTGGCACTTATGACAGGTCTGAGAATGATGATAACATTCGGCTTCCATGGTGGACCAATAATATCCTGCCCGCAGGATCTTCTTTGCCATAGTGTGTCCACTGGAATGGGTTCCGAAAGTACCTTCATGTAACTCTACCATAATCCTTTCTGCTTCGTTCTTATCCACACATCGCAGTAAAGTCGAATCATGGTTACGCTTGTAAAGGATACCATTACTGATGAAGAACTTCACCGCGAACCTCCTCAGAAACTTTTTATCATTAACAGATGCACCCTCGGGGTATTCCTGAGCCTCAAGATACCTCTTCACCTCGTGAAACCAGGGTTTCTTTGTTACCTCTTTAGTCTCAATGTCACAGCAATGTCCAGGTTCGTCCAACCTCTAAATGGTAATCTAGGGAGGTTCATTGTCCAATCTGAATTTGAACATAGAAGACATCGTGGCTATCGCGTCCGCCAACTGATTCTCCTCTCTAGGGAAGTGTTCAAAGGTTATCTCCTCGAAGTGCGGAAGCAACGTCAATACATACTCCTTGTAAGGAATAAGATTTGGGTGTTTCATATCCCACTCGCCTTTGATCTGACTAATCACGAGAGCAGAATCTCTGAATACACTTAAGAACTTAATCCTTAGGTCAATAGCTGCTCAAAGGCCCATAATGAACGCTTCATACTCTGCCATATTGTTGGTGCAGTTGAAACATAATCGGGAGGTGAACGGAGTATGAGAGCCTTCAGGAGATATGATCACGACACCAATGCCATTACCCAAAGCGTTTGAAGCTCCGTCAAAGCACATAGACCATCGGGACCCCTCCTCAGGTCCTTCATCTGGTCCACGTGTTTCACAGTCAGTCACCAACATGATGTTCTCATCCGGAAACTCAAAGTTCATAGACTGGTAATCATCCACTTCCTAATGCGCTAAATGATCTACCAACACACTTCCCTTAACTGCCTTTTGGGTCGTGTATTGGATTTCATACTCAGTCAAGATCATCTGCCATCTCGCTATTCTTTCGGACAAGGCAGGCCTTTCGAAGATATACTTGATTGGATCCATCTTTGATATCAATAGAGTAGTGTGAGTTAGCATATACTGTCTCAGCCGGCGAGAAGCCCATGCCAAAGCGCAACAAGTTTTCTCGAGCAACGAGTATCGGGTCTCGCAGTCGGTAAACTTTTTGCTAAGGTAGTAAATAGCATGCTCTTTTCGGCCAGACTCGTCATGCTGCCCCAACACGCACCCTATTAAATTATCGAGTACTGTCAAGTATAAGATCAAAGGTCTCCCTTCAACTAGAGGCACCAGAATAGGTGGCTCTTAGAGATATTCTTTAATCCTTTCGAAAGCGGCCTGACATTCATCGTTCCATTTTACTGCTTGATCTTTCTTCAGTAACTTGAAGTTTGGCTCACTAGTAGTAGTCAGGCGTGAGATGAATCGGGCAATATAGTTCAGACGTCCCAGAAAGCCTCTGACTTCTTTTTCTGTTCGGGGAGCTGGCATTTCCTGTATAGCCTTCACCTTTACAAGATCAACTTGAATACCTTTATCACTTACGATGAAACCCAGCAGCTTACCAGATCTCACCCCGAAGGTGCACTTGTTCGGGTTTAACCTCAGTCTTTACAATTTCAACCTGTCAAATAGCTTCTGGAGATGGTCCAAATGTTCCTCTTCAGTCTGGGATCTTGCAATCATGTCATCAATGTATACCTCAATCTCATGATGAATCATGTCGTGGAACAAAGCGGCCATGGCGCGCTGATACGTTGCCCCAACATTCTTCAACCCGAAAGGCATGAATTTGTAGTAAAAGGTACCCCATTGAGTAATAAAGGTTGCCTTCTCCATATCCTCGAGAGCCATTTTAATCTGATTGTAACCGGAGAAACCATCCATGAAGGAGAAGACCTTGTGCTGTGCAGTGTTGTCAACCAGAACGTCAATATGAGGCAGAGGGAAATCATCCTTGGGGATTGCCCTTTTCAGATCCCTGTAGTAAACACACATCCGTACTTTACCATCCTTCTTCGGCACCGGAACCACGTTGGCAACCCACTGCGGGTAAGAAGTAACTGCTAGAAAACCGGCATCAAACTATTTCATAACCTCAGCCTTGATTTTCTCAGACATCTCTTGACGCATTCGACGAACTTTCTGTTTCACTAGAGGACGATCTTCCTTGGTGGGCAAGTGGTGAACCACGATATCGATATCCAACCCAAGCATATCTTCATAAGACCAGGCAAAGATCTCAACATAATCACGCAACATCTGAATCAACCGTTGTTTAACACTAGACTCCAGATTTGCACCGATCTTGACCTCTTTCTTGTCTACGTCTGTACCCAGATTTATTGTTTCCACTGGCTCTTCATGCGGCTGTATGGCCCTCTCTTCCTGAAGTAATAGTCTAGCAAGTTCACCAGGCACTTCACAATCATCCTTACCTTCGTCCTCGACTTGGTTGATCAGACTTTCAAAGTCATAACTGGCAGTAGCAGAGTCGTTATCAGTGGGATCCAGAGTGGATGTGGACCTGTATATGTGAGTGTGTGTAAGACAAATAGCTGTTTTTGCAAGATAGGAAAGAAAAACAAGGAGCACAAAATTTGTAATGCAAGAAAACGTCCAATGCTTTTATTGATGATATATGGAAATGACAAATAATAAGCTCTCAAACAAAGCCACGGTGTCTCAGGTAAGGTACCGGGCCGTAAAGTTTAAAATTGTCTGTTACAAATCCAAAATAAAAGTCTATTACTGTGTAATAAAAGAAATTGGCACGAAGTCCTTTTCTGTCCAATTGCTTAATCCGCCGTCGGTGGTCGGGTAAATCCAGCTGTCAAACTCAGACTCTTCATCATCATCATCTTCAATCGCATTCACTTCAGGATTTGTGATACGCAGGGGAGGTCTTCCAATTCGTGCATGCCGAACAACCCTTTGAGCTTCTGCAGCAAAACCCAAACCAAAATGTCAGTCTTGTGTGCAAAGTCAGGGAGTTGGCCCCAATTCGCACACCCACCTTTATCAATAACAACCCGAGCATCCTTGAGGGAAGCCATCTTCATTGGAGGATCTTCAGCAACAGTTTCAGTCGACGCTAGCATCTGGGGGACTTCTTCAAAGTTTTGACACGGAGTTTCAATGAACTCCCCATCCATTTCCACATACCGAAAAGAGTTGAGGTGGCTCACCATGTACTCCTCTTCTCCTCGTACTGTAACAATTTTCCCCTTCACTGGGTATTTCAGCATCTGGTGGAGCGTAGAAGTAACAACCCCAACTTTATGGATCCACGGGCGACCCAGCAAACAAGAATAAGATGGTCGAATGTCCATCACATAGAATGTAGACGTGAAAATATGAGAATCGACCTTAATAGGAACATCCACCTCTCCATGTACCATCCTCTAGGACCCGTCAAAGGCCCTACCACAATATTACTCGGCTTCAGCACCAACCCTTCACAGTCTAACCGGTCTAACGCTTTCTTGGGTAAAACATTCAACGAGGACCCAGTGTCCACCAGTATGTGAGCTAGAGTAGTTCCCATGCACTCGATTGAAACATGCAGAGCGTCATTGTGATTCTTTCCTTTGGCAGTCAAATCTGTGTCGAAGAAACCCAACCCGTTATCAGCAGTCAAACTAGCCACACAGTCTTTAAACTAGTCAGCAGATGTTTTTTGGGGCACGTGCGCAGTCTTCAGGAAAGCAATCAGAGCCTTAGCATGGGCTTCTGAGCATAGCAATAAAGATAACATAGAGATCTTTGACGGGGTTTTCCCAACTGTTCGACTACATTGTAGTCGCTTTTCTTGATGATCTTTAAAATTTCCTCTATCTCCTGTCTAGAGGCTTCAATAGTAATCTTCTTCGGTGCCTCCGTCTGGGCAGGCTCACTGGTGATCCCTTTGCATCGAGTGTCAGATGACTCGGTGACAGGGGTAATGATTGGAACATGAACAGGGACAGTAGCAGATGTACTGGCAGGTGTAATAGCAATAGGTTTCTGAACAGTTGGTGGGGAGATCTCAGGAGAGAAAAGTCTTCCGCTTTGGGTGACTTTACTAGACCCAACAATATTGCTGACATCAATATCAGCCTCTTCATCCTTCAAGTCTTGTTTAATCCCATGATAATACACATCAGCCCCATAGTGCCACAGGACAGCCTTATCCGATGTGTAAGGGATAGGTCCAGGAACAATAATGATCAATGGAGCAACTCTCCGAATGGATGTAATTCTAACAGGCTTTCTCAAGGAAGCCTTGGAAGGATTGGCGAAAATGGTGATTATGGAAACATCTTCAACGGGAATCAATGGAACCAAAGTTTTCTCGAACAAGATTTCTTTATTATCCATCAGGCGTTGGACACCTGACTTCAACAGATGGCAACCAGTAGGTAGGATGGAACACAGGTGGCAACCTTCGCCACAGCACGGAAATAAAATGGCCAATAATAAGTTATTCTTCACTGTCATCAATGGAGTAGAAATGTCTTCCACGGAAGTCACAAACGAGTCATCATCCACAGCATTCACTCCATGCTTGGGCATAGGAGCATTCATGACATTAGGCTTTTCCGGCGCTTCAAACTCGATCTTCTTAGCATCAATCAGATCCTGCACCTTATTCTTCAAGGCCCAGCAGTTGTTTGTATCATGCCCCAGGCTATCAGAATGATAAGCACAACGGGCGTTCAGATTATATTGCGGTGATGTGGTGTTGGGATTCTTTGGAGCCTCCTTCGGAATCACCAAGTTGGTCTTCAACAATTACGGAAAAATTTGGGATAGAGTCATACTGAGCCGAGTAAACTGTCTTTGTGATCTCTCTACTCTTTGCTGATTGTTGTGTTATGGGGGCAACAATTGGTTTTGATATAACTATCGTATTGACTGCTTGGCGGCGCTCAGGTCGATTTTGGCTCCTCGAGCTGTAAACTGCACTAGATTCCTTCTTGAAAGGCTTCTTCTCTGTACTTGACGAAGCACCTTTCTGTATCTTGCTGCTCTTGATACTGGCTTCAACTTTCTCCCCAGTCATAATCAATTCAGTGAACCCAAATGATGAACTACCGATCAAATGATTGAAATACGGACCATACAAAGTCCCAAGAAACATATCCACCAACTCCCTATCAGCCAGAGGGGGTTGGACTCTTCCAGCAAGATCTCTCCACTTTTGAGCGTAATCCTTAAAACCTTTGCTCGTACCCATAGACATACCCTGAAGTTGGGTACGCATGGAAGCAAGGTCGGCATTATACTGGTACTGCTTGTAAAAAGCAGCAGCAAGGTCTTCCCAGTTACGGACGTTAGCTCCTTCTAGTTGATAGAACCATTCAAGTTGAGTCCCTGACAGACTATCTTGAAAGAAATGAACCCAGAGGTTCCTATCAGCAGTATATGGTTGAATCTTTCTAACATACGAGCGAAGGTGTAGCTTCGGACAGGAGACCCCATTGTACTTAGCAAAGACATGCGCTTTAAACTTATGGGGGATCACCACTCCAGATGCCAAACCCAAATCTCCAAAGTCTAACCCATGTATCTTCTGGATCTCCATTGCACTTAGCCGGTCTTCTAGTTGCTTATACTTATCCTCACCAGGAGGATATTGGTCTTTATCAAAATCTGTGTCATTGTCAGAAACAACAGGGCTAGGAGCCTACCTTTCTTCTTGATTCTCCCCCCCTCCTGATGAGTGAGACAAATAAACTTCCTCCCGCAATCTGTTCCCAAATCTGTGACCCATATTCAGGAGGACCGTCTTCCTCTTCTTCTTCTTCTTCTTCTTCTTCTTGTCTTTCAAGATAAGAGTCTTCAAATCTTTCTGCCCCTTGGCCAGGTTCAAGAACATTTCCTGGAACTGAGCATTCTGAGCTTGCAGAGCCTTGATGGCTTGATCAATTGATGTTTCAGAAGTCATGATATGCTGAAATAAACAGCGAAGAAGATGAGAAACCTGTAAGGGTACCTGTAATGAGGTGCATGGGAATGGAATGCGTATGAAATGATTTCAAAGACTTAGGGAGATTCAAATTTGTAAACCAAAATGAAACACACTTTTATTAGATTCAAACTTGAAATAATGTTTAACAAATGCCTTCAAGGCGTTACAAAATAAAAACTGAAAAGTAAATCAAAACTAGAAACAACAAAAGACATCAGCGCTCCCATGGTCGTTTTCCTTCCGTGCTGACATAGTCTTTGATTGTCCTCTCAGTCTCCAGATGCCTCGTAAGCCTCAGGATCTTCCGCTCCTGCTCATGATACTTCTCTCTGTAAGTATCCCTTTCTTATCTTAGCTGGATCCAAGACCTCTTTAATTCCCCAATATCAGTAGGCATGTATAGATGGAGGATTGTACAAGGAACCCCTTCTTCATCAGCATGCTCCACAATCACTGGCAAGACAGCTTTGTATGGCATCCCTAGCTTTTGAGCACGGGCTCGAACCCGCTGGAGATACGGTTGCATAGGGAGAGAAGTCTTCATTCTTAGCTCATGCGGATCAGACCTGTTAACCATGTCCCAAGCTCGTATGAACCTGCGGTGATGTCCCTCAACATCTCCCTGGAAGTCAAAGACAATGCTTGGAAGCAGCAGCTCATGAGGATCGTCCCTTCGAGCTCGTCCAAACTGTTGTAAGGCCAAACAAGGATTATAGGTTATACCTCCTCTAATTCCCAGCAATGGAACATTGGGATATTCACCACACCGATCAATGACAGCTACCTCTTCCATGTCTTTAGTACTCCAAATGATGTCCGTATGAGCAAGGGACATGATTATGTAGGCCCAACCCATACCTTCCTCATTCTTCAGTACAAATTTGGGGAGGTGAGAAATAAATCACCTCGCCAACAATGGTGCACAACACATAAGGGTTCCCCTTTTCCGAGCAGTACGGGCATAAAGAGTATGTAGAATATCACCTAAGAGAGTGGGCACTGGATTACGGGACATGAAGATCTTGACTGTGTTCACGTCGACAAAAGAATCTGAATTAGGGAACAAAACCAAGCCATATATGAGAAGAGCCAAGATGTCTTCAAATGCTTGAAAGTCTAAGCTGTCCCAGAACTATTGAGCTTGATCAATCAAGAACTTAGCCAGGAAGCCTTTAACCCCACTTCGAATGTCCCAGTTAGACACTACATCAGCCTTTGTCAGATGGAGGGATGAAGCAATATCCTCCGGCCTAGGAGCTATCTCCAAACCTGTAAAGGGTGTCTGCTCTAAAATAAATATGCCAAGTAAATCAAAGAACTCCTCCAAAGTAGGGACCAACTGATAGTCCGAGAAGGTGAAACAGTGGTGCAATGGGTCAAAGAATTGGAACAAGACGCTCATCATTTGCTCATCTAATTTTGAAGTGACCAGGCTGAGGAGATGACCATGTCTTCTGACGAAGGAAGAGGTATCAAGAACCTTTGAAACCAACTTTCTAAGCTGAGTAGGGATTTGTATGAAGCTGATGCGAGTGGTGTTTCTTCGCATAGATGCCATGATCTGCAAAACAAAACAAAGATGAATCCCCTCGGTCTTTGAAATAGTTAGTCTAATGAAATATGCATGCGATGTCATGATGCATGATGTCATGATAAAAACACACCACATGTATCACAGATAGCAAACATGGTAAGGGCAAACAAGTCACACAGTAGCCCTTAAATTTCAGGCTGGCATGGAGTTTAGGTATTACCCTCTTTCAGTTTAGTTGGTTCAACCTGTCCTAGTAATAGTAACCGGGTTCTAGAGGATCTCAATATCACTGACCATCCTCGATCGGTCATAATTCCAGTTTAGCAACCTTTTCTCGCGCCCGGAATCATCGCGAGAGTATGGTCTCAATGAGTGTAGCATACTGCTACTTTTCTATGGCCAAGTTGGTCAATTATAGGTTCTAAGGCCAGTTGATGCTTAATGACCCCTTAGCAGCCCCATACTCTCCTTGTTCCTCCACAAGAGATATCGGTACCAACTAAAGTGACACACCAACGTAGCTACTGCTTCAACCGTATTGGTCTACGTCGTACAGTTCCCTCACAGTCTATTTCTACTTACCTAAAAGGTGTCCCCAGATCCGGGTTAGGATCTATATCAACTCCGATAAAAAGCCCACAAAATAAAACAATCAAATCAAGCAATTGAAAATAATATGATTAACTAATCCTAAGGTACACCCCACTTATTAAGTCCCCAGCAGAGTCTCCAGTTCTGGCGATACGGTGGCTAGAGATGGGATCGTGTTTCCCTATTTCGTTAAGGAAATTTGCTGGTTTGCGTTTGTGTTTGCAAAATGTCGCGGTAAGCAAGAGTCGCCATCGTCTTTTATTTTATCCAACATGGAAAGCAAAAAATCAAAGAAAAATTCCTTTTTCGAGATATTTCTGAGTACGGGGGGTAGATTTATAGAAAGGGAAAGTATTAGCACCCTTTCTATCCATAATTATCTACGGGCTCTTAGGTACTTGCTCATCATTTTCAAAATTGTTTTCTTTATGTTTGTGGGCTTTGAAAAGTTTTTGTTTTGACTTCGATTTAACTCTTGCTCCTGTCTTCAAGAATGTAATGAAGTGTTTTTGAAAACTTGTTTGTAAATGAGTGTAAGTGTGAGAAAAATTTTGTTTGGAATGAGCAAGTACTTAAGAACTAATCTACCTACTCGAAAAAAGAATCGTTCTATGCTTGTTTCCTTTAGACAATGCTATCCCACTATTAGTGAGTAGGTAGCACCATCGTTGGAGTTTTGAGGGTCAATTCGAAAAGGAACGTACGACCACTAAAGCAATGTTAGGACGTCTTAGTAGTAACCCTAATATATTAGATCATTTATCCGAGGCAACAATATCCGAGGCAACCTTTCCGAGGAAACTTGATCTTTGGATAAAAGGACGACCACTAAAACATCCTATACTCAATGACCGTTTACTGAAGGCAACCAAGTGGGAGTATACCCTAGGAGTGCGCATGTGCGAGTGTTTCAATTTCAGATTATTTTATCTTTGCACATTTAGGGTGATCTAACTGTTTTAAATTCAGTCATACATTCTTGTCATGCAAACCCTAATTATTCATACATCTAACTGTTAATAATTTGCGGAATTTAAAATGCGGAAATTAAAACTACGCTATTACAAGGCTTCGGGTATTTACATAGCCAAAAACAAACCCTTTGAAAATAAAAGCGATAAATGTGAAAGTCCTAATTAAAACTATTACAAACTGTGAGCAGATACAATAATTGGATAAAGAATAATAAAGCGCGCGATGAAGATTAGATCGAATGCGAAACTAGGGTTTTGACCCTTCTAACATAATTAAAAGAAAAATTGCTTTTATGTTGTTTTTAATATTTTTTTAAAGAAAAGAAATTAGGTTTTAAAAAAAATAAATAATAAATTAATTAGTGATTAAATTAATTAATAAAAATAATTGCCTATTTTTGTTTTTTTTGGTTATTTTAGGAAAATATAAAATGTAATTAAGTTAGTAATAAACCTATTTATTCTAATTAATTTTAATTATTTGCAAAATAAATTAAAGTTATCTAACATTAATAACCTAATTAAATAAATTAAATTTTTACTAAAAATAAATATCCTAAATTTAATTGGACATAAAAATATTTTTTTGTGATTTTTTAATAAAAGAAAATAATTTTTAGTTAGTAATTAAATTAAATAAGTTAATTAAATGAAATATAAAAAGAAAATATAAAAAAGAAGGATAGAGATGCTGGGCCTGAAATTAGGGGTATGAAAAGCAATTTTCTGGGCCGAATTGAGTGAAATCCATTTGACTTTTGGGATCTAGTGTGGCACGCTTGACTTGGCTCATGATGCCCCTTCAATGGTGGCCATCAGATTTGGCCATCTGGCCATCTGGCATGATTGTTGATGAGGGTGCATGGTAGTCGCTTGCTTCCTGCATGTACTGAATTTCCTGAAAGAAAATGTGAAAAGAACAAATGCTTGAGGCAGGGATTGAACCCCTGACCTCCATCCTTCCAATGCCTTAACACCCAGCTGGCTACCACTAGGCCATTTGTTTTTGTTGTAATAATAACGTATAATAATAAACAAATATGAAACAAACGCAGTAATGGAAAATTAGCGCGAAAATTCAAACAAGCCAATGGGAGGGTGCCAACAAATCGTCTCCTTCCTCTCTCTGTGGGTAAAAGTAAAACACTTTTACCTACGTACGTTTTGTCCGTCGCTATAGGCCGTGTCCATTCCAAAATCTTCCATGGGCCACATAAATGGAACCTAATGCCATGGTTGTGTTTGTCTCGTCCTCCTGAACGTGTTAGTACCCTTCATCAAGGCTAATTGTCCCTGTAATCAAAAACCCTAAAACAAACTCCAAAACCCTAACAATGGTGAATTTCACTACAGGCCATATAAATGCAATTGAATGATGCAGAAAGCTTGCAAATGTCTCATAGATCAACAATATGTGATTAATTCCATCTAACAATGCCTATATCATGAGATACGAATTCAAGAACAGGGCTATCGTGAGCGACTTACAGTGTGTTTTGGGACTGGAATGGACTTGTTCTTGATTTCTTTAGCTTGCTAAGAGTCCCAGGAGTCGATTTGGATCGTTCAAAGGTCTTGAGGATGACTCTAAGTGCAAATTCGATCTCACACTTGCTTTTTTTCAAATCTGGTTCTTGCTCTTGCGCCTGTCTCTAACTTGTTTTTAGGTCTGCACGCACTCTATATGTACCAAGCAATGCATTAGGGTTGATAACTGCATCCAAATCTTTCTCCTTCAATGATTTTTTATTTGATTTGATACACTTTTAAAACTTTCCAAAATTGGTCCAAATCCAATACTTTTGTGCATACATTCCTTGATACGAGTTTGAATGATTTGCTAGCTGTAATTGGAACCTGAAACAATCACCAAATATTTTGTTTTCAATGTTTTTGATTTTATATGATTTATTTTGATTTAAATTGAATTAATTCAAATAAAAATCAAAATAAATAATAAAAGTAAGATATAGACAAGTGGCAAAGGCTAGAGATCGTGGGCTATGTTGCTAACTCAAAACAAGTGAAAGAGATTGGTCCCATTTGGCAAAATTTGATGTTTTAGGGATAGTTGACTTTTGGCAATTTTGCAAAAAAGGTCAACTTCACCAATGCATAACTTCCTCAATTTTGAGTCTTTGGAGTTGTTCTTGGACTTTTTAGAAAGATTGAGATGTCCTATAATCAAGACTTTTGGTCTCATCTCAATTTGATATTCCATGCTCATGTATGAAGCTTTGACAAAAAAGGTGTTTTTGTTGACTTTCCAAAATGACCTATAATGTCCAAATTCATAACTTCTTGTGAATGCATATTTTGAACTTGGGAGCTGAAGATGGACTGTAGGGAATTGCATCCTCTTCATAATTATCTTTGGATGGGTCATTTCTCATAAAGTATGAGAAAGTTATGCTTGGTCAAAGTTGAGTTGACTTTTCCTACAAAACCCTAATTTAGCAACTTTTGGTTCTTGAGGAATTATGAGCAATCCTTGATGAATCATGTTAAACCCTTGATCAAATGATGAAATATACTTAAAAATGAGGATGATGACCAAAAATATTGAAGTTTGACTCTATGTGGGCCACAATTGACTTTTGCCCTAGCACAATCGATTTTCATGCCTTTGAGCAATTGACTGAGCAAACTTCCTCTGTGGGGCTTGAAACTTGACATAAATGGTCTTGAGAACATATTAGGACAATGTTGAGAATTTGGTACCACTTGGACTCAAGTATCTTGATGCAACATGAAACCCTAATTTGGGGTAGACTGCCTTAGGAGAGAGCTTGTCTGGCCAACCCTTGGACTTCCTTGAGCAACTTGAGGATCTTTCTTGAAATGTTTTGAGAAATATGGGAGGGCAAATTTTGGGGTACAACAGTAGTTCTTATAGGAAGGAACCTGGATAGTAGGGTTACTTTGAGATGAAAGCCTGGATAGTAGGGCATATGGGAAGGAACCTGGATAGTAGGGTTACTTCGAGATAAAAGCCTGGATAGTAGGGCTTATAGGAAGGAACCTGGATAGTAGGGTTACATCGTCTGATCATGTAGATTAGTTGACCCGTTTGGTTTCGAGAACTGATTTTCCAATAGTTGTCTGCAGATGTGACATGTATAACTTCATGGATTTAATCCTGAATTGTTGGAATTGTTGATGATAATTGTTTTTCCTGAAAAGGTATCAGGGTTAATTATATGCGATGCATGAAATGTATTGTGGGATGATATTCTCAAAATAAATGAGATTATGCTGTATGTAATATGTATGCGCATGTCATGATGTATGAACATGAAATGCTATTGTGACATATCCGAGTCTGGGAAAATAAATCCCTGACTGCTGCTGGAGAGTATTGGAAATTGAATTCCTGACTATTATAGAAAAAAATGGTTCTTCTACTTCCGTTAGGGATTGTAAACAGAGATTACTATGCTGGGGATTTACTCCTTGTTGTTTACGAATATTCTGACGGGGAGAGACTTTGCTTGAGAATAATTCTGCGGGGGAATAACTCTGTTTGAGAGAGGAGATGCTTTGCTGGAAGATTTTGTCAATTCGAAGAAATAAAATCCGCCAGGGGATGAGGTTCCGTAGCTAGAGAAATAAATTATGTTGGGGATTGAGCTTCTGTATTCAGATAAATAAACTCTGCTGAGGAGAAAACTTTATGAGCCGCTTGCGATTTATAAAATTCGGCTGGGGAACATAGACGTCGGCCCTCTGAAGGAACTTGGCAGGGGAGAGTAACTCCTGTTTGGGGAAGCCAATGTAAAAGCTTTAGTCGCCTATACTCTGTGAGGCGTGTAGATGTCACGGGGTCGTATGCTGAGATGACCCTGTTTCAACATTGTCTCTGCTCCTGTACCTGCTGAACAGAGTAACTGTCGGGCTTTGACATGATTTTTTTTCTTTTTTTGTTTTTTTGCCCCTATTTCTCAAGTTACGAGCAATTATATTTCTGTTTTATTTGCAAATATTTGTAAAGAACAATCATATTCAAATACATATGTCAAGAATAAATCATTGGACGTTCTTTCAAAACAAAACAGAAAAAATAAATAAATGGTTTTGTAAAAATGACTTGTATTAATTTTTGAAGTTGGCCTATAAAAGCGTTTTTGTACAAGGAAGATGACGCTCTAGTAAGAGAATGCCGCCGTGAAAATGGAAGCTATACAATATTGTGTACAACAAAAAGAAAACAGCTATGTGCAATAATCCCATTAAGTTTCAATTCTGCTATTGCCGCTATGTCTTCGAGCGTCTCATCACTTTGCTGCTTGTTCGAAGCTGACTGGATTGATTGGTGTCGTTCGAGCTTGATAGTTGATACTGAGGTATGGTCGCAAGGTGATCCAATGGGACATAGTGATATGCTTTACATTCCTAACTTTTTCCTGGACCGCCCTTTCGGGTTTTCATTCCACCGGGATACCCTTTTTTGCCCAAGCCGTCTTTTTAGGTTTTTGACTTTCCAGGTGTATAGATTTTTTCGTTTTCATCCCTAATTTTTGCCTGAACCCTTTTGGTTCATAGGGAAGCCCTTATTTTTGCCTAGGCCAGTCAATCTAGAGGGTCTTTAATCATGCGTAGTATCTTTTCACTATGTTCGCATTGACAGGGTGAGGAAGGTCGTCACCGTCCATGGTGGTTAGAATCATGGCTCCACCCGAAAAAATGTTTTTAGTCACAAATGGCCCATCGTAAGTGGGAGTCTATTTACCCCTGGGATCACCTTGCGGCAGTATGATGCGCTTGATCACTAGATCCCCAAATTGATATTCTTGGCAGTTGACTTTTTTGTTGAAAGCCTTGATCATCCGTTTTTGATACATTTGACCATGACATACAACAATATGTCTTTTCTCATCAATCAGATTCAGTTGATCAAGTCGATTCTGGATCCAATCATCTTCATTCAGACCTGCATCCTTCATAATCCTCAGAGAAGGGATTTGGACCTTGATAGGTAGGCTTGCCTCCATGCCATATACCAGAGAGTATGGTGTTGCCCCTGCCGATGTCCGTGCTGAGGTGCGATACCCATGAAGAGCAAATGGTAACATCTCATGCCATCTTTATATGTCATCGTCATCTTCTGTATGATCTTCTTGATGTTCTTGTTAGCAGCTTCAACAGCGCTGTTCATCTTCATCCGATAGGGAGAAGAGTTATGATGCTGTATCTTGAACTGTTTACAGAGTTTAGTGATCATCGTGTTATTGAGATTCGTACCATTGTTAGTGATGTTTCTCTCCGGCACACGATACCAACATATTAGGTTATGCCTGATAAATCATGCCATAACATTCTTGGTAACGATAGCAAAGGAGGCAACTTCAACCCAATTTATGAAATTATCAATGGCCACCAAGATGAAGCGATGCCCATTGGAAGCGGTAGGTCTAATCTCTCCGATCATGTAGATGCCCCACATTACAAAGGGCCAAGGAGCCGTCAGGAAGTTTAAGGAAACCAGAGGCACATACACCTTATCAGCATAGATCTGGCATTTATGACAAGTTCGGGAGTGCTGATAACAATCTGCTTCCATAGTGGACCAAAAGTATCCTTCCCGTAGGATCTTCTTAGCCATGGTATGTCCACTAGAATGGGTTACAAAAGTACCTTCGTGTAAATCTTTCATAATCCTATCTACTTTGCTCTTGTCTACACACCACAATAAGATAGAGTCATGGTTGTGCTTGTAGAGGATTCCATTACTAAGGAAGAATTTCGCTGCGAACCTTCTCAGAAACTTTTTTCGTTGACAGATTCCCCCTCAGGATACTCTTGAGCCTCAAGATACCTTTTTACTTCATGAAACCAAGGTTTTTCTGCTACCTCTTCAGTATCAATCTCACAGCAGTGCGCTGGTTCATCCAACCTCTCAATAGTGATTCAGGGAGCTTTGTTGTCCCACCTGACCTTGAACATAGAAGACATGGTAGCTAGCGCGTCCGCTAACTGATTCTCCTCTTGTGGGAAATGTCAAAGGTTACCTCCTCAAAGTGTGGGAGCAATTTCAACACGTGCTCTTTGTACGTTATGAGGTTCAGATGCTTCGTATCCCACTCTCCTTTGATCTGACTTATCACCAAGGTTGAATCCCCGGAAACATTTAAGATCTTAATCCTCAAGTCGATAGCAGCTTTGAGACCCATGATGCAAGCTTCATACTCTGCCATGTTGTTGGTACAGTTGAAGTATAGCCGAGCAGTGAAAGGAGTATGACAGCCTTCTAGAGATATGATTAAAACACGAATGTCGTTACCGAGTGCGTTCGAAGCTCCGTCAAAAACCATGGTCTACCGGGAACCTTCTTCAGGTCCTTCATCTGGCCCAGGTTTTTCATAGTCCATCACTAGCATAATATTCTCATCGGGAACTAAAATTTCATGGACTGGTAGTCATCCATGGCCTGATGGGCCAAATGATCATCTAATACACTTCCCAAGAAACCTCTAACCTCCTTCTCAGTACGGGGAGCCGACATTTCTTGTATGGCCTTCACCTTTGCAGGGTCTACCTGAATACCTTTGTCACTGATGATGAATCCCAGAAGTTTACCAGACCTTACCCCAAAGGTGCACTTGTTCGAATTCAACCTTAACTTGTATGTCTTCAACCTGTCAAACAACTTTTGTAGATGATCAAGGTGTTCTTCCTCGGTTTGAGACCTGGCTATCATGTCATCAACATATACCTCTATCTCATGGTGAATCATGTCATGGAATAAGGTGACCATGGCTCGCTGATAAGTTGCCCCAACATTCTTTAATCCAAAAGGCATCACCTTGTAACAGAAGGTGCCCCACTGTGTGACGAAGGTTGTCTTCTCCATGTCTTCAGGAGCCATCTTGATCTGATTTACCGAGAGAAACCATCCATGAAGGAAAAGATCTTGTGTTGTGCGGTGTTGTCAACCAGAACATCAATATGGGGAAGCAGGAAGTCATCCTGGGGGCTTGCCCTGTTCAGGTCTCTGTAGTACACACACATCCGTACCTTTCCATCTTTCTTTGGATCCAGAACAACATTAGCAACCCACTGCGGATAGGAGGTGACAGCTTGGAACCCAATGTTGAACTGTTTCAGGATCTTTGGGTTGATGTTCTCCGACATTTCGGGGCGCATACGGAGGATCTTCTGCTTAACTGGAGGACAATCCTCTTTATTTTGCAGACGATGTACCACAAAATTAGTGTCTAAACCAGGCATGTCTTCGTATGACCCGGCGAAGATCTCAACATAATCGTGCAACATATGTATCAACTGCTGTTTGACATTGATCTCCAAATTTGCGCCGATCTTGACTTCTTTTCTGTCTGCTTCTGTACCCAAGTTTATCGTCTCAACTGGCTGTTCATGAGGTTGTATAGCCCTCTCTTCCTTCTGTAACAGCCTAGCAAGTTCTCTAGGTACCTCCCAATCTTCCTCACCTTCGTCCTCGGCTTGGTTGATCGGATTTTCGAAGTTATAACTATAAATAGCAGAAGTGTTATCAATGGGATCCAGAGTGGATATGGATCTGCAGTTTGATATGTGAATGTGTGTAAGAGCATAACTGTATTGATAAAGTAAAAGGCATAAAAGAAAAACAGAGAGCTCAAAATTTGTATGCAATAAACGTCCGATGTTTTCTTGATGATATATGAAAATGACACATAATAACCCTCACAAATAAACCATTGTGCCACGGGTAAGGCAAAAGGCCGTAGAGTTTATATTGTTTATTACAAATTCGAAAAACAAGTAAGACAATTACTGCTGAACAAAAGAAATTGGCACAAAATCTTTGGTCGTCCTGTTACTAGGTCCATTGTTGGTTGTAAGGTAGATCCAGCTGTCAATATCAGAATCCTCCTCATTGTCTTCTACAGCGTTAACCCCACGATTGATGATGCATAGGGGAGGTCCTCCAGCCCGAACACGTCGAACAGCCTTTTGAGCTCCTGAAGTAAAGCCCAAACCAAATTTGTCAGTTTTATAAGGAAAATTAGGGAGCTGTCCCCAAATGGTACACCCACCTTCTTCAACTACTACTCTAGCGTCCTTGAGAGAAGCCATCTTCAAAGGAGGTTTGGTGCTGGTGATAGTCTCAGTTGATGCCATGATCTGGGGAACCTCTTCAAAGTTTTGACAAGAGGTCTCTATGAATTCGCCATCCATCTCCATATACCTGAAAGAGTTCAGGTGGCTTACCATGTACTCCTCTTCACCATGCACGGTGACAATCTTCCCTTTTACTGGATACTTCAGCATTTGGTGCAGCGTAGAAGTAACGGCCCCAGCTTCATGAATCTAAGGACGACCCAACAAACAAGAACATGATAGCCTGATATCCATCACGTAGAAGGTGGATTCAAAGGTCTGGGAACCCATTTTGACAGGGATGTCCACCTCCCCGTGCACCATTCTTTTTGAACCGTCAAAATCCCTCACCATAATGTTACTGGGCTTTAAGGTTAAGCCTTCACAATCTAGTCTATCAAGAGCCTTCTTAGGCAGAACATTTAGTGACGATTCGGTGTCCACTAGCACATGAGCCATAGTAGTTCCCCTACATTCGATCGAGACATGTAAAACATCATTATGCTTTCTCCCCTTTGGTGTCAAATCGGCATCAGAAAAATCTAACCTATTGTCAGCAGTCAAACTGGCCATACAATCGTTGAATTGGTTGGCAGAGGTTTCTTGTGGCACATGCGAAGTCTTGAGAAATGAAATCAAAGCCTTTGCATGGGACTCATAACATAATAGCAAAGACAACAACGATATCTTCGAAGGGGTCTGCCACAACTGCTCGACTACATTGTAGTCGCTCTTCTTGATTATTTTTAAAATTTCCTCTATTTCTTGCTTAGAGGATTCCAAAACAACTTTTCTAGGTGCCTCCGTCCGAGCAGGCTCACCTATAGCTTCTTTCCCCGAGTCCCAGATGACTCATTGGCAGGGGTAACAACTGGAGTAAAAATGGGAGTAGTAGCAGAAGTACTAGGAGGAACAACATATGGAATAACAACAGGCTTAGCAACAATCTTCGGGGAGATCTCGGCAGAGAAAACCCTTCCACTTTGGGTAACTTTGTTGGTCCCGACAATGTTAATGACATCGGGATTAGCCTCTTTAGTCTTCAAATCCTGTTTGACACCATGATAGTAAACATCCGTACCATAATTCCAAGGGACGGCTTTGTCCGAGGAGTACGGTACAGGACAAGGAAAAGTGATTATCAACAGAGCGATTCTTGGAGAAGGTGTAATCCTAACAGGTCTTTTAGAGGAGGCCTTGGAAGGATAGGCATAAATGGTTATGATAGCAACATCTGCATGCGGAACAGTCGGAATCAGAGTCTTTTCAAACAAAATCTCTCTGCTATCCATCAGGCGTTGAACACCTGCTTTCAGCAAATAAAAACCAGAGGGTAGAGATAAACACATGTGGCAACCTTCACCACAGCCCAGAAATAAACCGGCTAGAAACAAATTCTTCTTGACAGTCATGAGAGGAGTGGAAACTTCATCAACAGAGGTAACAAACAGATCAGTATCAACGACATTGACTCCACGGTTGTGTTTGGGCATGAGATCAGTTATGACATTAGGCTTCTCTGGAGCATCAAACTCAATTTCCTTGGCTTCGATTAGATCTTGTATCTTATTTCTCAGATCCCAACAATCATTTGTATCGTGGCCTGGACTCTCAGAATGGTAAGCACATCGAGCGTTTAGATTATAATGAAGAGATGAGGTGTTAGGATTCTTGGGAGCCTCCTTTAAGGTTGCCAAGTTAGATCTTAACAGATGGGGTAAAACCTCAGTCAATGACATATTAATCCGGGTGAACTGCCTTTGCGGTCTTTCTACCCTTTGCTGATTTTTTCATTGTTGAGTAGCCGCAGGCATAGGTATCATCACAGCCCCTACCGTTGGACGGCGCTCAGCTCAACTCTGACCTCTTGGGCTATAAATGTCATTGACCTCCTTCTTACCCGTGAATGGCTTCTTCACGGTACTTCACGAGGTATATTTCTGGATTATGCCACTCCAGATCCTAGCTTCTATCCTTTCTCCAGTCAATATCAGCTCGGTGAAACCAGTTGAGGAGCTACCAATCAAGTGATTGAAGAATGGACCAGACAGCGTACCAAGAAACATATCCACCAACTCCCTATCAGACAAAGGGGGTTGTACTCTCCCTGCCAGATCTCTCCACTTCTGTGCATAGTCCTTGAAACCTTCGCCTGCACCCACGAACATACTCTGAAGTTGAGTACGGGTAGGGGCAAGGTCAGCGTTATATTGATACTTCTTATAAAAATCAGCAGCCAGATCTTCCCAGTTGCAGACATTGGTTCTCTCCAGTTGATAGAACCACTCAAGCTGAGTCCCGGATAAACTGTCCTGAAAGAAATGGACCCACAAGTTCCTATCAGCAGTGTGAGGCTGAATCTTCCTCACATAGGAACAAAGATGAAGCTTGGGACAATACACCCCATTATACTTCACAAATATCGGAGCCTTGAACTTCTGTGGGATGACTACCCCAGATACCAAACCCAACTCTTCAAAATCCAGCCCTGGTATTCTTTGGATCTTCGTTGCACCCAAACGATCCTCTAACTGTTTGTATCTATCCCTAGCAGGAGGATACTATTCATCATTGTAATCTATGTCATTATCAGAAACCTCAGGGCTAGGATCCTCCTACCTTGTCTCTCTCTCTCTTGATTCTCCCCTTCTTTGGATGAGGAGGTCAGATCAACCGGTTGCTTCAATGGTCCCTTGAATCTTCTGCCCAGATTCAGGACACCAGCGGTCTTCTTCTTCTTCTTCTTCTTCTTCTTCTTCTCTTTCAGAATAAGGGCCTTCAGATCTTCCTGCCCCTTAGCTAAGGCTACAAACATTTGCTGAAATTGGTCATTTTGTGCCTTGAAATCCTTGATGCTTTGTTCAGAAGACATTATTGCTGAAATAAACAGCTAAGAAGATGAGAAACCTGTTATGGTACCTGTTTATGCATTGATATGTATGGCATGTGTATGCAATGATTTCAAGGACTTTGGGAAATTTAAATTCGCGAATCCAAAATGAAACAAAGATTTTATTATTAGAATTCAAAATAAAATTTCCTTTTAGGCGTTACAATTGAAAATTCTAAAAATTAAAAGGAATCAAGTTTCCCGTGGATGCTTCCTCTTCGCGCCAAGATAGACATTAAGGCTTCTTTCCTCATGAAGTTGCTTTGTGAGCTCTAAAACTTTCTTCTCCTGGGCATAGAACTGGTCCCTATAAGTATCCCGCTCCTTCTTCAGCTGAATCCAGGATCTCTGTAATTCTTCAAGATCAGTGGGCATATCAGGATGAAGAACCGTGTAGGGAATATCCCCTTCAGTAATGGGCTCCACAATCACTGGTAAGACAGCTATGTACGACATCATAAGTTTCTGAGTACAAGCTCGTACCCATTGGAGATAAGGTTCCATAGGAATGGAATTCTTCGGCCCCAAAGTCTTGGCGTCAGATCTGTTTACCATGCCCCAAGCTCGTATGAATCTATGGCGATACCCTTGAACATCATCCTCATAGTTAAACACAATTCCCTGGATAAGAATCTCATGAGGACCATCGCTTCGAGCATAACCAAATTGTCGCAGAGCCAAACAAGGATTGTAAGTTATGCCTCCCCTAATGCCAAGTAGTAGGACATTAGGGAACTCCCCGCATCGGTCAATAATAGATATATCTCCCATAGATCGGGAATGCCAGAGAATATCCGTGTGAGAAAGTGACATTATCCTTTGCGACCAGCCCAAACCTTCTTCATTCTTCAGCACTGACTTAGGGAGGTGAGAAATAAACCACCTCGACAGTAATGGCATGCAACACATAAGAACCCCTCTTCTCTTCATGGTACGAGTACGGAGAGCATGCATGATATCTTTGAGCAAAGTGGGCACAGGGTTGCGAGAGAGGAAGATCTTGATATCATTCGCATCTATGAGTAAGTCTGGATTAGGTAACAACACTAACCCATAGATTAGAAAGGCCAAGACCTCCTCAAAAGCCTAAAAGTCCAAATCATCCCAAAACAGCTGAGCCTTCCCTATTAGGAACTTGGCTAGAAAACCCTTGACTTTGCTTCTTGTTTCCCAATTGGATACCACGTCGGTCCGTTTCAGATGCAAAGCTGAGGCAATGACTTCTGGATTAGGAGTATCTTCTAAACCTGTGAAAGGCACCTGGTCAAGAATAGGTAGATTCAATAACTGAAAGAACTCTTCCATGGTAGGCACCAACTGATAGTCTGGAAAGGTGAAGCAGTGGTGCTTGGGATCAAATAACTGAAAGAGTACACCCATCATATTTTCATCAAAGCTCGAAGTAACCAGGTCTAGAAGTCGGACATGTCTCTTAGTGAACAAAGAAGTTTCAGGAACCCTTGATACTAGCTCTTTGAGTTGGAGAGTTATTCTCGCAAAGCTAATTCGAATAGTGTTTCTACTAGCGGAAGCCATGATCTGCAAAACAGAACAAAGATAAATTCCCTCGGTCCTTGAAATGGTTAGTGTAATAAGAATGGATGCAATGTTATGATTCATGATGTTATGTTCAAATAGAGTAAATCATACACAAGCAAAGCACACAAATATTCCTTAGGTTTAAAGGCTTGCATGAGGTAAAAGGTAAGTACCCTCTTGAAGTTTATTTGGTTTCAAACCTGTCTTAGAAAATTAACCGGGTTCTAAGGATTCTCAATATCACAGATCATCCTTTATCGGGCATTGTTTCAGCTCAAGCAATCTTTTCTTGCGGCTGAAATATCCCGAAAGTCTGATCTCAATGAGTGTATCACCGAGTATCAACCAATCCTCAGCTTTATACTGAGGCCGGCTATCTCACTACTTTCTAATGGCCAAGTTTGTTCAACTAAGGTTCTAAGTCCAGTTAGTGCTTCAGGACACCATGCGGCGGCCCCGTATTCTCCTCGTTTCTACACGAAGGATACCGGTACCAACCAAAGTGTCACACCCTCACAGCCATTGCCTAAACCATATCGGTCTACGCCCTACATTCTCCACGATCTATTGTTGTTTACCTAATAAGTGCCCCCCAGATTCGGGTGTAGGATCTTCAACAATACCCAAGCAAATACCCTTAAAGATAAAGCAGGCAAAGCAAACAAGAAATCAATTTTAAAAGTGACATAGATCCTAAGGTATACCCCATTTTATTAATTACTCCCCAGCAGAGTTGCCAGTTCTTTGATACGGTGTCAGAACCGACTATTAATACTGGTTTACATTTTTTGTTCGCAAATATCGCGGTAAGCAAGAGTCGCCACCGATTTTTATTTCATCCATGGTCATCCAACTAATCACTAATTAATAAATTGTTTTTACTTTATGCTTTTATTTTATGCTTTGTGTACCAATTACTTTAAACATTACATTTCATGCCATTTTTATTTTGCTCACTTGGGCATTTATATTCTTTTTATTTTTATTTTGCTCACTTGAGCTTTTCTTTTCTGTTTTAAGGCACCTAATAATCAACACGAACCATAAAATGCTTTAATGATACTTGGACTATTTGGTTACTATCCTTGGCATTATGGAGTATTGGATTTCTTGGAGTTAGGATTAGAAACCTTGACCTACGTTGGAGATCTTTTGGCCTTAATTGATATTTTGTCTGGAGTTCTTGAGGTTTACCTCAAGACATTGGGTTGTTTGTTTGTTTTGTGTGCAGGTTATTATGATTACATTCTTTTTTTATAATCTGGAATTCACCCGTATACAGTCGTTACTCTACCCAATTTTTGTGAAGACTTAATACATTTGAAGTGTGGTTCTCTCAAGAGGTCTAGTATCTTTGCTTGCTTGGTTTCAATCCAAAGAATGGGAATTCTATCTTGACTCATAATGTAAAGTATTGGCTTCTTGTTGGTTAGATGGTTCTTAGCCCTAGCTTTTACCTTATGCATTAAGATAGTCTCTTATTCTCCTCCCATCTTATTTAATTTCAAAAAATATTCTTCCTCCTTTTGAAAACTCTTCTTGTTTTGAAATTTGAACCACTTTCATAGTAAACTTGGACTTAGGTCAATGCATTTTTCAAAACATTTTCATAAATAAAATACAATCAACTTAATAATACCTTGACATTTTTTGTGAGAAGACTAAAAGTAAATCAATCTCATTTCAAACCATTTTTGCCACTTTGGCTTTCTATTTTAAAAACTTTTCTCAAAATATTAGACTCTTGTCAACCCTTGTAGTGATGCAAACAACTATACTTCTACAATATGTAGTGAAGAGAGATATTTTCCACTTGGGTGTTGAGTGAGGCATTGTTGATTTTAAAATCCAAGCCATATCCTCCACTTTGAGATGGTGCAAATTCTCATTTCTCATGATTGTAGGTAGTAAGTATGTTTTCCACACGGACAATGATGATGATGTCTTATCTCATAAAATTAACCAACACACTTGAATTTTAAAATTTTAAAAAAGGAACTACGTGTACCCTGATCCTCTATTGCACGGAATGTGGTACGTAGGCACTAAAGGTTCGCAACCGCGGCGAGTGCAAAAATCATAAAAAATATATTTTCTTTTCTCACCTTCACCATCTATTTTACATACAACATTTTATAGCCAAAATATACAGATTTTTTTCAAAGAGGTTCCTGCGGAGTACCATAGATGTTTAAGGTGCTAATACCTTCCCTTTGCATAACCAACCCCCTTACCTAGAATCTTTCCCCCTCTTTTTGGGTTATTCACAATTTTCCCATTCCTTTGGAAACAATAAAGCGCGTTGGCAATTTTTTTGAATTTGATCTGTGCGAGTCAAGTCAATCTAATGACTTAGTCTCAACATTTCTACCGCTACAGAAAAAATGGTGACTTCACTGGGGAAAGATTGACCTCTTGCTGGTCCATCCCTAAGTGGGTTAAACCTTTCTTTGTTTATATCTGTATATGTGTTATTGTTGTGTATGTGTTATATGTTTTATATATGTTTGTCTGGTTTTTCTTGGTTCTCAGGGTGCTTGGTGATTACTTATAAGTCCTATACCCAGACTTGGGAAACCTTTAAGATAGGACGGGCAGTATAGTCATGGTAACATTGAGGGAGTAATCCCAAAAAAGTAGGCATGAGATCCCCTACTCAGTGGAGGCCCATTTGACTGTAGTGTTGTTTACCGAGTAATCTGGAAGACGTGCTGCTTTCGACCTGGGAGCCTGTTGAAGCTGAGGACTGTAGAATACCTAACCCATATTGGCCTTTTAGGTGTAGTGCGGAAGCTATGACAGAGTAATCCGGAAGTAGTTGTCACACGATACTACGCTCGGACGAGTTTTTCTTGAGAATATTACTAATTACCGAGTTAATCAAGAAGTTGGTAATATCCGAAGGAAGGATGTAGACTCTGGGAACCTCTAGAACCTTGTTCAGCAGGTGATAACTTTTAGACCATACCTTATGGGTAGTACCTTCGACCTCATGTTCGTGACATTGAACCTATGAATCCTATGTTTGTGATCTTGTGTGTAATTGTTGCATCATGCATCCATGCACTCATAAGCATCTTTTGAAGAAATTTTATTTCAAGGGACTTGAAAGTTAACCATTTGTGAATATCTCAGGTACCTTTTGACCATGGATTCTGGAAAAAGAAAGACCGGAAAATACAGTTTCAAAGATCCCAAGATAGATGAGTTAATCAGTCTAAATCTCGAGATTGTGTGTTCTGCAGATTTTTGGAAGAAGTATGGATCCATCATTCCTCTCATGAAGCTTAGGATGAAGGAGGGTATTCTCTCGACCTTGGTCCAGTTCTATGATCCGATGTATCATTGCTTTAATTTCTCGGACTATCAGTTGATGCCAACACTAGAGGAGTATTCTTATCTGTTGGATTTACCTGTTAACGACCGTGTTCCTTTTACTGGTTTAGAGGGTGAGCCAAAACCACATGAGATTGTAGCTTTGATCCATTTGGGGAAGTCTAAGGTGGAAGCCCATATGAATACTAAAGGAGGGATTATAGGATTACCATCTCAGTTCTTATTGGAGAAAGCTCATTACTTTGCCAGGATGAAGAGTACAATCACTTTTGAGGCCATCTTTGCTCTACTTGCTTACGGGTTGTTTTTATTTCCTAATGTGGACAAGTTTGTTGACATTAATGCTATCAGGATCTTCATGATTGCAAACCTGGATCGTACATTGTTGGGTGATTCTTATTACTCTGTTCATCTTCAGAATTCCTATCATGGGGGGATGATTGTCTGTTGCACGCCTCTATTGTACCAGTGGTTTATTCCTCATATGCCTCAGTCTGATGCTTTCTGGGATATCAGGAAGGAACCCTGTTGGGCTCCTAAGATCATGGCACTTACTCACTCGGATATTGATTGGTATCATCGGGCTTACCAGGATGTGGAGATTGTTGAAAATTGTGGTAGTTTCCCAAATGTACCTCTTCTTGGTACAAAGGGAGGAATTAACTATAACCTTGTTATTTCACGACGACAGCTTGGTCATCCGATGAGGGATAAACCAAATAGTATTCATTTGAGCAGTTTCTTTCTGAAGGAGGGAGAAGACCATAAGGAAGCTAGGGAGCAGATTGCGAAGATCTGGCGTCACATTCATTGGAAGAGTATGAAAGACTTGGGACCTAGAGGGGAAGTTTCTTTGGAGCCTTATCTTCAGTGGGTCCAAACGAGATCTATTCAGTTGAAGATGTTGTATTCCCGGGAAACACCTATGCCTGATTTGTTTTTAAAGATCACTCCTCCCCTATTGGATGATGTGGAAGAGCTACAACTTTCTTTGGCCAGGATGCAGCAGGAAAAGGATGCTTGGAAGAATAAGTGCCAAACTTTAGAGATTTCCTATAGAGCATACTTGAAGGAGAAAGACGACTTGATTGAGATTCTTGAGAGTCGGGTTGTAGAGACCATGGAGAGGCAAGGGGATTTATTTTCTCCTAATCCTCAGTCATATGCTAGTTTCTCACTTCCTAATTCAGTTGATTGGAAGGAGGTTGCCACCAGGTATGCGGAAGAAAACCAAAGGTTGATGACTCAGATTGCCAGGCTTACAGGGAAGCGCCAGCGTATAGAGTGATCTCCATCAGCTTTACTTCTTAGGGTTTTAGACTTTATTTTCATCTTGTACTTGGGATTATTAAAACTTGTAATCCATTTTGTAGTTATTATAATAAAAGTTTTTTAGTATTTCAAATGTGTTATTACTTTGATATTTGCAATGTGACTATAAGTCTTTAAGTCCCTTGAAATAATAATAATATAAATCATGTGCATTGTGCATCATGCATCATATTGCACGTATTTCTTGCATTTGTTATGCATATCCAGGTGTCTTACCAAGCTTCTTTACTTTGTTCAGCAAGCTGTCTCACCACTACAACACTCGAGCTAATTTCAGAAGGAAGATGGACAACTTAGAGCAAGAAAATCGCGAGCTACGCTAGGAAGTTTCTGCTTTGAAGGCCGGAATGGCCAATCTCACTACTCTGATGGAATCTCTGGTGGCTGCTCAGAATCAACCATTGAGTGTTCAACCTCAACAAACAAGGGTTACTACTGAAGCTTCGACTGTTCCCGTGTCGGTTACTCCAGCGGTTGTTCAGAATCGCATGCCTCAAGGTTGTCCATGGGGAATGCCAAAGAACTTTGTGCTTGAAGGTTTCAATCTTGGTGCTCAAGATACTCCAGTTGTTCAGACTACTATTACTCCCTCACCTTCTGTGGTGCATTTTGCTCCTGCTTCACCTCCTTCAGTGAATATGGTTCCAGTTGTTAATGATGATATGTGTCGTCCTTTTCCTCCACCAACTGAAGACTTGGGTCTCTATGATAGAATGGATGATTTTCAAGAACAATTTGACAAGATGCAGAGGGAGATAAAGGCCCTCAGGGGAAAGGAATTGTTCGAGCAGAATGTGAATGATTTATGCTCAGTCCCGAATGTCAAGATACCTGCGAAGTTTAAGGTCCTGGAATTCAAGAAGTACAAGGGCAACACTTGTCCTTGTGCTCATCTTGTGATGTATGTAAGAAGAATGTCTACCCATAATGTGGATCAACGTCAACTGATTCAGTTTTTCCAGGATAGTTTGACTGGTGTTGCACTAAAGTGGTATATGAGTTTGGAAAGCGTCAATATCCATACTTTCAATGACTTAGGAGAAGTGTTTATCCAATAATATAAATACAACATGGACATGGCGCCTGACAGTGATCAACTAGGGCCATGGTCCAGAAGGACAGGGAATCGTTCAAAGAATATGCACAAAGATGGTGTGAGGTAGCCGCCCAAGTGATTCCTCCCATGGAAGAGAAGGAGATGACTTAGATTTTCCTGAAGACTCTGGGTGCTTTCTACTATGAGAGGATGGTAGCGAGTGCACCAAGTGACTTTACTAAAATGGTAGGCATGGGTATCCGATTAGAAGAGGCTGTAAGAGAGGGCCGCTTAACAAAAAGTGAAAGTTTCGGAAGTGCAAAGAAGCCATCCTATGGGTTTGCCAAAAAGAAGGAAGGAGATACAAATGATGTCATGCAAGAAAGGAAGGTTAATCCTCCTAGAAGAAATTATCAACGTCATCAGCAAGTCGCCTCAGTTACTCCAGTTGTTGGTGTAGCTCCAACCATAGTTGCTTATCAGAGACCATCCCATAAGGGGAACCAAGGGTATAATCAGATAAGGGAGAGTTATGACCCTCTTCCTATGAGTTATACATAAATACTCCCGACATTAATTCAGAAGAAGTTGGTTCAGACTCAACCACCTCCCACTATACCATCACCGTTGCCTTGGTATTACAAGGCATACCAAACACGTGCTTTTCATTAGGGGGCTCCAGGGAACAATGTTAAGAACTGCTATCCTTTGAAGACTGAAGTACAAAAATTGGTGAAGTCTAGTATCTTATGTTTCAAGGATGTGGACTCTAATGTGAAAGATAATCCTTTACCAAAGCATGAAGGAGAAAAGGCTATGAACATGGTGGCCGGTTGTCCAGGCGACTTCTAGATTTTTGATATTAAATTGGTTATAGGAGATTTGGTGAAAATGCATGCATACCTATGTAATTTAGCTACTATATGAATTGTAATACGGTGGCAGAACCGACTGTTAATACTTGTTTGCGTTTTTTGTTTGCAAATGATGCAGTAAGCAAGAGTCTCCACCGACTTTTATTTCATCCAACAAAGGAAAAGGGAAAAGAACAGAAAAACCTTTTTCGAGATGTTTCTGAGTACGGGGGGTAAATTATAGAAAGGGAAGGTGTTAGCACCCTTTTTATCCATGGTTTTCCATGGGCTCTAAGGTACTTGCTAATTTTTGAAATTGCTTTCGTGTGTTTGTGTGCTTGAAATTTTTTTTTGAAATTTTCCTTAGTGCGGCGTTTCACTTTATGGTAACCCTTGTACCAGTCCTCAAGGGTGTGATAAAATGTTTTTGAAAACATTAGTTTGAAAAGCTTGTTTGAGAGTGTATGTGTAAAAATTGTTGTTTTGAGCAAGTACCTAAAAGTTTCTACCTACTCGAAAAAGTCTGTTCGTTTTATTATTTACTTTAGACAACACTATCCTACTATTAAGGAGTAGGTAGCTCCACCGTTGGATTTTAAGGGTCAATCGAAAGGGACAAAAGGGACAATTACGATCACTAAAGCAATGGTTAGGAAACCTTAGTAATTACCGTATAGTCTTAAAGATATTTCCGAGGTGACATTCGAATGAGTTATTTTTGATCTTTTGGGACTAGAGGACAACCGCTAAGACTCCCTATACTTCATGATCGTTTACCGAAGGCAACCGAAGTGGGGCAAACCCTAGGAGTGAGCATGTGCAAGTGTTTATTTATCAGTTTATTTATTTTTGCACAATTAGGGTTTTCTATGTTCATTTAATCATTATCTTTTGCATGCAAGCCTATTATCCATACATTTAGACAATTTATAGTTGCAGAAAATTAAAAGCGGAAAAGTAAATCTACGCTATTATAAGGCTTCGGGGAAGGGGTTACATAACCAAAAAACTGGGGATTCGAATAGTAAAATAATAAGCAGCAAAATAAACCCTAATTAAAAACTATTACAAACTCAAAGCAAGTACAATAATTGGAATTAAAAATAAAATATTGCGTGCGTGACGAATTAAATACGGGAATCAAAGTCTAATATTAAAGGAAATCAAAGAAAATATTTTTTGTTATTTTTTGATTGAGAAAATTAAATATTCGCAAATTAACCCTAATTTTCTAATTGATTTTAATTATGAAAAAAAGAATTTAAATTGCCCTAGTTAAATTAATCTAATTAATTAATGAAAATAAAATATTTTATGAAAAATATGATTTTAATGTTTTTATGATTTTTTGATTTAATAAAAAATGTTTTTTGTTTCTGTAAAAATAATTAAACAAATAATTAAATCAAATAAAAGAAATTAAAAAGAAATAGTGGGCCTGGTGGGGGGTGCAACCCAGATTGAAGGGTTGCAAGCTGAATTCTGTCCAAAAGCCAAATCCAATGGCCTAGCACAACGCTGGATTTGGTGTGATTATGCTAGGAATGTCGATCATGAGTTGCAACATGGAAGCGTTAGATCTGGGCCATGTGATGATGTAATGCGTGAGATCTTGAGGTGCATGGTATGCGTGTTGGAATGGTGGTGCATTAGATCCTGCATAGAAATATTAGAAAATGCAAAATTGGGTTTCTGGGATCGAACCCAGGTCCTTAACATTACATACTCATTCCCTGGCCATCTGCGCTACTAGTCATTCGTTTATGATAATCAAACAAAAATATAATAAAGGAAAATCTTATTAATTGCTGATTTTTCACATACGCAAGCAACATGGGGCCCCTGGTTATTGAACGACCCAATGAAAACGTAACCAAGTACCACGCCAGAGTCAGACTATTGCCCCAGCATTGACCTACCGGAGAAGCACCGGAGCCCTAGCTCCGGTCACCTATTTTTTTCAAACTTGCATAAACCTGAAAAAGAGAAATAACTGGACCTTACCGCCCCTAATTCGAGGGTTGCGGATCCAATGGTAACATTCTCATGTCCTAAAACAGCCAGCAAGCATCGCTATGGAAAAAAGTGAAACCATGGTCGTTAATGGCAGATGAAAATTATGGGTCTTAGCTTTACATGTTATACGTTCAAACACCCACAATCATCAATGGAAACACATGTATGCAACTGATATGAATTTAAGTTAAGTGTTATGTGAGTTTGAGAGTAGAGAAAATTTACCAATCGAAGGGATCGCGTGAGGGAATTTTTGGGCGTGGTGGGCTTGCTTAACATTGGGGAATGCCTCCTGGAGTCTTCAGGAGGAAGATTCAATGCTTGGTTTGTCTTGAAAAGAGATGAGATTCTTTATACGAATGGCACTTTTCTTTGGATTTTTGAGAAAGATTTTTAAGGTTTGTGGAGGCAGCTATGCGTGTCCATTAGGGTTGGGATTGTTGTGTTTATATATTGAATCACTTTAGGTCAACAAAAATGCCAAGAGATCAAAGATACCAATGACTTTCAATTTTGTTTCAAATCTTTTCAATTTGGAATATCCTTCCTCTCATGACTTGGCACGGTTTTGCTTGATTCTATACAACATATTTGGATTGTCATTTAATGCAAAATCAAATCAAAACAACTTCTTATTATTTTGTATCAACTACTTGATTTTATTTTATTTTATTAGTGATAAAATAAAAATAAATTAAATAAATAAACCCAATAATGCATGGAAAGGTGTATGGGTCGTGGTCCAGGCTAGGAGTGTGTTACAAGCATCAAAAGTTAGGCCCATTTGAGAAAAAAAAATGCAATTTTGAGCATTGTTGACTTTGGGCAAATTTCCAAAAATGGCCAACTTTGGAAATGCATATCTCTCTCAATTTTGACCCTAAGAGGGTGTTCTTGGACTTCTTAGAAAGAATAGGATGTCCTCTAAACAACCCTTTTGGTATCATCTCAATTGGATCTTCTATGTTCATGTAAGAAGCTTTGACCCAAAAGGTGTTTTTCTTGACTTTTTGAAATGACCTATAATGTCTGAATTTATATCTTTCCATTAGTGAATTTCTTGAACTTGAGGGCTGAAGATGAATTGTAGGGAATTGGATTCTCTTCAAAATGATCCTTGGAAGAGAAATTTCTGATAAAGTATGAGAAAGTTATGCATGGTCAAAGTTTGATTGACTTTTCCTATAGGAACCCTAATTTAGCAAATTTTGAGTTTTGATGAATTAGGAGCATTCCTTGAGGAATCATGATCAACCCTTTATCAAATGATGGATATCACCTGAAAATATTGATGTTGACAAAAAATATTGAAGTTTGACTGTATTTGGGCCACAATTGACTTTTTCCCTAGTAAAGTTGATTTTCAGGCATCTGAGCAGTTGACTGAGCAAACTAGTAGTGCAAGGCATGAAACTTGGCATGGATGATATTAAGAACATATTAGGGCAATGGAAATAATTTAGGACCCTTGAAACTCAAACATCATGATAATGAGTGAAACCACAGTTTGAGGCTCGTTGTCTTAGGAGGAGGATTTGTCTGGTCAATCCTTAGGCATTCTTGGGAAGGTTGAGGACCTCTAGGAGTACGTTTTGAATAAATGAAAGGGTAAATTTTGGGGTACAACAGCTTCCCCTCTTCAATCATCTTAAACTTGAGGATATAGATTGGCTGGTCTGTCTTTCGTGATTTGAAGGTGGAAGATGATTGAACACTAAAGTGCCCAAAAATTTGCACTCGCACGAAGTAATACTGATCGGTAATATCTGGAATGGGCTTACAGATTCCATTTGGAAGGCGACGGAGATTCGTCGGAGATGGGCTTAAAGATGCCATCCAGAAAAGATATCAGTTGCATAAGAGATTCCTTTGCGAGAATTCCTGTACCTGCCGTTGAGGAGGACTTCACCGAGGAATGTTGATTTATGTCCTGGGGAATAGAGTCTAGGAGCTTCGGTTGTCCATTACTCTACTGGGGAATTAACTCTTGATTGAGGAGGCGGAAGTAAACTACATACCTGGTCAGGGTCCAGGCTGCACAACGACTTACTGGGGAAATGTGAGATCGACCGTATCTAGTCGGATCCAGGCCTTACAGTGTTGTAAGCTGTTGTCTGGAGATAAGAGAGAAGGAACCTAGATAGTAGGGTTGCTTCGAAATGAAAGCCTGGGAAGTAGGGCTATGAGAAGGAACCTGAATAGTAGGGTTACTTCAAAATGAAAGCCTGGATAGTAGGGCTTATGGGAAGGAACCTGGATAGTAGGGTTACTTCGAGATGAAAGCCTGAATAGTAGGGCTTATGGGAAGGAACCTGGATAGTAGGGTTACTTCGAGATGAAAGCCTAGATAGTAGGGCTTATGGGAAGGAACCTGGATAGTAGGGTTACTTCGAGATGAAAGCCTGGATAGTAGGGCTTATGGGAAGGAACCTGGATAGTAGGGTTACTTCGAGATGAAAGCCTGGAAAGTAGGGCTTATGGGAAGAAACCTGAATAGTAGGGTTACTTCGAGATGAAAGCCTAGATAGTAGGGCTTATGGGAAGGAACCTGGATAGTAGGGTTACTTCGAGATGAAATCCTGGATAGTAGGGCTTATGGGAAGGAACTTGGATAGTATGGTTACTTCGAGATGAAATCCTGGATAGTAGGGCTTATGGGAAGGAACCTGGATAGTAGGGTTACTTAGAGATGAAAGCTTGGATAGTAGGGCTTATAGGAAGGAAACTGGATAGTAGGGTTACTTCGATATGAAATCCTGGATAATAGGGCTTATGGGAAGGAACCTGGATAGTAGGGTTACTTCGTCGGATCATGTAGATTAGTTGACCCGTTTGGTTTCAGGAACTGATTTTCCAATAGTTGTCTGCAGATGTGACATGTATAACTTCATGGATTTAATCCTGAATTATTGGAATTATTGATGATAATTGTTTTTCCTGAAAAGGTAACAGGGTTAATTATATGTGATACATGAAATGCATTGTGGGATGATGTTCTCAAAATAAATGAGATTATGCTATATGTAATATATATGCGCATGTCATGATGTATGAACATGAATGCTATTGTGACATATCCGAGTCTGGGAAAATAAATCCCTGACTGCTGTTGGAGAGTATTGGAAATTGAATTCCTGACTGTTATAGAAAACAATGGTTCTTCTACTTCCGCCGGAGATTGTAAACAAAGATGACTATGTTGGGGATTTACTCCTTGCTGTTTATGAATATTTTGCCAAGGAGAGACTCTGCTTGAGAATAACTTTGCGGGGGAATAACTCTGTTTGAGAGAGGAGATGCTTTGCTGGAAGATTTTATCGATTCGAAGAAATAAAATCTGCTAGGGGATGAGCTTCTGTAGCTAGAGAAATAAATTTTGTTGGGGATTGAGCTTCTGTGTTCAGAGAAATAAACTCTGCTCGGGAGAAAACTTTCTGAACCGCTTGCGATTTATAAAATTCGGCTGGGGAACATAGACGTTGGCTCACTGAAGGAACTTGGTAGGGGAGAGTAACTCTTGTTTGGGGAAGCCGATGTAAAAGCTTTAGTCGCCTCTACTCTGTGAGGCGTGTAGATGTCACGGGGCCGTATGCTGAGATGACCTTGTTTCAACACTGTCTCTGCTCCTGTACCTGCTGAACTGAGTAACTGTCGGGCTTTGACATGATTTATTTCTCTTTTTTTTTGTTTTTTTGCCCCTGTTTCTCAAGTTACGAGCAATTGTCTTTCTGTTTTATATGCAAATATTTGTGAAGAAAAATCATATTCAAATGCATATGTCAAGAATAAATCATTGGACGTTCTTTTAAAACAAAACAGAAAAAGAAAAACAAATGGTTTTGTAAAAATGACTTGTTTTAATTTTCGAAGTTGGCCTATAACAGGCGTTTTTGTACAAGGAAGCTGAAGCTCTAGTAAGATAACGCCGCCGTGAAAATGGAATCTATACAATATTGTGTACAACAAAAAGAAAACAACTATGTGCAATAATTCCATTAAGTTTCAATTCTGTTATTGCCGTTATGTCTTCGAGCGTCTTATCACTTTGCTGCTTGTCCGAAGCTGACTGGATTGATTGGTGTCGTTCGAGCTTGATAGTTGATACTGAGGTCTGGTCGCAAGGTGATCCAATGGGACATAGTGATACGCTTTACATCCCTAAGTTTTTCCTAGACCGCCCTTTCGGGTTTTCATTCCACCGGGATACCCTTTTTTGCCCAAGCCGCCTTTTTAGGTTTTTGACTTGCCGGGTGTACAGATTTTTTCGTTTTCATCCCTAATTTTTGCCCGAACCCTTTTGGTTCGCCGGGAAGTCCTTATTTTTTCTTAGGCCAGTCAACCTAGTCGGTCTTTAATCATGCGTAGTATCTTTTCACTATGTCTGCATTGACAGGGTGAGGAAGGTCTTCACTGTCCATGGTGGTTAGAATCATGGCTCCACTCGAAAAAATGTTTTTAATCACAAATGGACCTTCGTAAGTGGGAGTCCATTTTCCCCTGGGATCACCTTGCGGCAATATGATGTGCTTGATCACTAGATCCCCAACTTGATATTCTTGGCGTCTGACTTTTTTGTTGAAAGCCTTGATCATCGGTTTTTGATACATTTGACCATGACAAATAGTAGTAAGTATTTTCTCATCGATCAGATTCAGTTGATCAAGTCGAGTATGGATCCATTCATCTTCATTTAGACCTGCATCCTTCATAATCCTCAGAGAAGGGATTTGGACCTCGATAGGTAGGACTGCCTCCGTGCCATATACCAGAGAGTAGGGTGTTGCCCCTGTTGACGTCCGTGCTGAGGTGCGGTACCCATGAAGAGAAAATGATAACATCTCATGCCAATCTTTATATGTCACCATCATATTCTGTATGATCTTCTTGATGTTCTTGTTAGCAGCTTCAACAACGTCGTTCATCTTCGGCGGGTAGGGAGAAGAGTTATGATGCTGTATCTTGAACTGTTTACAGAGTTTGGTGATCATCGTGTTATTGAGATTCGTACCATTGTCAGTGATGATTTTCTCTGGCACACCATACCAACAGATCAGGTTATGCCTGATAAACCACGCCACAAAATTCTTGATAACAGTAGCAAAGGAGGCAACTTCAACCCACTTCATGAAATAATGAATGGCCACCAAGATGAAGCGATGCCCATTGGAAGAGGTAGGTCTAATCTCTTCGATCATGTCGATGCCCCACATTGCAAAGGTCCAAGGAGCCTTCAAGACATTTAAGGGAATCGGAGGCACATGCACCTTATCAGCATAGATTCGACATTTATGACAAGTTCGGGAGTGCTGATAACAATCTGCTTCCATAGTGGACCAAAAGTATCCTGCCCGTAGGATCTTCTTAGCCATGGTATGTCCACTGGAATGGGTTCCGAAAGTACCTTCGTGTAAATATTTCATAATCCTCTCTGCTTCGCTCTTGTCTACACACCACATTTAGGTAGAGTCATGGTTGCGCTTGTAGAGGATTCCATTACTGAGGAAGAATTTCGCGGCGAACCTTCTCAGAAACTTTTTATCGTTGACAGATGCCCCCTCAGGATACTCTTGAGCCTCGAGATACCTTTTTACTTCATGAAACCAAGGTTTGTCTGCTACCTCTTCAGTATCAATCTCACAGCAGTGCGCTGGTTCATCTAACCTCTCAATAGTGATTCAGGGGGCTTCGTTGTCCCACCTGACCTTGAACATGGAAGACATGGTAGCTAGCGTGTCTGCTAACTGATTCTCTTCTCGTGGGAAATGTTTAAAGGTTACCTCCTCAAAGTGTGGGAGCAATGTCAGCACGTGCTCTTTGTACGTGATGAGGTTCGGATGCTTCGTATCCCACTCTTCTTTGATCTGACTTATCACCAAGGCTGAATCCCCAAAAACATTTAAGAACTTGATCCTCAAGTCGATAGCAGCTTTGAGACCCATGATGCAAGCTTCATACTCCACCACGTTGTTGGTACAATTGAAGTATAGTCGGGCAGTGAAAGGAGTATGACAGCCTTCTAGAGATATGATTACAACACCAATACTGTTACCGAGTGCGTACGAAGCTCCGTCAAAAACCACGGTCTATTGGGAACCTTCTTCAGGTCCTTCATCTGGCCCAGGTTCTTCATAGTCTGTCACTAGCATAATATTCTCGTCTGGGAACTCAAAATTCATGGACTGGTAGTCATCCACGGCCTGATGGGCCAAATGATCAGCTAATACACTTCCCTTGATTGCTTTCTGGGTTGTATATTGGATATCATATTCGGTTAAGATCATCTGTCATCTTTCTATTCTTCAAGAGAGAGCGGGATTTTCGAAGATGTACTTAATCGGATCCATCTTAGATATTAACAAAGTAGTGTGGGTCAACATATACTGTCTTAGTCAGCGAGCAGCCCATGCCAAAGCGCAACAAGTTTTCTCGAGCAGTGAGTATCTTGTCTCACAGTCGGTAAACTTTATGCTAAGGTAGTATATTGTGTGCTCTTTTCGACCAGACTCGTCATGCTGCCCCAACACGCACCCCATTGAATTGTCTAGCACCGTTAAGTACAATATCAAAGGCCTTCCTTCAACCGGATGTATCAGAATTGATGGTTCTTGAAGGTATTGTTTGATTCTTTTGAAAGCAGTCTGGCATTTGTCATTCCATTTTACTACTTGATCTTTCTTCAGGAGCTTGAAGATTGGCTCACAAGTAGCAGTCAGATGTGAAATGGACCCGACGATGTAATTTAGGCTTCCCAAGAAACCTCTAACCTCCTTCCCAGTACGGAGAGCCGACATTTCTTGTATGGCCTTCACCTTTGCAGGGTCTAACTGAATACCTTTGTCACTGACGATGAACCCCAGAAGTTTACCAAACCTTACCCCGAAGGTGCACTTGTTCGGATTCAACATCAACTTGTATGTCTTCAACCTTTCAAATAGCTTTTGTAGATGATCAATGTGTTCTTCCTCGGTTTGAGACCTGGCCATCATGTCATCAACATATACCTCTATCTCATGGTGAATCATGTCATGGAATAAGGTGACCATGGCTCACTGATAAGTTTCCCCAGCATTCTTTAATCCGAAAGGCATCACCTTGTAATAGAAGGTGCCCCACGGTGTGATGAAGGTTGTCTTCTCCATGTCTTAAGGAGCCATCTTGATCTGATTGTACCCATAGAAACCATCCATGAAGGAAAAGATCTTGTGTTGTGCGGTGTTGTCAACCAGAACATCAATATGCGGAAGCAGGAAGTCATCCTTGGGGCTTTCCCTGTTCAAGTATCTGTAGTCCACACACATCTGTACCTTTCCGTCTTTCTTTGGCACCGGAACAACATTAGCAACCCACTGCGGATAGGAGGTGACAACTAGGAACCCAGTGTTGAACTGTTTCAGGACCTCTACTTTGATCTTCTCTGACATTTTGGGGTGCATACGGAGGATCTTCTGCTTAACCGGAGGACAATCCTCTTTAGTCGGCAGACGATATACCACAATATTAGTGTCTAAACCAGGCATGTCTTTGTATGACAAGGCGAAGATCTCAACATAATCGTGCAACATATGTATCAACCGATGTTTGACATTGATCTCCAGATTTGCGCCGATATTGACTTCTTTTCTTACTACTTCTGTACCCAAGTTTATCGTCTCAACTGGCTCTTCATGAGGCTGTATATCCCTCTCTTCCTGCTATAACAGTCTATCAAGTTCTCCAGGTACCATCCAATCTTCCTCACCTTCGTCCTCGGCTTGGTTGGTCGTATTTTCGAAGTTATAACTGGCAATATCAGAACTGTTATCAATGGGATCCATAGTGGATATGGATCTGCAGTTTGATATGTGTGTGTGTGTAAGAGTATAGCTATATTAATAAAGTAAAAGGAATAAAATAAAAACAGAGAGTGCAAGATTTGTATGCAAGAAACGTCCGATGTTTTATCGATGATATATGAAAATGACACATAATAACCCTCACAAATAAACCATTGTGCCTCGGGTAAGACACAAGGACGTAGAGTTTATATTGTTTATTACAAATTAGAAAAACAAGTAAGACAATTATTGCTGAACAAAAGAAATTGGCACAAAATATCTGGCCATCTAGTTACTAGGTCCACTGTTGGTAGTAGTGTAGATCCAGCTGTCAATATCAGAATCCTCCTCATTGTCTTCTACAATGTTAACCCCACGATTGCTGATGCGTAGGGGAGGTCCTCTAGCCCGATCACGTCGAACAACCTTTTGAGCTCCTGAAGTAAAGCCCAAACCAATTTTTTTAGTTTTATGAGGAAAATCAGGGAGCTATCCTTAAATGGTACACCCACCTTTTTCAACTACTGCTCTGGCGTCCTTGAGAGAAGCCATCTTCAAAGGAGGTTTGGTGCTGGTGATAGTCTTAGTTGATGCCATGATCTGGGGAACCTCTTCAAAGTTTTGACAAGGGGTCTGTATGAATTCCCCGTCCATCTCTACATACCTGAAAGAGTTCAGGTGGCTTACCATGTACTCCTCTTCACCATACACGGTGTCAATCTTCCCTTTTACTGGATACTTCAGTATTTGGTGCAGCGTAGAAGTAACGACCCCAACTTCATGAATCCAAGGACGACCCAACAAACAAGAGTATGATGGCCTGATATCCATCACGTAGAAGGTGGATTCAAAGGTCTGGGAACCCACTTTGAAAGGGATGTCCACCTCCCCGTGCACCATTCTTTTTGAACCATCAAAAGCCCTCACCATATTGTTACTGGGCTTTAAGGTCAAGCCTTCACAATCTAGTCTATCAAGAGCCTTCTTAGGCAGAATATTCAGTGATAATACAATATCCACTAGCACATGAGCCATAGTAGTTCCCCTGCATTCGATCGAGACATGCAGAGCATCATTATGCTTTCTCCCCTTTGGTGTCAAATCGACATCAGAAAAACCCAACCTATTGTCAGCAGTCAAATTGGCCACACAATCTTTGAATTGGTCGGCGGAGGTTTCTTGCGACACATGAGCAGTCTTGAGAAATGCAATCAAAGCCTTTTCATGGGCCTCAGAACATACCAGCAGAGACAACATTGATATCTTCGAAGGGGTCTGCCACAGCTGCTCGACCATATTGTAGTCGCTCTTCTTGATTATTTTTAAAATTTCCTCTATTTCTTGCTTAGAGGATTCCAAAACAACTTTTCTAGGTGCCTCCGTCCGGGAAGGCTCACCTATAGCTTCTTTCCCTAAGTCTCAAATAACTCATTGGCAGGGGTAACAAATGGAGTAAAAATGGGAGTAGTAGCAGAAGTACTAGCAGGAACAACTGATGGAATAACAACAGGCTTAGAAACAGTCTTCAGGGAGATCTCAGGAGAGAAAACCCTTCCACTTTGGGTAACTTTGCTGGTCTCGACAATGTTACTGACATTGGGTCAGCCTCTTTAGTCTTCAAATCCTGTCTGACGCCATGATAGTAAACGTCGGCACCATAATTCCAAGGGACAACTTTATCCGAGAAGTACGGTATAGGACGAGGAAAATTGATTATCAATGAAGTGATTCTTGGAGCAGGTGTAATCCTAATAGGTCTTTTAGAGTAGACCTTGGAAGGATAGGTCGAAATGGTTATGATAGCAACATCTTCATGCGGAACAGTCAGAATCAGAGTCTTTTCAAACAAAATCTCTTTGTTATCCATCAGACAATGAACACCTGCTTTCAGCAAATAAAAACCAGAGGGTAGAGATAAACACATGTGGCAACCTTCACCACAACCCAGAAATAAACGTCTAGTAACAAATTCTTCTTGACAATCATGAGAGGAGTGGAAACTTCATCAACAGAGGTAACAAACAGATCAATATCAACGACATTAACTCCACGGTTGTGTTTGGGCATTAGAGCAGTTATGACATTAGGCTTCTCCGGAGCATCAAACTCAATTTCCTTGGCTTTGATCAGATCCTGTATCTTATTTCTCACATCCCAACAATCATTTGTATCGTGGTCTGGACTCTCAGAATGGTAAGCACATCAAGCGTTTGGATTATAAAGAGGAGATGAGGTTTTAGAATTCTTGGGAGCCTCCTTTAAGGTTGCCAAGTTAGATCTTAACAGATGGGGTAAAACCTTAGTCAATGTCATATTAATCCGGGTGAACTCCCTTTGCGGTCTTTCTACCCTTTGCTGATTGTTTCATTGTTGAGTAGCCGCAGGAATAGGTATCATCACAGCCCCTACCGTTGGACGACGCTCAGCTCAGCTCTGACCTCTTGGGCTATATATGGAATTGACCTCCTTCTTACCCGTGAATGGCTTCTTCACTGTACTTGACGAGGTATCTTTCTGGATTTTGCCACTCCAGATCCTAGCTTCTACCCTTTCTCCAGTCAATATCAGCTCGGTGAAACTAGCCGAGGAGCTACCAATCAAGTGATTGAAGAACGGACCAGACAACATACCAAGAAACATATCCACCAACTCCCTATCAAACAAAGGGGGTTGGACTCTCCCTGCCAGATCTCTCCACTTCTGCGCATAGTACTTGAAACCTTTGCCTGCACCCATTGACATACTCTGGAGCTGAGTACGGGTAGGGGCAAGGTCAGCGTTATATTGATATTGCTTATAAAAAGCAGCAGCCAGATCTTCCCAGTTGCGGACATTTGTTCTCTCCAGTTGATAGAACCGCTCAAGCTAAGTCTCGGATAAATAGTCCTGAAAGAAATGGACCCACAAGTTCCTATCAGTAGTGTGAGGTTGAATCTTCCTCACATAGGAACAGAGATGAAGCTTGGGACAAGACACCCTATTATACTTCATAAATATTGGAGCCTTGAACTTCTGTGGGATGACTACCCCAGATACCAAACCCAGCTCTTCAAAATCCAGCCCTGGTATTCTTTGGATCTTCGTTGCGCCCAGACGATCCTCTAAATATTTGTATCTATCCCCAACAGGAGGATACTGTTCATCATTGTAATCTATGTCATTATCAGAAACCTCAGGGCTAGGGTCCTCCATCCTTGTCTCTCTCTCTCTCTCTCTCTCTCTCTCTCTCTCTCTCTCTCTCTCTCTCTCTCTCTCTTGATTCTCCCCTTCTTTGGATGAGGAGGTCAGATCAACCGGTTGCTTCAACGGTCCCTTGAATCTTCTGTCCAGATTCAGGACACCAGCGATCTTCATCTTCTTCTTCTTCTCTTTCAGAATAAGGGCCTCCAGATCTTCCTGCCCCTTAGCCAAGGCCACAAACATTTGCTGAAATTGGTCATTTTATGCATGGAGATCCTTGATGCTTTGTTCAGAAGACATTATTGTTGAAATAAACAGCGAAGAAGATGAGAAACCTGTTATGGTACGTGTTTATGCATTGATATGTATGGCATGTGTATGCAATTATTTCAAGGACTTGTGGAAATCAAAATTTGCGAATCCAAAACGAAACAAAGATTTTATTAGTAGAATTCAAAATATAATTGCCTTTTAAGCGTTACAATTGAAAATTCTAAAATCTAAAAGGAATCAAGTTTCCCATGGATGCTTCCTCTTCGTGCCGAGATAGACATTAAGGCTTCTTTCCTCATTAAGCTGCTTTGTGAGCTCTAAAACTTTCTTCTCCTGGGCATAGAACTGATCCCTATAAGTATTCTGCTCCTTCTTCAGATGAATCCAGGATCTCTGTAATTCTTCAAGATCAGTGGGCATATCAGGATGTAGAACCATGTAGGGAATATCCCCTTCAGTAATGGGATCCACAATCACTGGTAAGACAACTATGTACGACATCATAAGTTTCTGAGCACGAGCTCATACCCATTGGAGATAAGGTTCCATAGGAATTAAATTCTTTGTCCCCAAAGTCTTAGAGTCAGATCTGTTTACCATTCCCCAAGCTCGTATGAACCTCTGGCGATACCCTTGAACATCATCCTCATAGTTAAACACAATGCCCTGGATAAGCATCTCATGAGGACCATCCCTTCGAGCATAACCAACATGTCGCAGAGCCAAACAAGGATTGTAAGTTATGCCTCCCCTAATCCCAAGTAGTGGGACATTAGGGAACTCCCCACAACGGTAAATAATAGAAATATCTCCCATATATCGGGAATTCCAGAGAATATCCTTGTGAGAAAGTGACATTATCCTTTGCGACCAACCCAAACCTTCTTCATTCTTCAGCACTGACTTAGGGAGGTGAGAAATAAACCACCTCGACAGTAATGACATGCAGCACATAAGAACCCCTCTTCTATTCATGGTACGAGTATGGAGAGCATGCAATATATCTCCGAGTAAAGTGGGCACAGGGTTGCGAGAGAGGAAGATCTTAATAGCATTCACATCTATGAGTAAGTCTGGATTAGGGAACAACACTAACCCATGGATTAGAAGGGCCAAGACCTCCTCAAAAGCCTGAAAGTCCAAATCATCCCAAAACAGCTGGGCCTTTCCTATTAGGAACTTGGCTAGAAAACCCTTGACTCCACTTCTTGTTTCTCAATTGGATACCACGTCGGCCCGTTTCAGATGCAAAGCTGAGGCAATGACTTCTGGCTTAGGAGTCTCTTCTAAACCTGTGAAAGGCACCTGGTCAAGAATAGGTAGATTCAATGACTGAGAGAACTCTTCCATGGTAGGCACCAACTGATAGTCTGAAAAGGTGAAGCAGTGGTGCTTGGAATCAAAGAACTGAAAGAGTACACCCATAATCTTTTCATCAAAGCTCGAAGTAACCAGGTTTAGAATTCGACCATGTCTCTTAGTGAACGAAGAAGTTTCAGGAACCCTTGATACTAGCTCCTTGAGTTAGAGAGGTATTCTCATAAAGCTTATTCAGATAGTGTTTCTACGAGCGAAAGCCATCATCTGCAAAACAGAACAAAGATAAATTCCCTCGGTCCTTGAAATGGTTAGTGTAATAAGAATGGATGCTATGTTATGATGCATGATGTTATGTTCAAACAGAGTAAATCATACACAAGCAAAGCACACAAATATGCCTTAGGTTCAAAGTCTTGCATGAGGTCAAAGGTAAGTACCCTCTTAAAGTTTAGTTGGTTTCAAACCTGTCTTAGAAAAGTAATCGGGTTCTAAGGATTCTCAATTTCACTGATCATCCTTTATCGGGCATTGTTTCAGCTCAAGTAATCTTTTCTTGCAGCCGAAATATCCCGAAAGTCTAATCTCAATGAGTGTATCATCAAGTATCAACCAATCCTCAACTTTATACCGAGGCCAGCTATCTCACTACTTTCTAATGGCCAAGTTTGTTCAATTAAGGTTCTAAAGTCAGTTAGTGCTTCACGACACCACGCGGCGGCCCCGTATTCTCCTCGTTTCCACACGAAGGATACCGATATCAACCAAAGTGTCACACCAACATAGCCATCACTTAAACCATATCGGTCTATGCCATACAGTCTCCACGATCTATTGTTGTTTACCTAATAAGTGCCCCCCATATCCGGGTGTAGGATCTTCAACAATACCAAAGCAAATACCCTTAAAGATAAAGCAGGCCAAGCAAACAAGAAAGTAATTTTAAAAGTGACCTAGATCCTAAGGTATACCCCACTTTATTAGTTACTCCCCAGCAGAGTCACCAGTTCTGTGATATGGTGGCAGAATCGACTATTAATACTGGTTTGCGTTTTTTGTTTGTAAATGTCGCGGTAATTAAGAGTCGCCACCGACTTTTATTTCATTCATGGTCATCAACCTAACCACTAATTATTAAATTGTTTTTACTTCATGCTTTTATTTTTATGTTTTATGTACCAATCACTTTAAATATTACATTTCATGCCATTTTTATTTTGCTCACTTGAGCATTTATTTTCTTGTTATTTTTATTTTTCTCACTTGAGCTTTTCTTTTCTCTTTTAAGGAACCTAATAATCAACATGAATCATAAAATGTTTTAATGATACTCGGACTATTTCGTTACTATCCTTAGCATTATGGAGTATTGGACTTCTTGGACTTATGATTAGAAACCTTGACCTATATTGGAGACCTTGTGGCCTTAATTGATATTTTGTCTGGAGTTCTTGAGGTTTACCTTAAGACATTGGGTTGTTTGTTTGTTTTGTGTGCAGGTTATTATGATTACATTATTTGTTTTGTAATCTGGAATTCACCCGTATACAACCGTTACTCTGCCCAATTTTTGTGAAGACTTAATACATTTGAAGTTTGGTTCTCTCAAGAGGTCTAGTATCTTTGCTTGCTTGGTTTCAATCCAAAGAATGGAAATTCTATCTTGACTCATAATGTCAAGTATTGGCTTCTTGTTGGTTAGATGGTTCTTAGCCCTAGCTTTTACCTTATTCCTTAGGATAGTCGCTTATTCTCCTCCCATCTTCTTTAATTTCAAAAAATCTTCTTCCTCCTTTTGAAAACTATTCTTGTTTTGAAATTTGAACCACTTTCATAATAAACTTGGACTTAGGTCCACTTTCATAAATAAAATTCAATCAAATTAATAATACCTTGACATTTTTTGTGAGAAGACTAAAAGTAAATCAATCTTATTTCAAACCATTTTTGCCACTTTGGCTTTCTATTTTAAAAACTTTTCTCAAAATATTAGACTCTTGTCAACCCTTGTAGTGATGCAAACAACTATACTTCTACAATATGTAGTGAAGCGAGATACTTTCCACTTGGGTGTTGAGTGAGGCATTGTTGATTTAAAAATCCAAGCCATATCCTCCACTTTGAGATGATGCAAATTCTCCTTTCTCATGATTGTGGGTAGTAAGTATATTTTCCACACGGACAATGACGATGATGTCTTATCTCATAAAATTAACCAACACACTTGTATTTTAAAATTTTAAAAAAGGAACTACGTGTACCCTGATCCCCTATTGCACGGAAGGTGGTACGTAGTCACTAAAGGTTTGCAACCGCGGCGAGTGCAAAAATCATAAAAAATATATTTTCTTTTCTCACCTCCACCATCTATTTTACATACAACATTTTATAGCCAAAATATACAGATTTTTTTCCAAAGAGGTTCCTATGGAGTACGGTAGATGTTTAGGGTGCTAATACCTTCCCTTTGCATAACCAACCCCTTACCTAGAATCTTTCTCCCTCTTTTTGGGTTATTCGCTCTTTTCCCATTCCTTTGGAAACAATAAAGCACGGTGGCAATTTTTTTAATTTGATCTGTGCGAGTCAAGTCAATCTAATGACTTAGTCTCAACATTTCTACCGCTACAGAAAAAATGGTGACTTCACTGGGGAAAGATTGACCTCTTTCTGGTTGTTGTACCCCAATTTCCCCCCTAAGATCCCTTCATCATACCATGTTGATTCATTCACAACAAGATCACACTAGGATTCTTGGTTCCCCTCCATACTTTGAGTTTTGCTCCTTTTGAGGGATTACCAAGCACCTTGACTTATGTTCCTTTTGTGATCATGAATATTGTTTTGTTTTCTTCATTTCACTAATAAAATTAAATGTTGGTTTGTCTTGCTTATTATCCATGTAGGTGAAGGGCAATGAGATTTAACAAGTTACTTCATGGGTTCATGAGTTTATTTCCTTGCCCTAATCAATATAGCTTGAGAAGTTCAAACCTCACCATTGGATTGGTTTTTGGAGAATTGGCATGGCAAGGTTGATTTGGTTGATCACATTTCAAGGTTATTAGATTTGACTCAAAAGTACAAGGGGTTGATTGGAGAAGTTGTCATGTTTGGACAAGGCCTTGTTCCTATTGGCCACAAGAGCATATTTCTCTGAAAATTCAAGATATGGAAGTTGTTTTGGTGGCTAATAGTTATCATTATCATCCTCAATAACTTCTATTCACAAAGCAAGAATATTTGTACAAGAAGTTTGTTCAAACTTGTCAAAGTTCCTCAAGGCATTCTCTTGATCGAGAAGCTAGGGTTTTGAACTTCAAAGGAGTATATCTTGCTCACCTTTTGGTATTTTTGAGTGATTCCAAAGACATCCTTCTCTTCAAAGGGTTATCAACAAATCACTTCAAAAGTTCCAAGGAGTTTTCATGTGGAAGAAACTTGGTGAAGAAGAAAGATTACAAGTCATCCAGATGAATCCACAATTTTACATAAATAACTACAATTGATCATAACTTGGTCAATTTTCATCACCTTGAGTCCATTATTTTTCCATAATGATCTTGAAGATGTTAACTTTATGCCTTCTTTTATATGCAAAGTGGGAAAATGGATGGAGGTTGCCTTAAATATGCAAAACATTATAGGTCATTCCATGATTTTTGGCCAACTTCAACAAGTCATAACTTGCTTAATTTTTGGATATTTTGAGTGGTTCAAGTTTCAAAATGTTATTCAAGAGATCTAATTCATTCCATATTTTTTGGTCAAGAGAAAATTCCAAGTGTAAGGCCATGTTTGGATGCAAACGATTATAGGTAATTTTTGAAGAAGAATTTGAAATATTTCTAAGAATGGAAAGTCAACCCTTTTTCTTCAACTTTGACTCAATGAAACTTTCATCTCAAGTAGCCATTTAACTCCATTATTTTTCCATTGCAAAGCTTGTAACCTCATATTTCTAAATCATCAAGAATCATGCCCTAAGACCCCTTGAGTTGCAAATGCCATGGATTTGAATTTGGTAACTTGAAACTGAATTTTCCACAAAGTCAGAATTTTGAAATCCATAATGTGACTTATAAACACAAGATTTATGCGCATTTTTGATTTAAACTTAATTAGAAAACTTTCCAGAAGTGATTAGCACCCCAAAACCCAAGATTTGGTTGAGTTTTGATGGAAATGAAGTCACAATTCACTCGTGCTCGAGCTTCACTCAATTTCCCTCCAAACTTCCTTGTTTCTTCCAATTTTCATTCCCATTCACTTCCCTATAAATAGAGGGTCATCCCCCATTCATTTCTTCAAGCTTTGAGAGCCAAACACACCCTGCCAAAACTTCACACGAACCCATCTTTTTTGAATTCAGTTTCTTAGATTTAAGCTCCCTTTTCCAAAATTCTTTGCGCATTCATCATCCTTACGCATCATATAAACTCTCCAACACTTAAACCAATTAAAATGAGCCATAATTCAAGCTACAGAAGTCCAGTTTCAGAGCTTCTTCCTTAAACTTCGAAAAGGTTGAATTCTCAACCATTTGGATCCAAATCAAGCACTAATCTATTCTACTCCTTCTCCTGATTCCAATGCTGCTTACAATTTTTAAATCCATTGAGAATTGAGAGAGAAATCTCAAATTGAAGGTGCTCGCTATTTTCTGGGTTTTTTTATTCATATCTCTCTCCATACCTTATATAAATTTGGCGCGATGGTGGTGTTAGAATCGTCTTGAAGAGACGAATTCAATGATACTAGCCTGGGGTCCTAATTTTTTCCATTTGAAGGATCTCACAAAATCCCCATTGCAGGGTGTCTGGAGGTTGAAGACGATGACATGTCTCGTCTCAGCCAATGATAGCGTGCCAAACATTTTAATTTCATTGGTTGCCCTTTTTCTGATCCTATACGTATCTCACTAAGGTCCATATCAAGCACAGCGCGTCTGGTCCATTAGATCAGCTTACTAACGCGTTTTGACTATGATCTGATGGTCCACATCTTTTTGGTTTTATTTTATTTTCTGATTTTATATTTTTATTGATTAAATTTTCAAAAATTCATAACTCTTTTATTTTTTATCCAAAAATTATGAAAAAATTCACAAAAATACTTTGAATTATTTCTGATCTCATGACTATTTTTTCACATTTTTATTTTGACATTTGATATTTTTTGTATTTTTTAAATTATTTTCTTTATTTTAATTACTTAAAAAATTACTTTTTGACATTTTTTTAATTCTTAAAAAATTCATAAATATTATTTTTGCATATTTTTGACTTTCTGAAAATTTTATGGAATTTTATATTGAGGTTTACTATTTTTGACCTATTTTCTGTTTGTTTGAGCAGTTTTAAATAGTTTAAAAATAGTTTATGACTTTTAAAAATTACCAAAAATTTTATAAAAATATTTGGATCCATTTCTGATTTTTCTATGGCCTTACTTTTTCTTTCTTGATTAATTTGAAGATAGTTGATATTTTTCTCCTCTACTTTGATTTTTAAACATTTTTAAAACCCTTTTAATGTATATATTAAATATAATATTATTTTTTGATTATTTTCTGGCTGTCTTGAGTTGACTTTTTGATCATGACTTTATTAACATCATTGGATCTTGGGTGTTGAGGTCAACTCCACCAAAATGGATAAATGATTTTAATAATAGTTTGATTAAATTTTTTATTCAAAAGTGGTTTATTCATTTTTTCCATCCCCTCTTCATCTTATCCCTTTCTTATTGCACTAGATGTTGTTGGAGCATGATCTCTATATCATGTCTCAAAACAAATGGTGCATAAATTGCTATCCACCGACCTCAAAATAGGTGTGACTTCTATATAAGTCCACTTACGATTGCTTAACATAGCGCTAAATTTTGTCCTGATTCGTATAAATGATCATTCGTGGCCCAAACTTATGATTGCAAGCCCAAGTATGTTAATTCGATCTATTTGATCCAATAACCTTGAGATTCATTGTGTGGAGGCTTTGGTTCTACCAATCTGAAACCACGCGGCCGAAACCTATCATCTGGATGTTAATGAAACATCAATGAAGTCGCCACCGAACGTCTTTTATCCCGCCGAAAGGGAAAGGTAAACATCAAGAAAATCTGAAAAGGGAGAAATCACGGTCTTTCGACCGAGAGATTGGGTAAGGGAGTCTGTTACACGAGGGGAAGGTATTAGCACCCCACACGTCCGTAGTACTCTACGGTATCCACTCTTGTTGTCTAATCTTAATGGATGTGGTCAAATCCTATGTCTATGGCTTAAAACTTTAAAGGGAATGCATGCGAAAGAAAAAGAAAACAATGTAGGGAAAATAAAAGTTGTGCTCGGTTGGACCCTACCCCTTTGCCTACGTATCCTTTTTAAGGAATCAGAGCAGCTGTAGTTCGGCTTACATATTTTGGTTGGTTTGTGCTTTTTAGTTAAGACAACAAAAACAGTCAAGTAGGCAAATCATCAAATAAAACAACAAACAAATGAGATGGTCAAACATCGACTAAATAATAACAAAGTAACATGTCAAAGGCGGTGAAACACCAAATAAAAAAACGGATGACAAAACATCACACCTAGCAATGATATTGAGAATCAAGGCAGGATAACAAACATATGCGATGGCGAAACATCGGCTTCAAACAAATGTGCGATGGCGAAACATCGGCTAAGAGATAACAAGATATCAGGGCAAAGCTGGCGAAACATCGATAAAACAGATGACAAAACATCACACCTAACAATGATATTGAGAATCAAAGTAGGATAACAAACAGATGTGATGGCGAAACATCGGCTTCAAACAAATGTGCGATGACAAAACATCGGCTAAGAGATAACAAGGTATCATGCAAAGATGGGGAAACATCGATAAAACAGATGACAAAACATCACACCTAACAATGATATTGAGAATCAAAGTAGGATAACAAACAGATGCGGTGGAGAAACATCAGCTTCAAACAAATGTGAGATGGAGAAACATCGACTAAGAGATAACAAGGTATCATGGCAAAGATGGCGAAACATCGATAAAATAGATGACAAAACATCACACCTAACAATGATATTGAGAATCAAAGTAGGATAACAAACAGATGCGATGGCGAAACATCGGCTTCAAGATAACACAGACAAAGCAAGATTGATTTGTATATTTTACTTTGAAGGAGAGTTTGGGTTCATTAGAAATATCTTATGATTTGCCAAGAAACAAATTTTGTTTTAAGATGCAGAATGCATAGAAAGGGAAAACAACTAAGGGAAACTAACCTAGTACTATCCCTAGTGTTATCATACAAAGGTTGACCCTAATGTTGAGGATAAAGGAAAGTCCTATCCTATGTTAGCATACAAGGATTCCTACCTTAATCAGCATGTCAAAGAAAGCTTAACAAAACTATCTTATAGGGAACATGCAATGAGAGCGAAGTCGTGATCTTAATTTCTAAATTGAGTCACTCATCGATCAATAATTAAAGAGGAAAAGAAATAAACAACCTATAGGGAACATGCACTGAGAGCGAAGTCGTGATCTCAATTTCTAAATTGAGTGACTCATCGATCAACAATTAAAGAAGAAAAGAAATAAACATCCTATAGGGAACATTCACTGAGAGGGAAGTCGTGATCTCAATTTCTAAATTGAGTGACTCATCGATCAACAATCACAACACATGCATCAGATAAAAAAACTAGAGGTCCTCCTGAAATATATCAGCAACAAAGATCCCATCATGTAATCAGATGATTATGCAAAATGAAAATGGGAGAAAGGAAGTGGTACAATACCAAACAGATAACTATTTGTAGCAATCAAGCAAGAATAAAAGATACCCAGAGAAACTTCAAGCAAGCTGGCATCAGTAAACAAATTGAGTCAGGAATCTGTCAGATATGAACAAGTCCCAGGGGCAATGTATGGCATTCACAATCATATATATGTATATCCTGCATAAACCATCAAACATGCCAAGAACAAAACAATGCCAGTATAATGGATTTTGTTTCACAAATAAAGTGAAACACAGAAAAGCCTCAAGCCAAAAGTGGCAACTTGCTCAGAGTACCTTGCACATTCAACAACCAAGTTAGTATTACATAAGGTGAAAAAGTGAGAACAAACATGATGGCTTTAGGCATGATAAACAAGAAGAAACAAGCATATGCACAGATTAGGTCAAGAAAAGCAAGGGAATGTTGCTCCTTTCTATCACCATGTTGAATTGACAATTGAATGTCAATCAAGGATCATAAGAGCTTGAGAATAATATGAACAAAGACCATGAAAGTCAGTAGCAAACACATCTTAATCATGCATAGCTAATTCAATCACAACTTCATGAACACAATAGGAAATGAAACCTACATAATGCATTAGATGTTTCAAAATATTCAAACATGAAGCTTATAAGTGAAATGGCTTGAGCTAATATGAACAATCATAATCACATGATAATTAGGTTCCCAATTATAGGCCTCACTCAAGGTCATTGGCCATCAAACAAATTGTAACAAGACATGCAAACATAATTGGGTACCTTCACTTCAAAATCATATCAAAAATGGAAACAAGGATCCATAATTCAAACCAAAAATATATTAACATATTGGAAGTGTTTAGAAGTCAGAATTCAAGACCTAAGTTCATGAATGATTGAGTAAGAGGCCAAGTGAAGTTTAAAGCTCAAGACTAGTTGGCAAAACTACCAAACTAGACAAGTTTTCAAAATTATTTGTGGAAAAATGTCAAACCAAGTCAAATGATTCAAAAAAAATGGTTTTCAAATTCCAAATACATTCATGAACCCTAATCAAGACTTGAATCCTATGGAAAATCCAGGGCATAGTGGTTTTGAAAATAAAACTTGCACCATAAGCATCAAAACCCTAAATTTTGACTTTTAATCTCAAATTTTGATTAAGTGAGATCAAAAATCAAACAAATTAAATCATGATCATGCCAATCATCAAGAAACCCTAAATGTCAGGAAATATATTTTTTCATATTTTTTGAATTAGGAAAAGTCAAGAAAGAAATTAATATTCAAACAAATATGCAATTAACAAGTATTCACATATCAAAATGATATTTAAATCAAAAAGTCAAAAAAATGGCCAACCTAAATTATATTCAAATATTATGGCTAAAAACACACATCCCTGAATTTTTGTGAATTTTTTTGGATAAAAGGAAAATATTAAAAACAAAAAAAACAAACAATTAATAATAAAATTATTATTTAAAGGCAAGAAAATACAAACCATAACCAAAAATCATGAAATGGTCAAAGTAAAAATATATTCAGATTCTTTGATTAAAAACAAGATTACATGATTTTTTTGGGAATTTTTGAATTAATAGAATTATTAAAATAAAAAAACAAATATTACAAATAAACTTTTGAAATTAAAATTTTAATCAAAAATATGAAAAATGATGAACCAAAATCAGAATCAATTTTTAAATTATTTTATGAGTCTAGAATATTTTTTGTGGATTTTTTAGAACAATAAAACTATTAAAATAAAAATTATCTTGAACAATTAATTAATTAAACCTATGAATTTTTTAAACCAATCAAATCATTTAAAAAAAATTAAAAAAAAACATGACAAATACTAGAAAATAAAATTGACCTATGGAAAATTTTTTGTGATTTTTTAATGTGTTTTGATCAGAAAACAAAATTAAACAAAATGCCTAATAAAACAAAAATTCAAATAAACCAAAAAAATCAAACAGACCAATCATGATGTGCCACCACATCACCTTCAACCTTTAGACATTCAAAATACGCGCGCATATCTCAGGCTTGGGGGTCATGTTCAGATCAGTATAACTCACTCGATTTCGCATCATTTTTCATGAAATCAAAGGCAAATCAAAGCTAGCATTTTATACTACAAATTGCAATTGGAATCAAGTCGAATCATCAACCACACTGTCTACAATCAAGCCATGAATATGAATAAAAACATTATGAATCGCGAGTTTCAGAACATCCAATCATGCATAATTCACCAAATCAAATGCTATAAAGCTCCAGACACATTCCATTAACATCATTGAACATGAATCCATGCTCAAACATCTCAATAAACAAGTGCATCTCAACAATCGAAGTTTCGAATCATCACCTCAAGGTGAAAAGTGATCTACTGTCTCCTTCACTCCAGATGCAAACAAATGGTGCTAACTTGATCTACTTGCTTTGCTGAAGCAGAATCCACAAGAATTTTGAAGAAAACACCAAGAAATTGAGAGAGTCGAATCAAGTTGCAGAAGATGAAGGAAAATTTCAGATATGGAATTCTTGCAAATGGCGCGTCCTCCTTCTCTCTCTTTGCTTGCTTTCACTTATATAGAGTTTATAGAGAAGGATAGAAGTGAAAGTTTTTCCTTAGCACCGTTGGAGGATAAGATTGGGAATTTTGGCCAAAAATGAGGTGCATACTGACTCAGGTGTTTTGCCCATGCGTTCTCTTACTTTTTATGCATTTTGTAAGCCAAATAACTTCAGAAATCCATGCTCAAAATGCCAGCCCACGAATACTTGAAATGAGAGAGTGTTGGTGAATTGGCCATTTTGAGCAAGTTTTGTATTTTTTGATTCAAGCAAGCTCATGAAGCACATGGGCACGAAATGGTGAGTGTAATGGGCCTCAGCATGCCACAAATTACCAATGGTATTGATTAGAAGCAAGAGGAATGGATAAAACTTGAGTTTGCAAGAAATGGCCATTTTGCACATTTGCCAAATTTCAATAAAATGCCCCAAGATTCCAAAACTCATAACTTGCCCATGCTTTTGAATTTTAACACAAATGAGTACAATTTGGAAAGGTATTGAAAAGATATACAATCCCTTAGTTTAGAGTTTTTGTAAATTATTCCATTAAGGTTCTCAAAATTTGGCTTGAAATTCATTAATTTTGAAAAATGACCTATAATTTTGTGACTTCAAAAGTCCATAACTCTTGATTCCTTGCCAATTTGAATATGAGACCAAAAGGATATGAAATATCATTCTCTTAGCTTTCCAAGCATATTTTATTTGCATCTTCTTGATCAAGGATGAATAAAATATGATTTTTTGAAATTAGGTCTTTATTTTCCAAAATTAGAAACTTTTAGGGTTTCTTCAAGAATAAGTTTCAACCCAAACTTCAATATCTTTGATCCAATGACCAAAATGGACTTGAAATATGAAAAATTCAACCTTGAATTTATGGTTGGACAAAAATTCACTTGGTCAACCTTGACTTTGACTGATTTTGACTAAAATGACCATTTCCCCCCTCTGAGTCCATTGATCCACTTCCCTTCAAAATTGATGATCAAAACTTCAAACATATGATCTTCCAAATGTATAGAGGCCATGTACAAAATTTCACTTCAAAATTATCAAGAAATCTTGATAAAAACCCAAACCCTAGTTCTGATCAACATCTCAAGAGACAAATGAATCATTTTCAAAACTTCAAACCCTTTGGGTATCATGACCAAATCCTTGTGCAAGGACTTTTCAAATATGATGTGTCTGCGATCGACCTAATGTGTCTAACGGTATTTTAACTGCAAGTGCACAGTCTATCGCGGTAGTAATAAAAGGATGTCGAACCCACAGGGACTTCGTAATCACTCTAGTGTTAAGAACAAGGTTGTTTAGCTAAGGCGGAAATTGTCACGTTTGGTTTTTTTAGAAGTTTAAAACAAAAGGGAAACTAAATTCAATTAAGGGAATTAATATTAAAGTGGTCGGAGCGTAATGATTTGAACCTATGCGAATTAAGTTGTACCTAAGCATATAAAAATATTTAACTTAATTGTTCTGTAGTACTTATCAGTTTAAAAACCCTCGATTCACACTCTCGTGGTCTTACCTCGGATTATACTCCTAAAGCCAAATGTCTGCTCTCGCTAGTCCATAAGTGTTTAGAAAGCATCTTTTTGAAAACTAAATAAGTCTAATTCGTTTTAAAGCGCTCTCGCTGTATTTAAATTGAATGCCTAACTTTAGCTATCCGGTTAAAACCTCACACTCTCGTGGTCTTGATTTCTCCCTATTTCACTTTCTTTACTCTCGTAATAAAAAGCTTAATTTTTAATTATAAAAAGTCACGGCCAGAAATTAAGTTGGTTAAGGTTTTAGCTTAGAAAAAACATTAATTTATTCAGTTATTTCATCACACCCCGACTACGGGTATTTAGCTACTCATAATACTCAGAATTAAAAGCAGGAAATAAATTCAGAAAACAATAGCGCATACATCATAAATAAAGAATAGAAATATAACATAAATAAAATTGCAATTATATCAAATACAATAAAAACCTGAAAAGCAATAAAATCCGAGATCCTTCTTCCACAAGCCGGCAAGATTGGAACGTCGGAATGAAAATTTAAATGGACGAAATTCGGAAATAAAATCGAGATTAAAAATCGGCAGAGCTTCCGCAAGGTTTTTGTGAACTAAACTCTCCCCCCTTTTCTTTCTAATTCTAAGCTATATATAGAGAGTAAAAGTACGGTTGAAATTATATTTGAGTTCCTAGATTCTTGGTCTTACTGAGAAAAATGAGGAGAAAGTGGCCTTGGAAGTTGGAGAGAAATTAGGCACGTATGCATGCTTTGCTTGACCACTTCATTTTGCTTTACCACGTTCTGTTGCTTGACCACGTTCAAAATTTAACACTTATAAGTTTGTTACGGGCGTGGATGGGGAGTTACGCGCAATTTGCATGAAATAGCGCGTTACGGTCGTGGCAGGGGTGTTACGAGCGTCACACTCTTCTGAAGCGTCTTACGGTCGTGGCAGGGGTGTTACGACCGTAACATCAGCAAAAAATGGATTTCTTGACAGATTTATCTTTTCTCTTTGGTCTTGGCTGCAATCTCGCGCATTTCACGTTTCTTCTTAGTTTGAGTTGAGATATGTTGTACCTGCATAAAACCATACAGAACTCGGAATATTCGAGAGTTAATCGGGTAAATACGACATAAAACGGATAAATTTTATGGTAAATATATGATATGATTTCGCGTTATCAAATCCTCCCATACTTAAACCTTTGCTTGTCCTCAAGCAAATAGTCATAAAAAATCGGACAAGTGTTCGCTAGGCGCACGTGCACGACATACCTTTTGTTTTCAAGATAAAACACAGGAAACCAATCGTCAGTCGGCCGGTACTTGAGTAAAACGTCAGTGATATGCCAATGACACAATTGAGTCGCGTATTTCCATCTTAACAAACCGCTTAATCGTTTCGTCATATTTAAACCTCGATCCTCGCGTGCTTTTTCGCCCGGTTTCGTTCTGGCGCAATCACATTAAGCCCTTTGTCTTTTCACGCGCGTAGTGGAGTAGCCGGTTAGTGACTTTGATCCTATTTTTGTCGTGGGGTCTGGTACACAGATGTGGTTACCCTGGATTTATCCAAATTGGAGGTTGCGGGGGATCGAGTCGTAGCACGCCCTACCAAGTTCAGAACCATATACCTCTGAACCAACCTTCAATGGACTTCTTCTCTTATACTTATGTCTCGTATGCGATCTTTGTCTTTTGGCACAAGATTTTCTTTGTTTAGCATATAGATGAGAAGATTAGGCATCAAACACTTATATTCATCGGCTCCCCACGTGGTTTGTGTCCAGACGGTGCTGACTGCTAGTATAAACTACTAGGGGTTACTTCAGAACTTAAAAATCGAGGTGTACATATAACGTCTCATTTAGACGGGTTGCATAAGTAGGATGTTCACGGTGTCATAGTTGTATTGATTTTGTTTACTCGTTCTCGTCTACCTAACTAGGTTTCCGTTTTAAGGCAGGTATGTCGAGCTATGCGAGCGAAGAAATTTTTTTTTTGTATGGCTTAAAATACGGGGAAAACTTGAAAAACTTGAAAATATCATAGAATAACCATAAATTTACTGCAACATGAAGGAAATATAACGTCTCTCCCACACTATATCAGACATTATCTCAATGGCATGATATAAGTTAGGAAGGAATACAAATAGAAAACTGACGGAAAGGGAAATAAATGAAATACAAAAACAAAAGAAAACTACTGGTGGCCTCTGCCTCTGCTACGTGTGCGGGAGCGTCGGGTAGGTGTGGCCTCGAGGTCGGTATCATGCGAGCCAAGAGCGGTGACGTCCATGCGTAAGGCGTTTAGCTCGGAGAAAACCTCGTCCAGCTTCTCGTTGACGTTGCGCTGGCGGCTCAGGATTTGGACGTTTTGCGCATGTAGAGTGTCATACTGCTCCTGATGCTTTCTTTCAAGAGCTACAGCCATCTGATTTTGCTGATGGAGGGCTCTGAGGACGTCCTCCATAGTAAAAGGAGGTGGTGCAGAAGAGGACTCAAGAATGTCGGGAGCAGGTGTTTCGCGATCCAATTCCTCCTGGATCTCGTCAGTTAGAGCAGCTGGCTGGGCATCGTGCACAGGAGTATGGCCGTCAGGGGCATCAAATAGCCAATTTGCTCGGTTATGCGGATCGATACGGTCCCTGCAAGGCAAAACAATGTTAGAATAAACAACGTTACGGATCACTGGATGGAACCGACCGTCGTCCCGTTGGTAAATGAGATGAGCCAATTTGCAATGGTCTAAGGTAAGCAAGACTGGTGCTCTGGAGGGAAGATGGGCAAGGGTGTCGCCATGATTCAGGGCCAATGCAATAGAAGTGACAAGCCCTCCGAAATAGAATGGTTTGCCGCCTCGAGTGCAAATAGAATGAATATGGGCCAAGAGGAATGGTGCGACATTGATTTTCTGATTGGTAAACGCACATTGCATGAAGAACAACTCTTTGGAGTTAAGCTTGTGGTTACTATCCCTTGCGAAAATGGTGTTGGATAAGATGCGATGGAAGTAGCGAATGGCGGGGTTATGGATCTGGGTAGCATTGAGGTGATCGTAGGAGTTAGCCCGATTGTTGGTCAAGCTATGCCAAAGGTTGAAGGATTCCTCATGGAAGGTGTCGAGCACACAGAGGTGAGCGCCTTCATCAGTACAAAAGTCAAGTAGGCGACCGAATGCATTCCGAGAGAAGTCGTATTCGGTGCCGAAAATGCGGAACCTTACCACACCGGTAAGTTGATTTCTTGGACCATTCGGAGTGATGTAGCAAAATGAACTGAGGAACTCGAGGGTGAGATTCTCGTACGTTGGTTGGGGCTGGCTACATAGGGTCCAAAGGTTGACATTCTGTAGGAGGTGTTGGACACTTTCAAGTAACCCGAGGTCTCGGAGGCAGTCAATGTCGACGAACCTCGTGGGATGGATGCCTCGGCGTTGGAACTTCAGGAACCTCGTGCGCTGGGTTTCACCTGCTTCGCCATCGCGTAAGTAGATGCCTGGGATTTGTTGGTTGATGTTTGCCATTTTAGAATGCTAAAGCGTTAGAGATAGTGGGTTTGGGTTGTGGGATGGAGTTTGTGAGGTATCGGTTGTGAGATGGAGATAATGATGAGGGAAAATATTGGGAAAGATGAAAATTAATGTGAGTTAAGTGGTGTGAGAGGGGATTTATGGAGGGAGTGTGAAGGTTTTGAAATAGTGGAGAAGAGGGAAGGTTGCAGAAGAAGCGCTACTGTCTGCTACAAGGGTCACTGATGTAACCCGTGTTACGGTCGTAACACAGGGATGGCGATCGTAACACGCTAAAAGGCGTGTGGCGAGCGTAAGAGGGTTGTGACGGTCGTAACAACTGCAAAATGTGCAATTTCTTAACAGACTATGCTGTATCAAGTCTGCAACATTCTATCTCTACACAAAGGCATTTTAATAACATTCTATCTCTACACAAAGGCATTTTAATAGCAATATAAATTCAATGGTATACCAAGAAAATGCAAGCATATATGTTCCAAAACATCACACCATCATCAATTAGAGTAAAAACCCGCAATATATGTAAAGCAGTGTAATTCGTGCAGAGGAAACTAGCAAACCAGTATTAAACAACTGAAACGATGATTTCGTAAAACTGCATGTTCAACAACATAAACTCAAAAATTACATAAAGATAAATTTGTTCTAAATTTAAAACGAAACTGAAAGTGTGCAGAAATTGGAAACTTCCTAGAAACAAAACAAAATGAAATATAAAACTGCAGCTGCCGTTCGTGACTTCATCCAAGCTTTGCTTTTATTTCTTCGAGTGAATTATGAATGTAATAAAATTGCTCCACTGTTATGTCGGTTAATCCTATTATTTCCATACGCGTGCTTTTTATTTCATCTTTTAATCCATTAATGTTAGTCTGGTAGGTATTAAGTGTGGTGGCAATTTTGTTAAGGTTATCAGTATAATCCTTCGTTGTTGTTTCAGGGGCTGCATGGGCTTCCGCCATGTTGACATTTCCGTAATAACCAGGAGGAGTCTCGGGGTCACCCATATCGGACATAATATCATCATAAATTTGTTAATCTTGCGGTGTCTCAGGTGTAGGAGGTTGGTCGGGCGGGTTTAGCTCATAAAGCCAGTTGTCACGGTTATGGACACTCACTTTGTAATAGTCCGGAAGGGTGAATAAGTTGACAACTTCATCTCTTATCAGATAATCATAAGGTGGGTAAGCATGGTTTGCTATCATACGGCGGTTAAAGCAAAAAGCAAGATTCATGGGACGAATCGTACCAAAATGCGGGCACCTATTCAGCTGGTGTCTTAGGCCGAGGGCATGTGCAATCATTGTGACCAGGCCACCTATGATGATTGGTTCATCAGGGTTATCTATAATGCGGTAAAAGGTTTGCATCAGGAAGGGTACGACATTAATGGGGTGGCCTTGGTGCATACAATACAGTAAAAATATCTCGTCCTTAGACACTGCAATCTGGTTCTCTTCTTTCCTGAATATAGTATGGGCTAGAATCTTATGGAAATAGCGGATAGCAGGGTTATGAATTTCATCATTATCCATGTTATCCGGGTCAGGGTGATAATTACCAGTCAAGGTGCCCCAAAAGTAGTCTAGCTCAATATCCATCAGCTCAACCTGGGTAGTGGAAAAGGCAAAAGGGCCTCTAGGGAATCCTAACAGGTCAACTAGTTCCTTATGATTGTAAACAAAATTAATGCCGAAGAGACGGAAACTTATGAATCCTTTACGGGTTCCTTTCCCGTGTTCTGGTAAATGGACTAGGGAGCTTAGAAATTCAAAGGTGAGCTCACGGTAGGTGGCAAACCTAGTCTTAATAAGGGCTTTTTCCCACCCCAACTGGTTAAATAAGTACATAACACTATCCAATATACCTAGGGCATTCATAGTGGGTTCATCATGATAAAGTGTTATGCCAATGTTTCTTTTAGATAATTCCTCGAATTTTCTTTTCTGGTTTATACCCCTAAAGGTGGTTTCTAAGAAATTATGTGGCTTTGGTTCCATGGTTATTGTTAGGGGAACTATTCAGAAGAGAAGGTACAAGAGAAACAAAAACTTTTCAGAAATCCTGTGGCAAGTAAAATTATTTTTGAAATTAGTAGCAGTTTTCATGAAAATTATAACATAAGAAAGAAAATGAAAATGAAACTTTAAATAGAAATAAATGCAAAAATGAAAAGAATAATAAATAACAATTAACAAATAGGTGGGTTGCCTCCCACTCAGCGCTGTTTTTAATGTCAAAAGCCTGACAGTGCCTAGCAGATTTATTCGGGTGAAATATCGGGTAATTTTAAAAGTCTTAGACTATTCGTATAGTCTCTATTTTCAATGTTGTTGTATATTTTTAACCGCTGCCCGTTTACTATAAACGGGTCAGTATTTCTACCCTTAATTTCTATCGCTCTTCTAGGAAACACTTTTGTAATTTCGTACGGACCTGACCATCTAGATTTTAATTTACCAGGGAAAAGCCTAAGTCTTGAGTTAAATAATAGCACGTCATCTCCCACACTAAATTCTTTCCTAGCTAAACGCTTATCATGCCATTTTTTAGTTCTTTCTTTGTATATTTTAGCATTCTCATAAGCATCTAATCCTAACTCTTCTAATTCATTTAAATCCAGGACTCGTTTTTCTCCCGCAGCAGTGTAGTTCATGTTGAGCGTTTTAATTGCCCAATATGCTTTGTGTTCTAATTCTACTGGGAGGTGACAGGATTTTCCGTATACGAGCTTGAAGGGTGTAGTCCCTATAGGGGTCTTGTAGGCCGTCCTATAGGCCCATAAAGCTTCGTTGAGCTTTGATGACCAATCCTTCTTGGTTGTGGCTACAGTTTTTTCTAAGATCTGCTTAATTTCTCTGTTCGATACTTCGACTTGTCCACTGGTTTGTGGGTGGTATGGTGTCGCTATACAATGTTTTACTCCATACTTAAAAAGTAATTTGTCGAATATCCTTGAGATGAAATGGGATCCACCGTCACTGATGACGAGTCTCGGTACGCGAAATCTTGGAAAAATTATGTTTCTAAAGAGTTTGATTACCACTCGGGTGTCATTTGTAGGAAAGGCTATGGCCTCGATCCATTTTGAGACATAATCAACCGCGACCAGTATATATTTGTTTCCAAAAGAAGATGGGAAGGGTCCCATGAAATCGATTCCCCATACGTCGAAGATTTCTACCTCTAGTATTCCCCTTTGAGGCATTTCATCGCGCCTTGAAATATTGCCGGTGCGTTGACACCGATCGCAATTTCTAACAACGATGTGGACATCTTTCCATAGATTAGGCCAGAATAGGCCATCTTGTAAGATCTTTGCACAAGTTTTGGAAGTGCTTGCGTGTCCCCCGCAAGGAGATGAATGACAGTGGGAAATGACATCTTCTATCTCTTCCTCGGGTATGCATCGACGGAAGATTACGTCTGGTCCTCTTTTAAACAGTAAGGGCTCGTCCCAATAGTAGTGTTTGAGATCGTGGAAGAATTTCTTTTTCTGTTGGTAAGTAAGATCTGGTGGGAGCGCGTTTGCAGCTAGATAGTTAACTATGTCAGCATACCATGGCAGTCCCATGGTTGCATGGATTGCTTTTACGGCTTCCTCGGGTTTTGGTTCGGTTAGGTTGAAATGAGCTAGGTCGTTCCTTATTTGGGCTATCAATTGCTCGTATGGAAAATCGTCGTTAATCGGCACTTGTTCGGGTTTTATATCTTCCAATCTTGACAAGTGATCCGCTACGACGTTTTCGGTCCCCTTTTTATCCTTAATTTCTAAGTCAAATTCTTGCAAAAGAAGGATCCATCTGAGGAGCCTTGGTTTTGCATCTTTCTTATTTAATAGATATCTTATAGCAGCGTGGTCCGTGTAGATGATGATTTTCGCGCCTACTAGATAGGAACAGAATTTGTCAAGCGCGAAGACGACTGCTAATAGCTCTTTCTCAGTCGTGGCGTAGTTCATTTGGGCTTGGTCTAGCATTCTGCTAGCGTAGTAAATAGCGTGTAGTTTCTTGTCTTTCCTCTGTCCAAGAACTGCGCTTATGGCGTAATCACTCGCGTCGCACATGATTTCGAAGGGTAAATTCCAATCGGGCGGTTGCATGATTGGTGCGGTGATAAGGGCTGATTTTAGAGTTTCAAACGCTTTATGACAATCATCGTCGAATATGAACTCAGCGTCTTTCATTAACAGACCGGTAAGTGGTTTAGTGATTTTTGAGAAATCTTTAATGAATCGCCGGTAAAAACCGGCGTGTCCTAAAAAGCTTCGTATTTCTCTAATGGTCTTAGGTGGTCGGAGTTCTTTTATGACTTCTATTTTGGCTTTGTCAACTTCAATCCCTTTATTAGATATGACATGTCCTAGCACGATTCCTTCTCTGACCATGAAATGACATTTTTCCCAATTGAGCACGAGGTTTACTTTTACGCACCTTTCTAAGACTTTCTCTAGATTTGACAGACATCCTTCGAAACTTCCCCCACACACTGAGAAATCATCCATGAATACTTCCATGATGTTGTCTATAAAATCTGCAAAGATTGACATCATACATCGTTGGAAGGTAGCTGGGGCATTACACAATCCGAAGGGAATTCTTCTATATGCGAACGTTCCATACGGACACGTGAAAGTAGTCTTTTCTTGATCGTCAGGGTGAATGGGGATTTGAAAGAATCCGGAGTAACCGTCTAGATAGCAGAAATAGGAATATTTGGCTAACCATTCTAGCATTTGATCTATGAAGGGTAGAGGAAAATGGTCTTTTCGAGTGGCTTTGTTTAGTTTTCTATAATCTATACACACTCTATGTCCATTGACTACTCTTTGAGTTATTGGTTCGCCTTTCGCGTTCTTAACAACGGTGATACCTCCTTTCTTGGGTACCACGTGTACTGGGCTCACCCACTTACTATCAGAGATCGGGTATATGATTCCAGCTTCCATAAGCTTTGTAATTTCATCTCTGACTACAGTGCTAAGAATCGGGTTAATCCTTCTTTGAGGTTCTCTAGAGGTTTTACAATCCTCTTCTAGCAAAATACGGTGCATACAAATTGAAGGACATATTCCTTTCAAATCAGATATGTTATACCCTAGTGCGGTTGGATACCTTCTTAGGACGTCCAAAAGTTTTTCAATTTCGAGCTTTCCTAAGTTAGAGTTTACTATTACTGGTCGCATGTGTTCGGTATCGAGGAATTCGTATCTTAGATTCTTAGGTAAAATTTTCAATTCTACACTGGGGTTCTTCGTGCATGGCATATGATCGGGCGTGAGTGCTAAGCTTTCGTTTAGACTGTCATCGTTTTCGAGTGTTGGAGGGGTTTGGATTTCCATTATCTCGGAATATTTTGTCTGTTCTGCTTCCATTTCCCTTACGCACTCGTCTATGACATCTATAAGATGACATGTGTCGTTCATGGCTGGTGCTTGTAAGAATTGAGTAAGGATGAATTCCACTTTTTCTTCCCCAACTTCGAACGTTAGTCTGCCCTTCTTTACACCATTTATAGCTCCGGCGGTGGCTAGGAAGGGTCTTCCTAGTATGATAGGGGTAACTGAGTCCTCGGTTATGTCCATGATGATGAAATCGGTCGGGATATAGAATTGACCTATTCTAACTGGAACGTTTTCCAGTATACCTACAGGGTATTTAACCGATCGGTCGGCTAATTGGACGGACATTTTCGTGGGTCTGAGTTCTCCCATCTCTAGCTTTTTGCAGATAGATAAGGGCATGACACTAATGCTTGCTCCTAAGTCACATAGAGCTTTGTCTATGACAAATTTTCCAATATTACAAGGTATATAGAAACTACCTGGGTATTTTAGCTTAGGAGGCATATTGTTTTGAATGATCGTGCTACACTCGGCAGTGAGTGTAACTGTTTCGTTATCTTCTATCTTTTTCTTGTTGGATAGGATTTCCTTGAGAAATTTAGCGTATGAGGGCATCTGAGTGATGGCTTCTGTAAAAGGTATTGTTATATTGAGTTGTTTCAGAAGTTCAACGAATTTCTTGAATTGGCCCATCGTTTTGGAATTTGTAAGTCTCTGAGGATACATGATTGGTGGTTTATAAGGTGGTGGAGGTACATAAGGCTTCTCTTGCTCCACTGCCTCTTGCGTTTCGCTTTCCTTTTCTTTTTCTATGGGTTGATTGGCTTTTTCAGTCGGCTCGCTCTGTTTTTGGTACATGGCTAGATTTTCTAGTCTCGGGTCAACAGGTCCGTCGAGTTCTTTTCCACTTCTCAGTATCACAGCATTAGCATGTCCTTTTGGGTTGGGCTGTGGTTGACCAGGAAAAATTCCAGCCGGTGCTACAGTAGGTGCTTGTTGTTGAGCTACTTGTGAAATTTGTGTTTCAAGCATCTTGTTATGGGTGGCTAAAGCATCAACCTTGCTAGTTAATTGTTTTATCTGCTCATTAAATTTTGATTCATAACGTCTTTATTAGTCTGAGCTTGGGAAGCAACGAAGTGCTCTATCATGATTTCTAGGTTAGATTTCCTAGGAGCATTAGGTCCATTACCAGGATGATTTGGGATAGCTTTTGGATAACCGGGTGGTGTGGCAGGAGCTTGTCCAAGTGCGTATAACGCGTTGTTACTTTTGTATGAAAAATTCGGATGATTTTTCCAACCAGGGTTATAGGTATTGCTATAAGGGTTCCCTTGTACATAGTTTGCTTGTTCAGCTGGAACTCCTGTTAGAAGTGGGCACTCTGGAGCAAGATGTGATTGAAGACCACATAGATCGCAAGTTTGGACACCTGCAGCCACGGTAGCTGCAGGAGCAGTGGTAAGGTTTTCTAGCTTTTGGGTAAGAGCTTCCACTTTAGCATTGACTTGGTCCAGGATATTCACTTCAGACATTCCACCTTTGGTTTGGGATTTCTCCACATTAGCTCTTTTGCTTCCCTATTGATAGTGGTTTTGGGCCATACTTTCGATAAGTTGATTTGCTTCGGCATATGGTTTATCCATCAGTGCGCCACTAGCAGCGGCGTCTATAGTCATTCTTGTGTTATACAAGAGACCGTTATAAAACGTATGAATGATTAGCCATTCTTCTAAACCATGATGAGGACATAGTCTAATCATATCCTTGTAACGTTCCCATGCTTTGAAAAGTGATTCGTTATCCTTTTGTCTAAAACCGTTGATGTTAGCTCTAAGCATAGCAGTTTTGCTTGGTGGGAAATATCTAGCCAAGAAGACTTTTTTCAATTCATCCCATGTGGTGATTGAATTTGAAGGGAGAGATTGGAGCCAGGCTCGGGCTCTGTCTCTTAAAGAAAAAGGAAATAGGCGCAATCGTATCGTCTCGGGGTTTACACCATTCGCTTTTACAGTGTCTGCGTACTGCACAAACACTAACAGATGTAGGTTAGGGTCGTCAGTAGGGGATCCAGAAAATTGGTTCTGCTGAACGGCGGATAGAAGCGAAGGTTTCAGCTCGAAATCGTTTCGAGCGATAGCAGGGGCGGCAATGCTGTTGTGAGGCTCCGCTTGCGAAGGAACTGCGTAGTCCTTAAGAGCGCGAGGCGGATTTGGTACGTCAGCCATTGTCGATTCTTCGATAGATTCCGATAACTGGATATCAGGAATTTTAGTCGGAGGAAGATTGTTGAGAGATCGGTATTCTTGAATTCGGCGTCTTAATCTTAAGTAACGCTCGGTATCGTTAATTTGTAAATGCAAAGGCTCGTTTTGAGAACGAGTGTTTGGCATACAACAGAGGGAAATATAAAAAGTTGCCTTAGTCTAGACAGCGTTGTTTTCAGATTACACTAGTGACTAAACTAAAGTCCCCGGCAACAGCGCCAAAAACTTGATGTGTCTGCGATCGACCTAATGTGTCTAACGGTATTTTAACTCCAAGTGCACAGTCTATCGCGGTAGTAATAAAAGGATGTCGAACCCACAGGGACTTCGTAATCACTCTAGTGTTAAGAACAGGGTTGTTTAGCTAAGGCGGAAATTGTCACGTTTGGTTTTTTTAGAAGTTTAAAACAAAAGGGAAACTAAATTCAATTAAGGGAATTAATATTAAAGTGGTCGGAGCGTAATGATTTGAACCTATGCGAATTAAGTTGTACCTAAGCATATAAAAATATTTAACTTAATTATTCTGTAGTACTTATCAGTTTAAAAACCCTCGATTCACACTCTCGTGGTCTTACCTCGGATTATACTCCTAAAGCCAAATGTCTGCTCTCGCTAGTCCATAAGTGTTTAGAAAGCATCTTTTTGAAAACTAAATAAGTCTAATTCGTTTTAAAGCGCTCTCGCTGTATTTAAATCGAATGCCTAACTTTAGTTATCCGGTTAAAACCTCACACTCTCGTGGTCTTGATTTCTCCCTATTTCACTTTCTTTACTCTCGTAATAAAAAGCTTAATTTTTAATTATAAAAAGTCACGGCCAGAAATTAAGTTGATTAAGGTTTTAGCTTAGAAAAAACATTAATTTATTCGGTTATTTCATCACACCCCGACTACGGGTATTTAGCTACTCATAATACTCAGAATTAAAAAGCAGGAAATAAATTCAGAAAACAATAGCGCATACATCATAAATAAAGAATAGAAATATAACATAAATAAAATTGCAATTATATCAAATACAATAAAAACCTGAAAAGCAATAAAATCTGAGATCCTTCTTCCACAAGCCGGCAAGATTGGAACGTCGGAATGAAAATTTAAATGGACGAAATTCGGAAATAAAATCGAGATTAAAAATCGGCAGAGCTTCCGCAAGGTTTTTGTGAACTAAACTCTCCCCCCTTTTCTTTCTAATTCTAAGCTATATATAGAGAGTAAAAGTACGGTTGAAATTATATTTGAGTTCCTAGATTCTTGGTCTTACTAAGAAAAATGAGGAGAAAGTGGCCTTGGAAGTTGGAGAGAAATTAGGCACGTATGCATGCTTTGCTTGACCACTTCATTTTGCTTTACCATGTTCTGTTGCTTGACCACGTTCAAAATTTAACACTTATAAGCTTGTTACGGGCGTGGCTGGGGAGTTACGCGCAATTTGCATGAAATAGCGCGTTACGGTCGTGGCGGGGGTGTTACGAGCGTCACACTCTTCTGAAGCGTCTTACGGTCGTGGCAGGGGTGTTACGACCGTAACATCAGCAAAAAATGGATTTCTTGACAGATTTATCTTTTCTCTTTGGTCTTGGCCGCAATCTCGCGCATTTCACGTTTCTTCTTAGTTTGAGCTGAGATATGTTGTACCTGCATAAAACCATACATAACTTGGAATATTCGAGAGTTAATCGGGTAAATACGACATAAAACGGATAAATTTTATGGTAAATATATGATATGATTTCGCGTTATCAAAATACCAATGAGATATTGTAGCTTCCGAACCAAGACTTGTACATTGATCAATAACCTTGCTCAAAAAAAATCCTAATTTGGCTGGTGAATCCAAAGAGTGATTCCCCTTGAAGTCAAACACAAACCTCAATCCTCTGATGATCCAAAAAGATGGATGAAGCATCTTGAGACATGCAATAACTTTTTGAGCTTGAAAGATCCAAAGGTTTAGATAATAAGATTTTTCTTTGAGCAACTTGTCAATGCAAATAACCTTCAAGGCTTGAGGAAGACTTGACAACCAAAGTGCTTTGATCCCATCACAAAGTATGAATGCAATGTAATATGATATTCATGATGAAACATAAGCCTAAATCAAGAGGGTAAATTTTGGGGTGCAACACAATCCTCTAATGGATCTACAATACCTTTGGTCAACGTGGATCACTTAAACACCGTTGATCATTAAATGGTACTTATGAGAATTCCAAATGGATGATATACTTGACAAAAAGAAAATGCAACTTGTTATGTGGAGGCTTTGGTTCTACCAATCCTATAATGAGTTCCAAATGCAAGTTTCAAGATGGTCATCCAACTAACCACTAATTATTGACTTGTTTTACCTTATGCTTTTATTCTTTTTTATGCTTTATGTACTATTTACTTTTAGCATTTACATTTCATGCCATTTTCATCTTTGCTCATTTGAGCATTTATTTCCTTGCCATTTTTACTTTTCTCACTTGAGCTTTTCTTTTCCTTTCTTAAGATACTTAATAATCAACGTAAACCCTAAAATATATTTAATGGTACTTGGACTATTTGGTTACTATCCTTGGCATTACGGAGCATGGGACTTTTGCTGGACTTAGTATTAGAAACCTTGGCCTATCTTGGAAACCTTGTGATCCTATCTGATTATTTTGTCTGGATTTCTTGAGGTTTACTTCAAGACATTGGGTTGCTTGTTTGTTTTTGTGTGCAGGTTTTTGTGATTACATCCTCTGTTTGTAATATGGAATTCACCCGTATACAGCCGTTACTCTGCCCAATTTTTGTGAAGACTTAATACACTTAAAGTTTGATTCTCTCAAGAGGTCTAGTATTTTTGCTTTCTTGGTTTCAATCCAAGGAATAGGAATTCTATATTGGCTTATAATGTCAAGTATTGGCTTCTTGTTGGTTAGATGGTTCTTATTCCTAGCTTTTACCTTATGCTTTAGGATAGTCTCTTCTTCTCCTCACATCTTCTTAAATTTCAAAATCTTCTCCCTCCTTTTGAAAACTCTTCTTGTTTTGAAACTTGAACCATTTTCATAATAAACTTGGACTTATGTCCATGCATTTACAAAACATTTTCATTAATAAACCCCCAATCAACTTAATGATACCTTGACATTTTTGTGAGAAGACTAAAAGTCAATCGATCTTATTTCAAACCATCTTAATGATACGCTTCTTTCCTCACCTCCACCATCCACTTTTTATATACAACAGTTTTTATAGCCAAAATATATAGATTTTACAAAGAGGCTCATGTGGAGTACCATAGATGTTTAGGGTTCTAATACCTTCCCTTTGCATAACAAACCCCCTTACCTTGAATCTTTCCCCCTCTTTTTGGGTTATTCGCTCTTTTCCCATTCCTTTGGAAATAATAAAGCACAGTGGAGATTTTTATTTTGATTTGTATAAAGTCTAGTCAATCCATTGGCTTAGTCTTGAACATATTTGTATATGTTTTATTGCTGTTTTTTGTGTTATATGTTGTATATATGTTTATCTGGATTTTCCTGGTTTTCAGGGTGCTTGGTGAATACTCATAAGTCCTATACCCGGACTTGGGAAAACTTTAAGATAGGACGGGCAATATAGTCATGTTAACTTTGAAGGAGTAATCCCAAAAAAGGAGGCATGAGATCCCCCACTCAGTGGAGGCCCCTTTGACTGTAGTGTCGTTTACCGAGGAATCGAGAAGACGTAATGCTTTCGACCTGAGAGCCTGCTGAAACTGAGCACCATAAAATACCAAACACATTTTGGTCTTTTAGGTGTAGTGCGGAAGTTATGATAGAGTAATCCAGAAATAGTTGTCACGCGATACTGCGCTCGGACGAGTCTTTCTTGAGAATATTACTAATTACCGAGTTAATTGAGAAGTTGGTAATATCTGAAGGAAGGATGTAGACTCTAGGAACCTCTAGAACCTTGTTCGGCAGGTGATAACTTTTAGACCAATACCTTATCTGTAGTACCTTCGACCTCATGCTCGTGTCGTTGAACCTATGAACTCTATATGTGTGATCTTGTGTGTGATTGTTGCATCATGCATCCATGCACTCATAAGCATCTTTTGAAGAAACCATATTTCAAGGGATTTAAAGGTTGACTATTTGTGAAAATCTCAGGTACTTTTTAACCATGGATTCTGGAAAGAGAAAGACCGGGAAGTACAGTTTCAAGGATCCCAAGATAGATGGTCGATCAACCTAATTCCCGAGATTGAGTGTTCTGCATACTTTCAGAAGAAGTTTGGATCCATTATTCCTCTCATAAAGCTGAAGATGAAGGAGAGTATTCTCTCGACCTTGGTCCAGTTCTATGATTCGATATATCATTGCTTTACTTTTCCCGACTATCATTTGATACCCACACTGGAGGAGTATCCTTATCTATTGGATTTACCTGTTACTGATCGTGTTCCTTTTACTGGTTTGGAGGGTGAGCCAAAATCACATGAGATTGCTAATTTGATTCATCTAGGGAAGTCTGAGGTGGCAGCCCATATGACTACTAAAGGAGGGATTAGAGGATTACCAACTCATTTCTTATTGGATAAAGCTCGTTACTTTTCCAGAATAAAGAGTACAGTTTCTTTTGAGGCCACCTTTGCCCTACTTGCTTACGGGTTGTTCTTATTTCCTAATGTGGATAGGTTTGTTGACATTAATGCTATCAGGATCGTCATGATTGGAAACCGAGTTCCTACCCTGTTGGGTGATGCTTATTACTCTATTCATCTTCGGAATTCTTATTATGGGGGAATGATTATCTGTTGTACGCCTATGTTGTACCGATGGTTCATCTCTCATATGCCTTAGTCTGATGCTTTTTGGGATGTCAAGAAGGAACCTCGTTGGGCTCCTAAGATCATGGCACTTACTCACTCGGATATTGATTGGTATCATCGAGTTTACTAGGATATAGAGATTATTGACAGTTGTGGTAGTTTCCCCAATGTACCTCTTCTTGGTACAAAGGGAGGAATTAACTATAACCCTATTCTTGCACGGCGACATGTTGGTTATTAGATGAGGGATAAACCGAATAGTATTCATTTGAGTAATTTCTTTTGGAAGGAAGGGGAAGACCATAGGGAAGCTAGGGAGCAGATTGCGAAGGCCTGACGTCACATTCATAAGAAGAGTAGGAAGGATTTGGGATCTAGGGGTGCTGTTTCTTTGGAGCCATATCTTTAATGGATCTGATCGAGAGCCATTCAGTTAAAGATGATGTATACTCGGGAGACACCCATGCCTGATCTATTTGTGAAGACCACTCCTCCCTTATTAGATGATATGGAAGACTTGCAAATTGCATTGGTTAGGATGCAACAGGAAAGGGATGCTTGGAAGAACAAGTTCCAAACTTTAGAGAGTTCTTAGAGAGAAGACCTGAAGGATAAAGATGACTTGATTGAGATCCTTGAGAGTCGAGCGGTAGAGTTTATGGAGACGCAAGGGGATTTATTTTCTCCTAAGCCTAAATCAGGTCCTGATCACTCACTTCCTAATTCAGATGATTGAAAGGAGATTGCCATCAGATATACAGAAGAAAACCAGAGGTTGAAGGCTCAGATTGCCAAGCTCACGAGGAAGCGTCAGCGTATAGAGTGATCTCCGTCAGTTTTACTTCTTAGGGTTTTAGATATTATTTTCATCTTGTACTTGGGATCATTGAAACTTGTAATCCATTTTGGAGTTATTATAATAAAATTTTCAGTATTCCAAAAGCGCTATTACTTTGATGATTGCAATATGTCTATAAACATTAAATCCCTTGAAATATTAAATAACAAAGTAAAAATAATCATGTGCATTGCATATCATGCATCATATTGCACATATTTATTGCATTTGTTATGCATACCCAAGTGTCTTACCAAGCTTCTTTACTTTATTCAGCAAGCTGACTCATCACTACAACACTCGGGCTAATTTCAAAAGGAAGATGGACAACTTAGAACAGGAGAATAGCGAGCTGCGCGAAGAAGTTTCTGCTTTGAAGGCCGGCATGGCCAATCTGACTACTCTGATGGAAGCTCTGGTAGCTACTCAGAATCAGCCACCGAGTGTTCAACCTCAACCAACAAGGGCAACTACTGAAGTTCTGATTGTTCCTGTATCTACTACTCCGACTCTTGTTCAGAATCGCATGCCTCAAGGTTATCCATGGGGAATGCCAGAGAATTTTGCACCTGAAGGATTCAATCTTAGTCCTCAAGATACTCCGATTGTTTAGACTATTGTTACTCCGACACCTCCTGTGGTGCATGCTGTTCCTGGTGCACCTCCTTCGATGAATATGGTTCCATTTGTTAATGATGATGTGTGTCGTCCTTTCCCTCCACCGAGTGAAGACTTGGGTCTTTATGACATAATGGATGATTTTCAAGAGCAATTTGACAAGATGCAAAGAGAGATGAAGGCCCTCAGGGGGAAAGAGCTATTTGGGTAGAATGTGAATGAGCTATGTTTGGTCCCAAACATTAAGATACCTGCTAAGTTCAAGGTCCCGGAGTTTGAGAAGTATAAGGGCAACACTTGCCCTCGTGCTCACCTGGTGATGTACGTGAGGAGAATGTCTACCCATACTAATGATCAGCGTCTGCTAATTCACTTTTTTCATAATAGTTTGACTGGTGCTATATTGAAGTGGTATATGAGTTTGGACAACGCCAATATCCATACTTTTAATGATTTGGGAGAAGCATTCATCAAACAATACAAGTACAACGTGGGCATGGCGCCTGACCGTGATCAACTTAGGGCCATGGTTCAAAAAGACAGGGAATCATTCAAAGAGTATGCGCAGAGATGGTGCGAGGTAGCCGCCCAAGTGATTCCTCCAATGGAAGAGAAGGATATGACTAGGATTTTCTTGAAGACGCTGGGAGCTTTCTACTACGAAAGGATGGCAACAAGTGCACCAAGTGACTTCACTGAGATAATATGAATGGGTATCCGCTTGGAAGAGGCTGTAAGAGAAGGTCGTTTGACGAAGTGTGAAGGATCTGGAGGTGAGAAGTAGCCATATTATGGGTTTAACAAGAAGAAAGAAAGAGATGAAAATGTTGTTATACAAGAGAGGAGGGTAAACACTCCTAGAAGGAATTATCAGCGTCATCTGCAAGTCGCCTCGGTTACTCCTGTTATGAATGCCGCTCCAACTACCGTTGCTTACTAGAGATCGTCCTAGCAGGATAATCAAGGGTATAATCAGAGAAGGGAGAGTTATGATCTTATTCCCATGAGCTATACAGAGCTACTATCGGCATTGATTCAGAAAAAGTTGGTCCAGACACGACCACCTCCCGCCGTACCATCACCATTGCCTTGGTATTACAAGGCAGACCAAACATGTGCTTTTCACCAGGGAGCACCAGGGCATAATGTTGAGAATTGTTATCCTTTGAAGAATGAAGTGCAGAAATTGGTAAAGTCTGGTGTTCTATCTTTCAAAGACGTGGGGCCTAATGTGAAAGATAACCCTCTACCCAAGCACGGGGGAGTAAATGTTGTAAATATAGTGGTCGGTTGTCCAGGCGAGTTCCAGATTTTTAACATTAATCTGGTTAGAGGAGATTTGGTGAAAATTCATGCAAACCTCTGTGAATTTAGCTACTATACGCATGACTATGTCGGTTGTGCTACTTGCAGTATAGATATACAGGGTTGCGATAAGATAAAGGCTGATTTACAGGAGATGATGAATGAGGGTCTAATCCATATAATCAGGCCTAGGGAAGAGTATGAAGAGGAAGTGAATATGGTTTCTGGATGTCCTGGTGAATTCATAATTTTTGATGTAGAGTATATGAATGAGGACCTCGTGCAGTTGCACACTACCTTCTGCCATATGGCTGGTCAGGTGGAACACCAATATGGATCTTGCCTAGTTTGCTGTCGAGATCCCTGAGGATGTTAAATCATGAAGAAGGGTGTTCAGTTGCTGTTAGACAATGGAACTATCAAGATTACGAGTCAGAGGGATGATTATCATGAGGTTGAGTCAGAGGAGGAGTATGCCTCTGCAGATGAGTATTTCTCTTCAAACGAATATTTGTTTTCTAGAAATGACTTATTGATGACTGGTTGTGTTGAAGAAAGGGTAAACGTCATTGTGCCTTGTTTTGGTGCACCAGCCCATTTTGAGGTGGAGTATCATAGCAAGCCAGATCTTACCCCATTGGTAATTAGTTTGCCAGGTCCTATCCCCTACAAATCAGATAAGGCTGTGCCTTACAAATACAACGCTACAATCTTAGAAGATGGGGTGGAAGTTCCCATCCAGCCAATGCCCGATGTTGGAAATATAGCTAAAAATAGCAGGGTGACCCGTAGCGGTCGTGTGTTTGCGCCGGTTATTCGGAGAGATGTTACTGTTGGAAAAAAGATCGCTGAGAATGATGAACCTAAGAAGACTACAGGAGAGACTAGTGGAGCTATGTTAGAGAAAGAAGTAGATGATATTTTGAAGATAATTAAGATGAGCGACTACAGAATTGTAGATCAGCTACTGCAGACTCCTTCAAAGATATCTATCTTAGCTTTATTAATGAACTCCTCTGCTCATAGAGAATCCTTGATGAGGGTACTGGACCAAGATTTTGTGGAGAATGACATGCCAATAGATCAATTCAGCAGCATAATTGGAAACATTACATCATGTAATAACTTGAGTTTCTGCGATGATGAATTACCAGATGAAGGGAGGAATCACAACCTGGCCCTCCACATATCTATGAACTACAAGAATGATTCGCTATCCAATGTGTTAATTGATAATGGATCTTCATTAAATGTTATACCGAGAAGTACTCTCATGAAGTTGAAATATCAAGCAACGCCTATGCGCTTGAGTGGCATCATTATGAAAGCATTTGATGGGACGAGGAAATCTGTCATCGGTGAAGTGGACTTACCTATCCATATAAGACCACATTTGTTCCAGATAACCTTCCAGGTCATGGACATTATTCCCGTATATAGTTTTTTGCTAGGACGGCCATGGATACATGAAGCAGGGGTTGTCACTTCAACTTTACATCAGAAGCTAAAGTTTGTGGGTGAAGGGAAGGTGGTGATCATAAATGGGGAGCAGGCATTGTTGATATCTCATTTGTCCTCCTTCAGTATTGTAGAAGCTGATGAATCTGCTGTTGGAACCCAGTTCTAAGCCCTATCTATTGACAACATAAGGGGAAATGAGAATTCCATGGTCTCGCTAAAGGACACAACAGGTTGTGCGCAATGTTCCTAATGCAGTTTAGGGGCGAATTATGGATCCACCCATGAACAAGAACAGAACTGGCTTGGGTTTCTCTTTGAAGAATGGAAAAGGAGAAAGTTTTAAGTCAAAGTCTACTATGAGCAGCTATCATGATATTTTCTGTAGCGGAGGTCACCTCCATCCAACTGATTCTGGAATTAATGTTGTTGAGGAGGATGAAGCAGAGCAGGAAATGCCGAATTATGTGACGCACAGAGTCAGGGTTCAGAACTGGGTCACCATTGATGTTCCCTATTGCATACATGTTTCAAAGTAATTTGATTTGATTAATCTTTTTTTTGAAATACTTTCACTCTGCTCAAGGTGGAAATATTAATGTTGTAGGGCTTATCTGTTTGTTGTGACTTTTAAGATCATTAATAAAAGTTGTCTTTGCTTCCCGAATTATGTTTTTATTTCCTGCTTTTTCTTGGAAAATGGTAATAAAAAAAACCCTTTCAAAATAAATAATAACTGAAATTCAATCTGCATGATCACTTGTTATATGTGTCAGTTTCTAAAAGCAATCATAAATCATATGTGCAGATGAATTAAAAAACCCGTTGAATACAATGACCCTGCACCATCTCCCAACTTTGAATGTCCTGCGTTTGGGGCTGAAGAAGAAGATTATGATGAGATTCCAGAAGAGGTCTCACGATTGCTTGAGCACGAGGAAAATACCATTCAGCCATATAAAGAGCCATTGGAAGTGATCAATTTGGGTTCAGAAGAAGATATGAGGGAAGTCAAGATTGGAGCATCGTTGCATCCCGATGTGAAGAGAAGGTTGATTGAGTTGTTGAAAGAGTATGTGGATATTTTTGCTTGGTCTTACCAAGATATGCCTGGTCTAGATACATATATTGTCGAGCACCATTTGCCGTTGAAGCCAAAGTGTCCGCCAATTAAATAAAAGTTGAGAAGAACTCACCCAGATATGGAAGTAAAGATCAAAGAGGAGGTTCTAAAGCAGATTAATGATGGTTTTCTTGTGACGTTAGTGTATCCTCAATGGATTGCCAATATTGTCCCAGTACCGAAAAAAGACGGAAAAGTCCACATGTGCGTAGATTATAGAGATCTAAATAAAGCTAGTCAAAAAGATGATTTTCCATTGCCTCACATCGACATGTTAGTGGATAGCACAACAAAATTCAAACTATTCTCGTTCATGGACGGATTTTTCGGGTATAAAAAATAAGAATGGCTCTAGAAGACATGGAAAAACAACGTTTATCACACCCTTGGGAACATTCTGTTACAGAGTGATGCCCTTCGGGTTGGAGAACACTGGTGCAACGTACCAGAGGGCCATGACAATCCTATTCCATGATCTGATGCACAAGGAAATTGAAGTATATGTTGATGATATGATTGCCAAATCCCAGACTGAAGAAGGGCATATAGAAGATTTGTTGAAGTTGTTTCAGCGTTTGAGGAAGTATCGTCTCTACTTGAATCCAAATAAATACACCTTCGGTGTTTGATCAGGGAAGTTGTTTGGTTTCATTGTTAGCCAGAAAGGAATTGAAGTTGACCCTGATAAAGTCAAGGAATTTCATGAAATTCCAGCGCCGAGAACTGAAAAGCAAGTCATACGTTTCCTCGGGCGTTTGAATTATATTTCCAGATTCACTTCCCACATGACTGCAACATGCGAACCGTTCTTTAAGTTGTTAAAGAAAGATCAAGGTTGTGTGCGGACGGATGACTTCCAAAGGGCATTTGAGAGTATTAAAGAATATCTTCTTGAACCTCCTATCTTGCTCCAACCCGTAGAAGGAAGACTATTGATTATGTATCTAACAGTGTTAGATAAATCAATGGGTTGTATTCTGGGACAACAGGATGAAACAGGAAAGAAGGAGTTCACCATTTATTATCTTAGTAAAAAATTCACTGATTGTGAGTCCCGGTATTCCATGCTGGAAAAAACATTTTGTGTTTTGGCCTGGGCGGCAAAGCGTTTGCAGCAGTATATGTTTAATCACACCACTTGGTTGATCTCCAAAATGGATCCAATCAAGTACATTTTCAAAAAGCCTGCTCTTACTGGGAGAATTTCCCGCTGGCAGATGTTGTTATCTGAATATGATATCAAATACCGCACTCAAAAGGCTATTAAAAGTAGTGTGTTGGTAGACTATCTTGCTCACCAACCAGCGGAAGATCACCAGTCTGCAGAATATGAATTCCCAGATGAGGATGTGATGTTCCTGAAAGTGAAATATTGTGAAGAACCATTACCTGAGGAAGGTCCTGACCCTGAATCTCGTTGGAGTATGATATTTGATGGAGTTGTGAATGCTTATGGTAAAGGAATTGGTGTTGTGATTTTCACTCCTCATGGATCGCACATTCCTTTTACTGCAAGGTTAACATTTGATTGCACTAATAATATGGTAGAATATGAGGCTTGCATCATGGGTCTCGAAGAAGCTATTGATCTCAGAATTAAAATTCTAGATGTGTATGGCAATTCAACTTTGGTAATAAATCAGATTAAAGTAGAATGGGACACTCGTCACCCTGGCTTGATCCTTTACAAAGATTATGCTAGAATATTATTACCATTCTTCAATAAAGTTGAATTCCATCACATCCCTAGAGATGAAAACCAAATGGTGGATGCTCTGGCAACTCTGGCTTCTATGTACCAAGTGAATACTTGGAATGATATACCCCGAATTATGGTTCGACGTTTGGATAGGCCCGCTCATGTGTTTACAACAGAGGAGGTAACAGATGAAAAACCTTGGTATTACAATATCAAGCATCTTCTTCAGATTCATGAATACCCAATTGGTGCGTCAAAGAAAGATAGAAAGATATTGAGAAGATTGGCAGGAAGTTTCTTCCTCAGTGAAAATGTGTTATACAAGAGAAATTATGACTTGGTCTTGCTCAGATGCGTGGATAGACACGAAGAAGACATGTTGATGCATGAGATTCATGAAGGTTCATTTGGAACTCATGCCAATGGACATTCGATGTCTAAAAAGATGCTAAGGGCAGGTTATTATTGGCTAACAATGGAATCTGACTGTTACAAATTTGCAAAGAAGTGCCATAAATGCCAGATTTATGCAGACAAGGTCCATGTGCCTCCGATGATCCTCAATGTGATTTCCTCCCCATGGACTTTCTCTATGTGGGGTATTGACATGATTGGGATGATAGAACCCAAAGCTTCGAATGGGCACCGTTTTATCTTATTGGTAATTGATTACTTCACCAAGTGGGTAGAGGCTGCTTCATATGCCAATGTTACTAAGCAGGTGGTTGTGCGCTTCATTAAGAATAATCTTATATGTCGGTATGGTGTGCCGAGAAAAATCATCACTGACAATGGCTCAAATTTGAATAACAAGATGATGACAGAACTGTGTGAAGAATTCAAGATTGTCCATTATAATTCATCTCCATACAGGCCAAAGATGAATGGGGCTGTTGAAGCTGCTAATAAGAATATCAAGAGAATTATCCAAAAAATGGTTGTTACTTATAAGTATTGGCATGAAATTCTCCCTTTTTCTTTGCATGGATATCGAACATATGTCTGCACTTCAACAGGAGAAACCCCGTTCTCCCTAGTGTATGGAATGGAAGATGTACTCCCGGTCGAGGTAGAAATTCCCTGGTTGCGTGTGATAATGGAAACCAAGTTGACGGAGGTTGAATGGGTCCAAAACAGGTTTGACCAATTGAATTTGATTGAGGAGAATAGGATGACAACCTTGTGTCATGGCCAGCTATATCAGAGAAGAATGAAGAAAGCTTTTGATAAAAAGGTCAAACCTCGTGAACTCAGAGAAGGCGACCTCGTGCTCAGGAAGATCATGTCTTTCAACACTGGTTCTAGGGGCAAGTGGACTCCCAATTTTGAAGGCCCATATGTTATCAAGAAAGCCTTCTCTGATGGTACATTAATTGTTGAAACTATGGATGGCAATGAGTTCCCACGTCCCATGAATGCTGACACAGTCAAGAAATACTTCGCCTAAAGAAATAAAAGAACAGCTCGCTAAGTTGAAAACCCGAAAGGGCGGCTTAGGCAAAAAGGAGCGTCTCAGTAGGCCGAAAACCCGAAAGGGTGGTCTAGGCAAAAATTAGAGACCTAAACAGAATAAATTTCCCTCTAAGTTGAAAACCCGCAAGGGAAGCTTAGGTAAAAGTTAGGGACTTCCCTGGCAAGTAACTACGTCAGACAAGACTTGATCGTTAAAGCAACAATCTTCTCGGATCGTCACCATACTTCAACAAAAGCTGCTCCTCAGGATGTCAAAAGTTGTTAGGGGGGATAATGGTCATTGTATCTCAATGTATCTTTTCCATTATGTATTACCAATTCCCAAACTTTGTAATCATCTATGGAGTCTCGCCATTCGCAGACTACCATTCTATTAATGACATTCGAAGCTTTTACCCAATTATTTGTATTTACTATGTTATTTATCTTGAAAAGACTCCATTTATTACTGATAATAACTTTCAAACCAAAGAGATTAAATAACAAAATTGATTTTTCAAAAAAAATGGATTTTTACAATTTACTTTTACTTTGAGATTTGTGATGAAACAATGACAACAAAAATGGTGATCCCAGAAATGGACAAACTTCGATTGTTTTGAGAAGTTTTTGTTCCCCCCGGGAAGGTCTACTCGGGTTGTTTTCACCGTATTGGGTTTATGGTTCTGGTATCCTCGGTCAGGTTTGGATTCATTTCTCCTCTTTTCTGAGTTTTCATGATGTGAAGTTTCAATCCTCATTTTTCTCTAGTGAAGTAGGCTTTAATTCCCCAGCGATGTTTGGATGTTTCGGTGTCAGTCTGCTTTATTTGAGATTGGTCTTGCAATCTCCAATAGGCATGTTACTTTTGAGAAACATTGGTTTCCCCAATGAAGCCTGAAAAATGATGTTCTACCCCGGTATCTGTTTGATTTGGCTACCTCCGGATTATGTGTCTCCTCAGTAAAGTTAAAAGCAGGCAGTAGGTTTGGTTTCCGCAGCTGGCCTTTAACTTTCTTGGAATGATCATCTTTGTTGAAGCTTAGCCGAGTGTTGTTAGTGCCCGAGGCAGTTTTTCCTGGTTGTTCCCCATGTTGTGTATCTGTTTTGTCAGCATGCACACGATAACACTCATACATTCATACATGCATCATGCATAGCTAAAATTGACAAATCATTGTTCATTGACATTTGTTAATATTTTTGTTGACATATTACCCTGTTTTGCAGAGATAAGTTACCCTATTTTCATTAGAGCGTTGGTCTTAAGCAGAAAACGTACATTCTTTTAATTTCCCTACTATGTTGTCCCTCATAGAAGATTTTTCCCTTAGCCTTCCGATATAGTTCCTTGTTTGGAAAAATTTGGTTTTCCCTCTTGAGTTTATTTCTCAAAGGATGAATTCAGGTTGACTGTTTCATTCCAGTTTATTTCTGGTTTGGATCTGTGGTTCCCTGGCAATGCTATTCACTTTGGAATCTTGAAAAACTCCAAGCTTTGGTTGGTGCATTTATTTTTCACAAGAAGACTTTATCCCCTTAGCAAGAACATCATGTCCTCTCCCCAGGAAGTCATACCCTTTTCCCCAAAAAAGTCATTTCCTTTTACAATGCTCCGTGACCACAAATAGCAAGTTAGCTTTATTTGAGATAGCTTATCTATCATCCTTTCCAGGCGGAGTGCCTTGGTTAAAGAAGAAGTTGAGACTCGTTCTAGGTGAAACACCAAAATCTTGGGTAAACTTGTTATCTTTTTTCTATATTCAGTGAATGTTGATAGTTCATCACCAGTGAACAGAGGTGATATGATATTTCTCTTTCTACCTTTAGTGAAAGTTGGTAGGACATCGGCAGTGAACGTCGGTGTTTGTTATCTTTTTGCTATCTTCAGTAAACATGGATAGTTCATCATTAATGAACAGCGGTGATATGATATATTATCTTTCTACCTTCAGTGAAAGTTGGTAGACCATCGGTAGTGAACGTCGGTGTTTGTTATCTTTTTGCTATCTTCAGTGAACGCGGGTAGTTCATCATCAGTGAACGGAGGTGATATGATATTTTCTCTTTCTACCTTCAGTGAAAGTTGGTAGGACATCGGCAGTGAACTTCAGTGTTTGTTATCTTTTTGCTATCTTCAGTAAACGTGGATAGTTCATCGTCAGTGAACGGCGGTGCTATGATTATTTCTCTTTCTACCTTCAGTGAAAGTTGCTAGAACATCGGCAGTGAACGTCGGTGTTTGTTATCTTTTTCCTATCTTCAGTGAACGTGGGTAGTTCATTGTTAGTGAACGGTAGTGATATGATATTCTCTTTCTAGCTTCAGTAAAAGTTGGTAGACCATCGACAGTGAACGTCAGTGTTTGTTATCTTTTTGCTACTCTCAGTGAATGTTGGTAGTTCATCGTCAATGAACGGCAGTGATATGATATTTTCTCTTTCTACCTTCAGTGAAAGTTAGTAGGACATCGACAATGAACGTCAGTGTTTGTTATCTTTTTGCTATCTTCAGTAAACATGGATAGTTCATCGTCAGGGAACGACGGTGATATGATATATTCTCTTTCTACCTTCAGTGAAAGTTGGTAGACCATCGGAAGTGAACGTCGGTTTTTGTTATCTTTTTGCTTTCTTCAGTGAACGTGGGTAGTGCATCGTCCGTGAATGGCTGTGATATGATATTTTCTCTTTCTACCTTCAGTGAAAGTTGGTAGGACATCGGCAGTGAACGTTGGTGTTTGTTATCTTTTTTCTATCTTCAGTAAACATGGATAGTTCATCGTCAGTGAACGGAGGTGCTATGATTATTTCTATTTCTACCTTCAGTGAAAGTTGGTAGGACATCGATATTGAACGTCGGTGTTTGTTATCTTTTTTCTATCTTCAGTGAACATGGGTAGTTCATCGTCCGTGAATGGCGGTGATATGATATTTTCTCTTTCTACCTTCAGTGAAAGTTGGTAGGACATCGGAAGTGAACGTCGGTGTTTGTCATCTTTTTGCTACCCTCAGTGAACGTTGGTAGTTCATCGTCATTGAATGGCAGTGATATGATATTTTCTCTTTCTACCTTCAGTGAAATTTGGCAGGACATCGGCAGTGAACGTTGGTGTTTGTTATCTTTTTGCTATCTTCAGTAAACGTGGATAGTTCATCGTTAGTGAACGGCGGTGCTATGATATATTTTCTTTCTACCTTCAGTGAAAGTTGGTAGACCATTGGCAGTGAATGTCAATGTTTGTTATCTTTCTCTCTTCCTTCAATAAAAGTTGGTAGCTTCACATTCAGTAGAAGTTGATGTGTCCTTTGACCATCCTACCATCCTCTTTGATTCGGGTCTTTTGGTCTACCAGTGATTTATTTTCCTGGTGAGGTTGCTCCTTTGTTTCTTTATTATTGTTGCATCCCCAGTGTTATCTTTGCATCTCTTTGGTCCTGTTCATATGCATAAGCATTTGCATGGCATCTTAGGGCCAAAAATAGAGTTTGTTTTATATTTAAGTATCTTCGATCACGTCGACACAAAGATTTTTAACCTTCGTATCTCCGGATAGAAGAAACATAAATAAGGGCAGCTGTTGTACCCCAATTTTTCCCCCTAAGATCCCTTCACCATACCATGTTGATTCACTCACAACATGATCACACTAGGATTCTTGGTTTCCCTCCCTACTTTGAGTTTTGCTCCTTTTGAGGGATTACCAAGAACCTTGACTTATGGTCCTTTTGTGATCATGAATATTGTTTTGTTTTCTTCATTTAACTAATAAAATTCAATTTTGGTTTGTCTTGCTTATTATCCATGTAGGTGAAGGGCAATGAGATTTAACAAGTTACTTCATGGGTTCATGAGTTTATTTCCATGCCCTAGTCAATATAGCTTGAGAAGTTCAAACCTCACCATTGGATTTGTTTTGTGAGAATTGGCATGGTGAGGTTGCTTTGGTTCATCACATTTCAAGGTTATTAGATTTGACTCAAAAGTACAAGGGGTTAATTGGAGAAGTTGTCATGTTTGGACAAGGCATTGTTCCTATTGGTCACAAGAGCATATTTCTCTAAAAATTCTATATGGAAGTGGTTTTGGTGGCTAAGAGTTCTCATTATCATCCTCAACAACTTCTATTCACAAAGCAAGAAAATTGGTACAAGAAGTTTGTTCAAACTTGTCAAAGTTCCTCAAGGAATTCTCTTGATCTAGAAGCTAGGGTTTTGAACTTCAAAGGAGTATATTTTTCTCACCTTTTGGTATTTTTGAGTGATTCCAAAGACATCCTTATCTTCAAAGGGTTATCAACAAATCACTTCAAAAGTTCCAAGGAGTTTTCATGTGGAATAAACTTGGTGAAGAAGAAACATTACAAGTCATCCAGATGAATCCACAATTTTACATAAGTAACTTCAATTTATCATAACTTGGTCAATTTTCATCACCTTGAGTCCATTATTTTTCCATAATGATCTTTAATATGTGAACTTTATGCCTTCTTTTATGTGCAAAGTGGGAAAATGGATGGAGGTTTCCTTAAATATGCAAAAGATTATAGGTCATTCATGATTTTTGGCCAACTTCAACAAGTCATAACTTGCTCAATTTTTGGATATTTTGAGAGGTTCAAGTTTCAAAATTTCATTCAAGAGATCTACTTTATTCCATCTTTTTTGGTAAAGAGAAAATTTCAAGTGGAAGGCCATGTTTGGATGCAAAAGATTATAGGTCATTTTTGAAGAAGAATTTGAAATATTTCTAAGTATGGAAAGTCAACCCTTTTTCTTCAAATTTGACTCAATGAAACTTTCATCTCAAGTAGCCATTTAACTCCATTATTTTTTCATTGCAAAGCTTGTAACCTCATCTTTCTAAAGCATCAAGAGTCATGTCCTAAGACCCCTTGAGTTGGAAATGCCATAGATTTGAATTTGGTAACTTGAAACTGAATTTTCGACAAAGTCAGAATTTTGAAATCCATAATGTGACTTCTAAACACAAGATTTATGCGCATTTTAGATTTAAACTTTATTATAAAACTTTCCAGAAGTGATTAGAACCCCAAAACGCAGGATTTGGTTGAGTTTTAATGGAAATGAAGTCACACTTCACTCGTGCTCGACCTTCACTCAATTTCCCTCCAAAATTCCTTGTTTCTTCCAATTATAATTCCCATTCACTTCCCTATAAATAGAGGGACATCCCCCATTCATTTCTTCAAGCTTTGAGAGCCAAAAACACCATGTCAAAACTTCACACGAACCCATCTTTTTTGAATTCAGTTTCTGAGATTTAAGCTCCCTTTTCCAAAATTCTTTGCGAATTCATCATCCTTAAGAATCATATAAACTCTCCAACACTTAAACCAATCAAAACGAGCCATAATTCAAGCTACAGAAGTCCAGTTTCAGAGCTTCTTCCTTGAACTTCGCAAAGGTAGAATTCTTCACCATTTGGATCCAAATCAAGCACTAATCTATTCTACTCATGATTCCAATGCTACTTACAATTTTTAAATCCATTGAGAATTGAGAGACAAATCTCAAATTAAAGGTGCTCGTTATTTTCTGGGTTTTTTATTCATATCTCTCTCCATACCTTATATAAATTTGGCGCGATGGTGGTGTTAGAATCGTCTTGAAGAGACGAGTTCAATGATACTAGCCTAGGATCCTAATTTTTCCATTTGAAGGATCTCACAAAATCCCCATTGCAGGGTGTCTGGAGGTTGAAGACGATGACATGTCTCGTATCAACCGATGATAGCGTGTCAAACGTTTTAATTTCATTGGTTGCCCTTTTTCTGATCCTAAGCGTATCTCACTAAGGTCCATATCAAGCACAACGCGTCTGGTCCATTGGATCAGCTTACTAACGCATTTTGACTATGGTCTGATGGTCCACATCTTTTTGGTTTTATTTTATTTTCTGATTTTATATTTTTATTGATTAAATTTTCAAAAATTCATAACTCTTTTATTTTTCATCAAAAAATTATGAAAAAATTCACAAAACTACTTTGAATTATTTCTGATCTCATGACTATATTTTCACATTTTTATTTTGACATTTGATATTTTTTGTATTTTTTTTAATTGTTTACTTTCTTTTAATTACTTAAAAAATACTTTCTGACATTTTTTTAATTTTGAAAAAATTCATAAATATTATTTTGCATATTTTTGACTTTCTAAAAATTTTATGGAATTTTTTATTGAAGTTTACTATTTTTGACCTATTTTATGTTTTTTTGAGCAATTTTAAATAGTTTAAAAATAGTTTCTGACTTTTAAAAATTATCAAAAAATTTATAAAAATATTTGGATCAATTTCTGATTTTTCTATGACCTTACTTTTTCTTTCTTGATTAATTTGAACATAGTTGATATTTTCTCCTCTATTTTGATTTTTAAACATTTTAAAACCCTTTTAATGTATATATTAAATATAATATTATTTTGTGATTATTTGCTGGCTGTCTTGAGTTGATTTTTTGATCATGACTTTATTAACATCATTGGATCTTGGGTATTGAGTTCAACTCCACCAAAATGGATGAATGATTTTAATAATAGTTTGATTAAATTTTTGATTCAAAAGTGGTTTATTCATTTTTTTCCATCTCCTCTCCATCTTATCCCTTTCTTATTTCACTATTTGTTGTTGGAGCATGATATATATATCATGTCTCAAAACAAATGGTGCATATATTGCTATTGACCGGCCTCAAAATAGGTGCGACTTCTATATAAGTCCACTTACGATTGCTTAACGTAGCGCTAAATTTTGTCCCGATTCGAATAAATGATCATTCGTGGCCCAAACTTATGATTGCAGGCCCAAGTATGTGAATTTTATCTCTTTGATCCAATAACCTTGAGATTCATTGTGTGGAGGCTTTGATTCTACCTGCCAGATCTCTCCACTTCTGCGCATAGCCCTTGAAACCTTTGCCTGCACCCATTGACATACTCTGGAGTTGAGTACGGGTAGGGGCAAGGTCAATGTTATATTGATACTGCTTATAAAAAGCAGCAGCCAGATCTTCCCAGTTGCGGACATTGGTTCTCTCCAGTTGATAGAACCACTCAAGCTGAGTCTTGGATAAACTGTCCTGAAAGAAATGGACCCATAAGTTCCTATCAGCAGTGTGAGGCTGAATCTTCCTCACATAGGAATGAAGATAAAGCTTGGGACAAGACACCCCATCATACTTCGCAAATATCGGAGCCTTGAACTTCTGTGGGATGACTACCCCAGATACCAAACCCAACTCTTCAAAATCCAGCCCTGGTATTCTTTGGATCTCCATTACGCCCAGACGATCCTCTAAATGTTTGTATCTATCCCCAGCAGGAGGATACTGTTCATCATTGTAATCTGTGTCATTATCAGAAACCTCAGGGCTAGGGTCCTCCTCCCTTGTCTCTCTCTCTCTCTTGATTCTCCCCTTCTTTAGATGAGGTGGTCAGATCAACTGGTTGCTTCAACGGTCCCTTGAATCATCTGCCCAGATTCAGGACACCAGCGGTCTTCATCTTCTTCTTCTTCTCTTTCAGAATAAGGGCCTTCAGATCTTCCTGCCCCTTAGCCAAGGCCACAAACATTTTCTGAAATTGATCATTTTGTGCCTGGAGATCCTTGATGCTTTGTTCAGAAGACATTATTGCTGAAATAAACAGCGAAGAAGATGAGAAACCCGTTATGGCACGTGTTTATGCATTGATATGTATGGCATGTGTATGCAATGATTTCAAGGACTTTGGGAAATTTAAATTTGCGAATCCAAAATGAAACAAATATTTTATTAGTAGAATTCAAAATACAATTGCCTTTTAGGCGTTAAAATTGAAAATTCTAAAATCTAAAAGGAATCAAGTTTCCCATGGATGCTTCCTCGTCGTGCGGAGATAGACATTAAGGCTTCTTTCCTCATGAAGCTGCTTTGTGAGCTCTAAAACTTTCTTCTCCTGGGCATAGAACTGGTCCCTATAAGTATCATGCTCCTTCTTCAGATGAATCCAGGATCTCTGTAATTCTTCACGGTCAGTGGGCCTATCAGGATGAAGAACCATGTAGGGAATATCCCCTTCAGTAATGGGATCCACAATCACTGGTAAGACAACTATGTACGACATCATAAGTGTATGAGCACGAGATCGTACCCATTGGAGATAAGGTTCCATAGGAATGGAATTCTTCGGCCCCAAAGTCTTGGCGTCAGATCTGTTTACCATTCCACAAGCTCGTATGAACCTCTGGCGATACCCTTGAACACCATCCTCATAGTTAAACATAATTCCCTGGATAAGAATCTCATGAGGACCATCCCTTCGAGCGTAACCAAATTGTCTCAGAGCCAAACAAGGATTGTAAGTTATGCCTCCCCTAATGCCAAGTAGTGGGACATTAGGGAACTCCCCACAGCGGTCAATAATAGAAATATCTCCCATAGGTCGAGAATGCCAGAGAATATCCATGTGAGAAAGTGACATTATCCTTTGCGACCAACCCAAACCTTCTTCATTCATCAGCATTTACTTAGGGAGGTGAGAAATAAACCACCTTGACAATAATGGCATGCATCACATAAGAACCCCTCATCTCTTCATGGTACGAGTATATAGAGCATGCAAGATATCTCCGAGCAAAGTGGGCACATGGTTGCGAGAGAGGAAGATCTTGATAGCATTCACATCTATGAGTAAGTCTGGATTATGGAACAACACTAACCCATAAATTAGAAGGGCCAAGACCTCCTCAAAAGCCTGAAAGTCTAAATCATCCTAAAACAGTTGGGCCTTCCCTATTAGGAACTTGGCTAGTAAACCCTTGACTCCGCTTCTCTTTTCCCAATTTGATACCACGTCGGCCCGTTTCAGATGCAAAGCTGAGGCAATGACTTCTGGCTTAGGAGTCTCTCCTAAACCTGTGAAAGGCACCTGGTCAAGAATAGGTAGATTCAATAACTGAGAGAACTCTTCCATGGTAGGCACGAACTGATAGTCTGGAAAGGTGAAGCAGTGGTGCTTGGGATCAAAGAACTGAAAGAGTACACCCATCATCTTTTCATCAAAGCTCGAAGTAACCAGGTTTAGAATTCGACCATGTCTCTTGGTGAACGAAGAAGTTTCAGGAACCCTTGATACTAGATCCTTGAGTTGGAGAGGTATTCTCACAAAGCTGATTCAGATAGTGTTTCTACTAGCAGAAGCCATGATCTGTAAAACAGAACAAAGATAAATTCCCTCGGTCCTTGAAATGGTTAGTGTAATAAGAATGGATGCTATGTTATGATGCATGATGTTATGTTCAAATAGAGTAAATCATACATAAGCAAAGCACACAAATATGACTTAGGTTCAAAGTCTTGCATGAGGTCAAAGGTAAGTACCCTCTTGAAGTTTAGTTGGTTTCAAACCTGTCTTAGAAAAGTAATTGGGTTCTAAGGATTCTCAATATCATTGATCATCCTTTATCGGGCATTGTTTCATCTCAAGCAATCTTTTCTTGCGGCCGAAATATCTCGAAAGTCTGATCTCAATGAGTGTATCATCAATTATCAACCAATCCTCAGCTTTATACCGAGGCCGGCTATCTCACTACTTTCTAATGGCCATGTTTGTTCAACTAAGGTTCTAAGGTCAGTTAGTGCTTCACGACACCACGCGGCAGCCCCGTATTCTCCTCGTTTCTACATGAAGGATACTGGTACCGACCAAAGTGTCACACCAACACAGCCATCGCTTAAACCATATCGGTATACGCTGTACAGTCTCCACGATCTATTGTTGTTTACCTAATAAGTGCCCCCCAGATCCAGGTGTAGGATCTTCAACAATACCCAAGCAAATACCCTTAAAGATAAAGCAGGCCAAGCAAACAAGAAAGCAATTTTAAAAGTGACCTAGATCCTAAGGTATACCCCACTTTATTAGTTACTCCCCAGCAGAGTAACCAGTTCTGTGATACGGTGGCAGAACCGACTATTAATACCGGTTTGCGTTTTTTGTTCACAAATGTCGCGGTAAGCAAGAGTCGCCACTGACTTTTATTTCATTCATGGTCATCAACCTAACCATTAATTATTAAATTGTTTTTACTTTATGCTTGTATTTTTATGTTTTATGTACCAATTACTTTAAACATTACATTTCATGCCATTTTTATTTTGCTCACTTGAGCATTTATATTCTTGTTATTTTTATTTTTCTCACTTGAGCTTTTCTTTTCTCTTTTAAGGCACCTAATAATCAACATGAACCATAAAATGTTTTAATGATACTCGGACTATTTGGTTACTATCCTTGGCATTATGGAGTATTGAACTTCTTGGACTTAGGATTCGAAACCTTGACCTATATTGGAGACCTTGTGGCCTTAATTGATATTTTTTCTGGAGTTCTTGAGGTTTACCTCAAGACATTGGGTTGTTTGTTTGTTTTGTGTGCAGGTTATTATGATTACATTATTTGTTTTGTAATCTGGAATTCACCCGTATACAGCTGTTACTCTGCCCAATTTTTCTGAAGAATTAATACATTTGAAGTTTGGTTCTCTCAAGAGGTCTAGTATCTTTGCTTGCTTGGTTTCAATCTAAAGAATGGGAATTCTATCTTGACTCATAATGTCAAGTATTGGCTTCTTGTTGGTTAGATGGTTCTTAGCCCTAGCTTTTACCTTATTCCTTAGGATAGTCGCTTATTCTCCTCCCATCTTCTTTAATTTCAAAAAATATTCTTCCTCCTTTTGAAAAATCTTCTTGTTTTGAAATTTGAACCACTTTCATAATAAACTTGGACTTAGGTCCACTTTCATAAATAAAATTCAATCAACTTAATAATACCTTGACATTTTTTGTGAGAAGACTAAAAGTAAATCAATCTCATTTCAAACCATTTTTGCCACTTTGGCTTTCTATTTTAAAAACTTTTCTCAAAATATTAGACTCTTGTCAACCCTTGTAGTGATGCAAACAACTATACTTCTACAATATGTAGTGAAGAGAGATATTTTCCACTTGGGTGTTGAGTGAGGCGTTGTTGATTTTAAAATCCAATCCATATCCTCCACTTTGAGATGATGCAAATTCTCCTTTCTCATGATTGTGGGTAGTAAGTATGTTTTCCACACGGACAAGGACGATGATGTCTTATCTCATAAAATTGACCAACACACTTGTATTTTAAAATTTTAAAAAAGGAACTACGTGTATCCTGATCCCCTATTGCATGGAAGGTGGTACGTAGTCACTAAAGGTTCACAACCGCGGTGAGTGCAAAAATCATAAAAAATATATTTTCTTTTCTCACCTCCACCATCTATTTTACATACAACATTTTATAGCCAAAATATATAGATTTTTTTTCAAAGAGGTTGTTGTGGAGTACCGTAGATGTTTAGGGTGCTAATACCTTCCCTTTGTATAACCAACCCCTTACCTAGAATCTTTCTCCCTCTTTTTGGGTTATTCGCTCTTTTCCCATTCCTTTGGAAACAATAAAGCGCGGTGGCAATTTTTTTTAATTTGATCTGTGCAAGTCAAGTCAATCTAATGACTTAGTCTCAACATTTCTACCGCTACAGAAAAAATGGTGACTTCACTGGGGAAAGATTGACCTCTTGCTGGTTGTTATACCCCAATTTCCCCCCCTAAGATCCCTTCATCATACCATGTTGATTCACTCACGACAAGATCACACTAGGATTCTTGGTTCCCCTCCCTACTTTGAGTTTTTCTCCTTTGAGGGATTACCAAGCACCTTGACTTATGTTCCTTTTGTGATCATGAATATTGTTTTGTTTTCTTCATTTCACTAATAAAATTAAATATTGGTTTTTCTTTCTTATTATCCATGTAGGTGAAGGGAAATTAGATTTAACAAGTTACTCCATGGGTTCATGAGTTTATTTCCATGCCCTAATCAATATAGCTTTAGAAGTTCAAACCTTACCATTGGATTGGTTTGGGAGAATTGGCATGGCAAGGTTTCTTTGGTTTATCACATTTCAAGGTTATTAGATTTGACTCAAAAGTACAAGGGGTTGATTGGAGAAGTTGTCATGTTTGGACAAGGCCTTGTTCCAATTGGCCACAAGAGCATATTTCTCTCAAAATTAAAGATATGGAAGTGGTTTTGGTGGCTAAGAGTTCTCATTATCATCCTCAACAACTTCTATTCACAAAGCAAAAATATTGGTACAAGAAGTTTGTTAAAACTTGTCAAACTTCCTTAAGGCATTCTCTTGATCTAAAAGCTAGGGTTTTGAACTTCAAAGGAGTATATCTTGCTCACCTTTTGGTATTTTTGAGTGATTCCAAAGACATACTTCTCTTCAAAGGGTTATCAACAAATCACTTCAAAAGTTCCAAGGAGTTTTCACGTGGAAGAAACTTGGTGAAGAAGAAAGATTACAAGTCATCCAGATGAATCCACAATTTTACATAAGTAACTTCACTTGATCATAACTTGGTAAATTTTCATCACCTTGAGTCCATTATTTTTCCATAATGATCTTAAAGATGTTAACTTTATGCCTTATTTTATATGCAAAGTGGGAAAATGGATGGAGTTTACATTAAATATGCAAAACATTATAGGTCATTTCATGATTTTAAGCCAACTTCAACAAGTCATAACTTGCTCAATTTTTGGATATTTTGAGTGTTTCAAGTTTCAAAATGTCATTCAAGAGATCTTATTCATTCCATCTTTTTTGGTCAAGAGAAAATTCCAAGTGGAAGGCCATGTTTGGATGCAAAAGATTAGAGGTTATTTTTGAAGAAGAATTTGAAATATTTCTAAGTATGGAAAGTCAACCCTTTTTCTTCAACTTTGACTCAATGAAACTTTCATCTCAAGTAGACATTTAACTCCATTCTTTTTCCATTGCAAAGCTTGTAACCTCATCTTTATAAATCATCAAGAATCACGCCCTAAGACCCCTTGAGTTGGAAATTCTATGGATTTGAATTTGGTAACTTGAAACTGAATTTTCCACAAAGTCTGAATTTTGAAATCCATAATGTGACTTCTAAACACAAGATTTATGCGCATTTTTGATTTAAACTTGATTAGCAAACTTGCCAGAAGTGATTAGCACCCCAAAACGCAGGATTTGGTTGAGTTTTGATGGAAATGAAGTCACACTTCACTCATGCTCGACCTTCACTCAATTTCCCTCCAAACTTCCTTGTTTCTTCCAATTTTCATTCCCATTCACTTCCCTATAAATAGAGGGTCACCCCCCATTCATTTTTCAAGCTTTGAGAGCCAAAAACACCCTGCCAAAACTTCACACGAACCCATATTTTTTGAATTCAGTTTCTGAGATTTAAGCTCCCTTTTCCAAAATTATTTGCGCATTCGTCATCCTTAAGCATCATATAAACTCTCCAACATTTAAACCAATTAAAATGAGCCATAATTCAAGCTACAAAAGTCCAGTTTCAGAGCTTCTTCCTTGAACTTCGAAAAGGTAGAATTCTCCACCATTTGGATCCAAATCAAGCACTAATCTATTCTACTCCTTCTCCTGATTCTAATGCTGCTTACAATTTTTAAATCCATTGAGAATTGAGAGAGAAATCTCAAATTAAAGGTGATCGCTATTTTTTGGGTTTTTTATTCATATCTCTCTCCATACCTTATATAAATTTGGCGCGATGATGGTGTTAGAATCGTCTTGAAGAGACGAGTTCAATGATACTAGCCTGGGATCCTAATTTTTCCATTTGAAGGATCTCACAAAATCCCCATTGTAGGGTGCCTGGAGGTTGAAGATGAGGACATGTCTTGTCTCAGCCAATGATAGCGTGCTAAACGTTTTAATTTCATTGGTTGCCCTTTTTCTGATCCTATGCGTATCTCACTAAGGTCCATATCAAGCACAGCGCGTCTGGTCCATTGGATCAGCTTACTAACGCGTTTTGACTATGGTCTGATGGTCCACATCTTTTTGGTTTTATTTTATTTTCTGATTTTATATTTTTATTGATTAAATTTTCAAAAATTCATAACTCTTTTATTTTTTATCCAAAAATTATGAAAAAATTCACAAAAATACTTTGAATTATTTCTGATCTCATGACTATATTTTCACATTTTTATTTTGACATTTGATATTTTTTGTATTTTTTGAATTGTTTTCTTTCTTTTAATTACTTAAAAAATACTTTCTGACATTTTTTTAATTCTGAAAAAATTCATAAATATTATTTTGCATATTTTTGACTTTTTAAAATTTTTATGGAATTTTATATTGAAGTTTACTATTTTTGACCTATTTTATGTTTGTTTGAGCAATTTTAAATAGTTTAAAAACAGTTTCTGACTTTTAAAAATTATCAAAATTTTTATAAAAATATTTGGATCCATTTCTGATTTTTCTATGACCTTACTTTTTCTTTCTTGATTAATTTGAACATAGTTGATATTTTCTCCTCTATTTTGATTTTTAAACATTTTTTAAACCCTTTTAATGTATATATTAAATATAATATTATTTTGTGATTATTTGCTGGCTGTCTTGAGTTGATTTTTTTATCATGACTTTATTAACTTCATTGGATCTTGGGTGTTGAGTTCAACTCCACCAAAATGGATGAATAATTTTAATAATACTTTGATTAAATTTTTTATTCAAAAGTGGTTTATTTATTTTTTCCATCCCCTCTTCATCTTATCCCTTTCTTATTGCACTAGATGTTGTTGGAGCATAATCTCTATATCATGTCTCAAAACAAATGGTTCATAAATTGCTATTGATCGGCCTCAAAATAGGTGCGAATTCTATATAAGTCCACTTACGATTGCTTAACATAGCGCTAAATTTTGTCCAGATTCGAATAAATGATCATTCGTGGCCCAAACTTATGATTGCAGGACCAAGTATGTGAATTTGATCTCTTTAATTCAATAACCTTGAGATTCATTGTGTGGAGGCTTTGATTCTACTAATCCTCTAATGGATCTACAACACCTTTGGTCAACGCGGATCACTTAAACATCGTTGATCATTAAATGGTACTTATGAGAATACCAAATGGATGATATACTTGACAAAAAGCAAATGCAACTTGTTGTATGGAGGCTTTGGTTCTACCAATCCTCTAATGAGTTCCAAATGCAAGTTTCAAGATGGTCATCCAACTAACCACTAATTATTGACTTGTTTTACCTTATGCTTTTATTTTTTTTTATGCTTTATGTACTATTTACTTTTAGCATTTACATTTCATGCAATTTTCATCTTTGGTCATTTGAGCATTTATTTTCTTGCCATCTTTACTTTGGCCTATCTTGGAAACCTTGTGATCCTATCTGATTATTTTGTCTGGAGTTCTTGAGGTTTACCTCAAGACATTGGGTTGCTTGTTTGTTTTTGTGTGCATGTTTTCGTGATTACATCCTCTATTTGTAATCTGGAATTCACCCGTATACAGCCGTTACTCTGCCTAATTTTTGTGAAGACTTACACTTGAAGTTTGGTTCTCTCAAGAGGTCTAGTATTTTTGCCTGCTTGGTTTCAATCCAAGGAATGAGAATTCTATCTTGGCTCATAATGTCAAGTATTGGCTTCTTGTTAGTTAGATGGTTCTTATCCCTAGCTTTTACATTATGCTTTAGGATAGTCTCTTCTTCTCCTCCCATCTTCTTAAATTTCAAAATCTTCTCCCTCCTTTTGAAAACTCTTCTTGATTTGAAACTTGAACCATTTTCATAATAAACTTGGACTTATGTCCATGCATTTTCAAAACATTTTCATAAATAAACCCACAATCAACTTAATGATACCTTGACATTTTTGTGAGAAGACTAAAAGTCAATCAATTTTATTTCAAACCATCTTGCCATTTTGGCTTTTTATCTTTAAAATTTTCTCAAAAGATTAGACTCTTGTCAATCCTTGTAGTGATGCAAACAACTATACTTCTACAACATGTAGTGAAAAGAGATATTTTCCACTTGGGTGTTGAGTGAGGCATTGTTGATTTTGAAATCCAAGCCATATCCTCCCCTTTGAGATGATGCAAATTCTCCTTTCTCGTGATTGTGGGTAGTAAGTATGTTTTCCACACGGACAATGACGATGATGTTTCATCTTATAAAATTAACCAACACATCTGGGTTTCAAATTTTTAAAAGAGGAACTACGTGTACCCTTATCCCCTATTGCATGAAAAGGTGGTACGTAGGCACTAAAGGTTCGCAACTGTGGAGGATGCAAAAATTATAAAATAAATATGCTTCTTTCCTCACCTCCAGCATCCACTTTTTATATACAACAATTTTTATATCCAAAATATACAGATTTTACAAAGAGGCTCCTGCGGAGTATCGTAGATGTTTAGGGTGCAAATACCTTCAATTTTCATAACCAACCCCCTTACCTTGAATCTTTCCCCCTATTTTTGGGTGATTCTCTCTTTTCCCATTCCTTTGGAAATAATAAAGCGTGGTGGCGATTTTTATTTTGATTTGTATAAAGTCTAGTCCATCCAATGGCTTAGTCTTGAACATTTCTACCGCTACACTGGTCCATCCCTAAGTGGGTTAAACCTATATTTATTTATATCTGTATATGTTCTATTGTTGTTTATGTGTTATATGTTGTATATATGTTTGTCTGGTTTTTCCTGGTTCTCAGGGTGCTTGGTGATTACTTATAATTCCTATACCAAGACTTGGGCAAACTTTAAGATAGGACGGGCGGTATAGTCATGTTAACTTTAAGGGAGTAATCCCAAAAAAGGAGGCATGCGATCCCCTACTCAGTGGAGGCCCCTTTGACTGTAGTGTTGTTTATCGAGTAATCTGGAAGATGTGCTGCTTTCGACCTAGGAGCCTGCTGAAGATGAGGACTATAGAATACCTAACCAATCTTGGCCTTTTAGGTGTAGTGCGGAAGCTATGACAGAGTAATCCGGAAGTAGTTGTCACGCGATACTACGCTCGGACGAGTTTTTCTTGAGAATATTACTAATTACTGAGTTAATCAGGAAGTTGGTAATATCCGAAGGAAGGATGTAGACTCCGGGAACCTCTAGAACCTTGTTCAGCAGGTGGTAACTTTTAGACCATACCTTATGGGCAGTACTTTCGACCTCATGCTCGTGACGTTGAACCTATGAATCCTATATTTGTGATCTTGTGTGTGATTGTTGCATCATGCATTCATGCACTCATAAGCATCTTTTGAAGAAATTTTATTTCAAGGGACTTAAAAGTTGACCATTTGTGAATATCTCATGTACCTTTTGACCATGGATTCTGGAAAAAGAAAGATTGGAAAATACAGTTTCAAAGATCCCAAGATAGATGAGTTGATCAGTCTATATCCCGAGATTGAGTGTTCTGCAGATTTTTGGAAAAAGTATGGATCCATCATTCCTCTCATGAAGCTTAGGATGAAGGAGGGTATTCTATCAACCTTGGTCCAGTTCTATGATCCGATGTATCATTGCTTTAATTTCCCGGACTATCAGTTGATGCCAACACTAGAGGAGTATTCTTATCTGTTGGATTTACCAGTTACCGATCGTGTTCCTTTTACAGGTTTGGAGGGTGAGCTAAAACCACATGAGATTGCTGCTTTGATCCATCTGGGATAGTCTGAGGTGGAAGCCCATATGACTACTAAAGGAGGGATTATAGGATTACTAGCTCAGTTCTTATTGGAGAAAGCTCATTACTTTGCCAGGATGAAGAGTACAGTCGCTTATGAGGCCATCTTTGCTCTACTTACTTATGGGTTATTTTTATTTCCTAATATGGACAAGTTTATTGACATCAATGCTATCAGGACCTTCATGATTGCAAACCCAGTTCCTACATTGTTGGGTGATGCTTATTACTCTATTCATCTTCGGAATTCCTATCATGGGGGGATGATTATCTGTTGCACGCTTTTGTTGTACCGGTGGTTTATTTCTCATATGCCTCAGTCCGATGCTTTCTGGGATGCCAGGAAGGAACCCTGTTTGGCTCCTAAGATCATGGCACTTACTCACTCGGATATTGATTTGTATCATCGGGCTTACCGGGATGTAGAAGTTGTTGACAATTGTGGTGATTTCCCTAATGTACCTCTTCTTGGTACAAAGGGAGGAATTAACTATAACCTTGTTCTTTCACGACGAAGGCTTGGTTATCCGATGAGGGATAAACCAAATTGTATTCATTTGAGTAGTTTCTTTCTGAAGGAGGGAGAAGACCATAAGGAACTAGGGATCAGATTGCGAAGGTCTGGCGTCACATTCATAGGAAGAGTAGGAAAGACTTGGGACCTAGAGGGGAAGTTTCTTTGGATCCTTATCTATTCAGTTGAAGATTCCGTATTCCCGGGAAACACCTATGCTTGATTTGTTTTTGAAGACCACTCCTCCCATATTGGATGATGTGGAAGAGCTACAACTTGCTTTGGTCAGGATGCAACAGGAAAAGGATGCTTGGAAGAATAAGTGCCAAACTTTAGATATTTCCTATAGAGCAGACTTGAAGGAGAAAGACGACTTGATTGAGATTCTTGAGAGTTGGGATGTAGAGACCATAGAGAGGCAAGGGGATTTATTTTCTCCTAAGCCTCAGTCAGATGCTAGATTCTCACTTCCTCATTCAGTTGATTGGAAGGAAGTTGCCACCAGGTATGCGGAAGAAAACCAAAGGTTGAAGGCTCAGATTGCCAGGCTTACAGGGAAGCGCCAGCATATAGAGTGATCTCCATCAGCTTTACTTCTTAGGGTTTTAGACTTTATTTTCATCTTGTACTTGAGATTATTGAAACTTGTAATCCATTTTGAAGTTATTATAATAAAAGCTTTTTAGTATTTCAAATATGTTATTACTTTGATATTTGCAATGTGACTATAAATCCATGCATTACCATGCATCATATTGCACATATTTCTTGCATTTGTTATGCATATCCAGATGTATTACCAAGCTTCTTTACTTTGTTCAGCAAGCTGTCTCACCACTACAACACTTGAGCTAATTTCAGAAGGAAGATGGACAACTTAGAACAAGAGAATCGCGAGCTACGCGAGGAAGTTTCTGCATTGAAGGTCGGCATGGCCAATCTCACTACTCTGATGGAATCTCTGGTGGCTGCTCAAAATGATCCACTGAGTGTTCAACCTCAACAAACAAGGGTTACTACTGAAGCTCCGACTGTTCCCGTGTCTGTTACTCTAGCGGTTGTTCAGAATCGCATGCCTCAAGGTTGTCCATGGGGAATGCCATAGAACTTTGCGCCTGAAGGTTTCAATCTTGGTCCTCAGGATACTCTAGTTTTTCAGACTATTGTTACTCCTGCACCTTCTGTGGTGCATGTTGCTCCTTCTGCACCTCCTTAGTTGAATATGGTTCCAATTGTTAATGATGATATGTGTCGTCCTTTTCCTCCACCAAGTGAAGACTTGGGTCTCTATGATAGAATGGATGATTTTCAAGAACATTTTGACAAGATGCAGAGGGAGATAAAGGCCCTCAGGGGAAAGGAATTGTTCGGGAAGAATGTGAATGATTTATGCTTGGTCCCTAATGTCAAGATACCTTTGAAGTTTAAGGTCCCAGAATTCGAGAAGTACAAGGGCAACACTTGTCCTCGTGCTTATCTTGTGATGTATGTAAGAAGAATGTCTACCCATACTGAGGATCAACGTCTACTGATTCACTTTTTTCAGGATAGTTTGACTGGTGCTGCACTGAAGTGGTATATGAGTTTGGACAACGTCAATATCCATAACTTCAATGACTTGGGAGAAGCGTTTATCCGACAATACAAATACAACATGGACATGGCGCCTGACCGTGATCAACTCAGGGCCATGGTCTAGAAGGACATGGAATCATTCAAATAATATGCACAAAGATGGCGTGAGGTAGCCGCCCAAGTGATTCCTCCCATGGAAGAGAAGGAGATGACTAAGATTTTCCTGAAGACTATGGGTACTTTCTACTACGAGAGGATGGTAGCAAGTGCGCCAAGTGACTTTACTGAAATGGTAGGCATGGGTATCCGATTAGAAGAGGCTGTAAGAGAGGGCCGCTTAACAAAAAGTGAAAGTTCTGGAAGTACAAAGAAGCAATCCAATGGGTTTTCCAAAAATAAGGAAGGAGATACAAATGCTATCATGCAAGAAAGGAAGGTTAATCCTCCTAGAATAAATTATCAGCGTCATCAGCAAGTCGCCTCAGTTACTCCAGTTATTGGTGTAGCTCCAACCATAGTTTCTTATCAGAGACCATCCCATAAGGGGAACTAAGGGTATAATCAGAGAAGGGAGAGTTAGGACCCTATTCCTATGAGTTATACATAATTACTCCTGGCGCTAATTCAGAAGAAGTTGGTTCAGACTAGACCACCTCCCGCTGTACCATCACCGTTGCCTTGGTATTACAAGGCAGTATAAACATATGCTTTTCATCAGGGGGCTCCAGGGCATAATGTTGATATTTCTATCCTTTGAAGACTGAATTACAAAAATTAGTGAAGTCTGGTATCTTATCTTTCAAGGATGTGGACCCTAATGTGAAAGATAATCCTCTACCAAATCATGGAGGAGAAAATGCTATGAACATGGTGGCCGGTTGTCCAAGCGACTTCCGGATTTTTGATATTAAATTGGTTAGAGGAGATTTGGTGAAAATGCATGCATACCTCTGTGAATTTAGCTACTATATGAATTGTGATACGGTGGCAAAACCGACTATTAATACTGGTTTGCATTTTTTGTTTGCAAATGTCGCGGTAAGCAAGAGTCGCCACCGACTTTTATTTCATCCAACAAAGGAAAAGGAAAAAGAATAGAAAAAACATTTTTCGAGATGTTTCTGAGTACGTGGGGTAGATTATAGAAAGGGAAGGTATTAACACCCTTTCTATCCATGGTTTTCCATGGGCTCTTAGGTACTTTCTCATTTTTGAAATTGCTTTAGTGTGTTTGTGTGCTTGAAAATAAGTTTTGAAATTTTCCTTAGTGCGGCGTTTCACTTTATGGTAACCCTTGTATCAGTCCTCAAGGGTGTGATAAAATGTTTTTGAAAACTTTAGTTTGAAAAGCTTGTTTGAGAGTGTATGTGTAAAAATTGTTGTTTTGAGCAAGTACCTAAAAGTTTCTATCTACTCGAAAAAGTTTGTTCATTTTCTTATTTCCTTTAGACAGCGTTATCCTACTATTAAGGAGTAGGTAGCTCCATCGTTGGAGTTTAAGGGTCAATCGAAAGGGACGAAAGCAACAATTATGATCACTAAAGAAATGGTTAGGAAACCTTAGTAATTACCCTAAAGTCTTAAAGATGTTTTCGAGACGAAATTTGAATGGGTTATTTTTTATCTTTTGGGACTAGAGGACAACCACTAAGACTCCCTATACTTCATGATCGTTTACCGAAGGCAACCGAAGTGGGGAAAACCCTAGGAGTGAGCATGTGCAAGTGTTTATTTCTCAGTTTATTTATCTTTGCACAATTAGGGTTTTCTATGTTCATTTAATCATTATCTTTTGCATGCAAGCCTATTATCCATACATCTAGACAATTTATAGTTGCAGAAAATTAAAAGCGGAAAAGTAAATTTACGCTATTACAAGACTTCGGGGAAGGGGTTACATAACCAAAAAATGGGGGATTTGAACAGTAAAATAATAAGCAGCAAAATCAACCCTAATTAGAAACTCAAAGCAAATACAATAATTGGAATTAAAAATAAAATATTGCGTGCGCGACGAATTAAATACGGGAATCAAAGTCTAAAATCAAAGGAAATCAAAGAAAATATTTTTTGTTATTTTTTTATTGAGAAAATCAAATATTCGCAAATTAACCCTAATTTTCTAATTGATTTAAATTACGAAAAAAAAATAATTTAAATTTCCCTAGTTAAATTAATCAAATTAATTAATGAAAATAAAATATTTTATGAAAAATATAATTTTAATGTTTTTGTGATTTTTTGATTTAATAAAAAATGATTTTTGTTTTTGTAAAAATAATTAAACAAATAATTAAATCAAATAAAAAAATTAAAAAGAAATAGTGGGTCTGGTGGGGGGTGCAACCCAGATTGAAGGGTTGCAAGATGAATTCTGTCCAAAAGCCTAATCCAATGGCCTAGCACAGCGTTGGATTTGGTGTGATTGTGCCAGGGATGTCCATCATGAGCTGCAGCCTGGAAGCGTTAGATCTGGGTCGTGTGATGATGTAAGGCGTGAGATCTTGAGGTGCATGGTAGGCGTGTTGGAATGGCGGTGCATTAGATCCTGCATAGAAATATTAGAAAATGCAAAATTGGGTTTCTGGGATCGAACCCAGGTCTTTAACATTACATACTCGTTCCCTGGCCATCTGCGCTACTAGTCATTCGTTTATGATAATCAAACAAAAATAAAATAAAGGAAAAGCTTGTTAATTGCTTATTTATCACACACACAAGCAACATGGGGCCCCTGGTTATTGAATGACCCAATCAAAATGTAACCAAATTCCACGCCAGAGTCAGACTATCGCCCCAGCATTGACCCACCGGAGAAGCACCGGAGCCCTAGCTCCGATCACCTCTTTTTTTCAAACTTGCATAAACCTAAAAAAGAGCAATAATTGGACCTTACCCCTAATTCGAGGGTTACAGATCCAATGGTGACATTCTGATGTCCTAAAACAGCCTGCAAGCATCGCTATGGATAAAAAGTGAAACCACGGTCGTTAATGGCAGAGGACGATTATGGGTCTTAGCTTTACATGTTATACGTTAAAACAACCACAATCATCAATAAAAACACATGTATGCAATTGATATGGATTTAAGTTAAGTGTTATGTGAGTTTGAGAGTAGAGAAAATTTACCAATCAGAGGGATTACGTGAGGGAATTTCTGGGCGTGTTGGGATTGCTTAACGGTGCGGAATGCCTCCTGGAGTCTTCAGGAGGAAGATTGAATGCTTGGTTTGTCTTGAATAGAGTTGAGATTCTTTATACCAATGGCACTTTTCTTTGGATTTTTGAGAAAGATTTTCAAGGTTTGTGGAGGCAGCTATGCGTGTCCATTAGGGTTGGGATTGTTTTGTTTATATATTGAATCACTTTAGGTCAACAAAAATGCCAAGAGATCAAAGATATCAATGCCTTTCAATTTTGCTTCAAATCTTTCCAATTTGGAATATCCTTCCTATCATGACTTGGCACAGTTTTGCTTGATGCTATACAGCATATTTGGATTGTCCTTTAATGCAAAATCAAATCAAAATAACTTTTTATTATTTTGTATCACTTACTTGATTTTATTTGATTTTATTAGTGATAAAATCAAAATAAATTAAATAAATAAATCCAATAATGCATGGAAAGGTGTATGGGTCGTGGACCAGGCTATCAGTGTGTTGCAAGCATAAAAAGTTAGGCCCATTTGAGAAACAAATGCAATTTTGAGCATTGTTGACTTTGGGCAAATTTCTAAAAATGGTCAACTTTGAAAATGCATATCTCTCTCAATTTTGACCCTAAGAGGGCGTTCTTGGAATTATTAGAAAGCTTTGGATGTCCTCTAAACAACCATTTTGGTCTCATCTTAATTGGATCTTCCATGTTCATGTAAGAAGCTTTGACTCAAAAGGTGTTTTTGTTGACTTTTCAAAATGACCTATAATGTCTGAATTTATATCTTTCCATGAGTGCATTTCTTGAACTTGAGGGCTGAAGATGAATTGTAGGGAATTGGATTATCTTCAAAATGAGCATTGGATGAGAAATTTCTGGTAAAGTATGAGAAAGTTATGCCTGGTCAAGGTTTGGTTGACTTTTCCTATAGGAACCCTAATTTAGCAACTTTTGAGTTTTGTTGAATTAGGAGCATTCCTTGAGGAATCATGATCAACCCTTGATCAAATGATGGATATCACCTCAAAATGTTTATGTTGACCAAAAATCTTGAAGTTTGACTGTATTTGGGCCACAATTGACTTTTGCCGTAATACAATTGATTTTCAGGCATCTGAGAAGTTGATTGAGCAAACTTGTAGTGCAAGGAATGAAACTTGGCGTGGATGTTCTTGAGAACATATTAGGGCAATGGAAATCTTTTAGGAACCTTGGATCTCAAACATCTTGATGAGGAGTGAAACCCTAGTTTGAGGCTCGTTGTCTTAGGAGGAGGATTTGTCTGGTCAATCCTTATGCATCCTTGGGCAGGTTGAGGACCTCTAGGAGTATATTTTAAATAAAATGAGAGGGAAAATTTTGGGGTACAACACACATGACCATGCCGGTTGTGCTATTTGCAGTACAGATATACAGGGTTGCGATAAGATAAAGGTTTATTTGCAGGAGATGATGGATGAGGGCCTCATCCACATAATCAGGCCTAGGGAAGAGTATGAAGAGGAAGTAAACATGGTTTCTGGATGTCCTGGAGAGTTCAGAATCTTTGACGTGGAATATATGAATGAGGATATTGTACAATTGCATGCTACTTTCTGCCACATGGTTGGTCAGGTAGAACATTAGTATGGATCTTGCCAAATTTTCTACCGGGACTTCTGAGGATGTTCAATTGTTATTGGATAATGGAACTATCAAGATTACAAGTCAAAGGGATGATTACCATGAAGTTGATATGATTGAGGTTTGTTTGGCTGAAGAAGAGTCAGATGATGAGTATGCCTCTACAGATGAGTTCTTTTCCTCGGATGAAGATTTGTTTTCCAGGGATGACTCTGTAATGACTGAATGTGTTAAAGAAGGAGTAAATGTTATTGTGCCTTGTTTTGGTGCACCTACCCATTTTGAAGTTGAATATCACAGCAAGCCAACTATTACTCCGTTGGTGATTAGTTTTCCGGGTCCCGTCCCCTACAAGTCAGACAAGGCGGTACTTATAAATATAATGCTACAATTTTAGAGGATGGTGTGGAAGTTCCCATGCAGCCAATGCCTAATGTTGGAAATATTGTTGAGACTAGCAGAGTGACCCACAGCGGTCGTGTATTTGCACCAGTTGTTCATGGAGATGTTAGTACTGGAAAGAAAATTGTTGAAAATGTCGAACCCAAGAAGGCAGTGGGTGAATCTAGTGGAGATACACTATAAAAAGAGGTGGATGATATTTTGAAGATAATCAAGTTGAGCGACTACAAAATTCTAGATCAGCTACTGCAAACTCCTTCAAAAATATCTATCTTGACTTTATTGATGAACTCCTCTGCTCACAGAGAATCTTTGATGAGGGTATTGGACCAAGCTTTTGTGGAAAATGATATGCCTATAGACCAATTCAGCAGTGTAGTAGGGAATATTACTTCATGTAATAACCTAAGTTTCTGTGACGATGAACTACCAGATGAAGGAAGGAATCACAATTTGACCCTCCACATCTCTATGAACTACAAGAATGATTCATTATCCAATGTGCTAATTGATAATGGATCCGCATTGAATGTTATACCAAGGAGCACACTTATGAATTTGAAATATCAAGGAACGCCCATGCATACAAGTGGCATTATTGTGAAAGCGTTTTATGGATCAAGGAAATCTGTTATTGGTGAAGTGGACCTGCCTATTCATATAGGCCCACATTTGTTTTAGATTACTTTCCAGGTCATAAACATTGTACCCGCTTATAGCTTCTTGTTGAGACGACCATGGATACATGAGGCAGGGGCTATCACTTCGACTTTACACCAGAAGCTGAAGTTTGTACGTGAAGGAAAAGTGGTAATTATAAATGGAAAACAAGCATTATTGATATCTCATTTGTCCTCTTTCAGCATTGTGGAGGCGGATGAAGCTACTGTTGGAACCCAGTTCTAAGATTTATCCGTTGATAATGTAAGAGGAAATGAGAACTCTATGGCTTCGTTTAAGGATTCGCAGTAGGTTGTGCATAATGGCCATAGTGAAGTATGGGGACGGATTATTGATCCACCTGTAAATAAGAATAGAGTTGGCTTGGGGTTCTCTGTGAAGAATGATAATGGTAAGAGCTTGAAGACGAAGTCTGCTACAGGCAGGTATCAAGATATCTTCCGTAGCAGGTGTTATCTTCATTTAACTATGTCCAGGATTAATGCCATTGTGGAAGACGAAGCAGAGCCAGAAATGCCAAATTATGTGACGCACAGAGTTAGGGTTTAGAACTGGATCACCATTGATGTTCCCTCTTTCATACATGTTTCAAAGTAATTTGTTGTTGTTAATCTTTTTGAAAAGCTTTCACTCTACCCAAGGTGAAAGTATTAATATTGTATGGGCTTAACTATTTGCTATGATTTTTTAAAATCAATAATAAAAGTTGTCTTTGTTTCTCAAATTGTGTCTTTATTTTTTGATTTTTCCTGGAAAATGGTAATTCGAAAAAACCTTTCAAAATAAATGATAACTGAAATTCAATCTGCATGACCACTTGTTATATGTGTCAGTTTCTAAAAGAAATCATAAATCATATGTGCAGATTAATTAAAAAACCCGTTGAATACAATGACCCTAAACCCTCTCCCAACTTTTAATGTCCTGTGTATGGGGCCTAAGAAGAAGACTATGATAAGATTCTGGAGGAGGTCTCACGGTTGCTTGAGCACGAGGAGAACGCCATTCAACCATATAAAGAGCCATTGGAAAAAATCAATTTGGGTTCAGAAGAAGATCTGAAGGAAGTCAAGATCGGAGCATTGCTGCATCCTGATGTGAAGAGCAGGTTGATTGAGATGTTGAAAGAGTATGTGGATATTTTTGCTCCGTCTTACCAAGATATTCCTGGTCTAGATACATATATTGTAGAGCACCATTTGCGGCTGAAGCCAGAGTGTCCGCCAATCAAACAGAAGTTACGAAGAACTCACCCAAATATGGCAGTGAAGATCAAAGAGGAAGTTCTAAAGCAGATTAATGCCGGTTTTCTTGTGACATCAGTGTACCCTCAGTGGATTTCCAATATTGTCCCAGTACCGAAGAAAGACGAAAAAGTTCTCATGTGCGTATATTACAGAGATCTAAATAAAGCTAGTCCAAAAGTTGATTTCCATTACAACACATTGATATGTTAGTGGATAGCACAAAAAAATTCAAAGTTTTCTCGTTCATGGACGGGTTTCCGGGTATAATCAAATAAGGATGGCGCCTAAGGACATGGAAAAAACAATGCTTATCACACCCTGGGGAACATTCTGTTACTGAGTGATGCCCTTCGGGTTGAAGAACACTGGTGCAACGTACTAGAGGGCTATGATGACCTTATTCCATGATCTGATGCACAAGGAAATTGAGGTATATGTTGATGATATGATTTCTAAATCCCATACTGAAGAATTGCATGTAGAAGATTTGTTAAAGTTATTTCAGCGTTTAAGGAAGTATCGTCTCCGCTTGAATCCAAATAAATGTACCTTCGGTGTTTGGTCAGGGAAATTGTTGGGTTTAATTGTTAGCCAGAAAGGTATTGAAGTTGACCCTGATAAACTCAAAGCAATTAAAGAAATGCCAGTGCCAAGAACTGAAAAGTAAGTCAAAGGGTTCCTCGGGCGTTTGAATTATATTTCCAGATTCATTTTTCACATGACTACAACGTGTGAACCGATCTTTAAGTTGTTAAAGAAATATCAAGGTTGTGTGTGGATAGATGACTGCCATAGGGAATTTGAAATTATTAAAGAATATCTGCTTGAACCTCCTATATTGCTCCCTCCTGTTGAAGGAAGACCATTGATTATGTATCTGACAGTGTTAGATAATTCCATGGGCTGTATTCTGGGACAACAAGATGAAACAGGGAAGAAAGAGTATGCCATTTATTATCTCAGTAAAAAGTTTACTGATTGTGAATCGCGGTATTCCATGCTGGAAAAGACATGTTATGCTCTGGCTTGGGCAGAAAAACGTTTACGGTAGTATATGTTGAATCACACTACTTGGTTGATCTCCAAAATGGATCCAATCAAGTACATTTTTGAAAAGCCTGCTCTTACCTAGAGAATTTCCCGCTGGCAGATGCTGTTATCTGAATATGACATTGAATACCACACTCAAAAATCTATTAAAAGCAGCGTGTTGGCAGATTATCTTGCTCACCAACCAGTTGATGATTATCAGGTTGTGATATATGATTTCCCAGATGAGGATGTGATGTTTCTGAAAGTGAAAGATTATGATGAACCTTTGCCTGAGGAAGGTCCTAATCCTGAATCTCGCTGGATTATGATATTAGATGGAGTTGTGAATGCTTATGGTAAGGGAATTGGTGTTATGATTGTCACTCCACATGGATCACACATTCCTTTTACTGAAAGGTTGACATTTGATTGTAATAATAATATGGTAGAATATGAGGCTTGCATCATGGGTCTCGAGAAAGCTATTGATCTCAGAATTAAGATTCTAGATGTGTATGGAGATTCATATTTGGTAATAATTATATTAAAGGAGAGTGGGATACTCGTCACCCCGGCTTGATCCCTTACAAAGGTTATGCTAGAATATTGTTACCCTTCTTTACTAAAGTTAAATTCCATCACATCCCCAGAGACGAAAATCAGATGGCGGATGCTCTGGAAACTCTGGCTTCTATGTATCAAGTGAATACTTGGAATGATATACCTCAAATTATAGTTCGACGACTGGATAGGCCTTCTCATGTGTTTACAACAGAAGAGGTAGCAGATGAGAAACCTTGGTATTATGATATCAAGAATTTTCTTCAGACTAAGGAATACACGGTTAGTGCTTAGAATAAAGATAGAAAGATATTGAGAAGATTGGCTGGCAACTTCTTCCTCAATGAAAATTTGTTGTACAAGAGAAACTATGACATGGTCTTGCTCAGATGCGTGGATAGACACGAAGCAGACATGTTAATGCATGAGATTCATGAAGGTTCATTTGGAACTCATGCAAATGGACATTCGATGGCTAAAAAGATTCTAAGGGTATGTTACTATTGGCTGACAATGGAATCTGACTGTTTCAGATTTGCAAAGAAGTGCCATAAATGCCAGATTTATACGGATAAAATTCATGTGCCTCCGACACTTCTCAATGTTATTTCTTCCCCGTGGCCTTTCTCTATGTGGGGTAATGACATGGTTGGGATGATAGAACCCAAAGCTCCGAATGGACATCATTTTATCTTGGTAGCAATTGATTACTTCACCAAATGGGTAGAAGTCGCTTCATATGCTAATGTTACTAAGAAGGTGGTTATGCGCTTCATTAAGAATAATCTCATATGTCGTTATGGTGTGCCGAGAAGAATCATCACCGACAATGGCTCGAATCTGAATAACAAGATGATGACAGAACTTTGTGAAGAATTCAAGATTGTCCATCACAATTCATCTCCATACAAGCCGAAGATGAATGGGGTTGTTGAAGCTGCTAATAAGAATATCAAGAAGATCATCCAGAAGATGGTTGCTACTTTTAAATATTGGCATGGAATGCTCCCTTTTGCTTTACATGGATATAAGACATTTGTCCGCACTTCAACAGGAGCGGCCCTATTCTCCCTTGTGTATGGAATGGAAGCAGTGCTCCCAATCGAGGTTGAGATTCCCTCTTTGCGTGTGATAATGGAAACCAAGTTGTCAGAGGCTGAATGGGTCCAGAACAGGTTTGACCAATTGAATTTGATCGAAGAAAAGAGAATGAAGGCTTTGTGTCATGGGCAGTTATATTAGAAAATAATGAAGAAAGCTTTTGATAAGAAGGTCAAACCTCGTGAATTCAGAGAAGGCGACCTCGTGCTCAGGAAGATCATGTCTTTTAACGCTGATTCTAGGGGCAAGTGGACTCCCAATTTTGAAGGCCTATATGTTGTCAAGAAAGCCTTCTCTGGCGGTGCATTAATTCTTGAAACTATGGATGGCGAGGAGTCCCCACGTCCGATGAATGCTGATGCAGTCAAGAAATACATCACCTAAAGAAATAAAAGAACAACTCGCTAAGTTGAAAACCTGAAAGGGCGGCTTAGGCAAAAAGGAGCGTCTCAGTAGGCCAAAAACCCGAAAGGGCGGTCTAGGCAAAAATTAGAGATATAAACAGAATAAAATTTCCCGCTAAGTTGAAAACTCGTAAGGGCAGCTTAGGAAATAGTTAGGGACTTTCTTGGTGTGATACGTTGATAGAACCGACTGTTATACTGCTTTGCGTTTTGTATTCGCAAAAGTTGCGGTAAACAAGAGTCACCACTGTCTTTTCTTTTATCCAACAAAGGAAAGTGTGAAAAGAACAGAAAAAGACCTTTTCGAGAATTTTCTGAGTAAGGGGGTAGATTATGGAAAGGGAAGGTGTTAGCACCCTTTCCATTCGTGGTTTTCCACGAGCTCTTAGAGGTTTTCTCATTTTTAAAGTACTTTGTGCTTTGTGTGTTTGAAAATGCCTTAGTGCGGCGATTTGCTTTGCGTTTAACTCTTGTATTCGTCCTCAAGAGTGTTAACAAAGCAAATATTTTTTAAAATTGTTTTTGAAAAGTAGTATTTGTGTAAGTGCAAAAATTGTTTTTGAGTAAACTTCTAACAACTATATACTTTTATACTCTAAAAGGGTCATTATTTTCCTCCTATCCTTTAGATAGCACTATCCTAATATTAGTGAGTAGGTAGATCTATCGTTGGATGTTTGAGGGACATCGAAGGGACGTTTACAGTCATGAAGGACTAGATCATTTACTGAAAAGGAAACTGTAGGAAAATCGAGGGACTGTGATATTTTGATTTATAGGTCTTTGCTAAAGCGTTCCTTCCTCATAACTGTTTTATTTCTTAAAGGAAACCAAAGTGGGGTACCCTAGAGGTGTATATGTTCAAGTGTGTTATGTTCAGTTATTTTTTTATTTTTGTTAAGTTTGCTAGCATTTTAATTTCTGTCTCGCCATACACGCCTAGTTACTAGCAGTTAATATGTATAGAAAATAAAATGCGGAAAGCGTAAATCTAGACTATTACATGGCTTTCGGGGAGGGGTATTTATAATGTACAAAAAATTGGGGGGGGGGGGGGGGGGGGGAATAAAGAAAGCAATGAAAAGTCCTATTTAAAACTATTACATCCCAAATAACAGTTACATGAAAATATAAAAAATGCGAAAAATGAATAATGCCCGAAAGAATGAAAATACGTTCTAAAACCTAGTGAGAAAAATCTTTTTTGTTGTTTTTGATTTAAGAAAAATAATTATCCTAAAGTCTACTTAGAAAATTAAATTAAGAAAAATAAACTAAGCCTTTTTGTGGTTTTTTTTATTATGAAAAGAAAGTAATTAGACTTAAATTCTAATTCATTTTTAATTAAGAAAAAGGTTAAAGTTTTAATTAATTAATTAATTAAAAAAAATTAATCATTTAATTAACAAGGTCTAAGCCTAAATTTTTTTGAGTTTTTTTATTATTATAATTAAAATGATTAAGAGATGAAATAATTAAATAAAGCAAAAAGAAAAGGAATTGGGCTTGACGACTGAAGTAGAATGGGGGGTGCAATTGAAATTTCGCTAATCCCCGATTGTGAAGCCCATGTTCATCCATGGATCCAATGTGGGCAGTACTTGATGGTACATGGTATCTCATGTTCTAGATGTCATGAATTCCATGTAATTCCCCTAACATGCTCTAAGGAAATCCAAGAACTCATATACACACATTAGAACATTCAACAATTAATAAAAATAGAGATTCAAATTTGAGATACCAAAACAGTTATAGCTTAGGTCTGGTGATCTGGGACCTTGCAAGCTTTGAGGATGGTTGGAACAAGTCCATGGGAACCTCAAGAGCAATGTATGATTACTAGTTCGGACCAAAAGTATCTGCAAAGTGGGTTTCGAATTTTTAATGCTTTTGATAATTTTGCAAAAATGGTAGAGCTCTCTCTAGGCTGTGTAGGCGTATTGAAATGCTTGCTAGATTCTTGTTTATATAGAGAGGAATGAGGAGACAAGAAAACAAAGGTTTAAACAACCTTAAAGCAAACGTTTCAAAGCCATGAATAAAATTTGTAACTTTGGCCAAAAACAAGGAAACTTGTCCTTTTTTGAAGTTGAATGAATGTGGACACCTTTGCACGAAATTTTATGGGCCTAGGCTGTCCAAAACATCAACTCAAAGCTCAAAGCCCATTTCCAATTATTTTATACATTTTATTTTATATTTATTTGAAATAAATTAAAATAAATATGAATAAAATAGTTACCAAATGCAAGGCATGGCAAGAATAATTTTAGAGGTCCTCTATAAACTTAGGAAGATGCTTGAAGTCTAATAAATTGAGCCCTTGCCTTAAAACTTCAAATTGGCTCAATGCATAATTCTTGAAAATTCCCAAATTTTCCCAACTTGGGAAAGCCATAACTTGCTCAATTTTTATCTCATGATGATGATCTTTGACTTTTTGTAAAGCCCAAGATGTCTAATTAAATTTCTATTTTTATCAATTTTGCATTTGAAGATTTTATCTTGATGTAAAAGGTCTTGGAAAAAAGTGGCTTTTATTGACTTTCTAAAAATTACCTGTAATGTATGAGCTTGTATCTTTCAAATGGTGCATTTCTTGGAATTGATGGCTGAAGAGAAGTTGTAGGGAATGGGATTCTATTCAATATGAAATTTGGTTAGGGAAAAATGGATGAAGTATGTGAAAGTTATGCCTGGTCAAAGTTTGGTTGACTTTTCCTATAGAAACACTAATTAACAATTCTTGACTATTGATGAATTAGGAGAATTTATTGAGGGATCGTGATCAACCCTTGATCAAATGATGGATATTACTTCAAAATGTTGATGTTGACAAAAAAAAATTGAAGTTTGACTGTATATAGACCATAGTTGACTTTTGACCTAGTATAGTTGATTTTTAAGCATTTGAGCAATTGACTGAGCAAACTTGTAGTGCAAGGTATAAAATTTGTCATGGATAATCTTGATGACATAATAGGACCATTAAAAACATTTGAGACCTTAACTAGAGGTTCATTACCTTAGAAGGAGAATTTGTCTGGTCAATTCTTAGTCATCCTTGAGCAATTTTGGGACCTCAATGGACATGCCTTGAGTAAAATGAGAGGGCAAATTTTGGGGTACAACACTTGACAAGTAACTGCATCAGACAAGATTTGGTCATCGAAGCAACAATCTTCTTGAATCCTCACCATACTTCAACAGAAGCTGCTGCTCAGAATTTCAAAGTTGTTAGAGGGAATAGTGGTCATTGTATCTCAATGTATCTTTTCCATTATATATATTACCATTTTCCAAACTTTGTAATTATCCATGGAGTCTCGCCATTCACAGATTACCATTCTATCAATAAAATTTGAGATTTTACCCAATTCTTTGTATTTCTTATTTTATTCAGCTTACAAAGACTCCATTTATTATTGATAATAATTTTTAAAGCAAAAAGATTAAATAACAAAATTGTTTTTCAAAAAGAATTTACAACTTACCTTTACTTTAGATTTTGTGATTTCAAGAGGAAATTGAAGATGGTGATTCCAGGAATGGACAAACTCCCATAGTTTTGATAAGTTTTGTTTTCCCCGAGAAGGTTTTCTCAGGTTGTTTTCGCTGGTATGCGCGTGTTTATTGTATATTGAAGATGATACCAATTGGCGTAAGGTGTGGTATCAGTTTTGTAATCCCAGTGTCCCCAGTCAAGTGTTGGTTCATTTTCTGATTATTGGGTTTGCTTGGTCTGAGGTCTCTATTCCAGATTCCCCTGCAAAGTCTTCTCTGATATGACGAAAGGTCTCATCCCCTTGGTGTGCTGAGATGGAATTATTTACAAAATGTTGCTCTTCTTGGAAGTGTTGGCATTATTGTTGGTATTTATTTCTCAGGTAACTGGACCAGGGCAGTATATTTTCTAAGAAGTGTTGAGATAGTTGTCAACCCTGAGTTTTCACCCGCCAAGTGCTGGGTTTGATATAAAATCCCCAAGAGTTTGATCTTTTTCTATATGTTGACTTCTTGATTCCTCAAGAAGGCATTCCAAGGGAATCTTTTGTTGGAATAAGTTTGCATAATATGAAGACTCAATCCGAGATTTCCCAGTAAAGGCCTCGCTTATTTGATAGAAGTCTTTTATCCCCGTGCATGCTGAGATTTGACTCATTTACGAAGCATCTCCCTTTCGGTTGTACTTATATTTTGTTTGATTATCTGATAATCAAACATGGGAAATGTTTTATTTAAGAAATGTTAAAATGGTTATCAACTTTTTGAGTTTTCACTCTCCAAGTGCTGGGTTTGATTTAAAATCCCCATAAGATTGATTTCTTGCTATAATGTTTGACTTCTTAACTCTCCAAGTTATTTTCCCCATGAGGTTTCATACTTTTCCCCAGAGAAACTGGTGTAATACTTACTCTTAATATTGAAGAACGTATCTTTGTTTTCCATAATAAACAACATATCTTGGTTTCCTCTCTTCGATGTGGTGTTGACCTCCCCAATGGAGTCAACAAGAGGTCCCCGTTGATGCCTCGATGATGAGGCACTATCTCCCCTAGTGAAGTCTATATGATATTTCTCCATTAAAGTCAGCTCGAGATCCTCAGTTGATGTATTGACGATATGGTTTTCATCTGTCTTATTGAGATCAGTATTGCAATCCCCAGTAGAAGTGCAGACCGTGAAAGCATTTTTTTCCCATTGAAGTCTGAGTGTTATTCCCGGGTGGAGCCTAGAGAAGGATGTTATATCCCTGCATCTCTACTGTTTTTGTCGCTATGATTTGTTTACTTCCAGATTATGTTTCTCCCCAGTGAGGTTAAGCCGTGAAATAGGATTTTTCTTCCTCAGTTGGTTTATTTTTCTCTTGGAATGTTCATCTTGGATGTGATTTAGCCGAGTGTTGTTTGTGCCCGAGTTGGTTTGGTCTGATTATTCCCAGTGTTATATGTTTGTTTTGTCAGCATATACATAATAACACTCATACATTCATACATACATCATGCATAGTTAAATTTAGTAAATCATTACTCATTAACATTCGCTAATATTTATGTTGACATATTTCCCTGTTTTTGTAGAGTTGTGTTGTCCTCTCTCCAATAGAGTGTCGGCCTTAAGCAGAAAGTGTATATTCTTTCAATTTCCCAACTGAATTATCCCTCGTGGAAATTTTTTGTTTTAGCCTTCCTGTACAACTCTTTGTCTGGATGATTTGGGTTTCCCTCTTGAGTTTATTTCTCTAAGGATGTATTTTGGTTGACTGTTCCATCCCAGTTTATTTCTGGTTTAAATCTTTGTTTCCCAGCAATATTATTACTTTGGATTTCTGCAAGCTTCGAGCCTTGGTTTGAGAATGTGCATTTATTTTGCACGAGAAGACTTTACCTCCTCAGCAGGAATATAATAGCATTTCCCCAAGAAGTCATATTTCTTTCCCCAGGAAGTCATATTTCATTCCCCAGGAAGTCATATTTCTTTCCCCAGAAAGCCATATTGTTTTCCCCAGGAAGCCATATTGTTTTCCCTAGAAAGTCATTTTTACAATCCTTCCTATAACAACAAGTAGCATGTCTCTTTATTTGAGCAACTTGTACTTTCCCATAAAAGTCAACGTTACCTTTTTTATATCTTCTCTATGAGTGAATAGTTTACAGTTTGTTGTCAAAATTACTCTAGTGGATGGCAAGTCTTTCAATATCGTAGAGACAATTCATTGTGAAATCTTTGTAAGTGGTAGTCCCTTTATTTGAGATAGCTTATATATTACCCTTTCCAGGAGGAATGCCTTGGTTAAAGAAGAAGTTGAGACCCGTTCTAGGTGAAACACCGAAATTTTGGGGAAAACTTGTTATCTTTTAGCTACCCTTAGTGAACGTTGGTAGTTCATCGTCAGTGAACGACGATGTTATGATATATTTTCTTACTACCTTCAGTGAAAGTTGGTAGGTCACCATCAGTGAAAGTTGGTGATTGATATTTTCTCTCTACCTTCAGCGAAAGTTGGTAAATCACCATCAATGAAAGTTGGTGATTATTATCTTTTTTCTACCCTTAGTGAACATTGGTAGTTCATCGTCAGTGAACAGAGGTGCTATGATATTTTCTCTCTACCTTCAGTCAAAGTTGGTAGATCACCATTATTGAAAGTTGGTGGTTGTTATCTTTTTGCTACCCTCGATGAATGTTGGTAGTTCATCATCAGTGAACGGCGGTGCTATGATATTTCTTTTCTCTCTACCTTCAGTGAAAGTTGGTAGATCACCATCAGTGAAAGTTGGTGATTGTTATCTTTTTGCTACCCTCAGTGAATGTTGGTAGTTCATCATTAGTGAATGATGGTGATATGATATTTTCTCTCTACCTTTAGTGAAAGTTGGTAGATCACCATCAGTGAAAGTTGGTGATTGTTATCTTTTTGCTGCCCTCAGTGAACGTGGTAGTTCATCGTCAGTGAACGGCGGTGCTATGATATTTTCCCTTACAACCTTAAGTGAAAGTTGGTAGGTCACCATCAGTGAAAGTTGGTGATTGTTATCTTTTTTCTACCTTCAGTGAACAATGGTAGTTCACTGTCACTGAACGACGGTGCTATGATATTTCTTTTCTCTCTACCTTTAGTGAAAGTTGGTAGATCACCATCAGTGAAAGTTGGTGATTGTTATCTTTTGCTACCCTCAGTGAAAGTTGGTAGTTCATCGTCAGTGAACGGAGATGTTATGATATATTCTCTCTACATTCAGTGAAAGTTAGTAGATCACCATCAGTGAAACTTGGTGATTATTATCTTTTTGCTACCCTCAGTGAACGTTGTTAGCTCACCGTCAGTGAACGTCGATGTTGTTATTTCTTTTCTCTTTCTACCTTTAGTGAACGTTGGTAGTCTCTCCTTCGGTAAAAGTTGGTGTATCCTTTGACCTTTTTACCATCCTCTGTGAGTAGGGTCTTTTGATCCACCAGTGATTTATTTTCCTGGTCGGGTTTCTCTTTTGATTCCTTATTTCCTTTTGTACATCCCCAGTGGTGTTTTGCGTCCCTTTGAAGTTGTTCATGTGCATTCATATTCATAAGCATTTCATGGCATCTTAGGGCCAAAAATAGGGTTTATTTTATATTTAAGTATCTTCGATCACGTTGACACGAAGATTTTTAACCTTCGTATCTCCGGATAGAAGAAACTTAAATAAGGGTCACTGTTGTACCCCAATTTTCGCCCCTAAGATCCCTTCATCATACCATATTAATCCAATCACAACAAGATCACATTAGGATTTTTCGTTCTCCTCCCTATCTTAAGCTTTGCTCTTTGAGGAATCACTAAGCACCTTGACTTGTTTTTCTTTTTGTGATCATGCATGTTTTGTTTTGACTTTCCTTTTAATTAATAAAATGCAATGTTTGTTTATCTTAATTATTAATAATGTAGGTCAAGGCAATGTGTCTTACCAAGTTGATCCATGGGTTCATGAGTTTATTTCCATGCCCTAGTCAATAAAACTTGAAAAATTCAAACCTCACCATTGAAGTTGATTTGGAATAAATTTCATGGCAAGGTTATTTTGGTTCACCACATTTCAATGTTATCAAGATTGATTCAAAAGTACAAGGGGTTGATTGAAGAATTTGTCATGTTTGGACAAGTCTTTGTTCCCATTGGTCACAAGTGTATATTTCTCTCAATTATAAAGATATGGAAGTGGTTGTGGTTTCTATTAGTTATCATTACCATCCTCATAAAATTCTATTTACAACGCAAAAGTTTTGGTACAAGAAGGTTGTTCAAAATTGTCAAAGTTCCTCAAAGCATTTTCTTGATCTAGGAGTTAGGGTTTTGAACTTCAAAGAAGTATATCTTGCTCATCTTTTGGTATTTTTGAGTGATTCCAAAGACATCCTACTCTTCAAATGGTTACTAACAAATCACTTCAAAAGTTTCAAGGAGTTTTCATGTGGAAGAAACTTGATGATGAAGAAAGATTACAAGTCCTCCAGATGAACCCCCAATTTCCCATGTGTGACTTCAAATGATCATAACTTTGTCAATTTTTATCACCTTGAGCCCACTATTTTTCCATAATGATCTTGAGGATGTGAAATTTATCCCTTCTTTTATGTGCAAAGTGATAAAATGGATGGGAGATGCCTTAAGGATACAAAAGATTATAGGCCATTTCATGATTTTTTTTCCAACTTCAACAATTCATAACTCTCTCAGTTTTTGGATATTTTGAATGGTTCAAGTTTCAAAATTTTATTCAAGAGGTCTATTTCATGCCGTCTTTTTTGGTCAAGAACAAATTCCAAGAGGAAGGCCATGTTTGGATGCAAAACATTATAGGTCACTTTTGAAGAAAAACTTGAAATATTCCTAAGTATGGAAAGTCAACCTTATTTTCCCAACTTTTACTCATTGCAACTTTCAGCTCAAACATTCATTTGATTCCATTATTTTCCCATCGCAAAGCTTGTAATCTCATCTTTCTAAAGCATCTAGAATCATGCCCTAAGACCCCTTGAGCTGAGAATGCCATTGATTTGAACTTGGTAACTTGAAACTGAAGTTTCTTCAAAAGTTAGAATTTGAAATCTTTGATTTAACTTCTAAACACATTTTTCTGTGTGTTTTTGCTTCTAAACATGTTTAGTTAACTTCCGGAAGTGATTAGCATAGCAAAGTGTGCGTTTTGGAAGAGTTTTGATCAAAATAGAAGTCACACTTTTCTTGTTTGCAACTTTACACGATTTCCCTCCAAACTTCATCATTTCACACGCTTGAACATTCCATCTGATTCCCTATAAATAGAGGGTCATCCCTCATTCATTTCCTCAAGCTTGAACAACCAGAATCACCCTGCCAAACTTGCTTCATAACTCATTTTTCTGCAACTTCGAAATCAGTGTTTAAGCCTTTTTCAATCCAATTTTTCCATCAATTTACCTTCCTTGATCTTCCCTGAAGCTAACCATACAATTACCTTCAAGAATCGTTCCCTATATTGATCCATAGAAATCCAGTTTCAGAGCTCTGCAACTCAACTTCAAAAGGTAGATTTCTCCATCAATTCTTCAAAACTTTGATATCATTGTGAAGCTCTCATTGCCCTGGTTCTAGTCGCAACACTTGCTTTTATCTGGAAACACGTTTTGACCATGAAATTTCAAATCCCTTTTCAAAACTTCTCTTCCAAATTGCTTGAGCTACAGTTTGTATAAATTTGTCGCGAAGGTGTAGTTGTCTTCGTCTTGAAGAGACAGAGCGAATGGCATAGGCCTGAGCTTCTGATTTTATAGTTTGAGAGACATGCAATTCACGTTGGCTGGAGGTTGAAGATGACCAACATGTCATCTTCCAACCAATGATAGCTTACCACTTGTTTTTTTTTTAAATCTAATTTTACATTTGATTCAGTGCTTTATTCACTAATGACCATGATATGCACAACGCATCAGATCCCTTGGATTTGATTACTAATGCGTTTTGACTCTGATCCAATGGTCCACATATTTTTGACTTTATTTTTGATTTTTGATTTTTGTATTTAATTGCTTTAAACTTCAAAAAATCATAGAAAATTCATTTTAAGTCCAAAAAATCTGAAAAAAATTATGAAAAATATTTTTGATTTTTCTCTTTCTAATTTTTTTTTCACAATTTTATTTTGTGTTTTAATATTTTTTTTTTTTATAAATTTTCACTTTATTTGAATTGTTTTAAATGTTTAAAAATACTTTTATGCATTTTTTTAATTCTGAAAAAAATATGGAATGATCCAATGATATTGTGACAAATATTGGTGACCTCATTTATTTTTTATTTCTGAATTTGTTATTATTTTAATCATTTTTGGTTTATTTTACTCATTTCTTTTAATTTTAAAAATAGTTTCCGACTTTTAAAAATTACCAAAATTTTTATAAAAATATTTGAGTTCATTTCTGATTTTTCTATGATCTTACTTAATATTTCTAGATTAGTTTGAACATAGTTGATATTTTTCTTTCTTATTTCTATTTTAAAACATTTTTAAAAACCTTTTTTAATGTATATATTAAATGCAATATTATTTTGTGATTATTTTCTGGCTGATCTTGGATTGAGTTTTTGATCATGAACTTTATTAACATCATTGGTTCCATGGTGTTGAGTCTAACTCCATAAAAAAGGATGAATGATTTTAATAATAGTTTGATTAAATTTTAATTCAAATGTGATTTGTATATTCTTTCTCACCCCTCTTCATCTTGTCCCTTTCTTATTGCACTAAGTGTTATTAGAGTATGATCTCCATATCATGTCTCAAAACAAATGGTGCATAGATTGCTATTGACCGGCCTCAAAATAGGTGTGACTTCTATATAACTCCACTTACGATTGCTTAACATAGCGCTAAATTTTGTCCCGATTCGAATAAATGATCATTCGTGGCCCAAACCTATGTTTGCAAGCCCAAGTATGTTAATTTGATCTCTTTGATCCAATAACCTTGAGATTCATTGTGTGGAAGCTTTGGTTCTACCAATCCTCTAATGGATCTACAACATTTTTGGTCAGCGCGGATCACTTAAACACCGTTGATCATTAAATGGTACTTTTAAGAATTCCAAATGGATGATATACTTGACAAAAACAAATGCAACTTGTTGTGTGGAGGCTTTGGTTCTACCAATCCTCCAATGAGTTCCAAATGCAAGTTTCAAGATGGTCATCCAACTAACCACTAATTATTAAATTGTTTTTACTTTATGCTTTTATTTTTATGCTTTATGTACCATTTACTTTAAGCATTACATTTCATGCCATTTTTATTTTGCTCACTTGAGCATTTATATTCTTGTTATTTTTACTTTGCTCACTTGAGCTTTTATTTTCTCTTTTAAGGCACCTAATAATCAACATGAACCATAAAATTCTTTAATGATAATTTGACTATTTGGTTACTATCCTTGACATTATGGAGTATTGGATTTCTTGGACTTAGGATTAGAAATCTTGACCTATGTTGGAGACCTTGTGGCCTTTATTGATATTTTGTCTGGAGTTCTTGAGGTTTACCTCAAGACATTGGGTTGTTTGTTTGTTTTGTGTGCAGGTTATTGTGATTATATTCTTTGTTTGTAATCTAGAATTCACCCATATGCAGCCGTTACTCTGCCCAATTTTTGTGAAGACTTAATGCATTTGAAGTTTGGTTCTCTCAAGAGGTCTAGTATCTTTGCTTGCTTGGTTTCAATCCCAAGAATGGGAATTCTATCTTGACTCAAAATGTCAAGTATTTGCTTCTTGTTGGTTAGATGGTTCTTATCCCTAGATTTTACCTTATGCCTTAAGATAGTCTCTTCTTCTCCTCCCATCATCTTTAATTTCAAAAAATATTCTCCCTCCTTTTGAAAACTCTTCTTGTTTGTAAATTTGAACCACTTTCATAATAACCTTGGACTTAGGTCCATGCATTTTTCAAAACAATTTCATAAATAAAATTCAATCAACTTAATAATACCTTAACATTTTTTGTGAGAAGACTAAAAGTCAATCAATCTCATTTCAAACCATTTTTTCCACTTTGGCTTTCTATTTTAAAAATTTTTCTCAAAAGATTAGACTCTTGTCAACCCTTGTAGTGATGCAAAGAACTATACTTCTACAATATGTAGTGAAGAGAGATATTTTCCACTTGGGTGTTGAGTGAAGAATTGTTGATTTTAAAATCCATGCCATATCCTCCACTTTGAGATGATGCAAATTCTCCTTTCTCATGATTGTGGGTAGTAAGTATGTTTTCCATACGGACAATGACGATGATGTCTTATCTCATAAAATTAACCAAAGCACTTGTGTTTTAAAATTTTAAAAAAGGAACTACGTGTACCCTGATCCCCTATTGCACGGAAGATGGTAAGTAGGCACTAAAGGTTCGCAACCGCGGCGGATGCAAAAATCATAAAAAATATATTTTCTTTTTTCACCTCCACCACCTATTTTACATACAACATTTTATAGCTAAAATATATAGTTTTTTTTCAAAGAGGTTCCTGCGGAGTATCGTAGATGTTTAGGGTGCTAATACCTTCCCTTTGCATAACCAACCCCCTTACCTAGAATCTTTCCCCCTCTTTTTGGGTTATTCTCTCTTTTCCCATTCCTTTGGAAACAATAAAGCGCGGCGACAATTTTTTTTAATTTGATCAGTACAAGTCAAGTCAATCTAATGGCTTAGTCTCAATATTTCTACCGCTACAGCTGGGTCTTGTTCTAAACCAGTGAAAGGTACTCACTCCAATATAGGTAAACCAAGTAACTTAGAGAACACTTCCAGTGTAGGTACCAGTTGATAATCGGGAAATATGAAGGAATGGTGCTCGGGATCAAAGAATTGGAATAGGACACTCATCAAAACTTCATCAAATCCGGTGGTAAATAAACTGAGCAAATGACCATGTCTTTTGTTGAATGATGAGTCTTTGGGAACTTTCAAGACCAATTCCTTGAGCTTGGGAGGAATTTCTGTGAAGTTAATCCGGATGGTTTTTCTACGACTTGAATTCATATCCTACAAAACATCAAAGAGGTAAATCAAACTGGTCCTTGAAATGATTAGTATATATGAATGTCATGATGTTCATGATTTCATGATTATGCTTAAATCACAGATAAACACAAGCAAATAACACGAAAGACCTTAGGTTCAAAGGCTTGCATGAGGTTTTATGGTAAGTACCCTCTTGAATGTTCAGTTGGCTCAACCTGTCCTAGAAATAGTAACCAGGTTCTAAGGAGTCTCAATATCACTAACCTTCTTTTCAGAAATTGTTTCAGCTCAGCACGAAAGTATTATGGCCAAAAAATCCTGAAAGTCCAGTCTCAATGAGTGTAGTATTGAGTATCAACCAATCTTCGGTCGGAACCAAAGTCGGTTATCTCACTACTTCCTAATGGCTAGGATGAGTCAATTAAAGGTTCTAAAGGTCAGTTAAAGCTTAGTGACACTATAAGGAAGCCTAATGTTATCCTTGACTTACTCAAGGAACATTAGTACAATCCAGAGTATCGCGCTAACGTAGCCACCACTTCGTCTGTATCGGTCTACGCTGTACAACCTCCATGATTTATTGCTACTTACCTAATAAGGTACCCTAGATCCGAGTGTAGGATCTATAGTAACAACCCCAAAAGCCCTCAAAAATAAAGCAAACATATAATAAAGCATTTAAAATGATGAATTAACTCTAAGGTAACCCCACTTTTTATATATTCCCCAGCAGAGTGGCCAGTTCTGTGATACGATGGCAGAACCGACTATTATATACTGGTTTGCATTTTATATTCGCAAATGTGCGGTAAGCAAGAGTCGCCACCGACTTTTCTTTTATCCAAATTAAGGAAAGGGTGAAAAGAATAGAAAAGACCTTTTTCGAGATTATTTTGGGTAAGGGGGGTAGATTATGGAAAGGGAAGGTGTTAGCACCCTTTCCATCTGTGGTTTTCCACGGGCTCTTAGAGGTTTGCTCATTTTAAAAATACCTTTGTGCTTTGTGTTTGAAAATGTTTTTAAAAAAACGCCTTAGTACGGCGAACTTTGTAATGTTTCTCAGGATAGTGGAGAAAGTATACAAAGTGTTTTGAAATTGTTTTTAAAAAGTAGTGTTTGTGTAAGTGCAAAATGTTTGAGCAAACTTCTAACATCTATCTACTTTGTTACTCGAAAATGGTCGTTCTTTTCATCCTATCCTTTAGACAGCGATATCATACTATTAGTGCATAAGTAACTTTGTCGTCGGATGTTTGAGGGATAATCGAAGGGACGTTTACAATCATGAAGGCAACTTGTGGAGACACTTTAGCAATTTTATTTTAGGGACTAGATCATTTACCGAAAGGCAACTATAGGGTCATCGAGGGAATATGATCTTTTTATTTATTTATGGGTCTTTGCTAAAGCGTTTCTGTCTCATGACTGTTTTATTTCTTAAAGGCAACCAAAGTGGGATACCCTACAGGTGCTTGTGTGCAATTGTGTTTGATTCAGTTATTTTTGTTTTTTTTTTTGGTTAAGTTTGCTAACATTTAATTATTAGTCGTTCCATACACGTCTAGTTAATAACAGTTAATATATACAGAAAATAAAGTGCAGAAAGCATAAATCTAAACTATTACATGGCTTTCGGGGAGGGGGATTTACACTGTACAAAATAGGGGAGAAAAAAATAAAGGAAACTGTAAAAAAAAAGTCCTACTTAATCTATTACATACCAGGATACAATTACATTATCATAAAAATACGAAAGTAAAATAAACGCGCGCAAGATAAAACAATACGTCTAAGAACCTAAGAAAAATTCTAAGTAAAGAAAAATCTTTTTTGTTTTTTGGTTTTGTTAAAGAAAAATTAATTCTAAATTTAATTAAGAAAAATAAATATTAAATGTAAAATTATTCGAGGTTATAAAAAGAAAACTAATCCTAATGTATTTTTTTGTATTTTTTTTTTGTTTAAGAAAATATTCAAACATAAATTAAATCTAATTAATTAATTAAAAGAAAGAGAAAATTATTAAGAAAAAAAATTCTAAACTATCCTAATATTATTTGAAATTTTTATTATGAAAAGAAAATGATTAAATTAAATTCTAAGTTCTAGTTTATTTTAAATTAAGAAAATAGTTAAAATTTTATTAATTAATTAATTAAAGAAATTAATTGTTAGATAAAAAAGAATCTAAGCCTAATTTTTTTATGAGTTTTTTTAATTATTTTGTTAATTAAATAAAGGAAAAAATAAATAAATAAAAAACAAACAAAACAAAAATGCTCAAATGGGCTGGAATGCTAAAAGAAAATAAGGGGGTGTGCTGGAATTTTGTTAGGCCCAAAGGAAGGCAAGCCCATGTTTGTACTATTGGATCCAGTGTGGAATGACCTTGAAGGTGCATGGTAGACTTTGCATTGGGGTGCTCAGATCTGGATCAATCATGATCTGATGGTCACGGTCTGGGGCTTATATTGGACCTGCATAGCTAAGGCACATTGAATCTGTAATCAAGAAATGTTAGGAAAAAAATGTTGGACCTGGGACTCGAACCCAGGTCCTCTCCCTTCATACAAGCACACTTTGCCAACTGAGCCAATCGTCCATTCGTTTATACATATCAAACAAAAATAATATAATTTAAATTTCCAGCAATTATTTAAAATAAAAAAGAAAATGCGCGCAGATTCAAACTTCCCAATAAGGGGCTGCCACGCATTGTCTTCTTCCTCTTTCTGTCGTCTTAGACATAAGACCTATAGTGATAGTTTTGGTCTGTCACTATAGCACCTGCAACCTGTAAAACTCACAATATGCAACGAAAATGAATTTTGAGGCCATGGGTTAATTGCTCTCAACCTCCTGAACACAATGGTACCAATGGTTGGGTCCAATTTTGGCTAATTTGGAAACCCTATTTCGAAGGTTCAAACCCTAAGAATGGTGAAATGCCATACTTGCATCAAAACAACAAATCAACTATGCAAAAAGCTTGTAAACATTCAGATAATTAGTAATGCATGGTTAAAACATAATTATGTTACGTAAATCAAGAAAAGTAAAATTGCAAAGAAGTACAAACCGTGAGAGTTGATTGATGCATTTTGTTGTGTTTCAAGGTCTGGTAACAGTTGGAAAAGCTTCAGGGAATCTCTAGGGGTGGATTAGGATCCTTGTTTGGGACTAAAACAGGATGGAGACTGAAATTTGAATTTGACAAATTTGGTGTTTTTTTTGCAAAATTTTCAGAGGTTACCCCAGCTATGTGTGCGTGTCCTGATGCTTGCTAGGCTTGGTATTTATAGAGAGGAATGTGGAGACATGAAAAAACAAGTTTGTAATAGACATAATCAATTGCTTGAATGCCATGAATACAAATGTGTAACCTTGGCCAAAAGCATGGAATTTTGTCAATTTTTGAATTTTGAATGAATGTAAACATGTTGACATTGCTGTACACAAAAATTGGGGCCCCTCCATGCATTAAAACAAAACTTAACCATATTGATCCATATAATTTGCAATAATTTTGATTTATTTGTTTTTTAATTAAATAAAATTAATATAAAATGAAAATAAAATCAAGACTATGCAAAAATGGTTTTGGGAGTCCTCTATACTCTTAGGAAGATGTTTGAAGTCCAAGAAAATGAGCCATTGCCTTAAAACCTAACATTTGCTCAATGCACATCTCTTGAAATTTCCCAAATTTTCCCAACTTGGGCAAGCCATAACTTGCTCAATTTGTATCTCATTATGATGATCTTAGACTTTTTGGAAATTCCAAGATGTCTACTTCAATCCCTATTTAGATCAATTTTTCATTTGAATATGTTATCTTGATGTAAAAGGTCTTGGAAAAAAGTGGCTTTTATTGACTTTCTAAAAATGACTTGTAATGTATGAACTTGTATCTTTCAAATGGTTCATTTCTTGGACTTGATGGTTAAAGAGAAGTTGTGGGGAATTAAATTATCTTCAAAATGAGCCTTGGTGGAAAAACTATGATAAAGTATGAAAAAGTTATGTCTGGTCAAAGTCTGGTTGACTTTTCCTATAGAAACAAAGTGATATGGTGGGAGAACTGACTTAAGGGTTTTGTCTTTGATCGCAAATGTTGTGGTTAGCAAGAGTCACCATCGAATTTTCTTTTATCCAAAAGGAAAGGTGAAAAAGCACAGGAAAGACCTTTGAGATTGTTTCTTGAGTTCGGGGGGTAGATTATGAAAAGGGAAGGTATTAGCACCCTTTTCATCCATGGTTATCCATGGGATCTTAGTTACTTGCTAGATCACTTGCTTTTGTTTGAAATTGTGCTTTGTGTGTTTTTTTTAAAGTATTTTGTAAAGAGGCCATCGTTTAGGCAATCTTTTTAATGATTCTCGTTCGTAAGAATGTATACAAAGATGTTGATCTTTTGAAAATGTTTTCAAGTTTTGTAAGATGTTTTGAAATGTGTAGGTGTTTATTTTGAAAATAGCAAGGATGTTTTGTTTGAAACTGAGCAAGTAATTAGGAGCAATTTACCTACTCAAATGTCTTTCTTGTTCATTTTCTTTTCCTTTGACATTGTTGTCTTACCATTGACTTGGTAAGCAACCCTATCTTTGGATGTAAATGGGACGGGCGTGGGTCATCGTATAACCATGATTAGAAATGTTGCAAGGTATCTTAGAATTCTTTTTTAGGGACTAAGATCATTTGTAAGGCAACTTTAGATAGCGTCATCGAGGGACTATGATCTTGTATTTGCTTGTTTTTGCTAAGATACCTTATGTGCGTAATATTTTGTATAAGGCAACCAAGAGGGGTAACCCTATGGGTGCTTGTTTGCAAGTGTATTATTTTCATGCTTGATTTTTGTCTTGAATTAAGTTTTTCTATTTGATTGATTTTGTTCTTTCCATACAAACCCTAATTACTAGCATTTGTATATAAAGCGATAAATTGCGGATCTTAAAGTTACTATGCTATTACAATACTTGTGGGGGGGGGGGGGGGGGGGGGGTATACGATTTGTGAATGGAGATTGCAATAATATAAACCTAATTAATCTATTACAACGAAATTGAATAAATGTACAAGGATTGAAATAGATAAATGTACAAGAATAAATATGCAAGAATGTAAATGCAAAGAAAATGGATCTTTTTGTTTGATTTTTTATAACAAAAGGTTTTTTTGTTTAACCTAATTAATTACAAGAAAATAATTAATTAAAATAATAAAAGTAAACCTAATTTAATAAGAAAAGATTTTAAATAAAACCCTAAGTCTACTAATTAATTAAAATAAATTAAGTTTAAGAAAAGTATTTTTTGTATTTTTGTCCTAAAAATAATATATAGTGTTGTAAAATATTTTTGGCCTTTTTTATATTAAAATAAATATATTTTAATTAGTGTAAAAGAAAATAAATAATAACCTAGTTTTAAATTAAATTTATAAAACTAGTTAGTAAAAAATAAATAAAGTATAGATAAATAAAATATTTTTTGTGAGAAAAATAAAATAAACTAAGTTAAAATAAAAATCTAATTTTTCATATTTTTTATGATTTTTTAACATTTTAGAAAACATATTTAATAAGAAAAAAATGAAATAAATAAATAAATAAAAACAAATGGGCCAGGGGGGCCAACGCCTGCAAAAATGTTAGAAAATCAGAAAACATGAAGAAAAAAAAAGGCAAAAGGGTACCACTGGGTGGCTATACCAATGGGGTGGCTATACATCCGTTTATATAAACAAAACGATAAATATTTAAGGCAAATCAAGTCCTGGTGACTTCATCTTCAACCTCCAACCGGTGTACCTGTAACTTCTTCATTTCTCAATAAAAATGGAAGATGACAAAATGAAAGTTGTTGCATTCTTCCTCACGAATCTAACCATGTAAATAACTAAATCTAAAATTCAAAGATAAATGAGAATTTCTCTGGCCCTAATTTGAATCCTAAAAATTTTAGAAACTTCAACTCTAAAATTCTCTAAGCTCAGGCCATGTAAATGCAAACTATGGATATGTACAGCTTCATTGCAATGAGGTCTACATTTTATCTTCACTAATGCAAGCCTAACAATTCCTAAGTAATGAGATAGAAGTTCAAGAAAAATACCTCAAAACTGGAAATCATGAAATGGATTTGAGCTTGTTTCAGGTAGTGCCGATGATCAAGTTAGCTTCCTTGGACCTCTAGGAAACTAATGCAATGGTTGGCTTGAGCTGAGGATGGCTGGAATGGTCTGGAGAAGTCCAACTGTGATGCTCTGTTTTTGGTTATGGAAGACAGGTAAAATGGTGTTACAGAAGTGAAACAAGTACATGGATGAGTTTCTCTTGATGCAAGGAAGATTTAGAAATTAAAAGGCCAAGAAACACATGAGGCTAGCTCACAAATAGTTCTTCTATTTATAAGCGACAAGTTTGGAGACTTGTTGTTGATCAGAATTTGAATTTGCATCCTTAAGCTAAACATGTGATTTTTTGAGAAAACAAGTTTCAATGTCTTGTGTACTTGCTAAGATAGAGTGTTTATGCTTTAAACACACTTGCTTCTGACTTTGTAGATGAAGTGTGACAGAGGGAACAAGTTAGAGGCTCAAGAGTGGACTTTATGCATAAAGCTTGCTTTACAAGAATGGTATTGTTAACTTTCTTCCCAAGATGGCAATGTGAATTGGATAAAGCTTAAACCACTTGGATTATAGCTCAAAGGTTTGTGTAATACATTAATTATGGAGTGACAAACAAGTTTGAGATCTGCAAAGAAAATATTATGCAGCCTAACATTGATTTGCATTTGTGTTCATCATGAAAATGACCTATAATTCAAGTGACAAAACACCAACTTCATCTCTTTGATCCCCCCTACTCAAGAATGATCTCAAGGAGTTCTTGGAAATTTTGTAAATCTTGCAATGTGCTCTACAAATAATTTTTGAATTGCTTTTGAATATTCCCATTGGAACTATGTGAAAAATTGCCATGAAGTTAGGTCAAAAATCTGCCTAACTAGGGCAAAATTTCACTAAGTATTTTTTAGTTCATAAGCATGTATTCACAAAGTTATAAATTGAGATCCAAGCACTTTTAGGAGAATTTGTATGAAGAAAAGTTGTAGATTTCATGGAGATCTACAACTTTCATGTTGGAAGTTTCCTTTGAATCATCTTGCATCATGGTGAAAATTTGGCTCAAAGTTATAAAAAAATATGAAATTTCCAACACTTCAAAAAATTTCTGTTTAGAAATGTTGACTTTTCAAAATGAAATCTTGACTTTTTGATTTCTTGATGAATAAGTTTCATATTTTGACATTTTTTGATGAATTATGATTTTTGGCACTTGAATTTGACCAAAAAGTCAAAGTTTGAGTTTTCAGTATACAGTTGACTTTTGATCAGTTGACTGCAAAATTCATCTGTCAATCCAATGGATTTTCAATGTTTTGAATCATGTAATTAGGAAAAAATGATGCAATTGGACTCTTAAGATCATGCCTTAAACCAATTGACAATTTTCTAGGTCAAAAATCAGAAATTTCCCTTTCCCAGTCAAAACCCTAATTTTTACCATTTTTCCCTTTGGGAGATTTGATCAAATTTCCTAAGGAATTGTGGTCCAAACTTGATCAAATGATACATATGGATTTAAAATTTTGATGTGGATCAAAAATTAAGAAGTTTAACTATAAATTGGCCATGGTTTACTTTTTCCCCAACACAACTGATTTTTAGGTCAACTGCTCAATTGACTGAGCAAAAATGTGATTTAAGGCTTAAAATTTGACATGAGTAACCTTAGGGGTCCACAATGGTCCATGAAAGTCATATGAAGCATTGATAGTTCAAAAATACTTATGCAAACTCAAACCCTAATTTTGGTCATCAGTGCCTAAGGAGGTGTCTTGAGTTGATCAAACCCTAGTGCAGTCTTGAGCCCAAGGAGATCTTACGAGCAAATTCTTGATAAGTGAGAGAGAAAGTTTTGGGGTACAACAGCTGCCCCTGTTCAATCTTCTTAAGCCTGAAGAGTTAGATTGACATGTTTTTCCAGTCGTGACTCGAAGGTGGAAGATGATTGGACACTAGAGTGCCCAGAAACTTGCACTCGGTGATGTGATGGTTGAGGGAATGGGCTTAAAGATGCCATTTGGAGAGGTGATAGAAAGTTGTAGGATATGGGCTTAAAGATGCCATCCAAAATTTATTGTTTGTATTTGTAATTTGTAAGCTGAAAGAATGAGTATCAGAATGGCGTCCGTGTCTGGAGTGTATTTGAACTGTATCTGGGAGCTGATTTTGAATGAGTGTCAAAATGGCATCCGCGTCTGGAGTGTATTTGTATCGCATCTGAGAGTTTCACTTGAATGAGTATCAGAATGGCATCCGTGTCTAGGGCATATCTGAACTGTATCTGAAAGTTAAATCTGAATGAGTATCAGAATAACATCCGTGTCTGGAGCGTATCTGAATCGTATCTGAAAGTTGCACTTGAATGAGTATCAGAATGGCATCCGTGTCTAGAGCGTATCTGAACTGTATCTCAAAGTTGAGTCTGAATGAGTATTAGAATGGAATATATGTCTGGAGCGTATCTGAAAGTTGAATCTGGATGAGTATCAGAATGGCGTCCATATCTGGAGCGTATCTGAACTGTATTTGAAAACTTTGAACATTGTTAATGGTAGTTGTTAAACTTATCCTGAAAAGGGTAAAATGTTAGCTAAAATGCAATTTTTATGTTGTATGAAATGCATAGTATAATGCGCTCGTGTTATCAATGTTTATGATATATGGATGTGATGTATGTGTATGTGAGCTAGTTTGTCGTACTGCTGTTGGATTGGGGAAAATAAATCCCTGGCTGCTACTGAGGATATGGAGTATATGTCTTCATGTTGTGAAGTCTAAGTGTTGATGAATTTCTTCTTAGAGAAATAAACTTTGTTGTAAAGGAAATTCCATGTACTACTTGTAAAATCCTATTAGGGAATCCTGAGAAATTTGATGACTTCTATCGGGGATTGATAACTGGAAGCTCTGTTCCGTTGGGGATTAAACTGCACACTGCGAGGGATTATGGAAATAGCATAGATAGATTTCCCTACCTCTTAAAGTCATCGATGATTGTCTTTTATTTTTTTTATTTGTAAATAGTAATTATGTTCAAATGCATATGTTCAACAATGAATCGTTGGACGTTTTTGTAAACAAGACACAAGAGTAAGAAAAAAACAGATAGTTTTTGCACTTTCAAAGGGATATCTATGTATTGACTTTGAGTAAGTATTTTTGTACAACGAGACAAACATTCTAGTAAGAGAATGTCGTCGTAAGAAAAATGAAAATTTTAATACAAAGAAAAGATAGTTATGTGTATTTATCCCATGGGGTTCCCATTCTGCTATAGCCTTTGTATCTCTGAGCATCTTGTCTATTTGGTGCCTCGTTCGAAGATGATTAAATTGATCAGAACCTCTGAGTTTGTAGGTTGTCCGTAAGGTGATCCAATGGGACATAGTCATACACTTTAATTCCCTAACTTTTTCCTGGACCGTCCTTTCGGGTTTTCAGTCCACCGGGAAAACCTTTTTTGCCCAAGTCGCCCTTTCGGGTTTTCAACTTGCCGGGTGTACATATTTTTTTGTTTTTGTCCCTAATTTTTGCCCGAACCTCTTTGGTTCGCCGGGATGCCCTTTTTTTTCTAGGTATGTCAACCTAGCGGGTTTCTTATGTGTAGTATCTTTTGACTATGTTCGCGTTCGCTGGATGCGGCAGGTCGTCGCCATCCATGGTGGTCAAGATCATTGCCCCACCAGAGAAAATGTTTTTGATTACAAATGGTCCTTCATAGGTAGAAGTCCATTTTCCCCTGGGATCACCTTGTGGCAGTATGATGCATTTGATCACTAGATCTCCAACTTGATACACTTGGCGTCTGACTTTCTTGTTGAAAGCCTTGATCATCCTTTTTTTATAAATTTTACCATGGAAAACAGCAGTGAGTATCTTCTTATCAATCAAGTTTTGTTGATCAAGTCGAGTCTGAATCCAATTGTTGTACCCCAAAATTTATCCTCTCATTTATCAAGATTATTCTCACAAGATCTCTTTGACTCAAGACTGGATTAGGGTTTGACCAGCTCAAGACATCTCATCATGCCCTGATGACCCAAAATTTGGGTTTTGGATTGCACAAGGATTTTTGGACTATCAATGTTTCATATGGCTTTCAAGTATCATTATGGACCCCTAAGTTTACTCATGACAAGTTTCAAGCCTTGAATCACACTTTTGATCAATCAATTGGACAGTTGACCTAAAAATCAGCTATATTGGGGAAAAAGTCAACCATGGCCAATTCACAGTCAAACTTCTTAATTTTTTATCCACATCAACATTTTAGACTCATATGTATCATTTGATCAAGTTTGGACCATATTTGATCAAGAAATTTGATCAAATCATCAAAAGGGCAAAATGGTCAAAATTAGGGTTTTGACTGAGAAAGGGCAATTTCTGATTTTTGACCTAGCAAATGACCAATTGGTTTGAAGCATGATTCCAAGGGCTCAATTTCATCATCATGACCTAATGACATGGTTCAAAACATTGCAAATCCATTGGATTGACAGATGAAATTTGCAGTCAACTGATCAAAAGTCAATTGTATACTAAAAAGTCAAACTTTGACTTTTTGGTCAAAATCAAGTGCCAAGGATCACAATTCATAAAAACATGTCAAAATATGAAACTTGTTCATCAAGAAATCAAAAATTGAAGATTTTGTTTTGAAATTTGAAATTTTCTTAACTTAGAAATTTTTCTAAGTATATAAAATTTCTTATTTTTTCTCAACTTTAAGCAAATTTTTCACCATGATACAAGATGATTCAAAGAAAGTTCCCAACATGAAAGTTGTAGATCTCCATGAAATCTGTAACTTTCCTTCACACATTTTCTCCTAAAGATGCTTAGATCTCAAGATATAATTGTGTGAATACATGCCCATGAACGAAAATAACTTAGTGAAATTTTGCCCTAATTTAGGCAGGTTTTTGACCTAACATCATGGCAACTTTGCACCTAGTTCCAAGAGTAATCTTGAAATGAATTTCAAATATGAGTTATATAGCACATTTCAAGCTTTACAAAATGTCCATGAACTCCTTGAGATCATTTTTGAGTAGGGAGAATCGAAGAGATGAAGTTTTCAATTTCTCACTTTGATTTCAAGCCATTCCATGAAGAGAAAAATTCAAATTTGAACCTATGCTGCCTAATCCTTGCTTTACAGGTCTCAAACTTGTTTCTCACTTCATAATTTAATGCTTACACAGTTGATAAAGCCTTAATCCAAGCATAAGAGTCTTTGTCCAAGCTTTAATTCCATAAATGGCACAAAGTTGCCATTGCCATTTTAGTAAAGCATAACTTTTGCAACTTTTCACTTCTTGAGCTTTGCACCTGTTCTCTCTACACACACAAGTCCTATAAACCAAAAGCAAATTGTCTAGGTTTTGTACCAACTCCAAGCAGGCCTGTACAAGCATGTAGAGAGTTGTCTCCTCACTTTTCTTAAAGGACAAGCAATAGAGCAAAAAGCCTACAAGTGAGAAATATGTTGTGGAGATAACTTGAAACCTTATCTATACTTATACACAAACACATTGCGACCTAACACACGATTTCTCAAGGCCAGAAACTCTCTAAAACTCCCTATCACCAAAAACCAGTCATAACTTGCAGTTTGAGACCAAGCATAGCAATCCAAAAATCTACTCGTGCGTTTCAAGTTATAATCACTCAAACACTTAACCTACCTCATACCTAAGTGTTCCAGACCATCACCCCTTCACTGTAACTCCTCCTTCTCCATCTGCCATTTTTTCATTTCAAGCTTGCAGGTTGACTTTGATAGAGAGGTTCAGGCACTTTCAAAGAAAGGCAAGGATTGGAACACACTCAGGGAGGTTAGAATCCTCCTCTGGACACAGAAGATCTGAAGGCTCTTCAGGAAGCAGAAAGCCAAAAAACAAGTACATCATCTGCTATGAATGCAACGAGCAAGGACACTACAAGAGTGGTTGTCCAAAGCTTCAGAAGGAAAAGCCCAGAAGAAAGTTTGGCAAGGAAAAGAAGAAAAGCTTCATGGCCATATGGGATGACTCTGACACATCTGAAGCCGACTCAGAATCAGATGATGAGAGAGCAAACATAGCTCTCATGGCAAACATATCAGAAGACAGTGAATATTCTGAATCAGACTCTGAATCAGACACAAAAGAGGTATTTCCTGACTTTGCTATTAATTTTACTAAGGCTGAACTAGCTGAAAGCCTTAATGAGATTCTGGAAAGATATCAGCATATCAGAGTCAAATTCAGAAACCTGAAAAGGGATCTTGCTTCTGACTCTGATAAAACTGAGAGTCTCAAGGTGGAAAATTCTGAGTTGAAAAATAAAGTTTCAAAATTAGAAAATATTTTACAAAACTCTCAGAAGGAAACAATTCTTGAAACTCCCAGTAGCGCTGATGAGATCATCAAGGAGTATGATCACAGCTTTCAGAAGTTTCTTGCTAAAAGCATAGATAGAAGCAAGATGGCTTCAATGATCTATGGAGTTAGCAGAAATGGCAGAAAGGGAATAGGATACCAAGGTAAGGTACCTACACCAAAGAATGCCATGGATTTAGTTATTAAACGAACTCCTCTTAATTCACAATTTGTATATGGGCACACACACGACATCAAATATACTAGTAGTAATTATTCTGTCAAACCAAAATTCAACCAGAGTTTTGGTAAAACTAACAAATCAGGACCCAAGAAAATATGGGTACCTAAGGATAAAATAATAGATGTTGCAGATATCTTTAGCAGCAAAGCAGAAACACTAGTCATGGTACCTGGACTCTGGCTGCTCGCGACACATGACAGGAAGAAGGCATATGTTCCAAAGCCTGGAACTTAAGCCTGGAGGCCACGTAGGCTTTGGAGGCAATCAGAGGGGAAAGATCATTGGCTCTGGAATAGTAGGTAACGGAAATCTCCCCTCTATAAGTAATGTCTTATTAGTAGATGGATTAATGCATAACCTGTTATCCATAAGTCAATTAAGTGATAACGGTTATGATATAATCTTTAATAAAAATTCATGTAAAGCTGTTAGTAAGAAAGATGGAACTATCCTGTTTAATGGAAAAAGGAGAAACAACATTTACAAAATCAAACTTTCTGAACTGAAAAGTCAGAATGTAAAGTGTCTTCTGTCTGTTAACAACGAGCAATAGATCTGGCACAGAAGATTGGGGCATGTTAGTATGAGAAGAATATCTCAAATTAACAAACTTAATCTGGTCAGAGGACTTCCTAATCTGAAGTTCAATTCAGATGCTCTGTGTGAAGCATGTCAGAAAGGCAAGTTTGCAAAACCTGCTTTTAAATCTAAAAACATTGTTTCCACCTCTAAGCCATTAGAACTTCTGCATATTGACTTATTTGGAACAGTTAAAACTGCTTCAGTCAGTGGCAAGAAGTATGGGTTAGTAATCGTAGATGACTATAGCAGATGGACATGGGTAAAGTTCTTAAGACACAAGGACGAGTCACACTCTGTGTTTGTTACCTTCTGTAACCAAGTTCAGAATGAAAAGGATCTTAGAATCGTCAAAGTCATAAGTGATCATGGTGGAGAGTTTGAAAACAAAGATTTTGAATCATTTTTTAATGACAAAGGCATTCTGCATGATTTCTCTTGTCCTAGAACTCCCCAGAAAAATGGAGTTGTAGAACGAAAGAACAGAACATTGCAAGAAATGGCCAGAACCATGATAAACGAGACTAACGTTGCTAAGATCTTCTGGGCAGAGGCGATAAACACAGCGTGCTACATTTAGAATAGAATCTCCATAAGACCTATTCTGGAAAAGACTCCATATGAATTGTGGAAGAACAGAAAGCCCAACATTTCATATTTTCATCCATTTGGATGTACTTGCTTTATTTTGAATACTAAAAATTATTTGAACAAGTTTGACTCTAAAGCACAGAAGTGTATTATGTTAGGATACTCTGAACGCTCAAGAGGGTACAGAGTATACAATACAGAAACACATATTGTGGAAGAATCAATCAGTGCTCGTTTTGATGATAAGCTTGACTCTCAAAAGTCAAAGCAGAATGAAGTACTTGCAAGTATGGAAGTTGAATTCACAGGTACTGAAGACAAGTCATCAGAAGCTCTTAACAGAGACACTCCCTCAACATCAGAAAGAGGCACTGCAAGCAATCCAGCATCTTCTATTGATCAACCTCAGAAAAGACCATCCAGAAGCAGCATGGATCATCCAGAAGAAACTATCTTAGGAAGAAAGGAAGATCCAATCAGAACAAGAGCCAGCTTCAGAAACTCTGAAGAATCCCTCATGGGACTTGTTTCTCTGATTGAACCATCTTCAATTGATGAAGCACTTATGGATAATGACTGGATTCTAGCAATGCAAGAGGAGCTGAATCAATTCACAAGGAATGACGTGTGGGATTTAGTTCCTAAGCCAAAAGGATTCAACGTCATTGGAACAAAATGGGTGTTCAGAAACAAGCTGAATGAGCAAGGTGAAGTCATCAGAAACAAGGAACGATTGGTAGCACAAGGTTATAGTCAGCAAGAGGGGATAGACTATACAGAAACCTTTGCTCCAGTCGCCAGGTTAGAATCTATCAGAATTTTAATTTCTTTTGCTGTTAATAAAGGCATCACTCTGTATCAGATGGATGTCAAGAGTGCATTCTTAAATGGCTATATAGAAGAAGAGGTATATGTGCACCAACCCCTGGTTTTGAAAGTTCAAAAAATCCAGAATATGTTTTCAAACTAAAGAAGTCACTGTATGGTCTGAAAGAAGCTCCCAGAGCTTGGTATGAAAGACTAAGTAACTTCCTGTTAGAAAAGGAATTCACCAGAGGGAAGGTGGACACAACCTTACTCTGTAAGACATTTAAGAATGACATCTTAGTCTGCCAGATTTATGTTGATGATATAATATTTGGATCTACTAATCCTTCTCTGGGAAGAAAATTTGCTAAGTGTATGCAGGCAGAATTTGAGATGAGCCTAATGGGAGAACTAAAATTCTTTCTGGGAATTCATATCAATCAAACCCCAGAAGGAACTTACATTCATCAGAGCAAATATGTCAGAGAACTTCTGAAGAAATTTGATCTCTCAGAATGTAAGCCATCAAAGATTCCAATGCATCCCACGTGAATTCTGGAAAGAGAAGAGGTAAGCAAAAAGGTAGAACAGAAGGTCTACAGAGGTATGATTGGTTCTCTTCTTTATCTTACAGCTTCAAGACCTTATATTTTATTCAGTGTATGCATTTGTGTAAGATTCCAATCAGATCTTAGAGAATCTCACTTAACAGCTGTTAAGCGAATTTTCAAGTATCTGAAAGGTACTACTAATCTGGGTTTGTTTTATAGAAAATCTAGTGATTACAGCTTAGTAGGTTAATGTGATGCTGACTTTGCTGGAGACAGAGTTGAACGTAAAAGCACTTCTGGAAGCTGCCAGTTTCTGGGAGAAAATCTGATCTCATGGTCCAGCAAAAGACAATCCACCATTGCTCTATCAACAGCAGAAGCTAAATACATAGCAGCAGCTGGATGCAACTCACAAATGCTCTGGATGAAAAGTCAACTTGAGGACTTCCAGATTTATGAGAGTAACATTCCTATACTCTGTGATAATACTTCTGCCATTTGCTTAAGTAGAAATCCAATTTTGCATTCTAGGGCTAAGCATATAGAAATAAAACATCATTTTATTAGGGACTATATTCAGAAAGGAATCTTAAACTTAAAATTTATTGATACAAACCATCAATGGGCTGATATCTTTACAAAACCACTTTCTGAAGATAGGTTAAACTTCATTCTGAATCATCTCAGCATGAAGCTCTGTCCAGAATAAAACTGTTTTAATTTTATATATTAACCTTCAGAATTATGTTTATTACTCTGTGAACTTCTGATCAATCCTCCTTTCAAAATCTTAGAAATGCAGATTGTATCAGATCTATCCATGAAGCTCTGATCTCTTCAGTTTAAAGATAGAAGTGATGTTCACTCAAAGCAAACAAGTGTCATCCAGTCATCAGTTGTTTCCTGAGGCTGAACACGCGTTCACGCTTCTGAAAAGGCAAAGCGCTGATTGGTTGCATTGAGACACATGTCACTGGTAACCGTTTAAGTATCTTTCTGAAATCCCCTAAAATCAGCCATCATTAAATGCTATTAATCATGATTTATTTTCTCTCTCTTAACCGTTTATGTTTTCAAAAACTTTTTTGAAATCTATTTAAACACCATTCACACCATTCACAACGTTTACCCTAACTTTCGTTTTCAATCAATACTTCTGTTTTCTGTGTTCTTCTTTCTCAAGAAATCCCTTAAAGCTTTTTCAAGAACTCGTGTGAACATGGCTTCTAGCAGCAATCTCTCTTCAGGTTCCCAGAAAGATGCATCAGCTGAGCAATATGAGGTTCCTCTCAGAACGCTACTCACTCCAGTTAAGAACCTTGAAGTTCTGTCAGAGATTATAGTGGATTTCAACAGTTTGAAGGAAAATGGTTTTGATTTATCAGAAGAGATTCAAGCACAAGGATGGGAGAAATACTTTGACAGGTTGGTGGGTCCAACTTTTCCTATCTTGGTTAAGGAATTTTAGATTCACGCCTCTTCCTCAAATCACCAAGTCACTTATTACATCATGGGGAAGAAGATAGTGATTACTGAAGAGCTGATTGTAAAACTGATTGGGTACAATGGTGGTGGTATTCGCTGTATAGACATGGCTGAAAGGTGCTCAGATGTTGCTGTTATAGCAAGGGAAATTTTCACGCTGGGACTTCCCTCCAGCAAGATAAGGGATTTGAGAGATAAGCACATAATTTGGGCAAAGATTATTCTGGGCTGTTTCAACCACAGGAAGCCCACAAGCTCTCCTGATTACATAAACATAGATCAGCAGTTTCTGATCTATTTTATTTCTCAGAAGGTAAAGATTAATCTAGATCATCTTCTGTTCAACCATCTGAGAACAAGCATCAAGGAGACAAGAGAAGATGAACGCACTAAAAGGGATTGGATACCCTTGGGCAGATTGATATCAGATATTCTGACTGAGAATAGGCTGATTGAACACTTGACAGAGGCACAAGAGATCAACACACTGGAACCTTCTGTTGGCAAGCAGCTGAATGCCAAGAATCTAAAGAAGATGAAGCTGATAGAGAACATTAATAAGGAGCCCAGCGTCACTCCTTTTGCCGACATCTCCAGCAGAAGAGTCCCTCTGGACGACTTCCCCATGTTCTCAGAGATTGACTCCAAGCCTCGGATCATTCTGAGATACTTGGACGCTTGTAAAGATGATGGTACAACTCCTAATCTAAACATTCAAGATCTTCAGAAGAAGGCACCAGAGGTTGCTCTGAAGAAGACTAAGAAGAGAAAAGCTGCTCCAGAAGGATCATCATAACAGACTCCAAAGAAAAGAGGTAATCCTGTTTCTGTATCTGTTTTAAATTCAACTGCTGTTTCCACATCTATTCCTACTCCCATTCCAACACCAGTTAATATCCCAACACCACAAACCTTTGAAGATTTTGACACTGACTTTGACCCTTCTGAGTCATTAACCCTCAGAAGATCCCGCTCCAAACCACAAAATCCAAACACTGCAACCATACCAGAACCAGAACTAGCACAAGTTCTGTCTGACATAGACCAACATACTTCCGCTCCTGAAACAAACAATCCAAATACACAACCAGAAATTCCCATTTCTCCATAACCTGACATTCCACTTTCACCAATACCAGAAATTCCAATACCAGAACCAGAAATTCCAAAAACTTCCTCTCCTCAACCAGAAAGTAATCCATCCTCTCCTCAACATGAACAAACTCCACAACCTGAGACTCAAAACTCTGAGGCTCAAACCTCTGACTCCCCTGAACCACAACCCTTGGCCATTAAATTGCCTTGTGGTACAACTGTTAATATGTCTCAACTTCCCTCATCACCAGAAACAACTCCTCCAAACACCCCATCGTTATTTCTGATTCTCCTACTCCCTCACCTAAGAAAAATACAAAAAGCCACAGCAAGACAGTCATTGACTTAACAGTCCTTGAACACCTTGTCGCAATAAACCAGAAAACTTCCATCCCTAAACCGAAACAACCAGATGTTGGTTCCATTATTTTGAACTTTGAATCAGATATGCAGAAGTGGATCGCTTCTTTGAAACAAGAAAGTCTGGAAGTGGTTGATCCTGCTGTATCAGATCATCTCTGGACTCAATTCAGAAGATGGGTATGCGCTGAAACATTCAAGCTGCAAGACCAGAGCTATGGACAGGCTCAACAGAACTTCAGCAAACTGCTGAAGGAAATGGAAGGTCCAGTTCTGAGCAAGCTGCTGAAGGAAGAAGTTCTCCATCTGGACAATGAGCCTTGGTCTGAAAAGCGTCCAGCATCTACAGTTTAACCTGCAGAAGAACATATAATTCAAGATGAAGACTTGGGTCAAGCAGAAGAAGCTACAGAAAGCTCTGAGAAGCAGCCTGTATCTGAAGATCCTCAAGCTTCCTCTCTTGACAGGCAGGCTCTAGAGGATTTGAAGAGATCAGATATGCTGATGAATGAACGGATGGACAAGCAGGATATCAAGATTGATTCTATAGCAAGCATGGTAGCCAAGCAGAACGAAACCAGCGAACAAATCAAGAGCATGTTGGAACTTCTGTTCACACGCCTTCCTCCTTCTTCTTAGATTTTTTTTGTGTTTTCCTTGTTTTCTTTACATTTTTGTCTGTAATATTTTTACTTGTTCTAAACTATCATTGCTTCTGTTTTAATACAAACGTGTTTTTCTCTAATCTTTTTAACTCTGTTTAACTATGTTTTTTGATCGCTGACAAAAAGGGGGAGAAAGAATGATATTTTTCAATAACGGTTTACTGAGACAAAAGTCTCAAACATTCTAACATCCTTATATATCTGTTGTTCTGAAAAGCTTACAGGTACAAGAATCTGATGAACTCTAATAAAGTAAAATTCTGATGCTCCAAGAAAGTTCAGTAAAGTTCTGATGCTTAAGGTCTCAAGGAATTAAAGGGAAATAATCAACTCAGGGGGAGTTTTTATCATCATTACTCTGATGCTTTTATTCCTTACCTTCTTAGCTCTGGTACTTTTTACTCATTATCTGATTATCTCTGATATCGTTTCCTCTTTATCCTTAAACTCTGATACTTTCATCATTTTATTTTAATTGAAAAAATCTAGTTTTTATCATCATCAAAAAGGGGGAGATTGTTAGAACATAGTTTGATTCTACAATCCTCAGTTATAGTTTTGATGATAACAAAAATACAAGATTAAATGAATTATGAGATTTATATATGACATAGATGCTACCTAAAAATATGTTGTGTATTTACAGGAAACTCTGATGGAATCAGCATCAGAATATCAGAATATAAACATCAGCATCAGAAGATATGTCACATCAGAAGATCAATACATGTGCTACGCTGAAGTCTGATGAACAGAATCTGCGCTTAACATACTCTGATTCTGATCAAGATCTTAACAATGTCATCAGCACTCAGAAGCGCCAGAATAAGCTAAAGACAAGAACATTCTGAAGTGTTAACGTTACTGCATTCAAGGCAGATTAATTACCAACGGCTTTATTCCAAGACAAAGATCTTCTCAAAATGGAAAGAACGTAATGAGCATTGAAATGGAATTATTGGCATCAACGTATCTTTTCCAAGAAGTATTTAAACAAATCAGTGAGAAGTGAAAAGGCTAATGATCTACAATACTCTATACGCCTAAAGTCAATCATCTTCATCCTCACTCATACAGTTTGCTAAAGCTCTCAAATTGCTTACTCTATAGTTCTAGAAATCTAGTTTCACATAAGCTTCATATTGTGTATTATCACAGTTGTGATATATATTTTTTGTAGAAAACATCAACACACATAATTGTTCATTTATATGTAAGAAAGAATTTCCTTGAGAAATCGGTCTGTGGTTTAGACTCAAGAAGGCTTTAGCAGTTGTTAAAGAAGTTTTGTATTCAGTTGAATATAGTGGATTAAGACCTCGTTGGAGAGAGGCGAAATCACCTTGACGGGTGGACTGGAGTAGTTTGAGATCAAACGAACCAGGATAAAAATAACGTGTCGTCTGCATTTGATTTCAAGTTTTAACAATTCAACCCCCCTTCTTGTGTTTTTCACTTCTTCATATTATTTATCATTTCAAGACAAAAAATATACAAAAATAATACTTAAAGAACTCTATTTTCTTTTAAATTAGAAATTAGGGTTAATCACTTTTCAAGAAATAATTTCATTTTTTAATATTATTAGGATTAGGTCAAAACTCTTTTGCATATGAAAAATAAAGCAAATTTCCTTTTCTTGCATATATATAACATTGCATATTTAATTTATATTGTATATTATTTATTAAAATATTTGTACAAATTCGATTTGGTTGTAATAGCTTAATTAGATTTACATTATTGCAAATCCCCATTCATAATTTGTATTCCCCCCTCCCATAAAATTTTGTAATAGCGTAGTAATCTTTAAATTACGCAATTTACCGCTTTTGTATATCATGCTAGTAATTAGGGTTTGTATGGCAACATAAAACAATCAAATAGAAAACCCTAATCTAAGACAAAATCAAGCATGAAAAGAACACACTTGCACACAAGCACCCTTAGGTTTACTCCACTTGGTCGCCTTATACAAAAATGGACATATTACGCATGTGAAGTGTCTTAGCAAAACAAACAAGTATAAGATCATAGCCCCTCGATGACGCTATTCAAAGTTGCCTTACAAAATGATCTTAGTCCCTCAAAAAATGCCAAGATACTTGGCAACATTGCTAATCATGGTTATACGATGACTCACGCCCGTCCCGTTTACATCCAAAGATAGGGTTGCTTACCAAATCAATGGTAACACAACAATATCAAAGGAAAAGTAAATGAACAAGAAATACATTTGAGTAGGTGGATTACTTCTAGTTACTTGCTCTATCTTCAAACAACTATCCCTGCTATTTTCAAAACAAACACACACATTTCCAAACATCTTACAAACATTGAAAACATTTTAAAAAAGACAAACATCTTTGTATACATTCTTACGAACGAGAATCTTTACAAAGATTTCCTAAATAATGGCCTCTTTACAAAATACTTTCAAAACACACAAAGCACAATTTCAAACAAAAGCATGTGATCTAGAAAGTAACTAAGAGCCCATGGAAAACCATGGATGAAAAGGGTGCTAACACCTTCCCTTTTCATAATCTACCCCCGAACTCCAGAAACAATCTCAAAGGTCTTTCCTGTGTTTTTTCACTTTTCCTTTTGGATGAAAGAAAAGTCGGTGGCGACTCTTGCTAACCGCAATATTTGTGATAAAACGCAAATCCCTCAAGTCAGTTCTCCCACCGTATCACAGAACTGGCGACTCTGCTTGTGATATTATAAAAGTGGGGTTACCTTAAGGCTAGATCACATTTGTTTGCTTACATTGTTTGACTTGTATGCTTTACATTATGGTTCTTTGTTTAGGTTTGAAATCCTCTACCCGGATTTGGGAAACATTATAGATAAATAGCAATACGTTGTGGAAATTGTGCGGGGTATACCAACATGGTCTAAGCAATAGCTATGTTAGTGTGACATATTTGTGGGTACCAATAGCCTTTGAGTTAATCAAAGAGAATACGAGGCTGCTGAGTAATGTCATGAACCACTAATGAACTTATAATACCCTTTACTTGACCAACTTGGCCTTTAGGATATAGTGAGATGACCGGCTTTGGTGCAGTCTGAAGTTGGTAGATACTTGATACTACACTCATTGAGGGTTGGTTTCTTGGGATATTTCGGTCTCCATTAAAGAGGCTTGAGCTGAAACAATGACCAAGGAAAATCCGGTGATTTTGAGCTCCTTAGAACCCGGTTACTATTATTAGGATAGGTTTAAGCCAACTAAACTTCAAGAGGGTACTTACCTATAAAACCCCATGCAAGCCTAATCTAAGAACTTGTTTTCTTTGCTTGTATATGCATACTTGTACATAACATCATGGACATCATGAACATCACATGCATCCAATAACCATTTCAAGGATTTTGGATATTTATCTTTGTTCTTGTTTTGTAGGATATGGATTTACTTCGCAGGAAAAATATCCAAGTCAACCTTGTAAGAATTCCTCCACAACTTAAGGAGCTAGCTTCAAGGATCCCTGAGAACTCTCCATTCACCGAGAGACATGGTTGTCTACTCAACTTGGTCACCTCCAACACATATGAGGATATGATGAAGGTGCTCTTTCAGTTCTTTGATCCTTTGCACCATTGCTTCAGATTTCCCGACTATCAGCTTGTGCCTACTTTGGAAGAATTATCTCAACTCTTGAGGATTCCCATTCTCAACCAAATACCTTTCAACGGTACGGAAAGAGACCCAAATCCAGAAGAGATTGCTCAAGTTCTGCACTTGCACTCATCTGATGTCACAACTCATTGGGAAACTAGGAGTGGTGTCAAAGGCTTCTTAGCAAAGTTTCTGTTTGAGAAAGCCCAAAGCTGTTGGAATTCCTTAGACTTGCAAGCCTTTGAGGAAATTGTGGCTCTTCTTATCTATGGGATGGTCTTGTTCCCTAATCTTGACCAACTCATAGATGTGAGCACCGTTAAAATCTTCATGTCACGCAACCCGGTACCTACATTGCTAGGGGATATCCTACACTCTTTTCACACTCGTACAATGAGGAAAAGAGGTGTCCTTATTTGTTGCACTCCTCTCCTGGCAAGATGGTTTATTTCTCATCTTCACCAATCAGTCTTAAAGAACAAGTAAGGTTTAAGGTGGTCACAAAGGTTAATGACGCTCAAACATTCAGATATTCATTGGTGCTCTCGATCCAAAGAGAATGTTATCATTGTTAACCGTTATGGGGAATTCCTTAATGTCCCTCTACTTGGAATTAAGGGAGGCATCACCTACAATCCATGCTTAGCTTTAAGACAGTTTGGTTATGCTCGAAGGGATGGCCCGCACGAGATGCTGATTCAAGGTTTGGTATTCGACTACAACAACGACGGTTAAGGTCTTTGCTAGAGATTCATCCGAGCTTGGAGGATGCTAAACAAGTTGGATAGTAATACTTTGGGACACAAGAATTCCATACCTCTTGAGCCTTACCTCAAATGGGTACGAACTCGCGCTCAAAGTCTTATGATGCCTTATCCTTCCACCCTTCTAGTGATCATTGAACCCGTTAAGGAAGGAGATGCTCCATACATTATCCTACATCCTAACATGCCCACATCTCTTGAAGAACTACAAAGGGATTGGATACAGCTCAAAGGAGAGCGAGATACTTTCGAAGCCCAATTCTACGCAAGCGAGAAGAAGGTTTTGAAACTCACTAAGCTACTTCATGAGGAGCAGACTCTAAATTCCTACATAGCACCAAAGAAGATGCGCACTACTTTTTTATCTTAGAGTTTTGTATTATTTTGTCCAAGGGGCATTGATGTACTCAAACTTTATCTTATTTATATAATGTGTGTTTTTCTTTTTGTATAAAACAAACTTGAATCTTTGAAATCCTTGAAAACATTGCATATGCACATATCATTCATCATAACATAAACAGGTCTTTTGCAACAAAGTTTCCTCATCTCTCTACTGTTTATTTTAGTAAGATAGATCTCGAAAAAACAGTCATAGATCTCCAAGCTCAGAACACGCAGTTTTAACAGTTACTCATGACCTTAGCCAAGGGTCAAGAAGAGTTGAAGACTCTACTGGCTGAGGAGAGGAAAAAGAAAACAAAGAAAGTCACCGGGGTTTTAAACATGGGGAGAAGATTTCAGGGGCAGACTAGAAGAACCTTGAATTCTGCAACAACATTCGGTGAAGGAGAGGGGAAAGGAAAGGAAACAGCGGTCCCGTCAGAATCTGAAGAGGAGGAAGAAGAGGAAGACTACTCTGAGGAACAGTACCCTCTAGTTGATGATAAGTACAGACATCTTGAAGAGCGTTTGAGCGCTATGGAAATACAAAAGGTGCCAGGCCTAGACTTTGAAGAATTGGGACTAGTGTCAGGAATTGTGATTCCTCCGAAATTCAAAGTTCCTTTGTTCGTAAAATATGATGGACTGTCATGTCCTAAGATGCACCTCCGATCATATGTGAGAAAGATCCAACCACACTCCGCTGATAAAGACTTGTGGGTGCATTTTTTCTAAGATAGTTTATCTGGAACACAACTCGATTGGTTTTACCAACTGGAAAGGGCCAACGTCCATAATTGGGAAGATCTTGCCGCAACTTTCTACAAGAAATATCAATATAATGCTGATTTAGCGCCTACCCATACTCAACTTCAGAGTATGGCTATGGCTTCCAATGAGGGTTTCGAGGATTACGCGCAGAAATGGAGAGATCTAGCTGGAAGAGTTCAACCCCCTCTGTCTGAAGGGGAATTGGTGGACATGTTCTTAGGCACTCTATCAGGCCCTTTCTTCAACCATTTAATTGGAAGCTCATTTGCAGGATTTATTGAGTTAATACTGACCGGAGAGAGGGTGGAAGCTGGCATAAAAAGTGGAAAGATTCAGAAGGATTCATCTTCTTCTACAGTTGTGAGGAAGCCTTTTATTGGGAAGAAAGAAGTAGATGTTGTATATCCACAAAGGAACCAAGGGAAAGCCGAACGCCGACCAATGGTAGGGGATTTTATTATCCCAAAGCCTACATCTAATCAACCAAGAAGTAATTAACCAAGGGTGGAAAGGCCAGTCAGGCAATTCACCAGAATCAATATGACTCTGTCCCAAGTATTACCGCATCTTCTGAAATCCAATTTGGCAACTTTAAAATAAGCTCCAAAAAACCCCAACACAGCGTCCCCTCATTATCACCCCAATGCTCGTTACGCATATCACTCAGAAAGTCCTGGTGACGACACTAACAATTGTTGGGCCTTGAAAAACAAAATTCAAGACCTTATTGAAGCCAAAGAAATTGAGTTTGACGCGCCCGAGAAGTCAAACGTCATTTTCGCTCCTATGCCCAGACATGGTCACAACACCAATGCTATTGAAGAAGATTTGTTTGTTACCACAGTTGATGAACTCGTGACTCCACTCCCAATCATTAAGATAAACTTGTTGAAAGCCGGTGTATTCCCGGGTTGTATGTAAGACTTCCATCTCTACTTATCCTCACCAACTGTTAGCCCTTTGTTGAAACAGGCATTCAACCTTTGGTAGAAAACAAAGAGATCCTGTTTGAAAGTACTCATGTTTCACATGTTCATGTTGAAGATGTTTCAATCAATACCATCTCCACCAATTCTTCCAGGGTCCCCAAAATATCCGTTAGAATTACATCGATTCCGAAAACTACTCCTCTTATAATCATAATGCCTGGGCCAGTCCCATATGAATCAGACAAAACTGTGTCATGGAATTACGGTGGGGACATCTACTACCATGGCATCAAACAAGATGGGCTGGCTGCCGAAGAGATAAACTCAGAAGAAGAAGATTCTGACATTAGAAATATTGCCGGAACTATTAAGATTACCCGAAGCGGTAGGATCTTTTCTCCAGAGATTTCCCCCCTTAAGGCAGTTTTTGGACCCGTGGCTGCTCCAAAGGTTACTTCCGTACCAATAATCATCTTTGCAAGTGCTCCTATTGATGAAGTCGTTATAACCCCTACTATCATTCCTACCAACACTCATGCTGCTGAAACTCGAGGAAAAAGTATTCAAGTGGATCCTGTCCAGATAAAGGCTCAATCACTGACTATCCCTGAGACCTCCAAGAAAGAAATGGAGGAGATTCTAAACATAATAAAGAGGAGCGACTACGATGTAGTTAAACAGTTGGGGAAAACTCCCTCCAAAATCTCCATGCTGGCATTGCCACTGTGTTCCGAGGCACATGCGAAAGCCTTGGTGAAGTTCCTAAAGAAAACCCATGTGTCTCAAGAGACGTCTGCTGATCAATTTCAAGATTGCGTGGCCAGCTTAACAACGGTTAACGGCCTAGGCTTCTCAGATGCTGATCTGACACCAAGGGGAAGAAAGCACAACGAGGCATTACATGTCTCTGTGGAATATAGTGGCACAACTTTGGCCCATGTCTTGGTGGAAACTGGCTCATCTTTGAATGTTTTACCGAAGAAAGCTCTCGACGGACTGGACTGCGAAGGGCTGAGGTTAAAGCCAAGTAACATAGTTATAAGGGCATTTGATGGCTCAAAGAGGATGGTACACGGGGAGGTGGATATCCCCATAAAGGTTGGGACTCAAACTTTTAATTCAACCTTTTATGTAAAGGACATCCGCCCCTCTTACTCCTGTCTGCTAGGACGGTCATGCATCCATAATGTTGCCGCTGTTACCTCTACATTGCACCAGATGCTGAAGTATCTGGTTCAAGGAAAGATTATCACTATCCACGAAGAAGAAGAATACATGATTAGCCATCTTAATTCCTTCAGGTATGTGGAATTGGACGGCGAGTTCATTGAAACTCCTTTTCAACACTTCGAAGAGGTTCCCCAAGAGATAGCAGTAACCAAGACTGTGTCCCAGATTCCCAAGATTACAAGACCTCCACTCTGGATGTCATATCTAAAGGACGCCAAAGCAGTAGTAGAGGATGGTGGATGCACCATCTCGGGGCAACTTCCGGATATTCCGTATAAATCTGATAAATTTGTCCTAGGTTTCACTTCAAGCGCTCAAAAGGTTGTACGTTGTACCCGTGCTGGAGGGCCACCCTTGAAGATTAGCAACCGAGAGGTCAACGCGGTAGAAGATGGTTAAGAGGATTGCATCTTGGAGGATTGGATCTTTCCTACTTTCAATGGAGGACTTCGCAATTGGGAGGCCAGAGACTTTGTCCTAATAACTTTAATCCCTCAGTAATTTATCTTTACATTTTGATTGGACTTGTAATATTCAAAAACAATTCTCACCCTTAAAACCTTGTGTCTTGCCCGAGGCACAATAGTCCATTTGTAAGGGTTATTATTTCATCTTCATATGACATTCAATGAATCATGGACGTTTTTTGCATACAAACTTTTGTGCTCATTGTTTTTCTTTTACATTTTATTTTTAACGATGGATATACCCTTACACACACCCACACTTATAAATGCAGGTACCCCTCCATTCTGGATCCCATGGGTAACGATACTGTTATGGCCTTTTGGGACTCTGAGGATCTAATCTACCAAGCCAAAGACGAAGGTGAGGAAGATTGTGAAGTACCAGGGGAACTGGCCAGACTACTAAAACAAGAGGAAAGATCCATTCAGCCTCACGAGGAACCTGTGGATACAATCAACCTAGGTACCGAGGAAGATAAAAAAGAAGTCAAGGTGGGTGCCAATCTGGAGCCCAGTGTCAAGGAGTGTCTAATTCAGCTATTGCATGATTATGTTGAAATCTTTGCCTGGTCATATGAAGACATGCCAGGACTTGATACAGACATTATGGTACATCGTCTGCCTACAAGAGAAGATTTCCCGCCAGTAAAATAAAAGGTTCTCCGCATGAGACCTGATATGTCGGAAAATATTAAAGCGAAGGTCATGAAGCAATTCAATGTTGGATTCTTGGCTGTCACTTCCTACCCTCAATGGGTTTCCAACATTGTTCTCGTACCTAAAAAAGACGGAAAAGTACGAATGTGCATGGACTATAGAGATTTGAATAGGGCAAGCCCTAAAGATGATTTTCCACTCCCTCACATTGATATCCTGGTTGACAATATGGCCCAAACCAAAGTGTTTTCCTTCATGGACGGATTCTCAGGTTACAACCAAATAAAAATGGCACCTGAAGACATGGAGAAAACAACATTTGTCACACAGTGGGGCACATTATCCTACAAGGTGATACCATTTGGATTGAAGAATGCTGGGGAAACCTATCAACGCGCCATGGTAGCTTTATTTGATGACATGATACATCATGAAATAGAGGTCTACATAGACGATATAATAGCCAGATCTCAAACAGAAGAAGAGCACCTTGATCACTTACATAAGCTGTTTGAGAGACTGAAGAAGTACAAGCTGAGGTTGAATCCAAACAAGTGCACACTTGGAGTATGGTCCGGTAAACTCCTAGGCTTTATCGTCACTAACAAAGGTATTGAGGTCGATCCTGCCAAAGTTAAAGCAATACAAGAGATGCCTGCTCCTCGTACTGAGAAGGAAGTCAGAGGATTCTTGGGATGCTTGAACTATATCGCCAGATTCATTTCTCACCTAACAGCTACTTATGAGCCAATCTTCAAACTATTGAAGAAAGATCAAGTAGTCAGATGGAATGATGAATGCCAAGTTGCTTTGGACATAATCAAGGAATACTTACAAGAACCTCCTGTATTGATGCCACCAGTCGAGGGAAGACCATTGATCATGTATCTGACTGTTTTAGAAAACTCAATGGGGTGTGTATTGGGGCAGCATGACGAGTCTGGCCGAAAAGAGCACGCTATTTACTACATTATCAAAAATTTTACCGACTGTGAAACCAGATATTCACTGCTCGAGAAAACTTTCTGCGCACTAGCATGGGCTGCTCGCCGGCTAATACAGTATATGCTGACTCATACTACCTTATTGATATCTAAGATGGATCCGATAAAATACATCTTAGAGAAGTCTACTCTTTCGGGAAGAATAGCTAGATGGCAGATGATCCTAAAGGAGTACAACATACAATATAGTACCCAAAAAGCTATAAAGGGAAGTGTATTGGCTGATCACCTTGCTCACCAATCTGTAGAAAACTAGCAGTCCTTGAAGTTTGAATTCCCAGATGAAGACATCATGACATTAGACAACTGTGAAGAAACCAGACCATATGACGGACCTGAACAAGGATCCCGATTGACCCTGTTCTTTGATGGGGCATCTAACACCCTCGGTAATGGTATCGGCACTGTACTCATATCCCTAGAAGGGTGTCATACTCCCTTTACTGCTAGACTTTGCTTCAACTGTACAAACAACATGGTGGAATACGAAGCGTGCATCTTTGGTCTCAGAGCTGCCATAGACTTGGGAATCAAATCTTTAGATGTGTTTGGAGATTCAGCTTTGGTCATCAATCAGATCAAAGGGGAATGGGACACTAAGTACCCAAACCTTATCCCTTACAAAGAACATGTTTTGACATTGCTACCACATTTTGAGAAGATTACCTTCGAGCATTTCCCGCGAGAAGAAAATCAGCTAGCAGACGCTCTAGCCACAATGTCATCTATGTTTAAACTTAATTTGTATAAAGAGGCTCCCCAGATCACCATCGAACGAGTGGATGAACCAGCACATTGTTATGAGATTAATACTGAAGAAATAATGGACCAACCTTGGTTTCATGAAGTCAAGAGGTATCTCGAGGCTCAAGAATATCCAGAAGGAGATTTAATCAATGATAAGAAGTTCTTAAGGAGATTCTCTACTAAGTTCTTTCTTAGTAATGGCATCCTGTACAAACGCAATCATGACTCCATTTTGCTTCGGTGTGTGGATAAGGTTGAAGCTGAAAAGATCATGGGTGAATTACATGAAGGTACTTTTGGCACCCACTCCAGTGGGCATACAATGGCGAAGAAAATCCTACAGGCAAGCTATTATTGGTCTACCATGGAAGCAGATTGCTATCAACATTCTCAGACCTATCATAAGTGTCAAATTTATGCTGACAAGGTGCACGTACCTCTGGTTCCTCTAAATGTCTTGACGGCTCCTTAGCCCTTTGCTATGTGGGGAATTGATATGATTGGAGAGATCAAACCTACAGCCTCCAATGGACACTACTTCATCCTAGTGGACATTGACTATTTTACAAAGTGGGTCGAAGCAGCTTCCTTCGCTTAAGTTACCAAAAACGATGTTGCCCGCTTCATCAAGCAAAACCTCATTTGTCGGTATGGTATCCCGGAAAGGATCATCACTGACAATGGTACACATATTAACAACATTATGATCACCACATAATGCGAGCAATTCAAGATCCAGCATCATAATTCTTCTCCCTATCGGCCAAAGATGAATGGTGTTGTCGAAGCTGCAAATAAAAACATTAAGAAGATCATACAGAAAATGACAGTCACATACAAAGACTGGCATGAGATGCTACCATTCACTCTCCATGGGTATCATACTACGGCTCACACATCAATTGGGGCAACACCCTATTCTTTGGTATACGGCATGAGGTCGTCCTACCTATTGAGGTTCAGATCCCCTCTCTGAGGATTATGAAAGATGTAGGTTTGAATAAAGACGGTTGGATCCAAACTCTACTTGATCAACTGAACTTAATTGATGAAAAGAGACTTGCTGCTATTTGCCATGGTCATATGTATCAAAAACAGATGATCAAGGCTTTCAACAAGAAAGTCAGGCGCCAAGTATATCAAGTTGGGGGATCTAGTGATCAAACGTATCATCTTGCCACAAAGTGATCCCAGGGGAAAATGGACCCCTACCGATGAAGGACCATTTATAATCAAAAACATATTCTCTGGTGGGGCGATGATCTTGACTACCATGGATGGCGACGACCTGCCACACCCTGCGAACGCGGACATAGTCAAAAGATACTACGTATAAGAGACCCGCTAGGTTGACACACCTAGGCAAAACAAAGGGCATCCCGGCGAACCAAAAAGTTCGGGAAAAAATTTGGGATAAAATGAAAAAAAAATTGTACACCCGGCAAGTTGAAAAACCGAAAGGGAGACTTGGGCAAAAAAGGGTTTCCCGGTGGGCTGAAAACCTGAAAGGGGTGTCCTGGAAAAAATTAGGGAATTAAAGCGTATGACTATGTCCCGTCGGATCACTTGACGAACAACCTTTGGCTTCCACTACAAACTCAGAGTTTTTGATCAATTCAATCATCTTCGGACAAGGCAAATAGACAAGATACTCGAAAATATGAAGGCTATAGTGGAATGGGAACCCCATGGGATTATTAGATATAGCTGTCTTTCTTTGTATCAAAATTTTCTTGTTTTACGACAGCATTCTCTTACTAAAATGTTTGTTCCCTTTGTACAAAAATACTTATTCAAAGTCAATACAAAGATGTCCCTTTAAAAGTACAAAAACTATTTGTCTTTTTCTTTACGCTTGTGTTTTGTTTGCAAAAACGTCCAATGATTCATTGATGAACATATGCATTTGAACATAATTGTTGTTTACAAATAAACAAAATGAGGAAGACAATTACTGATAGGTTGAAAGAATAGGAAAATGTCTCTAGGCTATTCCATGAGTAATCCCCTACAGTACGTCATTTAAATCCCCAGCGGAACAAAATTTCAAATTATCAATCCCCAGTAGAAATCGTCAAATTTCTCAGGATTCCCCAAGTAGATCTTACAAGCAGTACATGGCATTTCCCTTACAACAGAGTTTATTTCTCTAAATGGAAATTCATCAACACTTCAACTTCAAGACATGAAGATTCAACATATCCTCAGCAGCATTCAGGAATTTACTTTCCTCAAACAGACAACAATATAGCAAATCATCTCACATGCGCATACATTGCATCCATATATCATAAACATTAATGAAGCAAATACATTGCATCATACATTTCATGCAAACATAACTTTGTATTTCAGCTAACATTTTACCCTTTTCAGGATAAGATTAACACCTACCATTAACAATATGCAATCTTGATACAGTACGAATACGCTCCAAACACGGATGCCGTTCTGATACTCATTCAGATTCAACTTTCAGATACAGTAAGGATACACTCCAAACACGGATGCCATTCTGATACTCATTCAGATTCAACTTTCAGATACAGTACGGATACGCTCCAAACACGGATGCTATTTTGATACTCATTCAGATTCAACTTTCAGATACAGTATGGATACGCTCCAAACACGGATGCCATTTTGATACTCATTCAGATTCAACTTTCAGATACAGTACAGATATGGTCCAAACACGGATGCCATTTTGATACTCATTCAGATTCAACTTTCAAATACAGTACGGATACGCTCCAAACACGGATGCCATTCTAATACTCATTCAGATTCAACTATCAAATACAGTACGGATACGCTCCAAACACGGATGCCATTCTGATACTCATTAAGATTCAACTATCAGATACAGTACGAATGCTCTCCAAACACGGATGCCATTATGATACTCATCCAGATACAACCTTTCAGATACGCTTCAAACACGAACACCATTCTGATACTTATTCTTTCAGCTTACAACTTACAATTCAACAAACATTCCTGGATGGCATCTACAAGCCCATCTCCAACAAGGTTCAATCACCTATCCAAATGGTATCTTTTAAGCCCATTTCCTCAACCACATGTCGTCAAGTGCAAATTTCTGGGCACTCTAGTGTCCAATCATTCTTTCACCTTCGAGTCACAAATGGCAAAACTCACCAATCTAACTCTTCAGGTTTAAGAAGATTGAACAGGGGCAGCTGTTGTACCGCAAAATTTGCCCTCTCATTTATCAAGATTATTCTCACAAGATACCTTTGACTCAAGACTGGATTAGGATTTGACCAGCTCAAGACATCTCATCATGCCCTGATGACCCAAAATTAGGGTTTGGGATTGCACAAGGATTTTTGGACTATCAATGTTTCATATGGCTTTCAAGTATCATTATGGACCCATAAGTTTACTCATGACAAGTTTTAAGCCTTGAATCACACTTTTGATCAGTCAATTGGACAGTTGACCTAAAAATCAGTTGTATTGGGGAAAAAGTCAACCATGGTCAATTCACAGTAAAAATTCATAATTTTTTATCCACATCAACATTTTAGACTCATATGTATCATTTGATCAAGTTTGGACCACATTTCCTCAAGAAATTTGATCAAATCATCAAAATGGCAAAATGGTCAAAATTAGGGTTTTGACTGAGAAAGGGCAATTTCTAATTTTTAACCTAGAAAATGACCAATTGGTTTGAAGCATGATTCCAAGGGCTCAATTGTATCATCATGACCTAATGAAATGGTTCAAAACATTGCAAATCCATTGGATTGACAGATGAAATTTGCAGTCAACTGATCAAAAGTCAATTGTATACTGAAAAGTCAAACTTTGACTTTTTGGTCAAAATCAAGTGCCAAGGATCACAATTCATCAAAACATGTCAAAACGTGAAACTTGTTCATCAAGAAATCAAAAATTGAAGATTTTGTTTTGAAATTTGAAATTTTCTTAACTTAGAAATTTTTCTAAGTATAGAAAATTTCTTATTTTTTCTCAACTTTAAGCAAATTTTTCACCATGATACAAGATGATTCAAAGAAAGTTCCCAACATGAAAGTTGTAGATCTACATGAAATCTACAACTTTTCTTCACATATTTTCTCCTAAACATGCTTGGATCTCAAGATATAATTTTGTGAATACATGCCCATGAACTAAAATAACTTAGTGAAATTTTGCCCTAATTTAGGTAGGTTTTTGACCTAACTTCATGGCAACTTTTCACCTAGTTCCATGAGGAATCTTGAAATGAATTTCAATTATGAGTTATAGAGAACATTGAAATATTTCCAAAATGTCCAAGAACTCCTTGAGATCATTTTTTAGTAGGGATAATCGAAGAGATGAAGTTGCCAATTTCTCACTTTGATTTCAAGCCATTCCATGAAGAACAAAATTCAAATCTGAACCTATGCTGCCTAATCCTTGCTTTAAAGGTCTCAAACTTGTTTCTCACTTCATAATTTAATGCTTACACAGTTGATAAAGCCTTAATCCAAGCATAAGAGTCTTTGTCCAAGCTTTAATTCCATAAATGGCACAAAGTTGCCATTGCCATTTTAGTAAAGCATAAATTTTGCAACTTTTCACTTCTTGAGATTTGAACATGTTCTCTCTACACACACAAGTCCTATAAACCAAAAGCAAATTGTCTAGTATTTGTACCAACTCCAAGCAGTCCTGTACAAGCATGTAAAGAGTTGTCTCCTCACTTTTCTTAAAGGACAGGCAATAGAGAAAAAAACCTACAAGTGAGAAATCTGTTGTGGAGCTGACTTGAAACCTTCTTCATACTTATAAACAAACATATTGCAACCTAACACACAATTTCTCAAGGCCAGAAACTCTCTAAAACTCCCTATCACCAAAACCTGTCATCACTTGCAATTTGAGACCAAGCATAACAATCCAAAAATCTACTTGTGCGTTTCAATTTCTAATCACTCAAACACTTAACCTACCTCATACATAAGTGTTCCAGACCATCACCCCTTCACTGCAACTCCTCCTTCTTCATCTACCATTTTTGAATTTCAAGCTTGCAGGTTGACTTGGATAGAGAGGTTCAGGCACTTTCAAAGCAAGGCAAGGATTGGAACACACTCAGGGAGGTTCAGGCAAGCTAAAGGAATCTCCAGGCCTTCATAAAACTCACTCAAACTCCATTCACGATCTCAGCTAAAGGAGGTAAGAACTCTAACTTCTATCTCTTCATATAGACATCCATTGGTCTCAATTTGTGAAAGGAAAATATAGATATTATTGTGCTAAAGCCAACCATGTGCATAGATTTCATTTATGTTCATTATGTATAGAGAATTTTAGATTTCAAATTTCTATAAAAATTAGGTTTAAAATTAGGGCCATTGAAATTAGCTTTGATCTTTGACTGATAGTTTACATGAGTTACATGGTTGAAATCGTGGGAAAAAGTAATACCATTTTCATGTTTGAAGTTTCCATTTTCATGGAGAAATGAGAAAGATATAGAGGTTCTGGCTAGCTTGAGGAAGAAGATGAAGTACAAGGCAAGGAGGCGTTATGTGTTATGTGTTTTTTATTTCATATGAACTAACGGATGTACAGCCACCCCAGTGGCAAGGCAGCACACTGAGAATGCCAAGGTCATGGGTTCGAGCCTTGGTGCCTGCCTTTTGCATATTTTCTCATTTTTGCCATTTTTCTCATTTTTGCAGCGCTGGGATTTTCTTCATTTGGGCTTGTTTTTTTTCTTCTAATGTTACCTCCTGATTACTCAGGACACCCCTGACCCAATTTATTTTCATTCATTTATCTTATTTTTGTTTATTTCATTAAATATTTTTCTTCTGCATAAAGATCATAAAAAATATAAAACATGATAAATATTGCATTTTATTTATTTTATTTTATTTTCCCATAAAATTTTATTTTTACTAAATTATATACTAACTATTTTTCTAAAATAAACTTGTAAAATGAAATAGATTTAGATATATTTTTATCCCTTTTTCTTCATACTTGTAAATATTTATTTTGACATATAAAAATACTAAATATTTTCATAAATATTATTTATTATTTCAAGACAAAAAATATACAAAAATAATACTTAAAGAACTCTATTTTCTTTTAAATTAGAAATTAGGGTTAATCACTTTTCAAGAAATAATTTCCTTTTTTAATATTATTAGGATTAGGTCAAAACTCTTTTGCATATGAAAAACAAAGCAAATTTCCTTTTCTTACATATATATAACATTGCATATTTAATTTATATTGTATATTATTTATTCAAATATTTGTACAAATTCGATTTGGTTGTAATAGCTTAATTAGATTTACATTATTGCAAATCCCCATTCATAATTTGTATCCCCCCCTCCCATAAAATATTGTAATAGCGTAGTAATGTTTAAATTACGCAATTTACCGCTTTTGTATATCATGCTAGTAATTAGGGTTTGTATGGAAACATAAAACAATCAAATAGAAAACCCTAATCTAAGACAAAATCAAGCATGAAAATAACACACTTGCACACAAGCACCCTTAGGGTTACTCCACTTGGTCGCCTTATACAAAAATGGCCATATTACGCATGTGAAGTGTCTTAGCAAAACAAACAAGTATAAGATCATAGCCCCTCGATGACGCTATTCAAAGTTGCCTTACTAAATGATCTTAGTCCCTCAAAAAATGCCAAGATACTTTGTAACATTGCTAATTATGGTTATACGATGACCCACGCCCGTCCCGTTTACATCCAAAGATAGGGTTGCTTACCAAATCAATGGTAATACAACAATATCAAAAGAAAAGGAAATGAACAAGAAATACATTTGAGTAGGTGGATTACTTCTAGTTACTTGCTCTATCTTCAAACAACTATCCCTACTATTTTCAAAACAAACACACACATTTCCAAACATCTTACAAACATTGAAAACATTTTTAAAAAAGACAAACATCTTTGTATACATTCTTACGAACGAGAATCATTACAAAGATTGCCTAAACAATGGCCTCTTTACCAAATACTTTCAAAACACACAAAGCACAATTTCAAACAAAAGCAAGTGATCTAGCAAGTAACTAAGAGCCCATGGAAAACCATGGATGAAAAGGGTGCTAACACCTTCCCTTTTCATAATCTACCCCCCGAACTCAAGAAACAATCTCAAAGGTCTTTCCTGTGCTTTTTCACCTTTCCTTTTGGATAAAAGAAAATTCGGTGGCGACTCTTGCTAACCGCAACATTTGTGATAAAACGCAAAAACCTCAAGTCAGTTCTCCCACCGTATCACACCAATCTTCTTCATTCAGCCCTGCATACTTCATAATCCTCAGAGAGGGGATTTGGACCTCGATAGGCAAGATAACCTCCATGCCGTAAACCAGAGAATAGGGTGTTTCCCCGGTTGATGTGTGAGCTGTGGTACGATATCCGTGGAGAGCGAATGGTAGTATCTCATGCCAGTCTTTGTATGTGACTGTCATTTTCTGTATGATATTTTTAATGTTCTTATTTGCAGGTTCGACAACACCATTCATCTTTGGCCGGTAAGGGGAAGAATTGTGATGCTGGATCTTGAATAGCTCGCACAAGTCGGTGATCATAGTGTTATTGAGATTTGTACCATTGTCAGTGATGATCCTTTCCAGGATACTATACCGGCAAATGAGATTTTTCTTGATGAAACGGGTAACAACATTATTGGTAATGGAAGCGAAGTAAGCTTCCTCCACCCACTTTGTAAAATAATCAATGGCCACTAAGATGAAGCAGTGTCCATTAGAGGTTGTCGGCTTGATTTCCTCAATCATATTAATCCCCCACATAGAAAATGGCGAAGGAGTTGTCAAGACATTCAGAGGAACCGGGGGTATGTGCACCTTGTCAGCATAAATCTGACACTTATGGAAATTTCGAGAGTGTTGATATCAATATGCTTTCATGGTAGACCAGTAATATCATACCCGTAGGATTTTCTTTGCCATCGTATGCCCACTGGAATGGGTGCCAAAAGTTCCTTCATGCAACTCAGCCATGATCCTTTCTGCTTCAACCTTGTCTACGCATCGAAGTAACACAGAGTCATGATTGCGTTTGTACAAAATTCCATTACTAAGGAAGAACTTAGCGGATAATCTCCTTAAGAACTTCTTGTCATTGATTGAAGCTCCTTCTGGATATTCTTGAGCCTCGAGATACTTTTTGACTTCGTGAAACCAAGGCTGGTCCACTACTTCTTCAATATTAATATCGTGACAGTGCGCTTATTCCTCCATTTGATGGTGATCTAGGGAGCCCCGTTATCCCAATAAAGTTTAAACATAGATGACATTGTGGCTAGAGAGTCTGCTAGCTGATTTTCCTCTTGCGGGAAATGCTCGAAGGTAATCTTATCAAAATGTGGTAGTAATGTCAAAACATGTTCTTTATAATGGATAAGTTTAGGGTGTTTGGTGTCCCATTCCCCTTTGATCTGACTGATAACCAAAGCTAAATCTCTGAATACATCCAAGGATTTGATCCCCGAGTCTATGGCAGCTCTGAGACCAAAGATGCATGCTTCGTATTCTACCATGTTGTTTGTACAATTGAAGCAGAGTCTTGCGGTAAAAGGAGTATGACACCCTTCCAGAGATATGATTACAACACCGATACCATTGCCAAGTGAATTGGATGCCCCATCAAAGAACAGGGTCCATCGGGATCCTTGTTCAGGTCCATCATATGGCCTGAATTCTTCATAGTTATTTATCGTCATGATGTATTCATCTGGGAATTCAAACTTCATGGGATGGTAGTATTCTACAGCTTGGTGAGCAAGGTGATCGGCTAATACACTTCCCTTTATTGCCTTCTGGGTGGTATACTGTATGTCGTACTCTGTTAGGATCATTTTCCATCTCACTATTCTCCCAGAAAGAGCAGGCTTCTCGAAGATGTATTTTATCGAATCCATTTTAGATATCAACAAAGTAGTATGAGTCAGCATATACTGTCTTAACCTACGAGCAGCCCATGCCAGAGCGCAACAATTTTTCTTAAGCAGTGAATATTTGGTTTCACAGTCGGTAAACTTTTTGCTCAGGTAATAAATAACATGCTATTTTCGGCCAGACTCGTCATGTTGCCCCAATACACACCTCATTAAGTTTTCTAAAACAGTCAGATACATGATCAATAGTCTTCCCTCGACTGGTAGCATCAACACATGAGGCTCTTGTAAGTATTCTTTGATTTTTTCAAAAGCAACTTGGCACTCTTCATTCCATTTGACTACCTGATCTTTCTTCAACAATTTGAAGATTGGTTCATAAGTAGCTGTCAGGTGAGAGATGAATCTGGCAATGTAGTTCAAATGTCCCAAGAACCCTCTGACTTCCTTCTCAGTACGAGGAGCAGGCATCTCTTGTATTGCTTTAACTTTGGCAGGATCGACCTCGATACCTTTGTTGCTGACTACAAAGCCTGGGAGTTTACCAGACCATACCCCAAATATGCATTTGTTTGGATTCAACCTCAGCTTGTACTTCTTCAGTCTCTCAAATAGTTCTTATAAGTGATCAATATGCTCTTCTTCTGTTTGAGATCTGGATATCATGTCGTCTACATAGACCTCTATTCCGTGATGTATCTTGTCATAAAATATAGCTACCATGGCATGCTAATAGGTTGCCTCATCATTCTTCAGTCCAAATGGCATCACCTTATAGCAGAAAGTGCCCCACTACGTGACAAGCGTTGTTTTCTCCATGTCCTCATGCGCCATTTTGATTTGGTTATAACCTGAGAATCCATCCATGAAGGAAAACACTTTTGTTGTGTCGTATTGTCAACTAGAATATCAATATGGGGGAGTGGAAAATCATCCTTAGGGCTTGCCCTATTCAAATCTCTGTAGTCCATACACATTCGCACTTAGTCGTCCTTTTTGGGCACGGGAACAACATTGGCAATCCATTGGGGATAAGAGGTGACATCCAAGAATCCAGCGTTGAATTGCTTCATGACTTCTACTTTAATCTTTTCTGACATATCATGCCTCATGCGGCGAACCTTTTGTTTTACTGGCGGACAATCCTCTTTTGTAGGCAGACGATGTACCAAAATATCTGCATCGAGTCCCGACATGTCTTCATACGACCAGGCAAAGACTTCAACATAATCGTGTAACAACTAAATCAAATGCTCCTTGATACTGGGTTCCAGATTGGCACCCACCTTGACCTCTTTTTTGTCTTCTTCAGTACCAAGGTTGATTGTATCCACGGGTTCCTCGTGAGGCTGAATGGTTCTCTCTTCTTGTTGTAGTAGTCTGGAAAGTTCCCATGGTACTTCATAATCTTCCTCACCTTCGTCTTCGGCTTGGTATATTAGATTCTCAGAGTCACAAAAGGCCATAGCAGTATTGTTACCCATGGGACCTCGAATGTATGTATACCTGCATTGTGAGTGTGAGTGTGTGTAAGGGTATAGCTATCTTTGAAAGAAATAAAAATGTAAGAAGAAAAACAATGATCACAAAAGTTTGTATGCGGAAACGTCCATGATTCATTTATGTCATATGAAAATGAGATAATAACCCTTACAAATGGACCATTGTGCCTCGGATAATACACAAGGTTTTAAGAGTGCGAATTGTTTTAATATTACAGATCCAACAAAATGTAAAGACAAATTATTATGGCATAAAAGTGGTCGGGACAAAATCTCTAGCCTCCCAGTTGTTAAGCCCTCCACTGAAAGTCGGGAATATCTAATCCTCCAAGTCATAGATATCTTCATCTCCTTCTACGACGTTGACCTCGCGGTTGCTGATCTTCAGGGGTGGTCCTCCGGCGCGAGCGCGGCGTACAACCTTCTGAGCACTTGAAGTGAAACCAAGGCCAACCTTGTCAGACTTATACGGGATATCCAGGAGTTGTCCCCAGATAGTGCACCTGCCTTCTTCTACCACTACTTTGGCATCCTTCAGAGATGACATCCGGAGTGGAGGCTTTGTAATCTTGGGAACAACCTAGGTTACCGCCACATCCTGCGGAACCTCTTCAAAGTGTTGAAATGGAGTTTCAATAAATTCACCATCTAATTCCATATATCTAAAGGAATTGAGATGGTTGATCATATACTCTTCTTCTCCATGAACGGTGATAATCTTCCCTTGAATCAGATATTTCAGCATTTAGTGCAACATAGAAGTGACAGCGCCAGCATTGTGAATCCATGGTCGGCCTAGCAAGCAAGAATATGAGGGACAGATATCCATTACGTAAAAAGTTGAATCAAAAGTTTGTGTTCCAACTTTTATGGGAATGTCTACTTCCCCATGTACCATCCTTTTTGAGCCGTCAAAAGCCCTTACTACTATGTTACTTGGCTTCAATGTCAATCCCTCACAGTCAAGCCTATCAAGAGCTTTTTAAGGCAATACGTTCAGAGATGAGCCAGTGTCCACCAAAACATGGGCACAAGGTTGTGCCCCTACATTCAACTGAGACATGCAATGATGCTTCCTTCCCCTTGGCGTTAGATCAGCATCTAAAAAACCTAGACCATTATCTGCAGTTAGGCTGGCTACGCAGTCTTGAAACTGATCGGCAGATGTCTCTTGGGGTACATGGGCTGTTTTCAGGAATTTTACCAAGGCTTTTGCATGCGCCTCGGAACATAGTAGTAATGCCAGCATGGAAATTTTAGAGGGGGTTTTCCCCAGTTGTTCAAATACACCGTAGTCGCTTCTTTTTATGATCTTCAGAATTTCCTCCATCTCTTTTCGGGAGGTCTCAGGGATAGCTAATGATTGTGTCTTCGTCTTGACAGACTCAACCAGAACACTTTTTCCTCAAGTCTCAGTTAATTTGGCAGCATGAGTGTTGGTAGGAATGATAACAGGGGTTGTAACAGCTTTGTCAGTTGGAGTATTGTTGGAGATAATTGTAGGACTGGGAATATCCTTCAGAGGAGCAATAGTAGGAATGATTACGGGTCCAAAAACTGCTTTTGGTAGAGCAATTTCTAGAGAGAATATCCTTCTGCTTCGGGTAATCTTGCTAGTTCCTGCAATATTACTGATGTCAGAGCTGACTTTCTCGGAGCTTGAATCTTCGGCGGCTGGGAAGTCCTGCTTGATACCATGGTAGTAAACATCCCCTCCATAATGCCATAGTATGGTTTTGTCTAACGAATATGGGACTGGTCCCAGCATTGTAATTATTAAAGGAGTTGCTTTTGGAACTAATGTAATTCTAACGGGTCTTTTGGTGGAGAACCTGGAAGAATTGGCGGAAATGGTAATGATAGAAACATCTTCAAAAGGAACAGGTGGAACAAAAGTCTTCTCGAATAAAATTTCTTTGTTATCCATTAGGCACTGAACGCCTATTTTCAACAAAGGACAGCTGGTTGGTGAGGACAAACAGAAATGGAAAACTTCATCACATCCCAGGAACACACCGACATTCAACAAGTTCATTTTAGTAGTCAGAAGTGGGGTCTTAAGTTCATCAACTGAAGTAACAAACATTTCTTCTTAAATGGCATTGGTATTATGGCCATGTCTGGGCATAGGGGCAGAAATGACATTTGGCTTTTAGGGCGCATCGAATTCAATCTCTTTTGCTTCAATGAGGTCTTGTATTTTGTTCTCTAGAGTCCAACAGTTATTAGTGTCATGGCCGAGACTTTCAGAGTGATATGTGCAACAGGCATTGGGATGATAGTGAGGAGATGTTGTGTTGGGGTTTTTTGGAGCTTCTTTCAAGGTCACCAAATTGGATCTTGGTAGATGCGGTAATACCTGAGATAGGGTCATGTTAATTCTGGTGAATTATATGACTGGCCTTTCCATCCTTGGTTGGTTATTTCTTTGCTGACCAGGCTCTAGTTTAGGAATCATAAAAACCCCCACCATTGGTCGGCGTTCAGCCCTATCATGATTTCTCTGAGGATAAACAGCAGCCACTTCTTTCTTTCCGATGAAAGTCTTCCTAACAGCTGCAGAAGAGGATGTATCTTTCTGAATCTTTCCACTCTTTATACCGACTTCTACCCTTTCTCCGGTCAATATTAGTTTAGAAAAACCTGCAGATGAACTTCCAATTAAATGATTGAAGAAGGGACCAGACAAGGTTCCTAAGAACATGTCTACCAATTCTCTCTCAGATAGAGGGGGTTAACTCTTATGGCTAAATCTCTCCATTTTTACGCCTAGTCCTTGAAACCTTCATTGGACACCATGGTCATACTCTAGAGTTGAGTACGGGTAGGTGCAAGATCAGCACTGTATTGGTATTTTTTGTAGAAGGTTGCAGCAAGATCTTCCCAGTTGTGAACATTGGCTCTTTCTAGTTGGTAAAACCAGTCAAGTTGAGTTCCAGATAGACTATCTTGGAAGAAGTATACCCATAAGTCTTTGTCAGTGGTATGGGGCTGGATTTTCCTTACATAGGATCGGAGATGCATTTTTGGACATGAGACTCCGTCATACTTGGCGAACACAGGTGCTTTAAATTTCGAAGGAATGACAATCCCCGATAATAACCCCAATTCCTCAAAGTCCAAGCCAGGCACTTTTTGGATTTCCATCGCACTCAACCGCTCTTCGAGATGTTTATACTTGTCACCAACTGGAGGGTATTGTTCTTCAGATTAGTCTTCTTCTTCCTCTTCCTCTTTTGATTCTGACGGGACAACTGTTTCCTTGCATTTCCCGTCTTGATTGTCTCTCTCACCGGATGTCTTAGCAAAATCTAAGGTCCTTCTTGTCTGCCCATGAAATCTTCTTCCCATGTTTAAGACTCCGGTTACCTTCTTTGTCTTCTTTTTCTTCTCCTCAGCTAGCAAAGTCTTCAACTCTTCTTGTCCTTTGGCTAGGGTCAAGAGCAATTGTTGAAACTGTGTATTCTGAGCTTGGAGGTCCTTCACTGTTTGCTCGAGATCCATCTTACTGAAATAAACAGTAGAGAGATGAGGAGGATTGTTGCGAAAGACATGCTTATGTTATGATGAATGGTATATGCATATGTAATGATTTCAAGGATTTCAAATATTCAAATTTGTTTTAGACAAAAAGGAAACACGTGTTATATTAATAAGTTAAAGATTGAGTACATCAATGCCTTTTTGGGCAAAATAATACAAAAACTCTAAGATAAAAAGGTAGTTCACATCCTCTTTGGTGCGGTGTAGGCATTCAGAGTCTGCTCCTCATGAAGTAGCCTCGTGAGTTCCAAAACCTTCTTCTTGCTTGCATAGAATTGGGCTTCGAAAGTATCTCGCTCCCCCTTGAGTTATATCCAATCCCTTTGTAGGTCTTTAAGAGAGGTGGGCATATCAGGATGTAGGATAGTGTATGGAACATCTCCCTCCATGACAGGCTCAATGATTACCGGGAGAATGAAGGGGTAAGGCATCATAAGACTCTGAGCACGATTTCATACCCATTTGAGGTAAGGCTCAAGAGGGATGGAATTCTTGTGCCCCAATGTCCTTCTATCCACCTTGTTTAACATCCTCCAAGCTCAGATAAATCTCTGGCGAAGACCTAGATCGTCGTTGTCGTAGTCAAATACCAAACCTTAAATCAGCATCTCGTGCGGGCCATCCCTTCGGGCGTAACCAAACTGTATTAAGGCTAAGCATGGGTTGTAGGTGATACCTCCCCTAATTCCAAGTAAAGGGACATTATGGGATTCTCCACAACGGTCGACAATGATAACATTCTCTTTGGATCGGGAGCACCAATGAATGTCCGAATGTTTGAGGGTCATCAACCTTTGTGACCACCTTGATCCTTTCTCATTCTTTAATACAGATTGGGGAAGATGAGAAATAAACCACCTTGCTAAGAGAGGAGTGCAATACATAAGGACACCTTTTTTCCTCATTGTGCGAGTGGGAAAAGAGTGTAGGATATCTCCTAGCAATGTAGGCACCGGGTTGCGAGATATGAAGATTTTAACGGTGTTGACATCTATGAGTTAGTTAGGATTTGGAAACAAAACCATCCCATAGATGAGTATAGCCATAATTTCCTCAAAGGCTTGCAAATCTAAGGAGTTCCAATAACTTTGGGCTTTCTCGAACAAGAACTTTGCTAAAAAACCTTTGACACCCTCCTTGTTTCCCAATGAGTTATGATATCAGATGAGTCCAAGTGTAGAACTTGAGCAATCTCTTCTGACTTTGTATCTCTTTCCGTACCGTTGAAAGGCAGTTGATTGAGAATGGGAATCCACAAGCGTTGGGATAATTCTTCCAAAGTAGGCACAAGATGATAGTCGGGAAATTTGAAGCAATGGTGTAAAGGATCAAAGAACTGAAAGAGCACCTTCATCCTGTCCTTGTCTGTATTGGAGGTGACCAAGTTGAGTAGGCAACCATATATCTCGGTAAATGAAGAGTTTTCAGGAATCCTTGAAGCTAGCTCCTTAAGTTGTGGAGGGATTCTTACAAGATTGACTTGAATAGTTTTTCTGCGAAGAGAATCCATATCCTACAAAACAAGAACAAAGATGAATCCAAAAATACTTGAAATGGTTAGTGGATGTATATGATGTCCATGATGTTCATGATGTTATGTACAAGTATGCATATACAAACAAAACAAAAAAATCCTTAGGTTTAGGCTTGGATGGAGTTTTATAGGTAAGTACCCTCTTGAAGTTTTGTTGGCTTAAACCTGTCCTAGTAATAGTAACCAGGTTTTAAGGAGTTCAATATCACTGGTTTGTTTCCTCGGTTATTGTTTCAGCACAAGCCTCTTTAATGGCGACCGAAATATCCTAAGAAACCAAACCTCAATGAGTGTAGTATCGAGTGTCTACCAACTTCGGACTACACCAAAGCCGGTTATATCACTATATCCTAAAGGCCAAGTTGGTCAAGTAAATGTTCTAAAAGTTCATTAGTGCTTTATGACATCACTCAGTGGCCCTGTATTCTCTTTGATTAACTCAAAGGCTACCAGTACCCACAAATATGTCGCACTAACGTAGCTATTGCTTAGACCATGTCTGTATACCCGCATAGTTTCCACAACATATTGCTACTTACCTATAATGTATCTCAAATCTGGGTAGAGGATTCAAACCCAAACAAAGAACCATAATGTGAAGCATACAAGTCAAACAATGTAAGCAAGTAAATGTGATCTAACCCTAAGGTAACCCCACTTTTTTAGAATTTTCCCTAGCAGAGTCGCCAATTCTGTGATACGGTGGGAGAACTGACTTGAGGGTTTTGCGTTTGATTGCAAATGTTGCAGTTAGCAAGAGTCTCCACCGACTTTTCTTTTATCCAAAAGTAAAGGTGAAAAAGCACAGGAAATACCTTTGAGTTGTTTCTTGAGTTAGGGGGGTAGATTATGGAAAGGGAAGGTATTAGCACCCTTTTCATCCATGGTTATCCATGGGCTCTTAGTTACTTTCTAGATCACTTGCTTTTGTTTGAAATTATGCTTTGTGTGTTTTTTTGAAAGTATTTTGTAAAGAGGCCATCATTTAGGCAATCTTTGTAATGATTCTCGTTCGTAAGAATGTATATAAAGATGTTGATCTTTTGAAAATGTTTTCAAGTTTTGTAAGATGTTTTGAAATGTGTAGGTGTTTATTTTGAAAATAGCAAGGATGCTTTGTTTGAAATTGAGAAAGTAATTAGGAGCAATCTAACTACCCAAATGTCTTTCTTGTTCATTTTCTTTTCCTTTGACATTGTTGTCTTACCAATGACTTGGTAAGCAACCCTATCTTTGGATGTAAACTGGACGGGCGTGGGTCATCGTATAACCATGATTAGCAATGTTGCAAGGTATCTTAGAATTCTTTTTTAGGGACTAAGATCATTTATAAGGCAACTTTAGATAGCGTCATCGAGGGACTATGATATTGTATTTTCTTGTTTTTGCTAAGATACCTTACGTGCGTAATATGGCCATTTTGTATAAGGCAACCAATGGGGGTAACCCTAGGGGTTCTTGTGTGCAAGTGTATTGTTTTCATGCTTGATTTTTGTCTTGAATTAGGTTTTTCTATTTGATTGATTTTGTTCTTTCCATACAAACCCTAATTACTAGCATTTGTATATAAAGCGATAAATTACGGAATTTAAAGTTACTATGCTATTAAAATACTTGTGGGAGGGGGGTATACAATTTGTGAATAGGGATTGCAATAATATAAACCTAATTAATCTATTACAACCAAATTGAATAAATGTACAAAGATTGAAATAGATAAATGTACAAAAATAAATATGCAAGAATGTAAATGCAAAGAAAATGAATCTTTTTGTTTAATTTTTTATAAGAAAAGTTTTTTTTGTTTAACCTAATTAATTAAAAGAAAATATTTAATTAAAATAATAAAAGTAAACCTAATTTAATAAGAAAAGATTTTAAATAAAACTCTAAGTCTATTAATTGATTAAAATAAATTAAGTTTAAGAAAAATATTTTTTTTTGTATTTTTGTCGTAAAAATGATATATAGTGTTGTAAAATATTTTTGGCCTTTTTTTATATTAAAATAAATATATTTTAATTAGTGTAAAAGAAAATAAATAAGAACCTAGTTTTAAGTTAAATTTATAAAACTAGTTAGTAAAAAATAAATAAAGTATAGTTAAATAAAATATTTTTTGTGAGAAAAATAAAATAAACTAAGTTAAAATAAAAATCTAATTTTTCATATTTTTTTATGATTTTTTAATATTTTAGAAAACATATTTAATAAGAAAAAAATGAAATAAATAAATAAATAAAAACAAATGGGCCAGGGGGTGCATGCAGTAGGCAGGGGTGGATTAGCTAGCAAAAAAAAACAAAGCCAGGCCCAAAGGGCCCAGCGCCTGCAAAAATGTTAGAAAATCAGAAAACATGAAAAGAAAAGGCAAAAGGGTACCACTGGGGCTCGAACCCAGGTCCCTAAGGTTAACAGACGCACGCTTTACCACTGGGGTGGCTATACATTCATTTATATAAACAAAACGATAAATATGTAAGGTAAATCAAGTCTTGATGACTTCATCTTCAACCTCCAACCGGTGTACCTGTAACTTCTTCATTTCTCAACAAAAATGGAAGATGACAAAATAAAAGTTGTTGCATTCTTCCTCACGAATCTAACCATGTAAATAACTAAAGCTAAAAGTCAAAGATAAATGAGAATTTCTCTGGCCCTAATTTGAACCCTAAAAATTTCAGAAACTTCAACTCTAAAATTCTCTAAGCTCAGGCCATGTAAATGCAAACTATGGATATGTACAACTTCGTGGAAATAAGGACTACATTTTATCTTCACAAACTCAAGCCTAACAATGCCTAAGTAATGAAATAGAAGTTCAAGAAAAATACCTAAAAACTGGAAATCGTGAAATGTATTTGAGCTTGTTTCAGGCAGTGTTGATGATCAAGTTAGCTTCCTTGGACCTCTAGGAAGCTAATGCAATGGTTGGCTTGAGCTCAGGATGGCTGGAATGGTCTGGAGAAGTCCAACTGTGATGCTCTGTTTTTGGTTATGGAAGACAGGGAAAATGGTGTTACAGAAGTGAAACAGGTACAGGGATGAGTTACTCTTGATGCAAGGAAGCTTTAGAAACTAAAAGGCCAAGAAACGCACGAGGGAAATGTGAGTTTGAGGTTCAAGGTCAGAAACTGTGCAACAATGGAGTTTTTGGGCAATTTCTGATTTGAGAGAGTTTTGGTGTATTTTAGGGTGTTCAAAACTCGTGTTCTAGCTCACAAATAGTGCTTTTATTTATAAGCAACAAGTTTGGAGACTTGTTGTTGATCAAAATTTGAATTTGCATCCTTAAGCTAAACATGTGATTTTTTGAGAAAATAAGTTTCAATGTCTTGTGTACTTGCTAAGATAGAGTGGTTATGCTTTAAACACACTTGGTTCTGACTTTGTAGATGAAGTGTGATCAGAGGGAACAAGTTAGAGGCTCAAGAGTGGACTTTATGCATAAAGCTTGCTTTACAAGAATGGTATTGTTAACTTTCTTCCCAAAATGGAAATGTGAATTGGATAAAGCTTAAACCACTTGGATTATAGCTCAAAAGTTTGTGTAATCTATTAATTATGGAGTAACAAACAAGTTTGAGACCTGCAAAGCAAAGATTATGCATCCTAACATTGATTTGCATTTGTGTTCATCATGAAAATGACCTATAATTCAAGTGACAAAACACCAACTTCATCTCTTTGATTCCCCCTACTAAAGAATGATCTCAAGGAGTTCTTGGACATTTTGGAAAGCTTGAAATATGCTCTACAACTCATTTTTGAATTGCTTTTGAATATTCCCCTTGGAACTATGTGAAAATTTGCCATGATGTTAGGTCAAAAATCTGTCTAACTAGAGCAAAATTTCACTAAGTCTTTTTTAGTTCTTGAGCATGTATTCACAAAATTATAACTTGAGATCCAAGAACTTTTAGGAGAAGTTGTGTGAAGAAAAGTTGTAGATTTCATGGAGATCTACAAATTTCATGTTAGAAGTTTCCTTTTAATCATCTTGCATCATGGTGAAAATTTGGCTCAAAGTTATGAAAAAACATGAAATTTCCAACACTTAGAAAAATTTCTATGTTTAGAAATTTTGACTTTTCAAAATAAAATCTTGACTTTTTGATTTATTGATGAATAAGTTTCATATTTTGACATGTTTTGATGAATTATGATTTTTGGCACTTGAATTTGACCAAAAAGTCAAAGTTTGAGTTTTCAGTATACAGTTGACTTTTGATCAGTTGACTGCAAAATTCATATGTTGGATTTGCAATGTTTTGAATCATGTCATTAGGAAAAAATGATGCAATTTGACTATTGAGATCATGCCTTAAACCAATTGACCATTTGCTAGGTCAAAAATCAGAAATTGCCCTTTCCCAGTCAAAACCCTAATTTTGACCATTTTGCCCTTTTGGAGATTTGATCAAATTTCCTGAGGAATTATGGTCCAAACTTGATCAAATGATACATATGGGTTTAAAGTGTTGATGTGGATCAAAAATTATGAAGTTTGACTATAAATTGGCCATGGTTGACTTTTTCCCCAACACAACTGATTTTTAGGTCAACTGCTCAATTGACTGAGCAAAAATGTGATCCAAGGCTTGAAATTGGACATGAGTAATCTTATGGGTCCACAATGGTCCATGAAAGTCATATGAAGCATTGATAGTTCAAAAATCCTTGTGCAAACTCAAACCCTAATTTTGGTCATCAGTGCCTAAGGAGGTGTCTTGAGCTGATCAAACCCTAGTGCAGTCTTGAGCCCAAGGATATCTTGTGAGAAAATTCTTGATAAGTGAAAGGGCAAATTTTGGGGTACAACAAACCCTAATTAGTAATTTTTGACTTTTGATGAATTAGGAGCATTTCTTGAAGAATCATGATCAAAACTTGATCAAATGATGGATATCACTTCAAAGTGTTGATGTTGACCAAAAATATTAAAGTTTGACTGTGTATAGGCCACAATTGACTTTTGACCTAGCATAGTTGATTTTCAAGCATTTGACAAATTGACTGAGCAAACTTGTTGTGCAAGGCATGAAATTTGGCATGGATACTCTTAAGGACATATTGGGACCATGGCAAACATTTGAGACCCATGGAGCTCACACATCTTGATGAAAACTGAAACCCTAGTTAGAGGTTCATTGCCTTATGAGGAAAATTTGTCTGGTCAATTCTTAGTTATCCTAGGGAAAGTTGGGGACCTCAATGGGCATGTGTTGAATAAAATGAGAGGGAAATTTTTTGGGTAAAACACAAAGCCTTATGGTAAGCAGCATTATCTCGACTATCCTCATCATAGATCCTACACTTGTTAACCAGCTCATAAAATCGAGTAATTTGTTGATAACCTATAGCCTTCTTGATCTCGGGCCCCAAACCATTCACAAACTTAAGATGCTTAGATCTTTCAGCATTAGTAGTGTTGTAATGAGGACAAAACTTAATCAACTCCTCAAACTCTATAGCATACTTAGCCATGGTTCCACTAACATGCTTCAGCTCAAGAAACTCAATCTCCTTTTTCCCATGCACATTCTCTGGAAAATACTTCTCCATAAATGCATTTCTGAAAAGTTCCCAAGTAACCTCAACCCCATCTTCATCAAATCTCTAAACAATGTTGTTACACCAATCCTCAGCTTCCTTCTTAAGCATATGGGTGTATAACTGCACCTTCTGAGTATTTGAACAATTCATGGCCCGAAAGATCTTCTCAATTTCTTTCAGCCAAATCTGTTCCTTGTCGTGTTCATGAGCTCCCTCAAAGATTGGAAAATTGTTCCTCTAGAACTTCCCAAAAGCATGTAATTCATCAACATCTCTATTTCCAGAATTCACATTCAAGGTCTTCCCAATTGCATTAGCCAACAATGGCAATGCCTCAACAATAGCATCATCATTCCTTCCTGCAACCATCGTCTTGAGACTCCAAACAACCAAACAACCAATAACACTCATCAGACAAATAATATCGATTGTATATATGACACATATCATATACAAAAGGAAATAAACACATTAATAACCTGGCCAACTGACCGACCATGCTCTGATACCACTAATGTAACACCCCCTAAACCCCAGACAAATATATGGCATAATCAGAATAAATTAACATGCATATCAGATGAAGGCGTCAGATTTACTTCACGACAACAACACAATACACTGCTCATTCTTATAACATACATTTAAAATCATGTTTTGTACACTAATGCATATGCATCTTGTAGCGGAATAATTCTTATATCAAAATAATACTAATGATTGAAATTCCATACTGACTATCATATCGTAAAACATTATGAAGGGGTGAAAAACACAAGAAGGGGGGGTTGAATTGTAAAACTGGAAACTTAAAGCAAATGACAAGGTATTTTTATCCTGGTTCGTTTGATCTCAAACTACTCCAGTCCACCCGTTCAAGGTGATTTCGCCTCTCTCCAACGAGGTCTTAATTCACTATATTCAACTGAATACAAATCTGTTTTAGCAACTGCTAAAACCTTCTTGATTCAAACCACAATCCGGTTTGTCAAGGCAACACTTTCTTACAAAGGAATAATCAAATGTGTGTGAATGTTTCTACAAAAACTATATCACAACTGTGATGTTTACACAAATGAAGCTTAGAATACTAAGTTGCTAAACGCTAATGGAGTATCAGAGTTTGGTGGTTTAGCAAAACTTGTAGAGTGAAGATTATTGATCAGCTTTGTACGTGTAGAGAGTTTGGAAGCATTAGCCGTGATAATCTTCAAAGCTTGGTTTATATAGCACTTTGAGAAGATGAACGTTGAAGCAAATATTCTTGATTCAATGCTATTTACAAGCTTTCCTTTCTGAGCAGATCTTGTCTAGAATGATGCCGTTGGTATTGATTAGCTTTCAATGCACAGTACCGTTGCTTCTTCAATGCACGATCTGGCTTGGCTCATTCTGATTCTGCTTTGCTGCTGATGAACTGATTTGATTCTGTATCAGAGTATTTTACGCGCAGTTCCGTTCATCAAGCTTCAGCATGTGCAAGCGTTGATCTTCTGATCTTGACGTTCTGATTCAGCAACTTCTGATGCTGGTGCACAAACTCATATTCTGATGCTGAGAACGTGATCTTGCTTATTTTAATCAGCATATCTGCAAGTCAAAGCATAGTAATTTTAAGTAGCATATAATTCAATCATGAAATGTTTAACTACTATATCTTTTCACTTTGTTATCATCAAAACTTAATTATAGGGTACTAGATTCAAACATTGTTCTAACAATCTCCCCCTTTTTGATGATGACAAAAACTAGATATTTTAAATGAAAAATAACGTGAAAAGGTTATCAGATCTATGTATCAGAATAAGAAGTACGGAGAAGTTAGAGTTTAAGAAATACTCCCCCTGAGTTTGTTACTTCCCTTTGATATGTGTGTTCTTCAGAGTCAGATCTTTTTCTGTCTTTGAGCATCAGATTGTAAGTCTTTGACTTATCAGAAAGCAGAGCTTCAGAGCTTTTCCTGTCAGAGCTTTGCTTCGGATCAGAGTGTTAGGTTGATCAGAGCTTCATATATCAGAACTTCATATTTGATCAGAGCAACATGAGCTTCTAGTCTTCATTGTGTTCAAGAGCTTCCTTGTGCCTGTAGACTTAAAGACAAAACAGAAAAACATTTCAAGTAATAGAGAGTTAGAATGTTTGAGAGTTTCTGTCTAGTTATCCGTTATTGATTTTAAATATCATTCTTGTTCTCCCCCTTTTTGTCAGCAATCAAAAAGTGCTGGTGATGTGCTAAAATGATTTAGATCAGAAAAACTAATAACATTAAAAATAGTTCAGAATCATAGTAAAATAGCATTACAAACCATAGACAAAACATAGTCAAAAGTACATCAGAAAATAAGGAAAATATAGAGAATGTCATGCATGAAAAAAATTTCAAGGTTGTGGGGGCATGCGTGAGAACAGGCTTTCCAGCATTGCCTGAATCTTTTCAGAAGTTGCATTCTGCTTCTGAACCAAGGTGACAACAGAATCAATCTTGCTGTCCTGGACATTCATTCTAGCTTCCATCTTCTGATTATTCTCATCCATCCGCTGCTGTAGACGCAAGTCATTCAGCCTTAATTCTTCCAGAGTCTGCCTGTCCAAGGCAGCTTGAGAGCTTTCAGCAGGAGGAAGCTTCTCAGAACTTTCAGCTACATCTTCTGCTGGATTTTCTTCCTGAAGAGTCTTGTCTTCTTCTGCTGGTTCCACCTGGGCAGCTTGCTCTTTCTCAGACCACGATTCAGAGTCCAGAGGGAGCACAACTTCTTGAGGCAGTTGACTCTCAACTTCCTTCAGCAGCTTGCTAAAGTTCTGTTGAGCCTGCTCATAGTTGACGTCCTGCAGCTTGAGTGCTTCAGCACGAACCCAAACTCTGAACTGTGACCAGAGCTGATCAGAAGCAGCTGGGTCGATCATCCCGGGACAGACTTGCTTCAAGGAAGCAATCCACTGCAGCATACCTGTTTCAAAGTCCAAAATACCAGAGCCAACATCTAATTGCTTTGGTTTGGGAATGGCCAATTTGTGTCTTAAATCAGCAAGACGTTCAAGACTTGTTAAGTCAATGAATGTTTTGCTGGGGTTTTCAGAGGATTGGCTTTCAGAGGTGTGCTGGGGTGCTGTCTGTTTTGGTGGATGGTTATCAGAGTCAGAGGATATGTCTATTGGAGTGGTTGGAGTTTTTGGAGGTGTTGATTCCTCTGATGATGGTAACTGGGGTGTGATAATGGTGGTTCCACATGGCAACTGTATTGCCAGCGGTGAAGGTTGAGGTGAGTGGGGATCAGAATGATGAGGAGATGGGGTTTCATAGCGATGAAACTCTGTTGGAGGTGAGGGAGGATTATTTTCTGGTTGAGGAGGTGGAACTTCTGATTGTTCATGGATCAGAGGTTCTTCTGTGATAGGTTGTTGAGATTGTGGTTCTGGTTCTTGTTCTGGTTCTGGTTGTGGTTGAATTTCTGGTTCAGGTTGTGGAGGAGGAATATTTGGTGGTTCAGAGTGAGTTTGAACAGAAGTATGTTCACGCTCAATGTCAGCTAGCACTCTATCAAGTGCTGGTGTTGTTGAAACAGTTGGTTGTTGTTTGGTAATTTTGAGAGGAATTTTTATTCTGGTTCTTCTGAGTTGTAAGTTCTCAGAAGGGTCTTCTGGTATGTTTTCATCAATAGTGGGGATTGGAATGGAAATTCTGTGAGATGTTTGGGGTGGAGCAACAGATGTTGGAATAGTAGTTGAAATTGAAATAGGAGCAGTAGATGGATTACCTCGTTTCTTTGGAGTCTGGTGAGATGATCCTTCTGCTTTCCTCTTCTTTGACTTCTTCTGAGCCATTTCAGGTTGAACCTGACTCAGATCCTTGATCTTCAGCTTCGAACCTGCAACTTCTTCCTTGAGAGAATCTGGATACTTGGCAACCATATCAGGGTGGGATTCCATCTCAGAAAATCTTGGGAAATCACTCAGAGGCACTCTTCTTCTGGTGATGTCAGCAGTTGAAGAAGCTCTGGGTTCCTTCCTGATATTGTCTATCAGCTTCATCTTTTTGAGATTCTTAGCATTCAGCGCTTTTCCAACAGTTGGTTCAAAATTGCCCAGTACTTTAGCTTCGCTCAGATAATCTATCAGTTTATTTTCTGTCAGAATATCTGAGATGAGCCTCCCAAATGGTATCCAGTCTCTTTTCGTCCTTTCTTCTTCTCTAGTCTCTTTCACACTTGTCTTCAGATGATTGAACAGGAAGTGTGCCAAATTGATCTTCACCCTCTGATCAATAAAGTAGATCAGAAATTGCTGATCCACGTTTATATAGTCAGGAGAGCTTGTTGGCTTCCTGTGATTGAAACAGCCTAGAACAATCTTGGCCCACACTCTGAAGTGATCCTTCAGATCCTTGATTTTGCTGCTGGGAAGACCAAGAGTGAAAATGCAGTTTGCTACCACACCAATATCCGGACACCTATCAGCCATGTCCACACAACGGAATCCGCCACCACTCTGACCAATTAACCTAGCAATGAGGTCTTCAGAAATTATGATCTTCTTTCCCATAACAGAGGAGACGACTAGATGCTTATCAATCTTGGCATGAATCCAAAATTCTTTGACAAGTTCTGGGAAGGTTGGTCCAACCAATCTATCAAAGTACCTCTCCCATCTTTGAGTTTTGACTTCAGCAGTTAGGTCGAATCCATTTTCCCTCAAACTTTCGAAATCCACTATTAACTCAGAGAGAACCTCAAGATTCTTTACTGGTGTGAGAAGAGTTCTGGTAGGCGCTTGATATTGCTCAGAGGTTTCCTTCTTCTGATTTCCTGCAGAAATGCTGGAGGATGCCATTGTTCTCACACAAAAAGCTTGAGAGTGATTTGAGAAAAGCTAGGGTTTTGAAGGAGATATGCAGAAAAATTCTTAAGAGATTATGAGTAAGCGTAAAGATTAAGAATGAAGAGTAATGTGCTTAAATAGGATTTTCAAAAATTATTTTGAAAAATAAAACGTTTTTAAGAGAGAGAAAAAAAAATAATGATTGCAATTAACAAGCGTGATTACTTTTGCATTTAATGCTTGCTGATTTTGGGGGATTTGAGAAAGATACTTAAAAACGGTTACCAGACATGTGTCTCAATGCACCCAATCAGCGTTTTCCTTTCTCAGAAACGTGCACGCGTTCTGCTTCAGGTATTTGCTGATGATTGGATGACACTTGTTTGATATAGTGATCAGCACGTCTGTCCTTGAGATTAGACTCTCAGATCTTCAGACTTGCCTCTGATACAATCTGCATGTTCTAACTTTCTGAGACAAAGATTGATCAGAAGTTCACAGTAATATAATTACATTCTGACAGATAAACATATGGAATTAAAGCATTTTCATTCTGGGCATACTTTCATGCTGAGATGTTTCAGAATGAAATTAAACCTATCTTCTGAAAGGGGTTTAGTAAAGATATCAGCCCATTGATGGTCTGTATCTATAAATTTCAAGTTTAAAATGCCTTTCTGAATATAGTCCCTAATGAAATGATGTTTTATTTCTATATGCTTAGCTCTAGAATGTAAAATAGGATTCTTACTTAAGCAAATAGCAGAAGTATTATCACAAAGAATAGGAATGTTACTCTCAAAAATCTGGAAGTCTTCAAGCTGACTTTTCATCCAGAGCATCTGTGTGCTGCAACCAGCTGCTGCTATGTACTCAGCTTCTGCTGTTGACAGAGCAATAGTTGATTGCCTTTTGCTGGACCACGAGATCAGATTTTCTCCCAGAAACTGGCAGCTTCCAGAAGTACTTTTTCGTTCCACTCTGTCTCCAGCAAAATCAGCGTCGCAGTAGCCTACTAAACTGTAATCACTAGATTTTCTATAAAACAAACCCAGATTAGTAGTACCTTTCAGATACTTGAAAATTCGCTTAACAGCTGTTAAGTGAGATTCTCTAGGATCTGATTGGAATCTAGCACAAATACATACGCTGAATAAAATATCAGGTCTTGAAGCAGTCAGATAAAGGAGAGAACCAATCATACCTCTGTAGACTTTCTGTTCTACGCTTTTGCTTACCTCTTCTCTTTCCAGAATGCACGTGGGATGCATTGGAATTTTTGATGGCTTACATTCTGAGAGGTCAAATTTCTTCAGAAGATCTCTGATGTATTTGCTCTGATGAATGTAAGTTCCCTCTGGAGTTTGATTGATCTGAATTCCTAGAAAGAACTTCAGTTCCCCCATGAGGCTCATCTCAAATTCTGCCTGCATACACTTAGCAAATTTTCTTCCAAGAGAAGGATTAGTAGAACCAAAGATTATATCATCAACATAAATCTGACAGACTAAAATGTCACTCTTAACTGTTTTACAGAATAGAGTGGTGTCCACTTTCCCTCTGGTGAACTCATTTTCAAGCAGAAAGTTACTTAGCCTTTCATACCAAGCTCTGGGAGCTTGTTTCAGACCATACAGTGACTTTTTCAGTTTGAAAACATGTTCTGGATGTTTGGTATTTTCAAAACCTGGGGGTTGGTGAACATACACTTCTTCTTCTATATAACCATTTAAGAATGCACTTTTGACATCCATCTGATACAGAGTGATGCCTCTATTAACAGCAAATGAGATTAAAAGTCTGATAGATTCTAACCTGGCGACTGGAGCAAAGGTTTCTGTATAGTCTATCCCCTCTTGCTGACTATAACCTTGTGCAACCAGTCGTGCCTTGTTTCTGACGACTTCACCTTGTTCATTGAGCTTGTTTCTGAACACCCATCTTGTTCCAATGACGTTGAATCCTTTTGGTCTTGGAACGAGATCCCAAACGTCGTTTCTGGTGAACTGATTCAGCTCTTCTTGCATTGCCAGAATCCAGTCATTATCCAGAAGTGCTTCATCAATGGAAGAAGGTTCAATCAGAGACACAAGTCCCATCAGAGTTTCTTCAGAGTTTCTGAGGCTTGCTCTTGTTCTGATTGGATCTTCCTTTCTTCCTAGAATGGATTCTTCTGGGTGATCCAAACTGCTTCTGGGTACTCTCTTCTGAGGTTGATCAGCAGCAGTTGTAGGATTTCTAGCATTGCTTCTTTCAGACGTTGAAGGAATGTCTGTGTTGAGAGCTTCTGATGACTTGTCTTCAGAACCTGCAAATTCAATTTCTATACCTGCAAGATTTTCATTCTGCTTTGACTTTTCAGAGTCAAGCTTGTCATCAAAACGAACACTGATTGATTCTTCCACAATCTGTGTTTCTGTATTGTATACTCTGTACCCTCTTGAGCGTTCAGAGTATCCTAACATAATACACTTCTGTGCCTTAGAATCAAACTTGTTCAAATAATTCTTAGTATTTAACATATAGCAAGTACATCCAAATGGATGAAAATACGAAATGTTGGGCTTTCTGTTCTTCCACAATTCATATGGAGTCTTTTCCAGAATAGGTCTTATTGAGATTCTATTCTGAATGTAGCACGCTGTGTTTATTGCCTCTGCCCAGAAAGTCTTAGCAACGTTTGTCTCGTTGATCATGGTTCTGGCCATTTCTTGCAATGTTCTGTTCTTTCGTTCTACAACTCCATTTTGTTGGGGAGTTCTAGGACAAGAGAAATCATGCAGAATGCCTTTGTCATTAAAGAATGACTCAAAATCTTTATTTTCAAATTCTCCACCATGATCACTTCTGACTTTAACGATTCTAAGATCTTTTTCATTCTGAACTTGGTTGCAGAAGGTAACAAACACAGAGTGTGACTCGTCCTTGTGTCTTAAGAACTTTACCCATGTCCATCTGCTATAGTCATCTACGATTACTAACCCATACTTCTTGCCACTGACAGAAGCAGTCTTAACTGGTCCAAATAAGTCAATGTGCAGAAGTTCTAATGGCTTAGAGGTAGAAACAACATTTTTGGATTTAAAAGATGGTTTTGCAAATTTGCCTTTCTGACATGCTTCACACAGAGCATCTGAATTGAACTTCAAATTTGGAAGTCCTCTGACCAGATTGAGTTTGTTAATCTGAGATATTCTTCTCATACTAACATGCCCCAATCTTCTGTGCCAGATCCACTGCTCGTTGTTAACAGACAGAAGACATTTTACGTTCTGACTCTTAAGTTCAGAAAGTTTGATTTTGTAAATGTTGTTTTTCCTCTTACCATTAAATAGGATAGTCCCATCTTTCTGACTAACAGCTTTACATGATTTTTGATTAAAGATTATATCATAACCGTTATCACTTAATTGACTTATGGATAACAGGTTATGCATCAATCCATCAACAAGCAGAACATTATTAATAGAGGGAAGATTTCCGTTACCTACAGTTCCAGAGCCAATTATCTTTCCCCTCTGATTGCCTCCAAAGCCAACGTGGCCTCCAGGCTTAAGTTCCAGGCTTTGGAACATATGCCTTCTTCCCGTCATGTGACGTGAGCAGCCAGAGTCCAGGTACCATGACTGGTGTTTCTGACTTGCTGCTAAAGATATCTGCAACATGTATTATTTTATCCTTAGGTACCCAGATCTTCTTGGGTCCTGTTTTGTTAGTTTTACCAAAACTCTGATTGAATTTTGGTTTCACAAAGTGATTGCTACTAGTATATTTGATGTCATGTGTGTGACCATACATAAAGTGTGAATTTAGAGGAGTGTACTTAATTGTTAAATCCATGACATTTTTAGGTGTAGGAACCTTACCTAGGTATCCTATTCCTTTCCTGCCGTTTCCGCTAACTCCATAGATCATTGAAGCCATTCTGCTTCTATCTATGCTTTTAGCAAGGAACTTCTGGAAACTATGATCATACTCCTTGATGATCTCATCAGCGTTGCTGGGAGTTTCAGCAATTGGTTCCTTCTGAGAGTTTTGTAAAGAGTTTTCTAATTTTAAAATTTTATCTCTCAGCTCAGAGTTTTCCAATCTGAGACTCTCAGACTTATTAGAGTCAGATTCAAGAGTCCTTTTCAGGTCTCTGAATTTAGCTCTAATCTGCTGATATCGTTCCAGAATTTCATTTAGGCTTTCAGCAAGTTCAGCCTTTGTAAAATTAACAGCGAAGTTAGGGAATACCTCTTCTGTGTCTGATTCTGAGTCTGAGTCAGAAGCTTCACTGTCATCTTGAATGTTAGCCATAAGCGCTAAGTTCGCCCGTTCATCATCTGATTCTGAGTCAGCTTCAGACGAGTCAGAGTCATCCCATGTGGCCATGAGACTTTTCTTCTTCTCTCTTCCAAACTTCCTTTTTGGCTTTTCCCTCTGAAGCTTTGGACAGTCACTCTTGTAGTGACCTTGCTCATTGCACTCGTAGCAGATGATGTCTTTTGTATTTGGCTTCTTGCTACCTGAGGAGCCTTCAGATCTTCTGTATCCAGAGGAAGAATCTGTCCTTCTGTGTCTGGAAGAAGACTCGTTATGATCAGATCTTCTGGGATTCCTGAACTTCTTTTGTCTTTGCTTCCACAGTTGGTTTACTCTTCTGGAGAGAAGAGAAAGCTCGTCTTCTTCTGATGAGGATCCATCAGATGTTTCTTCAACTGCCTGCAAAACTTTAGATTCAGATTTTCTGTTAGATTTCAAAGCTATAGGCTTACCTTGCTTCTGAGGCTCGTCAGCTTCCAGCTCTATCTCATGACTTCTGAGGGAGCTTATAAGTTCCTCCAGAGTGATTTTGTTGAGATCTTTCGCCAGCTTCAGAGCAGTAACCATAGGCCTCCACTGCTTGGGTAAACTTCTGATTATCTTCTTGACATGGTCAGCAGTAGAGTACCCCTTGTCCAGAACTTTGAGACCAGCTACCAGAATCTGGAATCTAGAGAACATAGTTTCAATGGATTCAGATTCTTCCATTTTAAACGCCTCATACTTCTGAATGAGCGCCAGAGCCTTTGTTTCCTTGACTTGAACGTTGCCCTCATGCGTCATTCTGAGAGAATCAAAGATGTTCTTAGCTGTGTCTCTGTTGGAGATCTTCTCATACTCAGTATAGGAGATAGCACTGAGAAGGATGGTTCTGGCCTTATGGTGATTCTTGAAATCACGCTTTTGTTGATCAGTCATTGATTTTCTATCAATCTTCTGACCAGTTGCATTAACAGGGTGCGTGTATCCATCTGTCACCATATCCCACAGATCAGCATCATGTGCTAGAAAGAAGCTTTCAATTCTGTCTTTCCAGTAGTCAAAGTTTTCTCCATCAAAGACTGGAGGTTTGCCGCTGAATCTGTCTCTATCCTCATTGTTGTCATTGCTGAAATGAGAGTTGTTTCCTGCCATAGTGTTTTTCTGATGCTGGATCTTTTACTGACACGGTTAAGTGTTTTAGCTCAGAACCAGGCGCTCTGATGCCAATTGAAGGGGTGAAAAACACAAGAAGGGGGGGTTGAATTGTAAAACTGGAAACTTAAAGCAAATGACAAGGTATTTTTATCCTGGTTCGTTTAATCTCAAACTACTCCAGTCCTCCCGTTCAAGGTGATTTCGCCTCTCTCCAACGAGGTCTTAATTCACTATATTCAACTGAATACAAATCTGTTTTAGCAACTGCTAAAACCTTCTTGATTCAAACCACAATCCGGTTTGTCAAGGCAACACTTTCTTACAAAGGAATAATCAAATGTGTGTGAATGTTTCTACAAAAACTATATCACAACTGTGATGTTTACACAAATGAAGCTTAGAATACTAAGTTGCTAAACGCTAATGGAGTATCAGAGTTTGGTGGTTTAGCAAAACTTGTAGAGTGAAGATTATTGATCAGCTTTGTACGTGTAGAGAGTTTGGAAGCATTAGCCGTGATAATCTTCAAAGCTTGGTTTATATAGCACTTTGAGAAGATGAACGTTGAAGCAAATATTCTTGATTCAATGCTATTTACAAGCTTTCCTTTCTGAGCAGATCTTGTCTAGAATGATGCCGTTGGTATTGATTAGCTTTCAATGCACAGTACCGTTGCTTCTTCAATGCACGATCTGGCTTGGCTCATTCTGATTCTGCTTTGCTGCTGATGAACTGATTTGATTCTGTATCAGAGTATTTTACGCGCAGTTCCGTTCATCAAGCTTCAGCATGTGCAAGCGTTGATCTTCTGATCTTGACGTTCTGATTCAGCAACTTCTGATGCTGGTGCACAAACTCATATTCTGATGCTGAGAACGTGATCTTGCTTATTTTAATCAGCATATCTGCAAGTCAGAGCATAGTAATTTTAAGTAGCATATAATTCAATCATGAAATGTTTAACTACTATATCTTTTCACTTTGTTATCATCAAAACTTAATTATAGGGTACTAGATTCAAACATTGTTCTAACACATTAGGCACTAAAGGCCACCATCACATAATCTTGAATACAACATAAATATCTAGAGAGTATAACAAATATCTCTCAAAACAAAACATGAATATAAAAGTATAACATGAATCCAAATGTTCCCCGTGTTACATGACCAGAGCATGACTCACTACTTAAATAAAGGTAAAAAAAGAATTAGCTCCTCTGACTAATCCTCACTATGAGCACGACCTCTATCCTTGGTACCTGAACAATGTCATATAAACCATCATTCCAACAGAAGGGTGAGAAATCATATCATTATAGAAATATATAATAATAAGTAATGCATAACAAACATACATCAAATGAATTCATCACACTTCACATAATCAGGTATTCAATATACTTCAACACAATTCACATGATTTCATATACAACATTTCTCAATGATTCAAGATTCAAAGATAATCAATCACAAATACCACAAATGTAACATTCACACCAATATCACATATTGCACATCAATTCAACATTTCACATTGATACATGTGACTCCAATGCGACTCAATGCAATATACATGTGGTACCAACTGTTATCCTTACAGGTCCTACCAGTTCCATCTCTTAGACATATAACCACCAAAAAGTCCATTCTCTAAACTTCAAACTAGTCCTCTAGGTTTGGGACAAGTCAATAATCTGCACGGAATTACCAAACACTGCCTCTTAACAACTCATGATTCATGTGCAATCTCAAAATAAATATGCAATTAAGACCATCTCCATATCTTAATCATACAAGCATATCTCACATAATTCAACATGTCTGAATTAACTTCACCAAATTGCGCAACATACATATTTCATGTCATCAATCACACACAATGCATTCTCATAGTATTAATCATCTCAACACATCATTATAACATGTAGAAAATAATTCTAAACCATGTTATCTTCAATCAACATAAATTCCCAACAATTACATACACAAAATCAAGTATCATATTTTCATCGAAAAGTGCATCAAAACCAATCCAAAACACATAATTAAATTCCACAAAATTCATGATAATTCATGATAAATCATATACATCCATGATCTAAAATAGTTCCAGAAGATAATAAAATTTTCATTTTATACTGCGCTAAGCGGCACCTACGGCGCTAAGCGGCCTCACGAAAAACCAGGAAAAAAATCTGTTACAGAGAACTTGTGTTTTGCTACAAATTTGTCCATCCAAATCTCATTCAATCATATATGTTTCACCAATTAAATATATTATAACCTATATCTATATAGCATCAATCACAAACATCAAAACATGATTTCCAACATCAATTTCATGATTTCACATTTAAACCCTAACATGTCAAAATCTAGAAATTTAAGAACAAATCCCTAATTCATGCTTACTATCCATCACATACCATTATATACACCCATAAATAAATGAATACCCACCCTTACCTTGGATGTAGATACTCTAGGGTTTTATCCTCTTCTCTTCTCCTTTTCTCCCTTTTCCTCTTTCTTCTCTTCTCTTGTTTTCTTCACTTTCTCTTTCTATTTCTATATTTCCTTATTTTGTTTAAATCTTACTAACTCTAAATGAGCTTAACTCCATTCACACACTCTAATTTAACATAAGGACCAAATGTGTATTTTTCTATTCTCACACTCAATAACACAATAACATACAATATACACTTATTACAGTTAAACTAATTATACACATAATCACACAAAATCAAATAGTAAAAATAATCATCAAACCAAATAACAATTAATATGATAATTAAATAATAAAATAATTAATAAAGAAAATCGGGGTGTTACAACCTTCCACGTATCCATTGCTCAACCACCCTTAAAGACTCTTCCAACGCTGTAAATAGATCACAATAATTCTCAATCGCTTTTCGTATGACATTTTTCCGTTCGCCACTAAATAGGTGTAGCATCTTAAGATGAGACACCAAACTAGAAATACCTTTGCTCCCATCTCTACCATCGAGGCAACAATGGAATTCTCGAAATAGACAATGTAAATCTCCTATTTGAGTAGAAACCATTAGACAATGCCAAATTATGCTTCTCCTCTACTCAAAACAAAAAAGTCTAGTTGGAGAATTTTATCAAACACATGGAGGACAACAGTGAAAGAGCATTTCTCCATGGTCGTTGTGATGCGGTGGGAGAACTGACTTGAAGATTTTGCGTTTTGTCGCAAATGTCGCGGTTAGCAAGAGTCGCCACCGACTTTTCTTTTATCTAAAAGGAAAGGTGAAAAAGCACAGGAAAGACCTTTGAGATGTTTTCTTGAGTTTGGGGGGTAGATTATGAAAAGGGAAGGTGCTAGTACCCTTTTCATCCATGGTTTTCCATGGGCTCTTAGTTATTTGCTTTGGTTTGTTTGAAATGGTGTTTGATGTGGTTTTTGAAAGTATTTTGTAAAAGATGCCATTTGTTTAGACAATCTTTGTAATGATTCTCGTTCGTAAGAATGTATATAAAGATGTTTGTCTTTTGAAAAATGTTTTCAGATGTTTTTGAAATGTGTGTGTGTTTGTTTTGAAAAAATATCAAGGATTGTTTGAAATGGAGCAAGCAACTAGAAGCTATCTACCTACTCAAATGTATTTCCTATGCATTTTCTATTCCTTTGACATTGTTGATTTACCATTGATTTGGTAAACAACCCTATCTTTGGATGTAAATGGGACGGGTGTGGGTCATCGTATAACCATGATAGCAATGTTGTGAAGTATCTTAGCATTTTTGAGGGACCAAGATCATTTTGTTTAGGCAACTTTGGAGTGGCATCATCGAGGGACTATGATCTTATATTTGTTCTTGGTTTGCTAAGATACTTCGCATGCGTAACATGGCCATTTTATTTTAGGAAACCAAGTGGAGAAACCCTAAGGATGCTTGTGTGCAAGTGTATTATTTGCATGTGTTTTGTCTTTGATTAGGATTGTCTATTTTGTTGTTTTTATCTTGCCATACATTTCCTATTTTACTAGTAAGCATACAAAAATAATAAAATACAAAAAGAAGATAAAACCCTACGCTATTACAACCATATTGAATAACATGAAATTATAAAGGATAAAATAAAGTAAAGGCAAGAAAACAAAAGGTCTTTCGACTCAGGCAGGAACCCTTCGATTCTGCATATTTTTGGCTTCTTTCGATTTGGAGTCTAGAATCAGTCATGCCCTTCGATTTGCCTTTGTCTCCTTCGACTAGGGGTTGGAGTCAATAAGGTTCTGGCTTTTCCACAGGCTTTTCTATATCCTTCGACTGGGGGTTGGAGTCAGTAAGGTTATGGCTTTTCCACAGGCTCCTTGCTGACTCATTGTAAGCATATTAGGCCCTCAGATTGTGATTCGAAAAGCTTTTGCAGCTAGCCAATTGAAGGGTATAACAAACCTGTCTTAAGTTCTTAAAATGCAACATCCAAACATAACTACAGTCCAGGGGTTAGCACAAAAACAAAAAAATGGGTCTCAAAGTCCAAAGTATAACTAATTAAGGTTGAGTTTTCAGCATATGGGCAGTCAGAATCGAATGTTAAAATATGGTCTACAAATATCTATATTTTTCTTTATTGGTATGTGCACATGATGTTTAAATGAAAGAGTTCCAAGTTTAGAGAGAACTTACCTCTTGAAGTGCTTAGTCGAAAGAGCTGTAGGTGACCTTTTTTGATGCTGGAGGGAGCCTCGTTGGGATCTTCCTGAAGCTAGTTCTGTTACTGTTTGGTTTGGGCAATCACTGAATCTAAGAGAGTATATGATGGTGATGCATGAATCAAAGGTTGCTTCAGTCTAGGGGAAGTAAATCGAACGGTACACCACTGAGGCTTTTTATGAAAAATCTTAGAGTTTTGAAGGTTTGAGAATGTTGGAGAGTTTGAGAATATGGGAGAGTTTTATAGTGCTTGAGGATTTTTATGATTTTTTCTCTCTAGCAAAAATCTGGACCCTTTCTTTGTCAATGGTTCCTCTATTTATAGAGAAAAGGTTTGGGAGTTTAAACAAAGACGTGGCTTGGCTGAAACGTGAATATTAAGCTATGTCAGATTTTCAAAGATCCCAAGGTGAAGTACTGAAGTTGTTGGTTAAAAGGGGCTGACTCCCCTGACTTATGGTGAAGTACAAACAGGATTTAAGCAAAGCATGGGCTTGGAACAGGATTTGTACTTAGCAAGTTCACTTTCATGCAGAAAACTTTTGGACAAAGGCTTAATCACCTGGACAATAGCTTAATCCAAAATGTAAGCAATTAATTATGGAGTGAAATACAAGCATTAAGGCTTGTAAAGTAAGATCATGTAGCAGGGTCCACAGATTTGATCAGTTGTCCTTTCAAAACCCTATTTTCCACTTGTGTCGAAGAGTTCTGGAAATGTACTAAAGAAGACTGCGTCGAAGGATTCAGAGTTGGGTTTGAAAGATGCTGATTCGAAGGGAACCAAAACTCCAATCGAAGCTTTTGTGTGAAGGTGGCTCATGTCCAATCGAAAGCTTGCATGCCAGGGGTTGCATGTGGTCAAACGAAAGAGTGTGTATGAGGGTAAAATGTTCATATTCGAAAGAGGAAAATAGGGAACAAAAAGTGCAAATCGAAGAATGTTAAAAGAGAGTATTTTGCCTTGGAAATGAAATAGATTACAAGAGGTTTTTTCCTTGTGAATCCAACCAAAATGTGTCAGAGGCCCATGCCCAGTCGAAGGACGCAAGCCAAGCCTGTGTCGAAAGAGGCCAAAAGGCCAATCGAAGGAGCTGAAACAAAGAACACTTGTATTTCTCCTAATTTTGTCAAAATAATATTTTTATCTGTTTTCTCCCTTTTGGACAGTTTCCTTTTAATTTTGGTACTGGAAAATTCTAAAATACTTGTGCAGGCTTGAACTTTGAAAAACCTTGTGAGAAAGGCCTTGAAGAATGAGAAGACAAATTTTGAGGTACAACAGTTGTCTTGTTATCTTGCTCTACCCTATTGAACCATAAAATATATTGTACAACTTGATATTTTGTTGGGAAAGGCTAAGATTGTTAACCAAAACACTGATAGTTCAACAGAGTAGTAGAAATAATAGGAGATGATGAAACTCTACTGCTTATAGGTATAAATCTGGTATAAGCAAATGCGTAGAAAAAATTCAAAAGAAAATATAACAGTGAAGTTGTTTGTTCGGTCACATATATAATCAAATAGAAAATAGTATATGAAACATGAATTAAAATAATTTAAAAAATAATATTAAATATTTAACAATATAATAGAAAAATATTATCATTGTAAAACTATTTGTAATTTGATACAAATATGTTTTTCAAAACATAGTATCATAAAAAGTGAATCAAGTATTTTTAAAAATAAATAAGTGAGATGTTGCATATTCAAATATATGTTCACGTACAATTAATGTCAAATTAGCTTAATTTCTCCCATCTCTTAAAAATTATATAGACTAACTACTAAAAACTTGAATTTCATCAATACTTGACTAAAATAATAATAAAACTTCTCTGAAATGTATTTTTAGTTTTTCTATTTTTAATATTTTAAAAGTTTAGTCTTCATTTTAAAATTTAGTCTTTTGTTCTCATTCGATAATTCTTTTTTCTCCTCATTTTTTAAAAAATGACAATAATATAATCATTGATGAGTAGGATAAAAATGAAATAATATTTATATTAATATCTATATCATTAATCAATATATATGTTATTAAAAATAATTGTTAATTTTTTTAACATGTAGACGAAGTAGTAATAACCACTAAAAACTTTCATAAACATAAATGTGATTGTGAATATTAAGGTTCACACTCTGATAATGGTTTGAGAATTTGTGGATACAATAATTATTAATTAATACTAAAGCAATTACATTAATATTTTTTCATTTAAAAAACAAATAATAAGTAAAAATAATTTTTTTATAGTAATTAATATTTCAAAAACATGTCATCATTATACTAGTTAATATTTAATCTTAATATTTAATTAAAAATATGTCTTTTTAATGATAAAAAATATATGCTAATGTTATAAAATAAATTTACATGCATAATTTTTAATGACTTATGATTAAAATTGTAGTATTTCTCTTTACGTTCCTCGATTTACAAAACAAGTGATTTGGTTCTGAAGACAACTTATAATTTTGATTGTCACACTCCTTTTGTAGGCATTACAAATCATTATTAGGGTTGGCTACTAGGTCAATAAACAAAAATAATATTATAGTCTAAATATCCTTTTTCATTTTATATCTTTGAATTATAACTCATTTTTCTTCCTTAACTTAAAAACGTCTATTTTGATTTCTCAATTCTTCAAACAGATTCACGCTTGTCTATGATGTCCAATATGTTAGTCGAAGTCAACTTAAGAGCATAGTTGTATTTAGGTGGAATAATATTTGTCGACGTGAAATTAAATTTGTTGTGACTTAAATTGAAAAATAGAAGTACCATTTAGGGTTTTGTCATTCTCATTTTCTGATATTACCACATTGTTAAGGCTGAAGTGAAGAACGATGTTGCCGAGAATAAAGAAATGCAAAACAAACTACAAACAATGAAAATTGAAGCGAAATGAAACAAACGAGGAAGACAAGTTTTTATTGAAATGAAACGAGGAATATAAGTATTCTAGTAAGTCTCGTTTTCACCCTTTTCTAATATAAGGTTTGTTGGGGTTTCATGTTTGTTAAATTAAGGTTTTCCAACATAAATTCTCTTAGGTTTTGAATCTTAATGTGTGTTTTATCATTTCCTCTTGGTTTTAAGGTATAATCTTAGTTTTAGGATTTTCCCTTGGTTCTGATTCTTAATATGTAATATGATTATATGTAAGGGTGGCAAGCAATCATGACCGTACCATAAAAAACAGAACGGGGCGGGACATGCATACTTGACGGTGTAGGTTTAAAATATTGCCTCACCCCGCACTAAGAGTGAGGACAGAGTGTAATACCTTCTAACCCCACATAGACATAAATAGTATAATCAGAGGAAATTAGCGTACATTTCAAATAGGGCGTCACAATTGACTTCACAAAATGATAAAGAAAATTCAAACATGCATAGTGGTCATGATCATAATACGTATTCAAATTCATGTTTCATACACTAATACAAAATATGCATCTCGCAGCGGAATACTTATCTCAACATAAAGATATAAATGATTGAAATCTCATACTGACAATCATATCATAAGTACTAGGCACTGAGGCCAAACGTCACATAATCTCATACATATCCAAATAAAAGAGAGTAATAACAAATATCTCTCAAAAAAATCAAACATGAGTTCGAATATCCCATGTGTTGCATAGACTAGAGTAATGATTCACTACCTAGGAATAAGCAGATAAATAAGGATCTACTCCTCCTCTAATCCTGGCAAGAAGCACCGCTATCTCCAGTACTAGAGAAATATTGTATAAAACATCATTCAAACAGAAGGGTGAGAATTCATATCATTATGAAAATATATAATCATAAACAATGTAAAACATACGTACAATGATAGAATTCACCATACTTCACATAGTCAGGCATTTGGCATAAACATAAATCATCATACATGTTATCATATACAACATAGCTCACTTATTCATATTTAAAATGTAATCAATCTCCATTATCACAAGTATATCAATCAACTCAATCATCACGCATTTTGAACCAACCATAACATTCACATCGACATCACATAATGCATAATAAATCAACAATTCACATCGACACATGTGACTCTAATTCAACTCAAATGTGTGATGCATGTGGTATAAAATGTTATCCTTACTGGTCCTGATGGGTCCATATCTCCAAGACAAATAACCACCAATAAAAACCTGATTCAGCCTTGAGATTTCAAACTCCATTCAGTGTTAGGTTTGGGATAAGTCAATATTTCTCATGGAATTACTAAACCTTGCCTCTTGACACAAATGATGCATGTACATGTGCAATCTCAACAACTCATCACAATAACTCATCATATAATTCAACACATTTTGAATTATCTTCACAACATTGCACAACATACATCTTTCATGCCAATCAATCATATATACACAATCTCATAGTATAAATCATCTCAACACATCATTATAATATGTAGCAATTAGATACAAATCATGCTATATTCAAACATCATCAAATTCCAAAACTTACATACACAATTCAAGTGTTAAGTTTCTCATCAAATCGCTTCCAAAACCAATCCGAATCAAGTCAAATAAATTATTAAAAAACATGTAAATCCATGATAAATCATAACATACAAGATCCCAATCCCATTCATGCATAAAATAGCTTTTCTGTGTCCAGCCACCCGCGCTAAGCGGCCCTACCCGCGCTAAGTGCCCTATGCGAAAACCAGAATAAATCTATTGCGAACAACTACTGACTTGTGCACGAAATCATCATAGAGACATGTTCTATTTCCCATTGTTCACTAAGTAAACATATTCTAACATGTATACATCATAGGGAACCTATTTATATCATAAAAACTAGATTTTAAAAACCTTATTTTCAAATCCCTAAATCAATTTGGGTGATTCAAAACCTAGAAATTCACATACCCAATCCTATTACATGTCACTACCCATCATATACTCCCATTATAACATAGATTCTCACTCTTTACCTTGAGTGTATAGTCTTTAGGGTTGCCTCTTGACTTTTCCTCTTTTCTCTTCTTTCTCCTCTTCTCTTCTCTTCTTTGTTTTTGTTTTATGACAACACTCATTCTAATCCCTCTTCTTACTACTCTATTTCATCAATGGGCCTAATTCCACTTATCCATTCTATTATGACATAAAATCCAATTCTAATTATTTATTATTCTTACTTATAACTCCAATTATTCAAATAACACATATTTTCAAATAATTCAAATATTCACCAAATCACACAATTAAATAAATTACTATAAAATATAATAATTAATAAAATAACTAAATAATAGCAAATAAAAATCAGGGTGTTACACGGGGCGGGCCCACAGGCACTGCATCTCTTAAGCCTAAAAATACAAAATTCATGTAAATGCACGTGTTTGCAAAAAAAATGAGGCGGGACATGGCGGGCACAATAGAGGGTGCAGGCCTAAGCCTTTGGCTCGCCCCGCACTAAATTACAGAAAAAGGGCATGCCTAACGGGCCGGGCCCATTTTTTTGCTCCTAATTGTACGGATGTCTACTAAGTAGTGTCGTTTTCTTTTTACGTAAAAATGAATGAATTTGTTCATTTATTTATTCACCGTGGAGCTTCCTTTATGGATTATAAGTTGTCTAGTTATAAATCAATTATTTCAGAGTTGATATGTGATCTAGATAAGTGGAGTTATTTTAAAGTGGTAGGGGTAATTAAAGAACAACAGTATAAGGAAGTTGGAACTATATTATACAAGGATCCCACATTTGGTATGTTTACTTTGAGTAATGACAAAGGTGACTAAGATATAGTTTATTTATGTAAGATACATCTGAGTATTCATAATTATGGTCAAAATCCACTTTATCAACCTGATTAGTATGATGGTCATATGTAGGATGAAACTATAAACTCAGATAACGGTGTTATCCTTGATGAAGAATATGAGATTAGAAAACTGTATGAGGAAGTTTTCAAATACACATAAGGTGATGTAACCGAGTTGAATGAATTTGGAGTCAATGAGGTTGAGAATAATGATGCTGGTTTGAATGAGGGCGTAGTAGATATGAATGAAGTTGGAGTCAATATGGTAGGGATTAACAAGTTTGATTTGAATGAGGGTGTAGTTGAGATTAATGAAGTTGGAGTTAATGAGATTAGGGCTAATGAGGGAGAATGGGTGAGGGTGTAGTTGAGTGGAATAAAGTTGGAGTTAATGAGGTTGGGATGAATGAGACTGAATTGAGTGAGGCTGATTCGAGTGGAGTCAATGTTGATATGGGTGATTAGGGTTGAGATGAATTGGGGTTGAGATGAATGAGGGTGATTTGAATTATTGTAATGTTAATGTTATTGAGGTGAATAATGTTGAAGTGAATTATTATTGAATTTTTGGTAGTGAAATGGATGATGACAATGATGTGAGTTTTCATTATGACAGTGCAATTTCTTTCAATATGTCAAATATGACCATTTTTTCTTAGACGCTACTCTGACAATATGTATCAAATATTAAATAAAAATGTTTAAGTATTCCTTAAAACCTTTTGTTGATGAAGATAAAGAAAACATGTTTCGAGATTTCCAAAAATTAGGAAGCCGGAGAGCATCAAGATTGTCCAATTCGGGTGGTTCACATATATTGGGTTTGGTCTGTTCGATTTACATATCTATTCATCAATGTTTTAATATTGGATATATATTTTTATATTAATTTAGAAATAGTCAAAATTAGTATAAAATATATTAGAATATATTTATAATATTTTATTCTAACAATTAATGGGTTTTTTTGGGGCTTTGTTATGGATCAGTTGGAATTTGGAAATTATAAATATGTATATTTTTTGTTATTTACAGTGTGATAATTTTAGAGCTTTAGAGAAAATAGAGAAATAAGGGTTTATGGTTTAAAGGGAAATCTTTTAGAGTTATCTAGAAGGGTCATATAATACTTCTTCATACCTTGGGTTTGAGTGATTCATATATTGAGAGTTGGAGAGGTTAGGAAACACTTGGGTAGAAAATATAGGTTTGTTCTTGGGAACTCTTAAGGCGAATACTATTTTTTTAAACTCATTTGTGTGAGTTCACCTTCCTATTAGAGATGTTTTGTATGATGTCAAAATTATGACATTTTATCATTTATGTATATTGGACAATATCATATGAGTCTTGATGTGCATCTTAGCATTAGATAGCATAAAATATCTTAGAAATGTCTAGGAGACGTTTTTAAAAGGTTTCATGCATTCAAAGTATGTTTTAATGTGAAAAATAGGTCTATGTGTGGACACATACATGTTGTAAGCTGACACATGTGGATTGTTTTTAAAGTTTGTAGCCTCTATTTGAAAGTGTTAGCATATAATGTCTTTCAGGTCGACACAGAAGAAAAATTCTTCTATGAGTCGACACATACGAGTTTTGAGTCAACACATGTAGTTCATTTTTAAATCATGTAGCCTCTGTAATGTATGTGTCGAGACACTGACCTATACAGTTTGACTCATGCTTCGAAGGTGTCGATGCATGACTTGTATGAGTCAACACATACATTAAAAATCTTGAACATTTGCATTCTTTTTCTAATCCTCTTATTTTCCTTTTTCCTCCAATTTGCACACACACACACACACACACACACAGATATATATATATATATATATATATATATATATATATATATATATATATATATATATATATATATATATATATATATATATATATATATATATATATATATATATATATATATATATATATATATATATATATATATATATATATATATATATATATATATATATATATATATATATATATATATATATATATATATATATATATATACCTCATACATGAATCATTTGAAACTTGATGAAACCATAAAAATACAAAGTATTGATCTTCATATTCAACCTCTCACAGTCTATGCATACATACACAAAATTACACTTAATCATTCTTTATTTAGGTGTCTTCTAGATTCAGAGTTGATATTGTCCAATTTAGGTTTGTGTACCGACAAATTGGGTTGAGAATCTTTTGGGGTTCATTAGGAAAAACCATAGGGTTTGTCCACCAAGATCAAGGTATTGATTTGAGGGTTTTGTATAATATTTTACAATTCAGATTCAGCCAAGTAAAAGCTTTGAAGAATGGGGGTTCTTTCAAAGGAGTGGCACGAGATGGAGGATCGATTAAAAATCTTTAGTAACAAAAATTCACAATTTAGATTCGGCCGAGTAAAAGCTTTGAAGAATGGATCTTCTTACAAAGGAGTAGCATGAGACAGTGGATCAAATTGGCATTGTTAGGTGATTTGATCAAGCTCAAATAAAGTGTTAGGATCAACATCAAACATAATATTTGTAGGTTGGGATTGCTATATTTCTCTTGTAAATTATTTTTTCAAAGTAAGATTGATTATCTCAATTCCGAAAGGAATAGGGGAAGACGTAGCCATAGCAAGGACGATTGGTGAACTACCTAAACAAATCCTCGTTCCCTCTCTTATATATATATATATATATATATATATATATATATATATATATATATATATATATATATATATATATATATATATATATATATATATATATATATATATATATATATATATATATATATATATATATATATATATATATATATATATATATATATATATATATATAGTAATACGGTGGGAGAAATAACTTGGGTGTTTTGCGTTTGATCGCAATTGTTGCGGATAGCAAGAGTCGCCACCGACTTTTCTTTTATCCAATGAAGGAAAGGGTGAAAAGAACAGGAAAGACCTTTGAGATTATTTTCTTGAGTTCAGGGGGGGGGGGGGGGGGGGGGAGGGGGGGTATATTATGAAAAGGGAAGGTATTAGCACCCTTTTCATCCATATTTATCTATGGGCTCCTATTTGCTTGCTAGATCTTTGCTTTTGTTTGAAAGTGTTCCTTGTGGTGGTTTTTGAAAGTATTTTGGAAAAGTGATTTCATTTAGGAAAACTTTGTAATGATTCTCGTCTCTATAAGAATGTATACAAAGTGTTGAACTTTTGAAAATATTTCAATGGAAAATGTTGGTGCATTTGAAAAGGTGTTTGTGTTTTGAAGATGAGCAAACAACTAGGAACATTCTACCTTACTAAAAAGTCTTTTGTTCATTCCTCTCTTCCTTTGATATTGCTATCTTACCATTGATTGGTAAGAAGCCTTATCTTTGGATGTAAAAGGGACGAGCGTGGGTCATCGTATAGTCATGATAGCAATGTTGTGAGATATCTTAGCATTTCTTTTGAGGGACTAAGATCATTTGTAAGCCAACATTCAGAGCGTCATCGAGGGACTATGATCTTGTATTTTTTATTGTTTTTGCTAAGACGTCTCACATGCATAACATGACTATTTTTCATAAGGCAACAAGTGGATTTAACCCTAGAGGTGCATGTGTGCAAAATGTGTTTTATTGCATGCATTTTTGTATTTTGATCAGGGTGGTCTACTTGTTGATTTTATCTTGTCATACACCCTAATTACTAACATTTTGTGTAAAGTCAAAAGTGCAGAAAGATAAAATCCTACACTATTACAACCATATTAAATTGCATGAAAATATAAAGGCAAAAATAAGGTAAAATCAAGAAAATGGATCTTTCGATTTAGGGCAGCAAATCCTTCAATTCTGCACTTCCTGGATCTCTTTGATCTGGCCTGAAAAGGGGGTGAAGGCATGACTTTCGATTGGGGCCTGGAGGCAAGCATGTTGTGTCTTTCGATTGGGGCCTGGAAGCCAGCATATTGTGTCTTTCGATTGGGGCCTGGAGGCCAGCATGTAGTGCCTTCTGGCTGCCTCTTTCGTTTTGCCTGAAGGTTAGTATGGAGGCCAGAGGCTTCGTTTCTAACTTTCTGTCTCCTGTTTCTTTCGTTTGAATTTGAATAGCAACATGGCCCAAGGCCATGCCACCATCACCTTAAGGCTAGATTAGTGCTTAAAGCATGTTTAAATGTACAAAGAGCAAAAGCCAAGAAGATTTTTAACCATGACACACATTAAAAGAGTGGAAACGAAAAGAATAAAATAGTATGTACATGTTTGAAACGAAAAGAAAACTTATTTACATGCTATGCTGAAACGAAGGGTCAAAGGTTAAGAATGACTTACCTTGCTGGAGGCTAGAGTGTGTGCTCGACTTTGAAGTGGTTTCCTTGAATGCCTCTGGATTCGAAGGAAAAGACCAAGGGTGGGCCTTTGACACTGGATTTGAAAGAGCAAAACAAGTGAAATGTCCTTCTTTGCTGGATTCGAAGGATAGTAAGATGTAAGGATTTTTTTTTCCAGATTTGAGAGGGACAAGTACTTGGATTCTGGGTTTGGATTTGCAAAAGTGTTTAAGTGTTTGAGAATTTTATGTTGTGTAAGAATTTTGAAGATACGTTCCCCCCTTCTCCTTCTCCCTTTGATGTGCAAATGAACTCTCTATTTATAGAGGAAAAATTTGAAATGTTTGGGAGTAAAAATAATAAAATAAAGGCCCAGCTGGAAAGTAAGCATCCACTTGTGTCATGATAGCAAGATGGATGGTTCATATGGATTGCTTCCTTAGAAGGAAAACAGGTGCAAGGCTCAAGAAAAACTTTTTCTAAAAAGTAGTATTATACTATTAAGGGCAAGTTGTCTTGGACAACAAATGGGTAAAAGCCTATTTTAACTTGCATAAACAATTAAATATAGAGTGAGTCATAGGTTTGAGGCCTGAAAAGGGGAAACATGTAGCCTAGCCCATGGGTCTAATGTTCAACTTGATCTTTTGATTTGAATCCTCCATCTTTCTACACCTTTTGACCAAACTAGAACAACATTCTTTCCCACCAGTTATGTGTCCTTCGAGTGGACCAATTGTGTGTTCTTTGAATGTCCCTCTTCAGCTGAATATGTCATTTTGAGTCCTCTTGCTTTTGATCGCTTAGGCCCAAACCTTTGACCAGACTCCAAAGTAAGTAAAAACAATTATTCCCCAATTATGGCAAGTCTTTCGAATAGGCCACCAAGTAGTGTGTCATAATGCAACAATATGGTGTATTGAAGGGTTTGCAGATGGATTCAAAGGTGACATTAAGGCGCATTCTAAGCAAACATGAAGATGAAATCGAAAGTCATAGTAAGGTAGCCATTCATCCAATCGGAAACTTATGAATCCAAGGCAAACAGGTGAGGGGCCAATGGTGCAATCGAAGCTTGCAGGAAGAAGCCATTATCCAAATGAAGCTTGCTTGCAGGAGCTATTTTAGTGCACCAAAGCAAACCTGCATGATGTCAAATTCCCAAATGAAACTTATGGACCAAAGCTTGATCAAAGAAGCCAGATGCTCAATCGAAGGATATAAATCAAAGCTTGCATCAAAGAAGGCCCAAATGTTCAATTGAAGCGTGAGGGCCAAAGCTTGCTTGAAGAAGGCAAATGCTCAATCGAAGGATGTAAATCAAAGCTTATATCGAAGGAGGCCCAAATTCCCAATTGAAGGATGAATCAAACTTGCTCGAAGGAAGCCTAGATTCCCAATCGAAACTAGTATGCATCAAAGCAAGCTTGTTTTTCTTTAATTTTGTCAAGAAAATCAATTTTTTTGCTTTGCCCTTTTTTGTCTATTTTGTACTTGTGCAAATTTGAGCTTTTTGAAAATCCTTGTGATAAAAAGTCTTGAGAAAAGAGAGGGTAAATTTTGGGGTACAACAGTTGCCCCTGTTCAATCTTCTTAAACCTGAAGAGCAAGTATGGCACGTTTCTGTTTACAGCTTGAAGGTAGAAGATGATTGAACACTAGAGTGCCCAGAAATTTGCACTCGCATGAAATAGCACTGATAGTTGATGATGTAGGGAATGGGCTTACAGATGCAATTTGGAGAGATGATGGAGAGTCTTCGGATATGGGCTTAAGGATGCCATCTAGAGTGATTATTGGCAGAAATTAGACTAAGTCTAAATTTGAGTTCAACTGGAAAAGAATCAGAATAAATCTTTGAAGCGATTTATCTGAAACAGAGAAAGTGTCTAACGGAAAGGAATCAGGATAAACCATTGATCAATTTAAACTGAACCAGCAGAGGTCTTGGATATTCTTCAATTTATGATGGGCTTGCGTAGGTATGCTTTAGGAGACATATGAGGGGGAAGCCTGGGTAGGGCTGCCTCAGGATAAGTCCATGTGAAGATGCATCTTGTTACGTAGGTAGTTTCTCTATCTTGCTTCAGAAACTAATCTTGGACCTTGTTGAAAATTGTTGATAACTATCTGTTGATTGATCTTTCCTGACAAGGTAAAAGGGTTAATTGTATGAAATGTCATGATGTATGAAATACATTATGTAATGATGTTCTAAAAAATGAGGTTGTGTTTTATGCATATATCATGTATGCTATATGGTGTATGAATTTGATGTGTTTACTATAGTGCGTCTTTGTCTAGGAAAATAAATCCTTGACAACATGCTGGGGAATCTTTGGAGGCTGAATCCCTAACTGTTGTTGGAGGATAGATGTATCTTCAACTTTGTTTAGAATATTTCTGTTGGGAATTCCTCTTATGTTGTTTGAGGAGAAACTTCGCTGGGGAATATTGGTTTGCTTTAATATGGAGAGTGTTAATTTTTGCTTGGAGAAATAAAATTCAAGAATTTTGGTTATTCATTACTCTACTGGGGAATTATTCCTGACTGGAAAGAATCGAAAGTTAACTGTTATCTGGTCGAAATCTAGGCTTGGCAGCAATTTTTTAAGGATAATGAAGTTGATTGTTATCTGGTCATATTCCAGGCTTCGCCGCGACTTACTGGGGAAGATTAAATTAACCATTATCTGGTCGAATACCAGGCTTCGCAGAAAATTTCTTGGAAGAGTGAAGTTAAACTGTTATCTGGTCGGATTCCAGGCTTCACAGCAACTTACCAACTTTGAATTGCTATCTGGTTGGATTCCAGGATTTAAATCAGATTTTTGAGGTGGATAAAGTTAATTGTTTTTTGGTCGAACTCCAGGCTTCGCAATAAATTACTTGAAAGGATGAAGTTGAACTGATATCTGGTCGGGTCCAGGCTTCACAGTAACTTTCTTGAAAAGATGAAGTTGAACTAATATCTGGTCGGGTCCAGGATTCACAATAACTTTCTTAAAAGGATGAAGTTAAACTGATATCTGGTCGGGTCCAGGCTTCACAGTAACTTACTGAATTTGATTGTTATCTGGTCGGATTCTAGGCTTCATAATAAATTCTGAATTTGATTGTTATCTGGTCGGATTCCAGGCTTCATAACAAATTCCTGAAAGAACAAAGTTGAACTGATATCTGGTCGGGTCCATGCTTCACAATAACTTTCTTGAAAGAACGAAGTTAAACTGATATCTGGTCGGGTTCAGGCTTCACAGTAATTTACCAACATTAAACTGCTATCTGGTCAGATTTCAGGTTTCAAAGCAAAATTTGAATTTAATTGTTATCTGGTCGAATACCAGGCTTCACAACAAATTTCTGAGAAAATGAAGTTAAATGTTATCTGGTCGAATTCCAAGATTCACAACAACTTAATGAAGTTAACTGTTATCTGGTCGGTTTCCAGGCTTCACAGTAACTTATTGAATTTGATTGTTATCTTGTCGAATTCCAGGATTCACAATAACTTACTTGAAAGGATGAAGTTCAACTGATATCTGGTTGGGTCCATGCTTCACAGTAACTTGCTTGAAAGAACGAAGTTGAAATGATATCTAGTCGGGTTCAGGCTTCACAGTAACTTCCTTGAAAGAACGAACTTGAACTGATATCTGTTCGGGTCCAGGCTTCACTTAACTTGCTTGAAAGAACGAACTTGAACTGATATCTGTTCGGGTCCAGGCTTCACAGTAACTTGTTGGGGGTAGAGGAAAACTCTACTGGGGAAAAGAAGTTAAACATTTTCCTGGTCGAACTTTAGTCTTCACAATATCTCGATAAATTAAACTATTATCTGGTCGGTTTTAGGCTTCATAGTATCTTGAGAAGTTAAACTATTATCTGGTCGGGTCCAGGCTTCATAGTAACTGAAAGTTGTTTGAATAGGAAGTGATTTTTTTGAGGAGTGAAATTTTTTGTTGGGGAATAAACCATGTTGAAGAGGTTATTTGATGACATGCTGGCAAGGTGAATTCTTATCTGAAGAAATCCACAAGACTTCTTCTTTTAAGATCAACTCAGTTTGGGAGAGGGCTATCGATAGATTGAAACTTTGACCGAGGTTTGCATAGATTCAACTTTATGGGCAAATCTGTTGGGGCAAAGGTCTATTGTAGTAGGCTCTGTGGGGATAATCCTAATGAGATAAATCTGTGGGGATATTTCCACTGCATTAAAGAGATGCTCGTTGCTGCTTGGCAGCACATATTTGCTAAATAGTTTAATTATGTTCATATGCATATGTTCGTTCAATTTTAGTCATTGGACGTCTTTGCACCCAAGACAAAAAACAAAAAGTTTGCACTTCAAAGTATATTTGTATTGATGTTCTGTCTATGAATAGGCGTTTTTGTACAAAGAGACAGAGATCCTAGTAAGAGGAAATCATCGAAAGGATAACAAAATTGAAAACAAAAACAAAAAACCATGTGGAAATGATCTCATTATGTTCCAACTCTACTATTTCCCCAATGTCTTCGAACGTCTCTTGCCATTGACAAAATTTGATTGGATTGATCTTGGACCGTTTAAACTCAGACCTCAGTAATAAAGTCGATTGTGGTGATTCTACAGGACGTAGTCATACGCTTTTATTCCTTAACTTTTGCCTGGACCGCCCTTTTGGGTTTTCATCCCACCAGGATACCCATTTTTGCCTAAGTCGCCCTTTCTGGTTTTCAACATGTCGGGTGTACAATCTCTTGCATATATCCCTAATTTTTGCCCAAACCTTTGGTTTTCCGGGATGCCCTTATCTTGCCCAGGTGTGTCAAACTAGCATGTCTCTTATGCGCAGTAGTTTTTAACTATGTCTGTGTTCACCGGATATGGGAAATCTTCCCCGTCCATAGTAGTCAGCATCATGGCACCACTAGAGAAAACTTTCTTGACTATAAATTGTCCTTCTTAAGTGGGAGTCCATTTTCCCCTGGGGCCGCCATGTGGAAGAATAATGTGCTTTATTACCAAGTCACCATCTTGATATACTTGAGGCCTGATATTTTTGTTGAAAGTCTTGATCATACATTTTTGGTACATCTGACCATGACAAATAGTAGCCAGTCGCTTTTCATCGATCAAGTTCAACTGATCCAATCTTGTCTGAATCCATTCGTCTTCGCCTAGGCCTGTTTCATTCAAAATCCTTAGTGAGGGAATCTGAACTTCCACTGGTAGGACAACTTCCATGCCATAGACCAAAGAAAAGGGAGTTGCCCTAGTTGATGTCTGAGCTGAAGTACGGTAGCCATGAAGAGCAAACGGCAAGATCTCATGCCAGTCTTTGTAGGTTACTACCATCTTCTGCACAATCTTCTTAATGTTTTTGTTGGCTGCTTCCACTGCGCCAGTCATTTTAGGTCTATAAGGAGAAGAATTGTTATGCATGATGTTGAATTGGGTGCAAAATTCTATAATCATAGCATTGTTGAGATTGGTCTCATTGTCAGTCATGATCCTTTCGGGGATACCATAGCGGCAAATAAGGTTATGCTTGATGAATCTGGCTACAAAGTTCTTTGTGACTGAGGAAAATGAGGCATCTTCGACCCATTTGGTGAAATAATAGATAGCGACAAGAATGAAGCGATGTCCATTGGAAGCATTAGGTTTAATCTCTCCAATCATGTCAATGCCCCATATTACGAACGACCACGGAGCAGTCATGACATTTAGAGGAATAGGAGGCACGTGGACTTTGTCAGCGTAGATTTGGCACTTGTGGCAAGTCCTTGAGTGGTGATGGCAATCAGCCTTCATCATTGACTAATAGTAACCAGCTCTCAGTATTTTCTTGGCCAGAGTATGTCCGCTAGAGTGAGTCCCAAAGAGACCATCATGCATGTCTTCTGTAATTTCCTCTGCCTCATTCTTGTCCACACATCGAAGTAGAGTAGAATCATGGTTGCATTTGTACAGAATTCCATTACTTAGGAAGAATTTGGCTGAGAATCTTCGTGTTGTACCCCAAAATTTGCCCTCTCATGTTTTCTGAAGTCTTCCCCCTGCATGATTGATCACAAACTCTTGCCTAAGGAAAAGGAAAATTTTTGAGTGGTGCTTTAAGTACATTTCGATTGGCATTCTGAAAGACCCTTCTATTGGCATTCTGAAGGAGCATTTCGATTGGCATTCTGAAGGAGCACTTCGATTGGCATTCTGAAAGACCCTTCGATTGGAATTCTGAAGGAGCATTTCGATTGGCATTCTGAAGGAGCACTTCGATTGGCATTCTGAAAGACCCTTCAATTGGCATTCTGAAGGAGCATTTCGATTGACATTCTGAAGGAGCACTTTGATTGGCATTCTGAAAGACCCTTCGATTGGTGTCCTGAAGGAGCCTTTCGATTGGCATTATGGACAAGTACTCCGATTGGAATTCCAAAAAAGGTCCATTCAAAGAAGTATTCAAAGGGTCCATTCGAAGAAGCTTTCGAAGAGCATTCGAAGAAGGCCATCAACCCATTCGAAAGAAAGCATTCGAAGGAGGCCATCTGCCCATTCGAAAGGGAGCATTCAAAGGAGGCCATCAGCCCATTCGAAAGGGAGCATTCGAAGGCCAGTTACATGTCATTCAAAATTCAAAAAGGGACAAGATCCCTTGTGTTTAGCCAACGTTACAAACTCTCATTCATGGCTGTCAAATACATAATCAAGGTCATTTAAACCTTTGTCTTCCTGTCCCCTCCACCCCCTCTATATAAAGGGATCACAAGTGGAACGAAAAAGCACACATAGGACGAAAATTATACACACAAAAACACAACAGGAGAACAAAAACATTGGAGAGACGCTGCCCAGAATTTTCCAGGCCAAAGCAACCCTTCAACAAAAGCATCCACGCCCAAAAACCTCAGATCAAAAGTGCCTGCATCCAGGAAGTGCCCAGATCGAAGGTGCCTACATCCAGGAAACGCCCAAATTAAAAGTTCAACCTGCTGGTAAGAAAGGGTAAACTATCCAACCTCATATTTGCATAACACATTATTACTGGTTGTTGCCTTTGATTTGTCATCCTAGACAGGATCCAAAGGCCTGGGTTTGGCGCCCAGGTCATGTTCTTCATTTGCTAACACTTGCTGTAGACATAGCCTGAAGAGACCCAGCAAGCGCAGGATCGAAGGGCCTGGGGTTCAATACCCAGGCCCTGCATTTTATTTTGCTAACATGCTTTTGCAGGTATAACATCCCAGATCGAAGGAGAGCCCCTCTCTGGATCGAACCCATTAGCATGCTGGATCGAAGGAGGCATCTCATTCCTGGATCGAAAGCCATGACCTCCATGATCAAAAGACAATCCTCTTCCCTGGATCGAAGGCTACTCACGCCTTACTGTCTGGCCCAATCGAAAGGACCATGAACCTCTCTGGATCGATGCTTCCGTTCCCTCCCTGGGTCGAAACTCCTTTTTTTCCTTGGATCGAAGGATCCCTCCTGCATGTTATTTTTGTTTTTCATAGACTTCTTTTTATCTTTATAATTAGCATTAAAAATTAAAAAAAACACAAAAAACATTAGACTTAGTTTTTTCTATTAAAATTAACTTTGTTAATTAATCTCTAAATTATCTTAACATTTTCTCAAAAGCTAAAATTAAATAGATTTAGATCATTTTCCTAAAATAAAATAAAACAACAAAAAGATTTTATTCTTAGAATTTTTAGAGGTTATTTTCAGATTTGCGCGTGTTTAATTTATTGTAACTGCTTATTGGTTTGTAATAGCTTAACTAAGACTTTTACTTTACTGCTTTTATTTCCCCAATTTTTGGACATGTAAATAATCCCCCTCCCCGAAGCCTTGTAATAGCGTAGGATTTCCAATTCCCGTACTTTAAATTCCTGTACATATATTAACTGCTTAGATGTATGTTAACTAGGATTGTATGGCAAGATCTATCTTAATTTAAAATCAATCGTAGCTCACCATAACATGTATAAAGATAATATAACTGAAAATTGACACACTTGTACATGCCACTCTTAGGGTACACCTCACTTGGTTGCCTCGAATGTGGTCATTGAGTATAGGATGTTTTAGAGGTCTCCCTCTTGTCCAAAGATCAAAGTTGCCTCGAAACAGTTGCCTCGATAAAAATGATCTAAGACATTAGGGTTACCGCTAAAGCATCCTAACATTGCTTTAGTGACCACACGTCCCTTAAACCGAATTGACCCGAAAACTCCAACGACGGTGCTACCTACTCCTTAATAGTGGGATTGCACTGTCTAAAGGACATTTGCACAATTAAATTCCTTTTTGAGTAGGTAGAAGTTCTTAAGTACTTGCTTCTTTTAAAAACAAAACAAAACTTTTCGCACTTACACTCTCTTCAAAAACAAAACTCTTTTCAAAACCCACAATCACAAAAAAAAGCAAACCTTTTGAAAACATAGTGAGCAAGTACGTAAGAGCCCATGGATAACCACAGATAGAAAGGGTGCTAACACCTTCCCATTCTATAATCTACCTCCCGAACCCGAGAAACAAATCTCGAAAAGGAATTTTTCTTTGCTTTTGTCCTTTCCTTGTTTGATAAAATAAAAGACGGTGGCGACTCTTGCTTACCGCGACATTTTGCAAAAACAAACGCAAACGCGAACCAGCATTCCAAAAACAGTCAGTTCTCGTTCCCACCGATCACACTTCGTAATATTTTTTTTCCATTAATGGAAGCTCCTTCGGGATATTCTTGTCCTTCAAGGTATCTCTTCACCTCATGGTACCATGGCTTTTCTGTGTCATTGTCAAGCTCATAACAGTGCACAAGTTTGTCAAATATCTCAATTGTAATCATAGGAGCTTCGTTGTTTGATCTTGAACATAGAAGACATTGTGGCCAAAGCATCGGCTAACTGATTTTCTTACCTAGGGAAGTGTTCAAAGGTGATCTCTTCGAAGTAAGGAATCAGAGATAACACAAGCTCGTTGTAAGGAATGAGATTAGGGTGCTTAGTTTCCCAATCTCCTTTTACTTGGCTAATCACTAGAGAGGAATCCCCGAACACATTCAAATGCTTGATCCTTAAATTAATGGCAGCCTTCAGACCCAAAATGCATGCTTCGTACTCAGCCATGTTGTTTGTACAATCGAAGCACAGTCTGGCAATGAAAGGAGTGTGTCAACCTTCAGGGGAGATTATCACAACACCAATTCCGTTACCCAAAGCGTTAGAAGCCCCATCGAAGACCATAGACCATCGGGATCCTTGTCCAGGTCCTTCATACGGTCCATGTTTTGCACAGTCGGTTACAAACATGATATTCTCATCTGGGAAGTCAAAGTTCATAGACTGATAATCATCAATGGCTTGATGGGCTAAATGATCTGCCAATACACTTCCTTTGATGGCCTTTTGCACTGTGTATTGAATATCGTACTCAGTCAAAATCATCTTCCATCTAGCTATCTGTGATACGGTGGGAGAACTGACTATGAGTTTTGTGTTTGTTTTCGCAAATGTTTCGGTTGAGCAAGAGTCGCCACCGACTTTTTATTTTATCCTAAGGAAAGGTTAAAAAGCACAGCAAAAACCTTTTGAGATGTTTTCTTGGGTTCGGGGAGTAGATTATAGAAAGGGAAGGTATTAGCACCCATTCTATCCATGGTTATCCATGGGCTCTTAGTTACTTGCTTAGATCACTTGCCTTTTGTTTTCAATTGTTTGAAATGGTGCTTGTGTATGTGTTTGAAAATGTTTTGAAAAGAAGCCAATGTGGTGGCAACCTTTGTAATGATCCATGTGGGGATGTATACAAAGATGTATGTCTTTTGAAAAGGTTTTCATTTTGTTTTTGAAAGTTGTTTTGAAAGTGTTGTGAGGTGTGTTTTAGAAAATAGGCAAGTGTTTTGTTTTTTTTTTGCAAGTTTGATTCAAGTAACTAAGAGGTTATCTACTCCTAAATTTCTCAAAGATTATTGCTATGTTTTAACCCTTTTAACAAGTTTGTTCCACCATTGTATTTGGTGGACAATCTCATGTTAGGAAGTGAAAGGGACGGGCGTGGGTCATCGTTTAGACCATAATTGCAATGGTGCCAAGTATCTTTGGGCAATTTTTCTTTAAGGGACTTGATCATTTGTTTAGGCAACTTTTTGAAAGCGTCATCGAGGGACTATGATCATTTGATTTGTGTTTGTTTTGCCCAAAGAGACCTAACATGCAATATGGCCCATTTATTGAAGGCAACAAGTGGAATACCCTAGGGGGTGCAAGTGTGATTTATGTGTCCATTTTCATGCTTGTTTATCTTGAAATTAGGTCAAACTATTTTTGTTGTTTTTGATTCGCATACAAACCCTAATTCTAACATGGTATAATTAGAAAGCAATAAAGCGCGAAAAATAAATTTACTAAGCTATTACAACACCATATATGGGAAGGGGGGTACAAATGTTCAAATGGGGATTTTGACAAGGAATTTAAACCTAAACTATTACATCAATATTGAATTATTTACAAGATAATTTAATTGCATAAATTAAATAAAATAAGAATAAATATGCAAGATGCAAAAATGGTTTTTTGTATGTATGAAAAAAAGGTATTTTTATATGTCAAAATAAACAAAAAAATAAAAGTATTATTTTTTGGAGTTTTTTCATATTTAGGGCAAAACCTTAATTTTATTCAATAAAATGTATTATTTATTTATTATGTACAAAATGTTTATTTATTATATACAAAAATAAAAAATGAAGCATATTTGTGAAAAGGTATTTTTTATATTAAATATAAATAAAAAAATAAAAGTGTGTATATTTTGTATTTTTTACTAAGTATTTTAATAAATATATATATATATATATGTATTATTTTCTAAATATGTATTATATATACAAAAAAAAATAATATTTAATATTTATAAAAAAAGTATTTTTTTATATAAAATATTTTCAGAAGATAAAACAAAATAAAAAATGAAAATAAAAATGTTTTTGCATATTTTTTAGTATTCTTTAACAAAATGTATTTATTTATTTATTTATGCATAAAAGCTAATCTAAACAAACAAATACTTAATAAATAGGAAAATGGTGCAAAACATTATTTTTATATTTTTTATATTATGAGGAAAAATAAACAAGTCAAACCAAAAAAAAGAAAAGTCAAAAAAATCATTAAAATGAACAAAATGGGCTTAGGGGGTTCAGAAGTGAATGTATGGTGCAAATAAGAAAAACAATCCAGGCCCAGCCCAGAACCAATCATCTTCAACCTCAGAACAAACTTGTTCAAGCAATCACGCGTTTTCTATCTCCCAATTCCTGGACTTTTAAGCAAAACTTTCAACATGGAAAATGTAGAGCATGAGAAGACGAATCCAGGGATATAAAAAACTTGACTTAACTCTCTAAGATGAGGGAGAATTTCTTCTCCCCCAATTCCTGACCTAGTTTTTCATCAATGTTCAGACTCAAAATTCTTGCAGCACACATAATATAAATGAAATCTAATCATATGGGCATGTTCAGGGCTATGATTGTGACATGTTTCCTTCACAAACCTAAAGCTAACAATGCATATACTGAGAGATAGAACTTCATGAACATACCTGTTCAGTTGGAATCGTGCCTGCAATGGAGGAGTTTTCAGAGCAAGATGATGACTTGTACAACTTCCTTGAAGTGTGAGGATGCTATTCCAAGTTCTACTTTGTCCCGAAACTTCTTGAATCGTGCTAGAGAACTTCAACTGCAAAACAAGAAAATGAAAATGGTGGAACTGGTTAGAGGAGTTACAGGTCGTATTTTAGGTTTTGGTTAGCTTGCATTGATGGTAGGGAAGGTGTGTGAAGAGCTTTTAGCAAGAAAGCATGAAAGGGATGAGAGTTGGAACTCAATCTGCAGAGGTTACTCTGTTTTGACAGTTTGATGGTGATTTTGAGTTTGTGGAGGTATTGGAGGTCTTAGGGTCGTGCTTCAGCTTAGGATCAATGTTTGGAATGTGTTTGATAACTTTCTCTAAGGCTTGGTTGACTGATATGGAAGTTGGTACATGTTATGCTATCTTTCTTGAACTTTAAGCAAGCAATGGTCAAGTTGTATTATAGACAGGTAGAGGACCCCTAAACATGCTGCAAAGCCTCTCCTTGATCAGTGCAATATGTCTCATAACTTTTGCCTCTGAGATTTCTTTGTACTTCAAAGATATGAGAACTTGACATAAAGCAATCTTTTCAAAAATGGCTAAAATGCTTTTTCCATTTTAAGGTTAATCTCTTGTGTAATGGTTTAATGAACAAGATAATGCTAGGACACAAAGGTTTTTGCATTAAATTATTGAGTGTTGGATGGTTTAGAGGCCTGTAATGTAGCATAAACCAAGCTGACTTGAAAATGCATAAGTTATGAACATGGAAATTGGCCAATTCAAAAATGAGTTTTTGCCATATTGCAAAATTCGATTCTCTCAAGTTATGAGGTTGTTTGATGAGTTCTTGGACATTTTGGAAAGCTTGGAATGTGTACTACAATCCTTTTTTGAAATGCAAATTGAAATTCCAAGTGGAAGTGTATGAAAAATTGTCTTGAAGTTAGGTAAAAACCTTGCCTAAAAAGGTCAAAATTTCACTAAGTTAAGAATGGTTTGGTACCCTTGTTCCAAAAATTGTAACTTGAGATACAAGCTTCTTTTGGGAAAACTTTGTGATTAAAAGTTGTAGATTATGCAATAGGCTACAACTTTCATGTTTTGACTTTTGCTTGAATCCAAATGAATCTTGGTGAGAAAGTGGGGCAAAGTTGGGAAAAAATTAGGGTTTTTCATAACTTAGAAAAATTCTAAGTTATGAAAAATTCTCATTTCAAACCCTAATTTGCAATTTTTGATTTCTTGGTGAACAAGTTTCATGATTTGGCATGTTTTGATGAAAAATGAAACTTGACACTTGATTTTGACCAAAAAGTCAAAGTTTGACTTTTCAGTATACAGTCAGAATTGATCAATTGACTTGGAAATTCAATTGTCAATCTTGTGTATTTGGGATTTTGAACTTGTTGAGCATGTCAAGATAATTCCATGGGGTCCTTGAGTCCATATGTGAGCTTGGTTTGTCATTGGCTAGGTCAAACAGTCAAAAATTGCCTTTGTGCAGTCAAAACCCTAAAAATGACCATTTTGCCCTTTTGGTGATCTGATCAAATTTCTTGTGGAATTGTGATCCAAACTTGATCAAAAGGTCCATGTGAGTTCATAATGTTGATGTGGGTCAATTTTCATGAGATTTGACTGTCAATTGGCCATAGTTGACTTTTTCCCCAATACAGTTGATTTCTAGGTCAACTGTCCAATTGACTGGGCAAAATTTGGAATCAAGACTTGAAACTTGGTATGGATAAACTTGGGAGTCCAACATGAAGCATGAAAGTCATCTTAGGCATTTTAGGTCAAAATATCTTTGTGCAAACACAAACCCATATTGGGTCAATAGTGCAAGGAGAAGTCTTGAGCAGAGGAAACCCTAATTGGATCTTGATTTTCAAGGGTCTTGTGATGAGAAAATGTTGAGGAAATGGGAGGGAAAATTTTGGGGTACAACACTATCCATCCGGAAAGAGCGGGTTTCTCGAAGATGTACTTGATAGGGTCCATCTTAGAAATCAGTAGAGTGGTATGAGTCAACATATATTGTCTTAGCTGGAGATTAGCCCATTCTAGATAGCAACAATTCTTCCCGAGCAGTGAATATCTGGTTTCACAGTCGGTAAACTTTTTGCTCAAGTAGTATATAGCATGCTCTTTTCGGTCAGAATCATCATGTTGTCCCAACACACACCCCATAGAATTTTCTAGCACCGTCAAGTACATGATCAAGGGTCTTCCTTCAACTGGAGGCATGAGGATAGGAGGTTCTTGCAGATATTCTTGATTTTGTCGAAGGCAGTCTGGCATTCATCATTCCATCTGACCACTTGATATTTCTTCAAGAGTTTGAAGATTGACTCACAAGTAGCAGTTAAGTGAGATATGAAGCGAGCGATGTAGTTAAGACGACCCAAGAATCCTCTAACCTCCTTTTCAGAATGGGGGACTAGCATTTCTTTAATGTATTTTACCTTTGCAGGATCAACTTCAATGCCTTTACCATTGACAATAAAACCAAGAAGCTTTCAAGATCGTACTCCGAATGTGCACTTATTAGGGTTCAACCTCAACTTGTACTTTTTCAGCCTCTCGAATAGCTTATATAAGTGGTTGAGATGTTCTTCCTCAGTTTGTGACCTTGCAATTATATCATCCACATATACTTTTGTTTCATGATGGATCATATCATGAAACAAAGCTATCATAGCCCTTTGATATGTAGCCCTTGAATTTTTCAATCCGAATGGCATGACCTTGTAACAAAAGGTGCCCCATTGCATAAAAAAGGTGGTCTTCTCCATGTCTTCGGGAGACATCTTAATTTGATTATAGCCGGAGAAACCATCCAGGAAAGATAAGACTTTATGTTGAGAGGCGTTATCGACCAAGACATCGATATGAGGTAGAGGGAAGTCTTCCTTGGGGATTGCCCTATTCAGATCCCTGTAATCTATGCACATACGAACTTTTCCTTCTTTCTTTGGCACTGGCACCACATTTGCAACCCATTGAGGATAAGATGTCACATCTAGGAATCCTGCATCAAATTGTTTCGTCACTTCAGCTTTTATTTTCTTAGATATGTCAGGCCGCATACGACGGACTTTTTGCTTGACAGGAGGACAATCTTCCTTTGTTGGTAGACGATGAACTACAATATCGGTATCTAACCCTAGAATATCTTCATACGACCAAGAAAACACTCCCATATAGTCATGTAACATCTGAACCAATCTGTTTTTGACACTCCTTCCTAGGTTGGTGCCGATCTTGACCTTTTTCTTGTCTGTCTCGGTACCTAGGTTGATGACTTCAACTGATTCTTCATGCAGCTGAATAGTTTTTTCCTCTTGCATTATAATTCTGGCTAGTTCTCCCGGTATTTCTTAATCTTCCTCGCCTTCGTTTTTGGCTTGGTTAATTGGATGTTCGAAATCATAGCTGGCAATAGTAGAGTCATTGGTAATGAGATCGGAGTGGACGAGGATCTGCAAGAGAGTGTGTGTGTGTGTGTAAGATACATGGCTATTTTGAAGAACGCATTAAAGAAAAAGAAAGATAATGAGCACTAAAATTTGAATGCAAAAAATTCAAATGGTTTATATTGAATGATCATATGATAAAATGAACACAAATAAAACCCTTAACAAAATGGACCATAGTGCACCGGGCCAGGCATATGACTTGAAAGTTTTAATATTACAAATAAAAGGTTTTTGGAAAGCAATAAACAAGCAATTACTCCTCAATGAAGGATATGGGGACGAAATCCTTTGCGTGCCAATTGTTGAGCTCTGTTGTAGTAGGGTATATCCACTCTTCGAAAGCACATTCATCATCGGAATCCTCCACAATGTTTACTTCATGATTTCCAATACGGAGAGGGGGTTTTCCCGCACAAGCGCGCCTAACCTCTTTCTGAGTCTTGACATTGAAACCAAACCCACCTTTAAATTCTTTGAATGAGATCTCAGGGAGTTTCCCCCAGGTAGCACAACTTCCATTTTCGACTGCGGCACGAGCATCCTTAAATAAAACCATCCTTGGCATGACTTTATTAGCTTTAGGCGTGTCGAAATAAATTTTGGCAGTAGCAACCAAAGGTGGAACAACCTCAAAAGCCTGGCACGGGGTTTCTATAAATTCGCCATCCATCTCCACATATTTGAAAGAATTGAGATGGCTTACCATGAATTCCTTCTCACCACAAACAATGGAGATCCTCCCATTGGCTGGGTATTTAGCTTTTGGTGAAGCGTAGATGTTATTGCCCCTGATGCATGGATCCAAGGGCGACCCAGAAAACGGGAGTAAGCAGGACGGATGTCCATGATGTAGAAAGTAGAGTTGAAAACTTGTGAGCCCACTTTGATCGGGAGATCCACCTCTCCATGAACCGTCCTTTTGGACCCATCGAAAGCCCTCACAATAATATCACTCGGCTTCAACACCAGTCCTTCACAGTCTAACCGGTCCAAAGCGCCATTGGGTAGCACATTTAAAGAAGAGCCAGTGTCAACCAGAGCATGTGCTAGGGTAGTCCCCTTACATTCAATAGAAACATACAGAGCTTTGTTATGGTTCCTTCCAAGTGATGTCCGATCAGCATCCAAGAAACCCAATTCGTTGTCGGCCATCAAGCTTCCCACGCAGTTTTCGAATTGGTCAGTTGTGGTCTCATGAGGAACATGAGCTTTCCTTAAGAATTTGATCAATGCTCGGGCATGAGCATCAGAATAAAGTAGGTAAGATAACATGGAGATCTTGGAAGGGGTTCTCCCCAGTTGTTCCACTGTCTTGAAATCACTTCTATTTATAATATTTAATATTTCATCCATTTCTTGAGTGGAAGGCTCCTCAGTAGAAACGTCCTTTGCGGGCATCTATATCTCAACAGGCTCAACCACTTTCTTCTTACCCCTAATGTCAGCACTAGGCTTAGAGGTGGTGACGCGGATAGGTGTCGTTATAGCAGTTGGGGGTGAAATGTTGGGCGAAAAGATTCTCCCAGTTTTGGTCACTTTACTAGAACCAGTAATAATCCCAATGTCATCAGCTTTGTTTTCTTCAATCCAAGCATCTTGCTTTATTCCATGGTAATACACTTTAGCACCGTAGTTCCACGGTACTGCTTTGTTGGAAGAATATGGAATTGGCCCAGGGGCAGTGATTATCAGAGGAGCAACAGTTGGTTCATTCGAAATCCTGATAGGACCCTTTGAGGAGATCCTAAGAGGCTTGATTGAAATTGTTATGATAGAGAGGTCTTCAATCTTATCGGTCAAACTTTTGACGAAAAAATTCTCTCAAATAGGATCTCATGACTATTCATCAGGCGTTGAATTCCCTCTTTCAGCCATTTGCATCCATTAACTTATTTGGCGCATCAATCACAATCTTCCAAACAGCCATGGAAAACCCCTGCTCTCAGCAAATTATCTTTGACAACATTTAATGGAGTAGTTAGATCTTCGACGGAAGGAACCAAAATAGTGTCTTCAATTGCATTGAAACCTTTGCCATGGTTTGGCATTGGTGTCATCATCATATTGGGAATTGTAGGCGAATCAAATTTGATTATCTTGTTGTTGATTAGATCTTGAATTTTGTTCTTCAGCGCCCAACATTGATCGGTCTCATGCCCGGGACTATTTGAATGATATGCACACTTGGTATTTGGATTGTATTTAGGTGAGGAAGTTTTTGGATTGGATAAAGGATCGAACAATGTCACCAAGTTATCCTTTATCATGTGTTGTAAGGCATGGGATATCAACATACCTATCCTTGTGAATTGTCTTCGTGGAGCCTCAAATCGTTGATGATTAAAAGATTGTCTTTGAACAAAAGTAGGGTTAGAAATCAGAACAACATTAACGGACGGTTATCCTTCTTGGTACGGGCCTTTGCCCCATACACATAATTAATTTTTTTCCAGTGAAGGGTTTCTTTACGGAGTTGGAGGTGGAAGCATACGCCATAGGTATTTTCGCGCTCTTGATACCACTTTCGACCCTTTCACTGGCCAGGATCTGCTCGGTGAAATCGGATGAAGAACACCCAACCAATAAGTTGAAAAATGGACCAGATAACGTGCCCATAAACATATCAATATGTTCCCTATCATTTAACGGTAGTTGGAACCTACTAGCAAGATCCTTCCACTTTTGGTCGTACTCTTTTAACCCCTCGTCTTTACCCATTGCCATGTCTTGCAGTTGAACTCTAGTCGGCGCCAGGTTGGCATTGTATTGGTATTAGTGATAGAAAGCAGTGGCCAAGTCTTCCCGGGTATGGATACGGGAACCCTCCAATTGGTAAAACCACTCTAGTTGAGTCCCAGCCAAGTTTTCTTGAAAGAAGTGGACCCAGAGTTTCTTGTCGGTGGTGTGCGGTTGTATTTTCACACGTAAGACTTCAGATGAAGCTTTGGGCAAGAAACCCCGTCATATTTAACAAATACTGATATCTTTAATTTATGGGTAATGACAACTCCAGATATTAAACCCAAATCATCAAAATCCAAACCAGGAATGGCTTGAATCTCAACAGCCTTCAATCTATCCTCTAGCTGCTTGTACTTAACATCCGCAAGAGGATACTACTCGTCAAAATAGTCTTCATCATCGGACACTTGATCATTGATATACCCAGCCTGGGTACTCCTTGCTTCTCCAATTTGATTTTTGTCTTCCTCAGATGAATCCTCAACTACTGGTATTTGGAAGATCGACTCTCTGAATCTTTTACGCATGTTTACTAGGGCTTTCCTTTTTGGTTTCTTTTTGGATGCCAGCAACATCATCAACTCATGTTTCCCCTTGGCCAGGGTCAACAGGGTTTCTTGAAACTGGGAGTTTTGTGCTTGCAGGTCTTTCACTATTTTCTCGATATCCATCTTACTGAAATAAACATCAAAAACATAAGGAGACCTGTAGTGGAAAACCTGTTATGTTATGATGCATGAAAAATGCACATGCAAATGATTTCAAGGATTTATGAAATTTAAATTTGTCTAGACAAAGAATGAACAAACGTCAAATTGCATTAATCAGTTCAAAATGGTTACAACGTGCCTCTTGGGCTTACAAAATACATTCCTAAGACAAAAAGGTTGAACGCATCCTCTTTGGTGCTCGGTAGGCGTTCAAGCTTTGTTCTTCATGAAGTTGCTTTATAAGCTCCAAAACCCTTTTCTCGCTCGCGTAGAACTGAGCTTCGAAGGTGTCTCGCTCTTCCTTTAGCTGAATCAAACCCTTTTGCAAGTCTTCAAGAGAAGTAGGCATGTTGGGATAGAGAACAGTATACGACATATCTCCTTTAGCAACAAGCTCCATGATAACAGGTAGGATGGAAGGGTAAGGCATTACGAGCTTATGAGCACGAGCTCGTACCCGCCTAAGGTAAGGCTCAAGGGGAATAGAATTTGTGTGTCCCAGTGTCTTACTATCCACTATGTTTACCATCCTCCAATCTCGTATAAATCTATGATGGTAGCCTTGATTGTCGTTGTTGTAGTCGAACAACACTCCTTGGATGAGCATATCATGAGGACCGTCTCTTCGGGCATACCCGAACTATCGCAAAGCTAAGAAAGGGTTTTAAGTGATACCTCCCCTAATGCCAAGAAAAGGGACATTAGGGAATTCCCCACAACGGTCGATGATAGTAATACTTTCCAAGGATCGAGAACACCAGTGAATATCTGAATGTCTGAGTGACATCAACCTATTGGACAACCTCAAACCTTGCTCATTCTTCAACACGGATTGGGGGAGATGCGAAACAAACCACCTAGCCAATAGAGGATTACAACACATGAGGGTTCCTCTTTTCCTCATGGTGCAAGAGTGGAGAGAATGTAGGATATCTCCCAACAAAGTAAGCACCGGATTGCGAGACATGAAGATTTTGACAGCATTTACATCTATAAGTTGTTCAGGATTTGGAAATAGTACCATCCCATAGATGAGAAGGGCCAAGATTTCTTCAAAAGCTTGTAAATCCAGAGTATTCCAACAATCTTGAGCTTTCTCAAACAAGAACTTGTCTAAGAACCCTTTTACGCCACTTCTTGTTTCCCAATTAGTCGTGACGTTGGAACTTTGAAAGTGTAAAGCTCGGGAAATCTCTTTAGGGCTCAGGTCTCTTTTGATACTGTTGAAAGGTAGTTGATTGAGAATATGAATCCCCAATAGTTGAGAAAATTCTTCCATAGTAGGCACAAGCTGGTAATCAGAGAAGGTAAAACAATGGTGCAAATGTTCGAAGAACTGGAAAAGCACCTTCATCATGTCTTCATCAATTCTCGAGGTAACTAAGTTTAAGAATCGACCATGTCTTTTGGTGAATGAAGAACTCCCAGGAACCCTCGAAGCTAACTCTTTGAGTTGAGAAGGAATTCTTACCAGATTGACTTGGATAGTATTCCTGCGGGTGGAAGCCATATCCTACAAAACAGAACAAAGATAAATCTCAAAAAATCCTTGAAATGGTTAGTGCGAAACGTAATGGTATGATGTTATGATGTTATGTACAAGTAAGCATATACACACAAAAGCAAACAAGTCCTTTGGTTTAGGCTTGCATGGAGTTTGTAGGTAAGTACCCTCTTGAAGTTTAGTTGGCTCAACCTATCCTAGTAATAGTAACTGGGTTCTAGGGGATCTCAATATCACTAATATTTCCTCATTGGGCATTGTTTCAGCGCAAGCCTCTTTAATGGCGACTGAAATATCCCGAGAAGTCCGATCTCAATGAGCGTAGTATCGAGTATCAACCAACTTCGGACTGCACCAAAGCTGGCTACCACACTACTTCCTAAAGGCCAAGTTGTTCAAGTAAAGGTTCTAAAGTCAGTTAGTGCTTCATGACACCACACAACGGCCCCGTATTCTCTTTGACTACTCAAGGGCTACCGGTACCAACAAATGTGTCACACTAACATAACTATTTCTTAGACCATGTAAGTATACCCCTCACAGTTTCCATAACTTATTTCTACTTACCTAAAAGGTGTCCCAGATCTGGGTAGAGGATCAAAACAAGACCATACAAAGAACCATAATATAAAGAAAACAAGTCAAAAAAAGAAAAGCAAGTAAAGGTGATCTAGCCCTAAGGTAACCCCACTTTTAAGTAATATCCCCATTAGATTCGCCAGTTCTATAATACGGTGGGAGAACTGACATGGGTGTTTTGCGTTTGATCGCAAATGTTGCGGATAGCAAGAGTCGCCACTGACTTTTCTTTTATCCAATGAAGGAAAGGGTGAAAAGAACAGGAAAGACCTTTGAGAAAATTTTCTTGAGTTCAGGGGGGGGGGGGGGGTAGATTATGAAAAGGGAAGGTATTAGCACCTTTTTCATCCATAGATATCTATGGGCTCTTAGTTGCTTGCTAGATCTTTGCTTTTGTTTGAAAGTGTGCTTTGTGGTGGTTTTTGAAAGTATTTTTGAAAAGCGCCTTCATTTAGGAAAACTTTGTAATGATTCTCGTCTCTATAAGAATGTATACAAAGTGTTAAACTTTTGAAAATATTTCAATGGAAAGTGTTGGTGTATTAGAAAAGGTGCTTGTGTTTTGAAGATTAGCAAGCAACTAGGAACATTCTACCTTACTCAAAAGTCTTATCTACATTCCTCTTTTCCTTTGATATTGCTATCTTACCATTGATTGGTAAGAAGCCTTATCTTTGGATGTAAAAGGGACGGGCGTGGGTCATCGTATAGTCATGATAGAAATGTTGTGAGATATCTTAGCATTTCTTTTGAGGGACTAAGATCATTTGTAAGGCAACATTCGGAGCGTCATCGAGGGACTATGATATTGTTTTTTTTGTTTTTTTCCTAAGACGTCTCACATGCATAACATGACTATTTTTCATAAGGAAACAAGTGAAGTTAACCCTAGAGGTGCATGTGTGCAAAATGTGTTTGATTTGATGCATTTTTGTCTTTTGATCAGGGTGGTCTACTTGTTGATTTTATATTTCCATACACCCTAATTACTAACATTTTGTGTAAAGTCAAAAGTGCAGAAAGATAAAATCTTACACAATTACAACCATATTAAATTGCATGAAAATATAAAGGCAAAAATAAGGTAAAAGAAAGAAAAATGGATCTTTCAATTTAGGGCCGCAAACCCTGCGATTCTGCACTTTTTGGCTCTCTTCGATCTGGCATGAAAAGGGGGTGAAGGCATGACTTTTTATTGTGGCCTGGAGGCCAGCATGTTGTGTCTTTCGATTGGGGCATGAAGGCTAACATGTTGTGTCTTTTGATTGGGACCTGGAGGCCATCATGTTGTGCCTTCTGACTGCCTCTTTCGTTTGGCCTGAAGGTTAGTATGGAGGCCAGAGGCTTCGTTTCTAACTTTATGTCTCATGTTTCTTTTGTTTGAGTTTGAATAGAAACATGGACCAAGGCTATGCCACCATCACCTTAAAGCTAGATTAGTGATTAAAGCATGTTTAAATGTACAAAGAGAAAAATCCAAGAAGATTGTTAACCATGACACACATTAAAAAAGTGGAAACGAAAAGAAGAAAATAGCATGTACTGTTTGAAACGAAAAGAAAACTTATTTACATGTTGTGCTGAAACGGAGGGTCAAAGGTTAAGAATGGATTACCTTGCTGGAGGCTGGAGAGTGTGCTAGACTTTGAAGTGGTTGACTTAACTGCCTCTGGATTCGAAGGAAAAGACCAACGGTGGGCCTTTGACACTGGATTCGAAAGATCAAAACAAGTGAAATGTCCTTCTTTGACGCTTGAATTATATCGCCAGGTTGATTTCACATCTGACTGCTACTTGTGAGCCCATCTTCAAGCTTCTAAAGAAAGATCAAGTGGTAAAGTTGAATGACGAATGCCAGAAAACTTTCGTAAGAATCAAGGAATACCTTCAAGAACCGCCCATTCTGATGCCTCCGGTTGAAGGAAGACCTTTGATATTATACTTAACAGTGCTATAAAATTCAATGGGGTGTGTATTGGGGCAGCATGACGAGTCTGGTCGAAAAGAGCACGCAATATACTACCTTAGCAAAAAGTTTACCAATTGTGAGACAAGATACTCACTGCTCGAGAAAACTTACTGCGCTTTGGCATGGGCTACTCGCCGACTAAGACAGTATATGCTGACCCACACTACTTTGTTGATATCTAAGATGGATCCAATCAAGTACATCTTCGAGAAGCCCGCTCTCTCCAGAAGAATATAAATATGGAAGATGATCTTAACTGAATACGACATCTAATATACAACCCAGAAATAAATCAAGGGAAGTGTATTGACTGATCATTTGGCTCATCAGGCCGTGGATGACTACTAGTCCATGAATTTTTAGTCCCCGGACGAGAATATTATACTAGTGACTGATTATGAAGAACTTGGACCGGATGAAGGACCTGAAGAAGGATCCTGATGGACTATGGTTTTTGACTGAGCTTCGAACGCACTCGGTAATAGCATTGGTGCAATAATCATATCTCCTAAAGTTTGTCATACTCCTTTCACTGCCTGGCTATGCTTCAACTGTACTAACAACATGGCGGAGTATGAAGCCTGCATCATGGGTCACAAGGCCGCTATTGACCTCAGGATCAAGTTCCTGGATATTTTCGGGGATTCAGCCTTGGTAATAAGTCAGATCAAAGGCGAATAGGATACTAAACATCTGAATCTCATCCCATACAAAGAGTACGTATTGACATTGCTCCCACACTTTGAGGAGGTAACTTTTGAACATTTCCCACGAGAGGAGAACCAGTTAGTCATGTCTTTTATGTTCAAAGTCAGGTGGGACAACGAAGCTCCCCAAATCACCATTGAGAGGTTGGATGAACCAGTACACTGCTGTGAAATTGATACCGAAAAGGTGGCAGACAAACCCTGGTTTCACGAAGTCAAAAGGTATCTCGAGGCTCAAGAGTATCCCGAAGGGGCACCTTTCAATGATAAGAAGTTTCTGAGAAGGTTCGCTGCGAAGTTCTTCCTCACTAATGGAATCATCTACAAGCGCAATCATGACTCTACATTACTACGGTGTGTAGACAAGAGCGAAGCAGAGAGGATTATGGCGGATCTACATGAAGGTACCTTCAGGACCCATTCCAGTGGACATACCATGGCTAAGAAGATCCTACAGGAAGGATATTACTGGTCCACTAAGGAAGCCGATTGTTATCAGCACTCTCGAACTTGTCATAAGTGCCAAATATACGCTGATAAGGTGCATGTGCCTCCAGTTCCCTTAAACATCTTGACAGCTCCGTGGCCCTTTGTAATGTGGGGCATTGATATGATCGGAGAAATCAGGCCTACTACTTCCAATGGACATTGCTTCATCCTAGTGGCCATTGATTACTTCACGAAGTGGGTTGAGGCAACCTCTTTTGCTATGATCGGGACTTTATGAGTCTATCGGGATATTAACTGCAAGTATACAGTTTAGTCGTTCTAGTTTTAAATGATTATCGAACCCATAGAGACTGAGGATCAATCACATACGATCTAATGTTACAAATGTTTAACTAAGCGATGAATATTTGGTTTTAGGGGAAAAAGGTTTTAATTAAAAGCAATAGTAATAGTTATACCGATATGTGATAGTGGACTTCGGGAACTCGGTGAATCATTTGGCATATAAAGTATTTCGGTAAAAACGAATTGTTTAAAAACCTGAGACATACCACTCTCGTGTTCATGAAATAAGTCATGCTACTAAACCTAGTGGATGCACTTTAAATTTAATAACACTTTTTGAAAACAATTCAAGTTTAATTAATTTGTTAAAACACTCTCGTGTATTTAAAAATTAATGTTTTGATACCACTATCTGGGTCGAACCCCAGCTCTCGCATGCAGGTTCTTGCCTTAATTAATTTCCCACTCTCGTGGAAAATCGTGTTAAATATCCTTTCACTCTCGTGACAAGGGTAGTTAAATTAAATATGGAAATTGGAAACCAGAAATTATTTATAAAAGATTTTAGCCAAGTTATCACCGAATTCCTTCGGTGCTTAAGAGTCACATACCGGTACAAACAAATTAGCCAGACATAATGTATTTAGCAAACATGCAACGTAAAATACAGTTCAAGAAAATAATCAACATAGCATATAAACAACAAAGATCGAATTGCATAAAAAAACCTGTAATTATATTGTCGTGGTACTCTTGAATTCGCACAGTAGCTTTTGTGATACAATTAATTGAAATATAGAACTAAGTGTGTGTTAATCCTTCGATGTGAAGAATTAACACTTTAGGGAACTGGAAGATTATAGAGGCTTGAAAGGAAAATAATGGTTCAAAACCAAGGAAACAATATAAAGAAATGCAGAAAGAAAATATGTGTGATCGGTGGGAACGAGAACTGACTATTTTTGGAATGCTGGTTCGCGTTTGCGTTTGTTTTTGCAAAATGTCACGGTAAGCAAGAGTCGCCATCGTATTTTATTTTATCCAACAAGGAAAGGACAAAAGCACAAAAAAATTCCTTTTCGAGATTTGTTTCTCGGGTTCGGGAGGTAGATTATAGAAAGGGAAGGTGTTAGCACCCTTTCTATCAGTGGTTATCCACGGGCTCTTAGGTACTTGCTCACTATGTTTTCAAAAGGTTTGCTTTTCTTTGTGATTGTGGGTTTTGAAAAGAGTTTTGTTTTTGAAGAGAGTGTAAGTGCGAAAAGTTTTGTTTTGTTTTTAAAAAGAGCAAGTACTTAAGAACTCCTACCTACTCAAAAAGGAATTTAATTGTGCAAATGTCCTTTAGACAGTGCTATCCCACTATTAAGTAGTAGGTAGCACCGTCGTTGGAGTTTTCAGGTCAATTCGGTTTAAGGGATGTGTGGTCACTAAAGCAATGTTAGGATGCTTTAGCGGTAACCCTAATGTCTTAGATCATTTTTATCGAGGCAACTGTTTCGAGGCAACTTTGATCTTTGGACAGGAGGGCGACCTCTAAAACATCCTATACTCAATGACCACATTCGAGGCAACCAAGTGAGGTGTACCCTAAGAGTGGCATGTGCAAGTGTGTCAATTTTCAGTTATATTATCTTTATACATGTTATGGTGAGCTACAATTGATTTTAAATTAAGATAGATCTTGCCATACAATCCTAGTTAGCATACATCTAAGCAATTAATATATGTACAAGAATTTAAAGTGCGGGAATTGGAAATCCTACGCTATTACAAGGCTTCGGGGAGGGGGATTTATTTACATGTCCAAAAATTGGGGAAATAAAAGCAGTAAAGTAAAAGTCTTAGTTAAGCTATTACAAACTAATAAGCAGTTACAATAAAATAAACGCGCGCAAATCTGAAAATAACCTCTAAAAATTCTAAGAATAAAATCTTTTTGTTGTTTTATTTTATTTTGGGAAAATGATCTAAATCTATTTAATTTTATCTTTTGAGAAAATGTTAAGATAATTTAGAGATTAATTAACAAAGTTAATTTTAATAGAAAAAACTAAGCCTAATGTTTTTTGTGTTTTTTTTATTTTTAATGCTAATTATAAAGATAAAAAGAAGTCTATGAAAAACAAAAATAACATGAAGGAGGGATCCTTCGATCCAAGGAAAAAAAGGAGTTTCGACCCAGGGAGGGAACAAAAGCTTCGATCTAGAGAGGGTCATGGTCCTTTCGATTGGGCCAGACAGTAAGGCATGAGTAGCCTTCGATCCAGGGAAGAGGATTGTCTTTTGATCATGGAGGTCATGGCTTTCGATCCAGGAATAAGATGCCTCCTTCGATCCAGCATGCTAATGGGTTCGATCCAGAGAGGGGCTCTCCTTCGATCTGGGATGTTATACCTGCAAAAGCATGTTAGAGAAATAAAATGCAGGGCCTGAGTATTGAACCCCAGGCCCTTCAATCCTGCACTTGCTGGGTCTCTTCAGGCTATGTCTGCAGCAAGTATTAGCAAATGAAGAACATGACCTGGGCGCCAAACCCAGGCCTTTCGATCCTGTCTAGGATGGCAAATCAAAGGCAACAACCAGTAATAATGTGTTATGCAAATATGAGGTTGGATAGTTTACCCTTTATTACCAGCAGGTTGGACTTTTAATTTGGGCGTTTCCTGGATGTAGGCACCTTCGATCTGGGGACTTCTTGGATGCATGCACTTTTGATCTGAGGTTTCTGGGCGTGGATGCTTTTTTTCAAGTGTTGCTTTGGCCTGGAAAATTATGGGCAGCGTCTCTCCAATGTTTTTGTTCTCCTGTTGTGTTTTTGTGTGTATAATTTTCGTCCTCTGTGTGTTTTTTCGTTCCACTTGTGATCTCTTTATATAGAGGGGGTGGAGGGGACAGGAAGACAAAGGTTTAAATGACCTTGATTATGTGTTTGACAGCCATGAATGAGAGTTCGTAACGTTGGCTAAACACATGGGATCTTATCCCTTTTTGAATTTTGAATGACATGTAACTGGCCTTCGAATGCTCCCTTTCGAATGGGCTGATGGCCTCCTTCGAATGCTCCCTTTCGAATGGGCAGATGGCCTCCTTCGAATGCTTTCTTTCGAATGGGCTGATGGCCTTCTTCAAATGCTCTTCGAAAGCTTCTTCGAATGGACCCTTTGAATGCTTCTTCGAATGGACCTTTTTTGGAATTCCAATCGAAGTACTTGTCTATAATGCCAATCGAAAGGCTCTTTCAGAACACCAATCGAAGGGTCTTTCAGAATTCCAATCGAAGTGCTCCTTCAAAATGTCAATCGAAATGCTCCTTCAGAATGCCAATCGAAGGGTATTTCAGAATGCCAATCGAAGTGCTCCTTCAGAATGCCAATCGAAATGCTCCTTCAGAATGCCAATCGAAGGGTCTTTCAGAATGCCAATCGAAGTGCTCCTTCAGAATGCCAATTGAAATGCTCCTTCAGAATGCCAATCGAAGGGTCTTTCAGAATGCCAATCGAAATGTACATAAAGCACCACTCAAAAATTTTCCTTTTCCTTAGGCAAGAGTTTATGATCAACCATGCAGGGGGAAGACTTTGGAAAACATGAGAGGGAAAATTTTGGGGTACAACAGTTGCCCCTGTTCAATCTTCTTAAACCTGAGGATGTAGATTGGCTTGCGTGCCTTTCGTGATCCGAAGGTGGAAGATGATTGAACACTAGAGTGCCCATAAATTTGCACTCGCATGGTGTAGTATCAACATTGTGATGTCAGGAATGGGCTTACAGATGCCATTTGGAGATTGCTGGTAGGAGGATGGGCTTATAGATGCCATCTGCAGGAGTGTCGATCGCATAAGAGATTCCTTACCGAGAACTTGCATACCTGTTGTTGTAGAAGATTCCATTGGGGAAGTCTAACTTCGTTGAGACTTAGGAACCTGCCTGTACTTCAACTGGGAGAATGCCTCAGCTGAGTTTTAAGAATGTGTCCATAATTCAATTGGGGGGAAACATCTTCATCAAGATCTAGGAACTGTCTCGTGCCCACCTAGAGTATACCGTTGAGGTTATAGAACTTGTCCTGTCTGGTTCCAAGTATCAATCTTCAATTTCTTCATGTAGATAATTTTCCTTGCTTTTACAGGTATTAATCTACAATCATTCGTCCACAAATATTCTTCCTGGCTTGTTACAGGTATTCGTCTTCAATCTCTTCATGTAGATACTTTTCCTCGCTTGTTACAGGTATTAATCCACAATCAGTCGTCCACAGATATTTTCCTGGCTTGCTACAGGTATTAAACTGGGACTTGAAAAGGTTGGTCGAGGAGATATCTGTCCTGGCTGGTTTCAGGTATTAATCTCTGACCTGAGAAAGAAAGTCTTCCTGGCTTGTTACAGGTATTAAATCTTCAATCTCTTCATGTAGATACTTTTCTTGGCTTGTTACAGGTATTAATCCACAATCAGTCGTCCACAGATATTTTCCTGGCTTGCTACATGTATTAAACTGGGACCTGAAAAGTTTGGTCGAGGAGATATCTGTCCTGGCTGGTTTCACTATTGATCTCTGACTTGAGAAATAAAGGTCTTCCTGGCTTTTTACAGGTGTTCATCTTCAATCTCTTCATGTAGATACTTTTCCTGGCTTGTTATAGGTATTAATCCACAATCAGTCGTCCACATATATTTTCCTGGCTTGCTACAGGTATTAAACTGGGACCTGAAAAGGTTGGTCAAGGAGATATTGTCCTGGCTGGTTTCAGGTATTGATCTCTGACCTGAGAAAGAAAGGTCTTCCTGGCTTGTTACAGGTATTCATCTTCAATCTCTTCATGTAGATACGTTTCCTGGCTTGTTACAGGTATTAATCCATAATCAGTCGTCCACAGATATTTTCCTGGCTTGCTACAGGTATTAAACTGGGACCTGAAAAGGTTGGTCAAGGAGATACTGTCCTGGCTGGTTTCAGGTATTGATCTCTGACCTGAGAAAGAAAGGTATTCCAGGCTTATTACAGGTATTCATCTTCAATCTCTTCATGTAGATACTTTTCCTGGCTTGTTACAGGTATTAATCTATGATCAGTCGTCCACAGATATTTTCCTGGCTTGCTACAGGTATTAAACTGGGACCTGAAAAGGTTGATGGTAGCCATCTTTTGATTGACCTTTTCCTGAAAAAGGTAGAACGTTAGCTGTATGCAATGTCATGATGTATGAAATGCATGATGTCATGATTTTCTAAAAATAAATGAGATTTGTGTTGTATGATGCGTATGCATGCCATGATGTATGAAGATGTGATGTTTTTAGCTGGGGAAAATAAATCCCAGAGCTACTGGAGAATAGAGTTGAATTCTTCGTTTCCGCTGGGGATGACGAACGAAGATGATTGCAAGAATAAACCTGCAGGAGAGGATGACTCCATTGGGGAATAAACTGATGAGGAGATTACTCCGAGGGGAAATACTCTGTGGGGAAGAGATGTTCTGCTGAGGATTTTAACGATAAACTCCACTGGGGATTCCATTGATAAGCTCTGTTGGGGATTTTAATGATGAACTCCGGTGGGGATGGATTACCGTTGCTGGTGATATTGAATCTGTTAAGGATAGAAGTCCTTCTTGGGGAAAGAAAGAACTTCGCCAGGGATGATCTTTCAGTTGCAACTTGCTGAGGATAGCCCAGTTAGACTCCTGTGAGGATAACCTTCTGAATTTGGCTGAGGAGACTTATTTGTGCTTCGCAGGGGATAAGCTTCTAGAATCTACTGGGGAAGATGATTCAACTCCATTGGGGAAACTTTTTTAGACTACGCTGGGGAAATGGCTCCACTGGGGGTACCTTGCATTCTGCCGGGGAACATTCTTATATTCCGTTGAGGAATATTAAGACTGCCAGGGAAACTCTTATGCTTGCTGGGGAATATCCTTATACTCCACTGGGGAATATTAAGACCTTATGGGGATACCCAACTTTTTTAGGGATGACGGTAGACCAACTCTGCTTGGGGAGAGTATTGCTGATTTGTACATAGCTGCAAGTCTCAGCCGGGAGAGCCACCATTACTGTCTTACTCTGCGGGGAGTGAAAGTATCTTAGCCATATTCTTCAGCTGAATCTACCTTTGTACCTGGTGAGCAGAGCAGCTGTACAGTTTGGACAATTTTTATTGCCCCTATTTTTGTGGGAGAAGGTGCCTGCGGAGGCCCTGTGGATCGAGTATTATCCCCACCTATGAGGTGCTTGGTAATTGTCGATTGAAGTGACAAATCTTCTTCTGGTAGGCAAGTGGCGAGATGACGGGACATAATCGTACGCTTTGATCCCTAATTTTTGCCTGGACCGCCCTTTCGGGTTTTCAGTCCATCGGGATACCCTTTTTTGCCCAAGCCGCCTTTTCAGGTTTTCGACTTGCCGGGTGTACATATTTTTCATTTTCATCCCTTATTTTTGCCCGAACCCTTTTGGTTCGCCGGGAAGCCCTTATTTTTGCCTAGGCCAGTCAACCTAGCGGGTCTTTGATTATGCGTAATACTTTTTTGACTATGTCCATGCTCTCAGAGTGTAGGGAGTTGTCACTGTCAGTAGTGTTGTGTTGCCATACTACCAAAAGATCTTCGTTTGATCATGCAAGATTCGTTGCTGGAATTCATGTCCAATGCCCCAAGTGATTCAGATGGAGATCTTCCCCTGGTTATTTGGCATTTTGAGAGATCCCTTGAATCTTGACTTGACTGCCCTAGATGATGGAAGATGATCATGTCTGCCCCTTGGTTGGAAGTGTTTCTTCCACTTGAGATGACCCTTTTTATTGAGAAGGTTTTTGTTCACTAGATATTCGTCGTGTGAATTTCTCTGCTATTTGAACAAATAGTCATATGCAAACAATGTTGTTTTAAGAATGCAAAGCTTATGTCTGTTTTGAAGTTTGAAAATGCATTTTTTCAGTAAGATAGGAAAACTTTGTAAAATGTGATGTCAACTCAAGATTTACAGCAAGCCCTACAGGAGTCAGGATACCTTTTGTAACAGTATGCTTTCGAACTAACCCATGCTTCAGCTAGGACTTTTTAAGGGTTATAACGTGGCCTAGTTCACGGTTTAAGAAACAAAGGATAAAGGCTCAAATTTTATTTGTACCCACCCGTTCTTCGTGATGTTCTTCGATCCTAAACTCATCTAATCGTGCATTAGACCTTGTTTGAGTCTTTGCTCTGATATACCAGTGATGGTTCGAATACTGACACTTTATTTTGAATAGGCAGTCATTTTGTTGAGAGTTTTTAGAACCTTTTTTTATATTTTATTATCCCTGCCTTTTTCCTGAACTGTTTCTTTTGTAATTACAGTCAGCGGGATGCCCCAGTTTTTGTAAGTCTCCTTCATAGGTTTTGACCTAATGGGCTTTTATTCTTGAGATATAATGACTACCTGCCCTTACGATTATTCGGAACCATCACTGTCTCTTGTTTTGGAAGGACTTCTTTGATGTCGTTCATTGTGCACCTAGATCAACTGAGAGAACTACCCTGCCCCAGGTTATAATTAAGGGTTTTAATTTGTGAAAAGAAAAACTCCAACTTCTTTGGCTCAAAGGGGTTGACGAGGGATTATCTTCCTTATAACTCCACTGTTTAGGATTTGAAACAATGCCTGTACATCGTCAGCAGGGTCTGTTCAAAAGCATACTGTAAAGATCGTGGTATCGTTTTCGTCATCCTCCCTCAAAAGGCTTAGAATTTTTTTTTAATCGAGAGTTGAACATCGCAAAAAGGAAATATGAAGCAATTTAAGCATAGTGAAACCAATTAATTCAAAACAAGACACGTGCATTGCATTAATTAAATAACAAAAGTTTGACATGACAATAATTGTTTGAATAAGCAAAGAAAAATACAATTTCAGAATTCAAATGAACAAAAGTGCTTTCAATCCTAGCCATATTTTGGCAAGGGAGCAGTGATCACATTGGGAGTTTTAGGAGGGCCGAGTTCGATCTCTTTTGCATCAATCAAGTCTTGGACCTTGTTCTTCAAAGCCCAGCAATCATCTGTATTATGCCCCGGGCTATCAGAGTGATAAGCGCAGCGGGCGTTAGGGTTATGCCTTGGTGATGTTGTATTTAAAATCTTCGGAGCTTCTTTTAGAGTCACCAGATTGTTCTTCAGCAACTGTGGTAACACCTGAGATAAAGTCATGTTAAGAGGAGTGTACTGCCTTCGAGGTTTCTCGCCCCTTTGTTGGTTGTGATGCTGAGGAGCACCAGCAGGTTTTGAAATAACAACCGCGTTGATAGCTTGGTGGTGTTCAGGTCTATTCTGTCTTCTTGAACTATAGACAGCACTGGACTCTTTCTTAAACGGCTTCTTATCGGTACCCGATGAGGCACCCTTCTGTATCTTCCCCGCCTTAATACCAGCTTCAATTCTCTCACCAGTCAAGATAAGGTCTCTAAACCCGACTGAAGAGTTTCCAATCAAATGGTTAAAGAATGGACCAGACAGGGTCCCCAGGAACATATCAACTAGCTCACGTTTAGCCAAATGTGGTTGCACCCTTCCGGCCAGGTCTCTCCATTTTTTAGCATACTCTTTGAATCCTTCACCTGTTCCTATTGACATACCCTGGAGTTGGGTACGCGTAGGAGCGAGGTCGGAGTTGTACTGATACTGCCTATAGAACGCAGCAACCAAATCCTCCCAGCTGCGGATACTGGCTCTGTCCAACTGATAGAACCACTCAAGCTGAGTCCCTGAAAGACTGTCTTGAAAGAAATGGATCCACAAGTTCTTATCAGCAATGTAAGGCTGGATTTTTCTTACATATGACCGGAGGTGCAGCTTTGGACAGGAAGCTCCGTCATACTTGGCAAAGGCAGGTGCCTTGAACTTATGGGGAATCACCACCCCTGATGATAGACCCAGATATCTGAAGTCCAGATCGGACACCTTCTGTGTCTCTATAGCGTTCAAACGGTCTTCCAACTGTTTGTACTTATCCTCAGCAGGAGGATACTGTTCTTCATCATATTCCGTCTCGTTGTCGGAGACCAAAGGGATAGGAGCCCTCCTTTCTTGTGGACTTTCTTTCTCTCCAGATGGGGTGGCCAGATCAATTTCATTCTGCAGCCCGTTTCCAAACCTGCATCCAGTATTGAACAGGATGGTCCTCTTCTTCTTCTTCCTCTCTTTCAGAATCAGGGTCTTCAAGTCCTGATGACCCTTAGCTAGGCTCATGACCAACTCTTGAAATTGGGCATTCTGGGCCTGGAGGGCCTTGATAGCTTGCTCAGTGGAAGGTTCAGTAGACATGATGATTGCTGAAATAAACAGCGAAGAAGATAAGAGACCTGTACTGGGAGACCTGTTATGCAATGATATGTATGATATATGTATGCAATGTTTTCAAGGATCTCGCGGGGTAAACAAGAAACTGTTAGAATCTGAATCTGGTAGCTTGATTGAAGGAACTTCATGTTGCTGAGAGTCCTTCCTCAAGAGTCAAGCTCACCATATCGAGTGGGTCATAGCCCCTGACTCAAGTTATGGTGTTTTGATCTTTAGATGGCATTGGCTAGAGGAAAATAAATCCCCTTTGCCCCTTGCTATACTTTTGATTTACCATAACCTGCATCACAGACCCTTGAGATCCTTGAATTGGTTAAGGAAATGTTAAGGTATGATGTTATGATGTATATTCTATGCGTTTAAGCAAAAATGTGAGGTGATGTAAGTAAACCCTGCAATAAGTCCAAATTATTGGATAAGGACTGTAAACAAAACCTGCAAGGAACTCATGTTGTCAGATAACAAGAATGTGCAAGTAGTTCAAGTTTGAAGGCACACAAGTCACACAAAAGAGCCCTTAGATTTCAGGCTGGCATGGAGTTTAGGCATTACCCTCTTTCAGTTTAGTTGGTTTAAAACCTGTCCTAAAAATAGTAATCGGGTTCTAGAGGATCTCAATATCATTGACTACCCTCAATCGGTCATAATTCCAGCTTAGCAACCTTTTCTTGCGGCCGAAACCATCGCGAGAGTTTAGTCTCAATGAGTGTAGCATACTGCTACTGTTCTATGGTCAAGTTGGTCAATTTAAGGTTCTAAGGTCAGTTGGTGCTTAATGACTCCTTAGAAGACCCATATTCTCCTCATTTCAACACAAGGGATATCGGTACAGACTAAGGTGCCACACCAACGTAGCTACTGCTTCATCCGTGTCGGTCTACGCCGAACATATCCCTCACAGTTTACTGCTACTTACCTAAAAAGGGTACCCCAGATCCGGGTTAGGATCTATAGAACTCCGATACAAGCCCACAAAATTAAAAGCATATAAAGCAATACAATTGAAAACACAAGTGATCTAATCCTAAGGTACACCTCACTTATTATTATCCCCAGCAGAGTCGCCAGTTCTGTGATCGGTGGGAACGAGAACTGGCTGTTTTTGGAATGCTGGTTCACGTTTGCGTTTGTTTTTGCAAAATGTCGCGGTAAGCAAGAGTCGCCACCGTCTTTTATTTTATCCAACAAGGAAAGAACAAAAGCACAGAAAAATTCCTTTTCGAGATTTGTTTCTCGGGTTCGGGAGGTAGATTATAGAAAGGGAAGGTGTTAGCACCCTTTCTATCTGTGGTTATCCACGGGCTCTTAGGTACTTGCTCACTATGTTTTCAAAAGGTTTGCTTTTCTTTGTGATTGTGGGCTTTGAAAAGAGTTTTGTTTTTGAAGAGAGTGTAAGTGCGAAAAGTTTTGTTTTGTTTTTAAAAGGAGCAAGTACTTAAGAACTTCTACCTACTCAAAAAGGAATTTAATTGTGCAAATGTCCTTTAGACAGTGCTATCCCACTATTAAGGAGTAGGTAGCACCGTCGTTGGAGTTTTCGGGTCAATTCGGTTTAAGGGACGTGTGGTCACTAAAGCAATGTTAGGATGCTTTAGCGGTAACCCTAATGTCTTAGACCATTTTTATCGAGGCAACCATTTCGAGGCAACTTTGATCTTTGGACAAGAGGGAGACCTCTAAAACATCCTATACTCAATGACCACATTCGAGGCAACCAAGTGATGTGTACCCTAAGAGTGGCATGTGCAAGTGTGTCAATTTTCAGTTATATGATCTTTATACATGTTATGGTGAGCTACAGTTGATTTTAAATTAAGATAGATCTTGCCATACAATCCTAGTTAGCATACATCTAAGCAGTTAATATATGTACAGGCATTTAAAGTGCGGGAATTGGAAATCCTACGCTATTACAAGGCTTCGGGGAGAGGGATTATTTACATGTCCAAAAATTGGGGAAATAAAAGCAGTAAAGTAAAAGTCTTAGTTAAGCTATTACAAACCAATAAGCAGTTACAATAAAATAAACGCGCGCAAATCTGAAAATAACCTCTAAAAATTCTAAGAATAAAATCTTTTTGTTGTTTTATTTTATTTTGGGAAAATGATCTAAATCTATTTAATTATAGCTTTTGAGAAAATTTTAAGATAATTTAGAGATTAATTAACAAAGTTAATTTTAATAGAAAAAACTAAGCCTAATGTTTTTTGTGTTTTTTTATTTTTAATGCTAATTATAAAGATAAAAAGAAGTCTATGAAAAACAAAAATAACATGCAGGAGGGATCCTTCGATCCAAGGAAAAAAAGGAGTTTCGACCCAGGGAGGGAACGGAAGATTCGATCTAGAGAGGGTCATGGTCCTTTCGATTGGGCCAGACAGTAAGGCGTGAGTAGCCTTCGATCCAGGGAAGAGGATTATCTTTTGATCATGGAGGTCATGACTTTCGATCCAGGAATGAGATGCCTCCTTCGATCCAGCATGCTAATGGGTTCGATCCAGAGAGGGGCTCTCCTTCGATCTGGGATGTTATACCTGCAAAAGCATTTTAGCGAAATAAAATGCAGGGCCTGGGTATTGAACCCCAGGCCCTTCGATCCTGCGCTTGTTAGGTCTCTTCAGGCTATGTCTGCAGCAAGTGTTAGCAAATGAAGAACATGACCTGGGCGCCAAACCCAGGCCTTTCGATCCTGTCTAGGATGGCAAATCAAAGGCAACAACCAGTAATAATGTGTTATGCATATATGAGGTTGGATAGTTTACCCTTTCTTACCTGCAGGTTGGACTTTTAATTTGGGCGTTTCCTGGATGTAGGCACCTTCGATCTGGGGACTTCCTGGATGCAGGAACTTTTTATCTGAGGTTTCTGGGCGTGGATGCTTTTGTTGAAGGGTTGCTTTGGCCTGGAAAATTCTGGGAAGCGTCTTTCCAATGTTTTTGTTCTCCTGTTGTGTTTTTGTGTGTATAATTTTTGTCCTCTGTGTGCTTTTTCGTTCCACTCGTGATCTCTTTAATAAGAGGGGGTGGATGAGATAGGAAGACAAAGGTTTAAATGACCTTGATTATGTGTTTGACAACCATGAATGAGAGTTCGTAACGTTGGCTAAACACATGGGATCTTGTCCCTTTTTGAATTTTGAATGACATGTAACTGGCCTTCGAATGCTCCCTTTCGAATGGGCTGATGGCCTCCTTCGAATGCTCCCTTTCGAATGGGCAAATGGCCTCCTTCGAATGCTTTCTTTTGAATGGGCTGATGGCCTTCTTCGAATGCTCTTCGAAAGCTTTTTCGAATGGACCCTTTGAATACTTCTTTGAATGGACCTTTTTTGGAATTCCAATAGAAGTACTTGTCCATAATGACAATCGAAAGGCTCCTTCAGAACACCAATCGAAGGGTCTTTCAGAATTCCAATCAAAGTGCTCCTTCAGAATGTCAATCGAAATGCTCCTTCAGAATGCCAATCGAAGGGTCTTTCAGAATGCCAATCGAAGTGCTCCTTCAGAATGCCAATCGAAATGCTCCTTCCGAATGCCAATCGAAGGGTCTTTCAGAATTCCAATCGAAGTGCTCCTTCAGAATGCCAATCGAAATGCTCCTTCAGAATGCCAATCGAAGGGTCTTTCAGAAGTCCAATCGAAATGTACTTAAAGCACCACTCAAAAATTTTCCTTTTCCTTAGGCAAGAGTTTGTGGTTAACCATGCAGGGGGTAGACTTTGGAAAACATGAGAGGGCAAATTTTGGGGTACAACAATATGGTTCTGAAACAAATTCTTCGACCCTTTCAAAGTTAAATCTTCAACATATATATAGGCTCTCTCTTGTAACTGTCATGTTCCATTATTTCAATACGTGCGCTAAATTCTCAACTGATGGAATGAGGTCGTGTGGACTTCGTGTGGGCTGCTTCGTGGTTTACTGCATAGAATGAGTTTTTAAGGTGTTACGTTCGTAATGGAATTCATTATGTTCGTAACAGCTAGGCCCTTTGTTACGTCCGTAACGCGTTATGTTACGTTCGCAACAGTGTGCGCTAGGCGTTACGTCCGTAACACTAAGTGTTGCGCTCGTAACGTCTTCTTGTGTGAGTTTCTTAGCAGAATGTAATTTTTTTCTTCTTTCTTCTTGCCATTTCTTAGCTTGTTTTGCTCCTTTTATCTTAAATGCCATCTTATGCCTTGGAAAATATAACTTACCTGAAAACAAATAAAAATACCTTCGTGATGCATATTTATTCGATAAAAACGTACAAATAACTCGTGTAAATTAGGCCTAAAAAGCGATATGTTTTCGTGTTATCAAACTCCCCTACACTTGAACCTTTGCTTGTCCTCAAGAAAAAAGATAAGGCGGTTTATAAAAACGATGAATTAAGCATACGCGACGATGTTCGCAAACTAGCTAGTTTGTAAATTTTGATTAGGCCAAGAGATTTATACGCAAAAGAGGTACGGTGACGACATTAGAGTACTCCAATTGTGAAAACTGTTCCGAGTCATGTTGTTATAACACCAATCAACCCTTTAAACTAAATTTCACCCGTGTTCATTCAAGCGCAATCACATTAAGCCCTTTATCTCCACACACACATAGAAAAGTACCAGTTAGCGACTATGATCCGTTGATTCTTGGGGTTCTGGAACTTATAAGTGGTAACCCCTTCTTTTTATAACTTAATTGTAAATTGTGGGGGATCGGTCCGTAGTCCGCCCTACCAAGTTCAGTACCAGATACTTATGAACCAATTTACAATAAGTTTTTTTTTATCTTGTGAGAATTACATCCTTTGGGCTAAATGACCAAGTGAGGGTCACCTAACTTACTTTGGGCATGTCACGACAAAGATTGCTATTTTATCATCATCTCTCTCAGATCATTCACTTATATTCATCGGTTCCTTGAGTAGTTTGTGTTTTGACGGTGCCGACTGCTGGATAAACTACTTGGGGCTAATTTAAAGTAAAATTCGCGGTTGGCGGTATAAAAAGTACCCAAAATGGCATCGCATAAGGTGGAGTTCTAAAATGTCAAAACCGTAACAATTTTGTCAAACTTCCTCAAGTGGCCTAAACTTAATTGAATATTTGGTTTTAGCTAGCCGTTTGGACACATCGCGTTGTGTGATAATCGTAAATTTTTCGTCATGGCTCAAGAATTGTAAAGTTTGGGAAAATCTAATAATGCACGAAAAAGAACTTAGCAATTAAGGACTTAATTGTACATGAATTTGTTTTGTTGAAGGGAAAGTACAAGAAAGGAAAAACGATGCGAAAAATTAAATCTAATCTAGAAAGCGAATTAAAATGATAGAATTTCCTCCCCCACACTTAAATCTAACATTGTCCTCAATGTTTCGAAATAAGGTAAAGGAGGTAAGGATGGGAGGAGATATCTTCATTCAGGCCCTCTCCCTCTGGCTCTTCCACGACCTCTTCTCTGCCCATCAAAGCAGGGTAATCCAACATGATTCAGGATCTCTAGAAAAGCGTCCATGCGTACACTCAAACCACCCATTTCTGTCGTCAAAGTATCCATACGGGCCTCATACCTAGTTCCTTATTCAATTTATTGCTGCTGCATCTGTTGCATGAGTTGCATCATTGCAGTTTGCTGAGCTTGGATATCAGTGGCCTGTTGGGATTGGCGGGTAAGCTGAGCATTCATATATGTCATCCTTTGGTTTTAATCCATCATTTCCTCATAAAGGTCTTCAGTAGTCGGGCAACGAGACCTTCTTCTGCGCCTAGTAGAAGTGCTTGGTACATCCTGTTGAGGTGTTGTCTGCTGCTGTGCATCCATTTCTTCTTCTACCTCATCAACAGGTTGAGGATTTTGATTGATCTGAGAAGCTCGGTCGGGTTCAGGGGCATTTAAATCATAAATCCACTTATCCATATTCGCCACATTTGTGAGCAACCTATTCGGCATAATCACACTTGGAACAATCATGTTCTTCACCATCAAATTATACCTGCCATCATCTCGGTTCCTAATCAAACGCATGTATTTGTAGTTATCCAAATCCATGAGGAGAGGCGGTAGAGCATCAAGAGTCTCCAGTTGGCTTTGAAAATTAAGCCCATGAGCTAATGTGGTTATCAGTCCTCTGATCAAAATTGGTTTTTGTCCCCTTGCACAAAGGGACACAATATGACGTAGAAGGAACGGAGTAGCATTTACCTTGGTTTTCCCAGCTAAGCAGCAATGAAGGAAAAATACCTTCTTTGAGTTTACTTTGTTGCTATTAGCTCGTCCAGAAATGGTGTTGGAGTGAATCTTGAAGTAGTACCTAGTGGTGGGGTTGTGAACGTGAGATGCCAGACACTCATTCCAATTTCCTGTTGAGACATTGGTGAGTTTCTTCCACAATTCGAACAAAACAACGGCCCAATATTTGGTAACAGGGATCTTGTGGTGCACCGTCTCTGATTCGTCTTCCTTAATTGAAAATTTGAGTAGCTCTGTGATTCTTTCTTGGTTTAACGTATATTCGGTGTTGAACATACGAAAATATGCGGTGCCTGTGAGGAACATGCCGTCATCACTTGGTGTTGAATACGAGAACGAACTAAGGAACTCGAGCGTCAACTTAGGGTACGTCGGGTGATGTTGCGTGCATGCGAATGAGAGGCCAGAGAGATGGAGCAGCCAATGCACTCCATCAAATATTCCCAATTTGTTGAGACAATCGTTGTTGGGATATCTCGTGGCCAAGACTCCCCTACGGTGAAACTTCAAATATTGCTCCCTTTGGTGTCCACCGTCTTGATTCCTAAAAATGATTCCACCCATGTCAGCCTCTCTGTTCTCCATTGGTAATTCGTTGACTGAAGCAAGGGTCTACTGTGAAAGTGGTGAGGGAGAGATTTTGTAGAGAGTGTTTGAATGGGATGGGATGAAAATATGTGAAGCTTTTTATAGGATGCAAATGTGGGTTGCTCTTAAATGGGAATGAATGATCTTAATGCAGGAAGTTTGGAAAATGGGAATGGTAGAGAATTTTGAACGTGGGTAAGAGCTGGGGTTTACAGCGTGCATTTGGAAAAATGAGAGGGGAAAGAAAAATGAAACGCCTCTATTTCTGTTTCGTAACAGAGAGCCCCGTTACGTTCGCAACGCAGGGGCGTTACGTTCGTAACGCAAAAGGGGCTGTTACATTCGTAACAGCGGTGTTGCGTTCGTAACACCTCTGTTTATGGGAAAAATAGCTTAGGATTTGGAAGACTCAATTTTTCATATTGTTATTATCGTGCCATTCTCCTTAGCATCATTAGCTGCACTTGTTATTATTAGGGAAGATAAAACACATAGCAACATAGTTGAATATAGTAACAGTAGTGTAAAGCAGCAATATTAGCACTAATGGTAACAGTAATAGCTCGTAATAACAAAAGGAAAAAATAATGACAGTAAAATTGAAACTGATGATAAACAAATGAAATATCATTAACTAATAGAATTGTTTAGAATTTGAAACAAACAATAACTAAATGCATGGAATAAAAAAAACACTAAAACTAAGGTTCCTCCCCCACACTTAGACGAAACAGTGACCTCACTGTGTACATAAATGCAAGAAACATAACACATTAACATAACTACGGCAACTCCTAGCCACGATGAGTAGAGAACAAATGTTGGTGGATGAAATCCAATTGTTCAGTTACCAAATCCATAAAACCAAGGAAATCCACACGTAAAGAGGTAAGCACACCCCGCATGCCGGTTATTTCAGTATTCAAAGAGTAGAGTGTGACAGCAGGTGGAGGTGGTGGTGGTGTCTCAGGATCGGATTCTTCAGCAGCTGGAGGGGTATTTGGGACTTCATAAATTTGAACAGTGGATGGAGTCGAAGGCGGTGTATGAGGATGGTGGAGATTAAAAAGCCAATTTGCTCTGTTATGGACACTAGTAATAGGATCTGGGAGTACAAACTAGTGAATAATTTCATGGTTAATCAGCAGCTCAAATTCATTGGGCCCAAGGTTTCCTATAAAGCTAGTGTGAAAGCAAAACTCAATATTCATTGGCCTAATCCCATAGTGCGGATTTGTTCCTAACATAGGTCTTCGAAGTCCAATAGCATTGGAGATCATAGTAACTAACCCACCTATGAGGATTGGTGCATTCTCGGTTTGGATAATGCGCTCCATATTAGAAATCATGTAGGTGGCACCATTAACTGGACGGTTCTGCGAAGCACAATACATGATGAAAAGCTTATCACATGACACAACTGTAACATTCTTCTCTTTTCCGAAGAGGGTGTGGGCAATGATTTTGTCGAAGTACCTAATGGAAGGGTTATGGATGGACTCCGAGTAAAGATCATTTGGCTCAGGATGGTTGTTTCCAGTAATACTACCCCAGAAGTAATCAAGGTCATGATCTAGCATTAGTTCTTCTTGGGTCATGGTGAAAACATCAGGGCCATTAGGGAATCCTAAAAGATCAGCAAACTCCCTATGATTGTAGCGGTAGTCCATATTAAACATTCTGAAGGTGATCAGCCCGCGGTTGAAACCTAACCCATGGTTTGGCAGATAACTTAGTGTGCTCAAAAACTCAAGGGTCAGCTTACGGTAGGTACAATATCGTCCCCGAATCGGAGCAACGTCTCAATCTATTTGGTTAAGAAGATACATAACGCTCTCACGAATGCCTAAGGCATTCATCGCATGGTCGTCAGCATAAATGGTTGGACGCATCTCTCGCTCAGCTAGTTCCTTAAAGCGCCTTCTCTGATGCCTACCTCTCAGGGTTATGTTCATGTAGTTCATACGTGCCATGGAGCTAAAAAAAATAAAGATAATGAATTACCCTGAAAATATTTAATAAATGTATGAAAAACTAAGTTAGTATTTTCAGGTTAAAATGCCAAAGTTAATCAAAAGAAAAAAAAAGTTCAAATAAAAAGAAATAAAGGATGCAACATAAAAATTGAAAGATTAAAACAAAGTTAAAAAAAATAAAATAAAAAAATAAAAAATAAAAAGCATATCAAAATAACAAAAACAATTAAAAGTAAACACGGGTGGCCTTCCATGAAGAGCTTTTGTTTCATGTCGATAGCTCGACAGACAGTACCTATTCAGTTAGGTGTCGGGGTAGGTGGCTCACTTAATTTCAGATAATCCGAATAGTTTAGATTTTCGTCGTTAAAATAATGCTTTAAACGCTGACCATTGACTATAAATGGTTCTATGGAATTTCCTTTAATTTCTATCGCACCACTAGGGAAAACTTTATTAATTTCGAATGGTCCTGACCACCTGGAACGTAATTTACCCGGAAAGAGTTTCAGTCTAGAGTTGAATAGGAGTACAATGTCTCCTTCCTTAAATTCTTTCCTCGAGATATGCTTATCATGCCATTTTTTTGTTCTCTCCTTATAGATTCTAGCATTTTCATAAGTGTTGTCGTACCCCAAATTTTCCCTATCTCTTTATTTTTGGTCTAGCTTTGAACTTTGCATTCCATTTGCATCATTTTATCATTCAGTCATTTGCATATCCCGCATCTCATGGAATTAGGAACTTTGGTTTGAAGTATTAGGGCTACGCCCTCTTTTTGTCTAATCTTGTTTTGAGGTTTTCTTATCAGGTAAAAAGGAAGTGCATTTGGTTCTCGATTAGTGGATCTTGGATAGAATTTTTTCATCACATTACAAGGTTGGTTCTCGCTCAATTTTGTCAGAGCCTGGATTAGGGTTTATTTCCCTATGTGTGTTGGTCAAGATGCTAGGTGTGATACGGTGGGAGAACTGACTATGGTTTTGCGTTTGTTTTCTCAAATGTTTCGGTTGAGCAAGAGTCGCCACCAACTTTTTATTTTATCCTAAGGAAAGGTTTAAAAAGCACAGCAAAAACCTTTGAGATTTTTTCTTGGGTTCGGGGAGTAGATTGTAGAAAGGGAAGGTATTAGCACCCTTTCTATCCATGGTTATCCATGGGCTCTTAGGTACTTGCTTAGATCAACTTGCCTTGGTTTTCAATTGTTTGAAATGGTGCTTTGTGTATGGTTTTGAAAATGTTTTGAAAAAGATGCCTTGTCTAGGCTAACCTTGTAACAATTCTTTACTCGAATGTTTTACAAAAGGTGTTTGTCTTTTTGAAAAGATATTTCAAGGTTTCTTTGAAAGTTTGTTTTGAAAGTGTTTGTGAAGTGTGGTTTGAAAAATAGGCAAGTGTTTTGTTTTGCAAGTTGACAAGTACTTAAGAGCTATCTACCCTAAAGTTCTCAAAGATTTTTGTTATGTTTTAACCCTTTTAACAATTTTGTTCCACCATTGCATTTGATGGACAATCTTGTGTTAGGAGGTGAAAGGGACGGGCGCGGGTCATCGTTTAGACCATAATTGCAATAGTGCTAAGTATCTTTGGGCAATTTTTCTTTGGAAGGGACTTGATCATTTTAGGCAACTTTTCGAAAGCGTCATCGAGGGACTATGATCATTTGATTGTTTGTTTTACCCAAAGAAACCTAACATGCAATATGGCCCATTTATTGAAGGCAACAAGTGGAATACCCTAGGGGTGCAAGTGTGATATGTGTTGTCCATTTTCATGCTTTGATTATCTTGAAATTAGGTCAAACTATTTTGTTCTTTTTATTTGCATACAAACCCTAATTCTAACATGGTATATTTAGAAAGTATTAAAGTGTGAAAAATAAAGTTCTAAACTATTACAACACAATATGGGAAGGGGGTACAAATGTTCAAATGGGGGGATATTTAGACAAGGAATTTAAACCTAGCTATTACATCAATTTTGGAATATTTACAAGATAATTAATTGCATAAATTAAATGGAAAATAAAATAAATATGCAAAATGCAAAAAGGGTTTTTATATGTATGGAAAAAAGGGTGTTTTTTTATGTCAAATAAATAAAATGAATAAAATAAAAAAAAGTAATATTTTTGGGGTTTTTGGTGTTTTAAGGGTAAAACCCTAATTTCATTAAGTAAAAGGTAATATTTATTTAAAGTGTACAATATTTAATAATTATGTACAAAATAAAATAAAAATGAAGTATATTCATAAAAAAGTATTTTTCATGTCAAATATTAATAAAATAAAAAATGCATATATTTTTTGTATTATTTACCTAAATATACTAATATATATAAATATCTTTATTATTTACTAAATAAATATTATATATACAAAATAATAATATTTAATATTTATAAAAAAAAATTTTTTGATACAAAATGTTTTCAAAAGAGAAAATGAAATAAAAATCAGAAATAAAATATATTTGCATTATTTTTTTCTAGTTTTTCTAAATAATAGTATATATATTATTTATGTACAAATGGTTCATATAAACAAATAAATGCCTAAAAAATATAAAAATGGTGTAAAAATAATTTTTCATGTTTTTAATATTACTAGCAAAAATAAATAAATCAGAATAAAAAGAGAAAAGTCAAAAAATCAATAAAACAAACAAAGTGGGCTCAGGGGGGTATGAAAGCAAAAATAGGGTGTGAAGAGAAATAGCACAACAGGCCCAGCCCATGAAGACCTTTCTTCAACCTTCAGACAACTTTTGTTCAAAAAACACGCGCCTTATTCATAAATTCAAACATCCTGATTCCTTGATTTTTTGCACAAACTTTCAACATAAGAAATGTTAATCATCAAGCCACGATTCTAAATATGTAAAGAACTCATCCTAACTCTAAGAAATGAGAGAGAATTTTAACATTCCCAAATCTTGACCTAACTTTTCTTCCATATTCAGACCTTAAATTCTCATAGCTCAGGCAAAATAAATGAAAAGTAAAAGTATGTACAGATTCAGGGGCATGAGTAGAACACTTCTTATTCACAAACCTAGAGCTAACAATGCCTACATTAAGAGTTAGAAGTTCAAGAAGATACATGTTCAGTTGAAGTTGTATCTGGCAATGGGGGAGCTTTCAGGGCAAGATGATGATCTGTATAGCTTGCCTGAAGTGTAGTGATGCTATTCCAATGCTTACTTTGCTTTGAAAGACCTAGAATCGAGCTATGGACCTTCAACTGCAAAACAAGAAAGGGAAAATGGTGGAACTGACTAGAGGAGTTACAGGTCGTGTTTTATGTTTTGGTTAGCTTTAAGTGATGCTAGGGAATGTGTTTGATGAGCTTTTAGCAAGAATGCATGAAAGGAATGAGAGTTGACACTCAAACTGCAGTAGGAGCTCTGTTTTGGCAGTTTGAGGGTGGTTCTGTATTCTAGAGGGCAATGGAGGTGTTGGAGTCGTGTGCTAGCTCAGTTAGGATGTCTTGAAAGTGTACAAAATATTTGCTTAAGGGTTCTATTGCTGAGATGAAAGTTGTGTTCAGTTATGCCATATTTCTTACACTTTAAGCAACCAAAAGCCAAGTTGGTGTTTAGACAGGTAGAGGCCCCCATAACATGCTGCAAACCTTGGCATTGATCAGTGTGATTAGTCCCTAAACTTGTGCCAAGGGGATTTGATTTGTACTTCTTGGATTTTCATTTTGACATAAAGCTACCTTTTGCAAAAATGGTTAAAGTGCTTTATCTATTTTGGGATTAATCCATCATGCAATGCTTGAACACATAGAACATGGTCTTGGAACAAAGAGTTTGCATTAAATTTATGAGTTTTGAATGGTTTAGAGGCCTGTAATCAAGTTGCATGCTGATTTGAGAAATTTGCACAAGTTATGAACATGGAAATTGGCCAATTCAAAAGTGAGTTTTTGCCATATTGCAAAATTCGATTCTCTCAAGTCATGAGGTTGTTTGATGAGTTTTTGGACATTTTGGAAAGCTTGGAATGTATACTACAATCCATCTTTGAAGGGAAAATTGAAATTCCAAGTGGAAGTATGTGAAAAATGGTCTTGAAGTTAGGTAAAAACCTTGCCTAAAAAGGTCAAAATTTCACTAAGTTAAGAATGGTTTGGTACCCTTGTTCCAAAAATTGTAACTTGAGATACAAGCTTCTTTTGGGAAAACTTTGTGAATCAAAGTTGTATATTATGCAATAGGATAAAACTTTCATGTTTTGACTTTTGCTTGAATCCAAATGAATCTTGGTGAGAAAGTGGGGCAAAGTTGGGGAAAAATTAGGGTTTTTCACAACTTAGAAAAATTCTAAGTTATGAAAAATTCTCATTTCAAACCCTAATTTGCAATTTTTGATTTCTTGGTGAACAAGTTTCATGATTTGGCATGTTTTGATGAAAAATGAATCTTGACTCTTGATTTTGACCAAAAAGTCAAAGTTTGACTTTTCAGTATACAGTCAAAATTGATCAATTGACTGGGAAATTCAACTGTCAATCTTGTGTATTTGGGATCTTTTGAACTTGTTGAGCATGTCAAGACAATTCCATGGGGTCCTTGAATCCATATGTGAGCTTGGTTTGCCATTGGCTAGGTCAAACAGTCAAAAGTTGCCTTTGTGCAGTCAAAACCCTAAAAATGACCATTTTGCCCTTTTGGTGATCTGATCAAATTTCTTGTGGAATTGTGATCCAAACTTGATCAAATGATCCATGTGAGTTCATGATGTTGATGTGGGTCAATTTTCATGAGGTTTGACTGTCAGTTGGCCACAGTTGACTTTTTCCCCAATACAGTTGATTTCTAGGTCAACTGTCCAATTGACTGGGCAAAACTTGGAATCAAGGCTTGAAACTTGATGTGGATAAACTTGGGAGTCCAATATGAAGCATGAAAGTCATCTTAGGCATTTTAGGTCAGAACATCTTTGTGCAAACACAAACCCTAATTTGGGTCAACAGTGCAAGGAGAAGTCTTGAGTAGATGAAACCCTAACTGGATCTTGATCTCCAAGGGCTTGGTGATGAGAAATGTTGAGAAAAGGGGAAGGCAAATTTTGGGGTACAATAGTTGCCCCTGTTCAATCTTCTTGAACCTGAACAGTTAGATTGGCAAGTTCGCCTTTCGTGACTCGAGGGTAAAAGGAGATTGGACACTAGAGTGTCCTTAACTTTGCACTCGTCAAAGCAATGGATGTGGGAATGGGCTTAGAGATGCCATTTGGAGATGGGCTTAACGATGCCATCTGGAAGAGTGACAGAAACTTGTCGGGGATGGGCTTAAAGATGCCATCTGGAATGAGTATCAGGAAGGTGTCCATGCTTAGGACCAACTGTGAACTGGGGGTCTGAATAAGCAATAGATTGACATCCGTTGTTGGGAGGGATCCGTAAACTGTTTTCAGAAGTTTTGAGAAGAAACTGAACAAGTGATAGGTTAACATCCGTTACTTGGAGAACCCGTGAACTGTTTTCAGAAATCTTGGAGTTGAATAAGCAATAGAGCAACATCCGTTGTTGGGAAGCGTCCGTAAACTGTTTTCAAAAGTTGCATCTGAACAAGTGATAGATTAACATCCGTTGTTGGGAAGAATCCATAAACTGTTTTCAGAAGTCTTGAGAAGAAACTGAACAAGTGATAGGTTAACATCCGTTACTTGGAGAACCCGTGAACTGTTTTCAGAAATCTTGGAGTTGAATAAGCAATAGAGCAGCATCCGTTGTTGGGAAGCGTCCGTAAACTGTTTTCAAAAGTTGCATATGAACAAGCGATAGATTAACATCCGTTGTTGGGAAGAATCCATAAACTGTTTTCAGAAGTCTTGAGAAGAAACCGAACAAGTGATAGGTTAACATCCGTTACTTGGAGAACCCGTGAACTGTTTTCAGAAATCTTGGAGTTGAATAAGCAATAGAGCAGCATCCGTTGTTGGGAAGCGTCCGTAAATTGTTTTCAAAAGTTTTGAGAAGAAACTGAACAAGTGATAGGTTAACATCTCTTACTTGGAGAACCCGTGAATTGTTTTCAGAGGTCTTGAATTTGGAGGAAGAACCGGTGTAGGATTCCCTGATGATGAGCTCGTGTAAAACTGCATCTGGATGAATCTGGAATAAGCATTAGAATGTTGCCATGTCTGAGTCACATCTGAACTATTTCTAGATGAATCTAGGGAGATGATCTTTGTCTGTCGACTGATCTTACCTGAAAAAGTAAAGGGTTAGTTGTATGCAATGTCATGATGCATGATGCAATGTATGTGACATCAATGTTTATGACATGAATGTGATGAATGTGCATGTAAGCTGATGAGCTATCTTGCTGAGGATAAATGAATCTTGGACGGCTGAAGATAAAAGAATCTTGACTGCTGCCGGGAAAATAATTCCTTGGCTGTTGCTGGGGAAGAGAATTCCTGATGACCTCTACTGGGGAGTTCCAATCTAATTGACTCATGATGGGGAGGTAAGACTGAGAATCTTCAGTTTGGCGGGAAGTAACTCTGTGGGGAGAAGGTTCACTAGTCTGGCTCCGCTAGGGATTTGATAATTTAAACTCTGAGGGGAAATGAGTTCTGGAGGATTCCCTGGCTGGGGATAACAAAGATAGGTTCCTCTGGGGGATTGTATTGATAAGCTATGTTGGGGAACTCTGATGAACACCGCTGGAGGTAGGAAGAATTTTGGCGAGTGCGATCTTCCATGGCAATAAGCTAAGGATAACCCAGTTATAAGCCCTTGGGAGGAATAACTTTGAATAAAACTCGGGAGAGACGTCCGTACTCTGCAGGGGATAAGCTTCCAAAATCTACTGGGGATAAGCTTCAGGGTTTGCTGGGGATATGGATTCCAAATCTCCTGGGGGTTTCCTTTGAAGGGTATCAAGATATCCAACTGCACATTTGACCTATCAGTAATCCTCTTTCTTGATTCGTAAGGAAATGATTATGTTCAAATGCATATGCCTATTTAACAAAACATTGGACGTTTCTCAAAGTAAAACAAATAGTGCAAGAGAAAAGAAAAGGAAATGACACAAATTTCTGGGAAAAGTATTTGTATTGACTTTCTATGAGTATATTTGTACAAAGGAGACAATCATCCTAGTAAGAGGATTTTGTCGTAAATATTGAAAGATTTATACAAAATAAAGATGGCTATGTGAAATGATTCCATGGGATTCCATTCTGCTATAGCTTTCACAACTCTGACTATCTGTCCATTCAATGCTTCGTTTGCCAATGACTGGATTGATCAGAAGCCTGGAACTGGTTGACGAAGAGATTGTCTTTGAAGTGATCCGACGAGACATAGTCATACGCTTTAATTCCCTAACTTTTGCCTGAATCGCCCTTTCGGGTTTTCGATCCACCGGGAAACCCCTTTTTGCCCAAGCCGCCCTTTCGGGTTTTCAACTTGCCGGGTGTACAGATTTCTTTTGTTTTTATCCCTAATTTTTTCCTGAACCGCCCTTTCGGGTTTTCGGTTCACCGGGATGCCCATTTTAGCCCAAGCCGCCCTTTCGGGTTTTCGACTTGTCGGGTTATTTTATGCGTAGTATCTTTTGACTATGTCTGCGTTCGCAGGGTGCGGCAAATCGTCGTCGTCCATGGTGGTCAGAATCATTGCACCACCAGAAAATATGCTCTTGATCACAAATGGTCCTTCATATGTAGGAGTCCATTTTCCCCTGGGATCACTTTGCGGCAAGATAATCCGCTTGATTACGAGATCTCCGACTTGATACACCTGACGCCTGACTTTCTTATTGAAGGCCTTGATCATCCGTTTTTGATACGTCTGACCATGGCATATAGCAGCGAGTCGCTTCTCGTCGATCAAATTGAGTTGATCAAGTCGGGTCTGCATCCAATCATCTTCATTCAAACCTGTGTCCTTCATAATCCTTAGAGAAGGAATCTGAACCTCCATAGGCAGGACAACTTCCATGCCATATACCAAAGAAAATGGGGTTGCCCCGGTTGCAGTACGTGCCGTCGTACGGTATCCATGCAGAGCAAACGGTAACATCTCATGCCAGTCTTTGTAAGTGACTGTCATTTTCTGAATGATCTTCTTAATGTTTTTGTTTGCAGCTTCAACAGCACCGTTCATCTTCGGCCGGTAGGGAGATGAATTGTGATGATAAATCTTGAACTGTTCGCACAACGCGGTGATCATCGTGTTATTCAGATTTGTACCGTTGTCTGTGATGATCCTGTCTGGAACACCATACCTACATATGAGATTTTGCTTGATAAAGCGGGCAACTACATTTTTAGTAACAGAGGCGAAAGAAGCTGCTTCGACCCATTTGGTGAAATAGTCAATGGCAACTAGGATGAAGCGATGTCCGTTGGAAGCCGTGGGCTTGATCTCTCCAATCATGTCAATGCCCCACATTGCAAATGGCCAAGGAGCAGTCAGAACGTTGAGAGGAACCGGAGGGATATGGACTTTGTCAGCGTAGACTTGGCATTTGTGGCAAGTACGGGAATGTTGATGGCAGTCAGCTTCCATGGTAGACCAGTAATAGCCTGCCCTTAGGATCTTCTTAGCCATTGTATGCCCGCTCAAGTGAGTGCCAAATGTGCCGCTGTATATATCAGTCATGATCAACTCCGCTTCAGCTTTGTCTACGCATCGGAGTAATACACAATCATGGCTTCGTTTGTAAAGGATGTCGTTGCTCAGGAAGAACTTAGCAGCAAATTTCCTTAAGAACTTCTTGTCATTTACGGAAGCTCCTTCGGGATAATCTCTAGTCTCGAGATACCTTTTGATTTCATGGAACCAGGGTTGTTCCACTACTTCTTCGGTATTAATCTCATGATAATGCGCAGGTTCATCCATTCGCTCGATGGTGATTTGGGGAGCCTCGTTATCCCAGTTGAGTTTAAACATGGAAGACATTGTAGCTAGGGCATGTGCTAGCTGATTCTCTTCTCGCGGGAAATGCTCGAAGGTAATTTGCTCGAAATGAGGCAACAATGTCAAGACATGTTCTTTGTACAGGATAAGATTAGGATGCTTGGTATCCCACTCTCCTTTGATTTGACTGATAACCAAAGCTGAGTCTCCAAATACGATCAAAGATTTGATCCCCAAGTCTATAGCAGCCTTGAGACCAAAGATGCAAGCTTCATACTCAGCCATGTTGTTTGTGCAGCTGAAGCAAAGTCGGGCCGTGAAAGGTGTGTGACAGCCTTCCGGAGAAATGAGTACTGCGCCGATACCGTTTCCAAGTGCATTTGAAGCACCATCAAAGTACAGGGTCCATCGGGATCCCTTTTCAGGTCCGTCATTCGGTCCGTTACCTTCAATGTTGTCCAAATTCATGATGTCCTCGTCTGGGAAGTCAAATCTCATGGGTTGATAATCTTCGATAGCTTGATGAGCCAGATGGTCAGCTAGTACACTCCCTTTTATAGCTTTTTGGGTGGTGTACTGGATGTCATACTCAGTCAAGATCATCTGCCATCTGGCTATTCTTCCAGATAAAGCGGGCTTTTCGAAGATATACTTGATAGGATCCATTTTGGAAATCAACAAGGTTGTATGAGTCAACATATACTGCCTTAGTCGGCGAGCAGCCCATACCAAAGTGCAGCAAGTTTTCTCGAGCAGTGAGTAGCGAGTCTCACAGTCGGTAAACTTTTTGCTAAGGTAATAAATAGCATGCTCTTTTCGACCAGACTCGTCATGCTGGCCCAAAACACACCCCATTGAGTTATCCAAGACGATCAGATACATGATCAATGGTCTTCCTTCGACGGGTGGCATCAAAATAGGAGGTTCTAGCAAATACTCCTTGATTTTATCAAAAGCAGCTTGGCAATCGTCGTTCCATTCGACTACCTGATCTTTCTTCAAGAGTTTGAAAATTGGCTCACAGGTAGAAGTCAGATGAGAGATGAATCTGGCAATATAGTTCAAGCGCCCCAAGAACCCTCTAACCTCCTTTTCAGTACGGGGGGCAGGCATCTCTTGTATTGCTTTTACTTTTGCTGGATCGACTTCAATGCCTTTGTTGCTTACAATGAATCCTATAAGTTTACCAGACCTAACTCCAAAAGTGCACTTACTTGGATTCAGCCTGAGTTTGTATTCTTTCAATCTGGAAAACAGCTTTTCCAGATGTTCAAGGTGCTCCTCCTCTGTTTGTGACCGAGCTATCATATCGTCTACGTAAACTTCAATCTCATGATGTATCATATCATGAAACAAAGCTACCATGGCGCGTTGATAAGTTGCCCCTGCGTTCTTCAGCCCGAACGACATCACCTTGTAACAGAAAGTGCCCCATTGTGTGACAAAAGTTATTTTCTCCATATCCTCGGGGGCCATTTTGATTTGATTGTAGCCCGAGAATCCATCCATGAAGGAAAACACTTTGTGCTGAGCTGTGTTGTCGATCAAAATGTCAATGTGTGGAAGTGGAAAATCATCTTTGGGGCTGGTCCTGTTCAAATCCCGGTAGTCCACACACATCCTGACTTTGCCATCCTTCTTAGGTACTGGTACGATGTTAGCGACCCATTGAGGATAGGACGTAACAGCCAGAAATCCAGCGTCAAATTGCTTCATCACTTCTGCTTTGATCTTTTCGGACATGTCAGGCCTCATTCGGCGGACTTTTTGCTTGATCGGTGGACAATCCTCTCTTGTGGGGAGACGATGAACCACGATGTCTGTGTCTAAACCTGGCATGTCTTCATAAGACCAAGCGAAGATTTCAACATACTCATTCAACAACTGTATCAGGCGTTCCTTGACACTTGGTTCCAGATTGGCACCCACTTGCACCTCTTTCCGGTCTTCCTCGGTCCCTAAGTTGACAGTTTCCAATGACTCTTCGTGCGGTAAGATGGCCCTTTCCTCTTGCTGTAGAAGTCTGGCTAGTTTCCCTGGTACTTCACAACCTTCGTCACCTTCATACTCGGCTTGATTGACCAGATCTTCAGAGTTATTGAAGGATATAGCAGAATCGTCACCCATGGAATCCGGAGTGGGTGGGTACCTGCATTTGTGAGTGTGGGTGTGTGTAAGGGATAGCCATCCTTAAACAAAAAATGCAAAAGGAAAGAAAATGAACACAAGCAGTTTATCAAATGAAAAACGTCCAATGAATCATTAAACATGGCATATGGATATGAAAAATAATCAAAACCCTTACAAATGGACCTACATGCCCCGGGCAAGACATGAGGTGAAAGATAGTGTACGGATTGTTTGAAAATAAATATTACAGACCAAATAAGAAATGTTTGACAGATAAATTACTGATGAATAAAAGTAATGGGGACAAAGTCTTTTGCCTCCCAGTTGCACAATCCTCCTTTGACAGTTGGATAAATCCACTCTTCGATATTGCTCTCTTTGTCTTCGTCCTCCAAGGCATTGATTCCGTAGGGAGAAATTTTGACTGGCGCTCTTTTAATCTTCGAACGGCGCATAGCTTTCTGGCCTGCGGTAGTGAACCCTAATCCAAATTTGTCGGTTTTATGTGGAATGTCAGGTAACTTCCCCCATGCTGAATTCTTCCCTTCCTTTATTACGGCCCTTGCGTCCTCCAGAGATGCCATCCTGGCCATCTGCCTCGGTGTCTCAGCTGCCAACTTTTCTACTGTTATCTCAGGAAGGACTTCTTCGAAATGCTGAAAAGGCGTCTCAATGAACTCCCGTTCAACCTCCACATATCGGAAAGAGTTCAAGTGGTTAATCATGTACTCCTCTTCGCCATGGACAGTAATGATCTTTCCCTTGACAGGGTACTTCAACATCTGATGTAAGGAGGAGGTGACTGCCCCAGCACGGTGTATCCAAGGCCTACCCAACAAGCAAGAGTATGACGGACGGATGTCCATCACATAGAAAGTAGACTTAAACACCTCAGTGCCTATCTTGATGGGAATTTCAACCTCCCCATGGACCATTCTCTTCGAACCATCGAAAGCTCTGACAACAATATCACTTGGTTTCAACTCCAACCCTTCACAATCTAGTCGGTCCAAGGCCTTCTTAGGCAGTACATTCAGCGACGAACCAGTGTCGACCAAGACATGTGCGAGAGTGGTTCCTCGGCACTCGACTGAAATGTGCAAAGCATCATTGTGGTTTCTACCTTTAGGAGTTAGGTCGGCATCGGAGAAACCTAATCCATTGTCCGCAGTAAGGCTAGCCACGCAATTTTGAAATTGATCCGCAGAGGTTTCCTGGGGCACATGGGCTGCCTTCAGGAATTTTATCAGAGCTTTAGCGTGCGCTTCCGAGAAAAGTAGTAGTGCCAGCATGGAGATCTTTGAGGGGGTTTGCCCCAATTGTTCCACCACATCGTAATCACTCCTTTTGATTATCCTCAAAATCTCATCCATTTCCTTCTTGGAGGTTTCCGGGATGACCAAGGGTTGAGCCCTCGTCCTGACGAGCTCATCTTGGATTCCCTTACCTTTATCAACAGCGGTAGGAAGGACAGTACTAGGAACAACAACATCTTCAATCAATGGAATTCTAGCAGAGAGTTTTATTGGTGCAGGGATGACCTTGTCGGCAGGTGAGGGTCCAAAGATTGCTCTTGGAGGGGCAATCTCTGGAGAAAATATTCTCCCGCTCCGGGTGATTTTGCTAGTGCCTGCAATATTACCAATGCTGGCTTCTTCATTATCCGAACTTTCTTCAGTTATTTCGATTTGTTTAATACCATGGTAGTAGACGTCACCGCCATAGTTCCATGGTATCGACTTCTCAGAAACATAGGGGACAGACCCTGGCATTGTTATCTTCAAAGGAACAAATTTTGTAGTTGGTGTAATCTTAACAGGCTTTTTGACGGCCTTGGAAAGATTGGCGTGAATGGTTATGATTGAGACATCTTCAGTATGGGTTGGAACAGCAGAAACTTTTTCAAACAAAATTTGTCGACTATCCATTAGGCCTTGGATGCCTTTCTTCAATAACGGACAATCAAACGGTAGAGAGTAACAACAATAGCAGTCTTCTTTACATCCCGGGAAGATCCCGGCCCTTAACAAATTCAACTTGATGGTTAACAATGGAGTAATCAGATCATTGACATCAGCAACATACAAATCTTCTTCAATGGCATTGACATTTTGGTCGTGCTTCGGCATGGGAGCAGATATCACATTAGGCTTCTCCAGAGCGTCAAACTCCACCTCCTTCGCCTCTATCAGGTCTTGGATTTTATGCTTGAGTGCCCAACAATCATTGGTGTCGTGCCCGACACTGTCAGAATGGTAGGCGCATTTAGCATTAGGATGATAATACGGAGAGGACGTATTCACATTCTTTGGCGCCTCCTTGATGGTGGCGAGATTCAACTTTAACAGATGGGGAAGCACTTGCGCTGGAGTCATATTAATGCGGGTGAACTGCCGTTGTGGCCGTTCCACCCGTTGTTGATTTGGTCTGGATTGATTATAGCGAGGCTGCTCACTTGAAGGATTTTGAATCATTATGGCCCCCACACTTGGCTGGCGTTCAATCTTCCCTGCTCTTCTTTGGGAGTATACAACAACCGTTTCCTTCTTGAAAGGCTTCTTCTCAACACTTGCAGCAATACCTTTCTGAATCTTTCCTGACTTCATGCCAGCTTCTATTCTTTCGCCTGTTAAGATCAAATCGGTAAACCCCGCAGAAGAGTTACCAATCAGATGATTGAAAAATGGCCCAGATAAGGTCCCTAGAAACATATCAACAAGCTCACGATCGGTTAAAGGAGGTTGCACCCTGCCAGCCAAATCCCTCCATTTTTGTGCGTATTCTTTGAATCCTTCGCCTGTTCCTAATGACATACCCTGAAGTTGGGTACGAGTAGGAGCAAGGTCAGAATTGTACTGATATTGTTTGTAGAAGGCGGTGGCAAAATCTTCCCAATTTCGGATGCTGGTTCCCTCTAGCTGATAAAACCACTCCAATTGAGCCCCAGAAAGGCTGTCTTGAAAGAAATGAATCCAAAGGTTTTTATCTGCAGTATAGGGTTGGATCTTTCTTACGTAGGACCTGAGATGCATTTTTGGACAGGACAACTCATCATACCTTACAAACACTGACACTTTGAACTTTGGGGGAATCACAATCCCGGCGACCAAACCCAAGTCTTCAAAATCCAAACCCGGTACTCTTTGTAGCTCCATGGCGGCCAACCTGTCTTCTAAACCTTTGTATTTATCATCAGCTGGAGGGTATTGCTGATCAGAATAGTCTTCATCCTCTTCGACCTCCTCTTCTTCCACATCGGACTCAGAAGGTACCGCAACCCCACCTCCTTTGTTGGTTCCTTCATCAGAAGTAGGAGGAAATTCAAGCACTCTCCGAGCTTCTCCGTCAAATCTTCTCCCTAAAGTAGCCACCCCGAGTCTCTTTTTCTTCTTTTTCACTGGGTCTTTATTCCCCAGCAAGGTCTTGAGATCCTCCTGACCTTTAGCCAAGGTGGTCAGGAGTTGCTGAAACTGTGCATTTTGAGCTTGTTGGTCTTTGACTGTTTGCTCGAGATCCATCCTACTGAAATAAACAGCAGACAAATAAGGAAACCTGGCGTGAGACCTGCTTATGCACATGATGAATGGTATGCTTATGTATGCAATGCATTCAAGGATTTAGAACATTCAAAATTGTTGCAGACAAAGAAGAACGCACATCATATTAATAAGAAGAAATTTGTTAATACATAAATGCCCCATGGGCCAAATATTACAAAATAACTTCTCAAGGCAAAAAGACATTGTGCATCCTCTTTGGTGCGATGTAGGTGTTGAGGGCCTCTTGCTCATGGATTCGGTGGGTAAGCCCTATAACCTTCTTCTCACTGGCGTAGAAGCTGGCTTCAAAAGTGTTCCGTTCCTCCTTGAGCTGAATCCAACTTTTCTGCATTTCCTCCCACGATGTAGGCATGTCAGGATGTAGGACGGTGTAGGGAACCTCTCCTTCCTTGACGGGATCTTTAATCACAGGGAGTACATGAGGATAAGGCATCATTAGACTTTGGGCTCGGGCTCGTACCCAATTGAGATATGGCTCAAGAGGGATGGAGTTCTTGTGTCCCAGAGTCTTGCTATCAACCTTGTTGGGCCTCCCCCAAGCTCTGATGAATCTTTGGCGAAGTCCTTGCGCATCGTTGTCGAAGTCAAAAACTAAGTCAGGAATCAACATGTCGTGAGGGCCATCCCTCCGTGCATATCCAAATTGCCTCAAAGCTAGGCAAGGGTTGTAGGTGATACCTCCCCTGATTCCAAGTAAAGGAACATTACGAAACTCTCCACAATGATCGACGATGATGACATTTTCTCTGGATCGAGAACACCAATGTATATCAGAGTGAGTAAGAGTCATCAACCGTTGGGACCACCTTGAGCCTTAGTCATTCTTCAAGACAGATTGTGGAAGGTGCGAAATAAACCACCTTGCAAGGAGAGGAGTACAGCACACGAGAACACCCCTCTTTCTCATTGTTCGTGTGTAAAATGAGTGAAGAATGTCCCCAAGCAATGTTGGTATTGGATTTCTGGACAAGAAGATTTTGACGGCGTTGACATCTACCAATTGGTCAGGATTTGGGAATAAGACCAACCCATAGATAAGGAGTGCCACAATCTCTTCAAAGGCTTGTAGGTCCAATGAGTTCCAACATTCTTGTGCCTTCTCAAACAAGAATTTTTCTAAGAATCCCTTGACGCCGCTTCTGGTTTCCCAATGCCCCTTGATGTCGGATGGTTGTAGATGTAATGCTCGAGCAACATCTTCCGGCTTTGGTTCCTTTTCCGTACCGTTGAAGGGTAGTTGATTAAGGATAGGAATTCTCAGGAGTTGAGAAAACTCCTCCAAAGTGGGCACCAACTAGTAATCAGGGAAAGTGAAACAGTGGTGAAGAGGGTCAAAGAACTGGAATAGCACTTTCATCATGTCTTCTTCAATGTTGGTGTTGACTAGGCTGAGCAGTCTGCCATGTCTTTCACTGAAGGATGAGCTTTCCGGAATTCTTGAGGTGAGCTCCTTGAGTTGAGGAGAAATTCTCACAAGGTTGACTTGGATGGTGTTTCTGCGAGGAATTTCCATGACCTACAAAACAAGAACAAAGATGAAGATCCAAACCCTTGAAATGGTTAGTGAATACATATGATGTTTTATGATGTTTATGATGTATGCACAAAACATATGTACAAGCAAATCACACCAAACCCTAGTTTCAGGCTTGCATGGGGTTTCATAGGTAAGTACCCTCTTGAGTGTAGTTGGCTTAAAAACCTGTCCTATAAATAGTAACCGGGTTCTAAGGAGCTCAATATCATTGGATTGTTTTCATTGTTCATTGTTTCGGTTTAGCCACTTAACTAGCGACCAAAATATTCCAAGAAAACAACCCTTAATGAGTGTAGTATCGAGTATCTACCAACTTCGGACTGCACCAAAGCCGGTCATCTCACTACCCCTAATAAAAGGCCAAGAGGGTCAAGTAAGGTTCTAGGTCATTAGTGCTTAGTGACATCACTCAGCGGCCCCGTACTCTCCTTGATTGAACTCAAGGGTTACCAGTACTCACAAATATGTCGCACTAATATAGCTATTGCTTCGACCGTGTCGGTATACCCCGCACAGTTTCCACAACGTATTGCTATCTATGAATGTTTCCCAAAATCCGGGTGTAGGATTGCAAACCCAAACAACAGAGCCAAGATATAAAGCAAACAATTCAAATAATTAGTCATGCAAAGGGGTGATCTAAGCCCTAAGGTTACTCCACTTTTAAAATTCTCCCCAGCAGAGTCGCCAGTTCTGTGATACGGTGGGAGAACTGACTATGGTTTTGCGTTTGTTTTCGCAAATGTTTCGGTTGAGCAAGAGTCGCCACCGACTTTTTATTTTATCCTAAGGAAAGGTTTAAAAAGCACAGCAAAAACCTTTGAGATTTTTTCTTGGGTTCGGGGAGTAGATTATAGAAAGGGAAGGTATTAGAACCCTTTCTATCCATGGTTATCCATGGGCTCTTAGGTACTTGCTTAGATCAACTTGCCTTGGTTTTCAATTGTTTGAAATGGTGCTTTGTGTATGGTTTTGAAAATGTTTTGAAAAAGATGCCTTGTCTAGGCTAACCTTGTAACAATTCTTTACTCGAATGTTTTACAAAAGGTGTTTGTCTTTTTGAAAAGATATTTCAAGGTTTCTTTGAAAGTTTGTTTTGAAAGTGTTTGTGAAGTGAGGTTTGGAAAATAGGCAAGTGTTTTGTTTTGCAAGTTGACAAGTACTTAAGAGCTATCTACCCTAAAGTTCTCAAAGATTTTTGTTATGTTTTAACCCTTTTAACAATTTTGGTCCACCATTGCATTTGATGGACAATCTTGTGTTAGGAGGTGAAAGGGACGGGCGCGGGTCATCGTTTAGACCATAATTGCAATAGTGCTAAGTATCTTTGGGCAATTTTTCTTTGGAAGGGACTTGATCATTTTAGGCAACTTTTCGAAAGCGTCATCGAGGGACTATGATCATTTGATTGTTTGTTTTACCCAAAGAAACCTAACATGCAATATGGCCCATTTATTGAAGGCAACAAGTGGAATACCCTAGGGGTGCAAGTGTGATATGTGTTGTCCATTTTCATGCTTTGATTATCTTGAAATTAGGTCAAACTATTTTGTTCTTTTTATTTGCATACAAACCCTAATTCTAACATGGTATATTTAGAAAGTATTAAAGTGCGAAAAATAAAGTTCTAAACTATTACAACACAATATGGGAAGGGGGTACAAATGTTCAAATGGGGGGATATTTAGACAAGGAATTTAAACCTAGCTATTACATCAATTTTGGAATATTTACAAGATAATTAATTGCATAAATTAAATGGAAAATAAAATAAAGATGCAAAATGCAAAAAGGGTTTTTATATGTATGGAAAAAAGGGTGTTTTTTTATGTCAAATAAATAAAATGAATAAAATAAAAAAAGTAATATTTTTGGGGTTTTTGGTGTTTTAAGGGTAAAACCCTAATTTCATTAAGTAAAAGGTAATATTTATTTAAAGTGTACAATATTTAATAATTATGTACAAAATAAAATAAAAATGAAGTATATTCATAAAAAAGTATTTTTCATGTCAAATATTAATAAAATAAAAAATGCATATATTTTTTGTATTATTTACCTAAATATACTAATATATATAAATATCTTTATTATTTACTAAATAAATATTATATATACAAAATAATAATATTTAATATTTATAAAAAAATATTTTTTGATACAAAATGTTTTCAAAAGAGAAAATGAAATAAAAATCAGAAATAAAATATATTTGCATTATTTTTTTCTAGTTTTTCTAAATAATAGTATATATATATTATTTATGTACAAATGGTTCATATAAACAAATAAATGCCTAAAAAATATAAAAATGGTGTAAAAATAATTTTTCATGTTTTTAATATTACTAGCAAAAATAAATAAATCAGAATAAAAAGAGAAAAGTAAAAAAATCAATAAAACAAACAAAATGGGCTCAGGGGGTATGAAAGCAAAAATAGGGTGTGAAGAGAAATAGCACAACAGGCCCAGCCCATGAAGACCTTTCTTCATCCTTCAGACAGCTTTTGTTCAAAAAACACGCGCCTTATTCATGAATTCAAACATCCCGATTCCTTGATTTTTTGCACAAACTTTCAACATAAGAAATGTTAATCATCAAGCCACGATTCTAAATATGTAAAGAACTCATCCTAACTCTCAGAAATGAGAGAGAATTTTAACATTCCCAAATCTTGACCTAACTTTTCTTCCATATTCAGACCTTAAATTCTCATAGCTCAGGCAAAATAAATGAAAAGTAAAAGTATGTACAGATTCAGGGGCATGAGTAGAACACTTCTTATTCACAAACCTAGAGCTAACAATGCCTACATTAAGAGTTAGAAGTTCAAGAAGATACCTGTTCAGTTGAAGTTGTATCTGGCAATGGGGGAGCTTTCAGGGCAAGATGATGATCTGTATAGGTTGCCTGAAGTGTAGTGATGCTATTCCAATGCTTACTTTGCTTTGAAAGACCTTGAATCGAGCTATGGACCTTCAACTGCAAAACAAGAAAGTGAAAATGGTGGAACTGACTAGAGGAGTTACAGGTCGTGTTTTATGTTTTGGTTAGCTTCAAGTGATGCCAGGGAATGTGTTTGATGAGCTTTTAGCAAGAATGCATGAAAGGAATGAGAGTTGGCACTCAAACTGCAGTAGGAGCTCTATTTGGGCAGTTTGAGGGTGGTTCTGTATTCTAGAGGGCAATGGAGGTGTTGGAGTCGTGTGCTAGCTCAGTTAGGATGTCTTGAAAGTGTACAAAATATTTGCTTAAGGGTTCTATTGCTGAGATGAAAGTTGTGTTCAGTTATGCCATATTTCTTACACTTTAAGCAACCAAAAGCCAAGTTGGTGTTTAGACAGGTAGAGGCCCCCATAACATGCTGCAAACCTTGGCATTGATCAGTGTGATTAGTCCCTAAACTTGTGCCAAGGGGATTTGATCTGTACTTCTTGGATTTTCATTTTGACATAAAGCTACCTTTTGCAAAAATGGTTAAAGTGCTTTATCTATTTTGGGATTAATCCATCATGCAATGCTTGAACACATAGAACATGGTCTTGGCACAAAGAGTTTGCATTAAATTTATGAGTGTTGAATGGTTTAGAGGCCTGTAATCAAGTTGCATGCTGATTTGAGAAATTTGCACAAGTTATGAACATGGAAACTGGCCAATTCAAAAGTGAGTTTTTGCCATATTGCAAAATTCGATTCTCTCAAGTCATGAGGTTGTTTGATGAGTTTTTGGACATTTTGGAAAGCTTGGAATGTATACTACAATCCATCTTTGAAATGAAAATTGAAATTCTAAGTGGAAGTATGTGAAAAATGGTCTTGAAGTTAGGTAAAAACCTTGCCTAAAAAGGTCAAAATTTCACTAAGTTAAGAATGGTTTGGTACCCTTGTTCCAAAAATTGTAACTTGAGATACAAGCTTCTTTTGGGAAAACTTTGTGAATCAAAGTTGTAGATTATGCAATAGGGTACAACTTTCATGTTTTGACTTTTGCTTGAATCCAAATGAATCTTGGTGAGAAAGTGGGGCAAAGTTGGGAAAAAATTAGGGTTTTTCACAACTTAGAAAAATTCTAAGTTATGAAAAATTCTCATTTCAAACCCTAATTTGCAATTTTTGATTTCTTGGTGAACAAGTTTCATGATTTGGCATGTTTTGATGAAAAATGAATCTTGACTCTTGATTTTGACCAAAAAGTCAAAGTTTGACTTTTCAGTATACAATCAAAATTGATTAATTGACTGGGAAATTCAATTGTCAATCTTGTGTATTTGGGATCTTTTGAACTTGTTGAGAATGTCAAGACAATTCCATGGGGTCCTTGAATCCATATGTGAGCTTGGTTTGCCATTGGCTAGGTCAAACAGTCAAAAGTTGCCTTTGTGCAGTCAAAACCCTAAAAATGACCATTTTGCCCTTTTGGTGATCTGATCAAATTTCTTGTGGAATTGTGATCCAAACTTGATCAAATGATCCATGTGAGTTCATGATGTTGATGTGGGTCAATTTTCATGAGGTTTGACTATCAGTTGGCCACAGTTGACTTTTTCCCCAATACAGTTGATTTCTAGGTCAACTGTCCAATTGACTGGGCAAAACTTGGAATCAAGGCTTGAAACTTGATGTGGATAAACTTGGGAGTCCAATATGAAGCATGAAAGTCATCTTAGGCATTTTAGGTCAGAACATCTTTGTGCAAACACAAACCCTAATTTGGGTCAACAGTGCAAGGAGAAGTCTTGAGCAGATGAAACCCTAACTAGATCTTGATCTCCAAGGGCTTGGTGATGAGAAATGTTGAGAAAAGGGGAGGGAAAATTTTGGGGTACAACACTAGGGTTTCGAGTTTTTGGTTTCTGTGAAGATTTTTCTGTCACCTGCTTCGAGGGTGGCTCAAAGCTCATTGTATTAGGCCTTTCTCACAAGGATTCTCAGGGTTTAAGTTTGCACAAGTGCATTGGGATCTTCCAGTACCAAAATTAAAAGGAAACTGCTAAAAAGAGAGAAAACAGATAAAAATATTATTTTGACAAATTTGGAGGAAAACAGGTCTCCTTCGATTCAGCACCCTTCGATTGACTCTTAGCCTCCTTTGATTCAGCACCCTTTGATTGACTCTTAGCCTCCTTTGATTCAGCACCCTTCGATTGACTCTTAGCCTCCTTCGATTCAGCACCCTTCAATTGACTCTTAGCCTCCTTCGATTCAGCACCCTTCGATTGACTCTTAGCCTCCTTCGAATGCAACTTGGGCATGTCCTTCATTTTGAACTTAAAGCCTCCTTCGAATGCAAGTTTAGGTACATCCTTCATTTGTATTTGAAACCTCCTTTGACTCAGCCTTTCGATTTGACAAGTGTGCTGCCTACATGCTTGCAATCACATGCCATGACATGTTGGCCACACATTCCCCCTGCAAGGAAACCTTTTCGATTCACCAAGCGTGCTGCCTACAAGCCTACTTCGATTTGGACAAGTTTACTGCCTACAAACCTGCTTCGACTGGACAAGTTTGCTGCCTGCAAGCCTACTTCGATTTGGACAAGTTTACTGCCTACAAACTTGCTTCAACTGGACAAGTTTGCTTCCTGCATGCTTGCTTCGTTTGGATAAGTTTCGATGGGACAAAGTAACCATCTCTATGCATCCTTAGAATCCACTTGCACCAAGGGCCTCTTGCATACTTTGCTTCATACAAGTTTCGTTTGAGCCAAGAGGTATCTTCATACAAGATTTGACTAAGTTCTTGCTTCCCTTGAAAAAGCGCCCTTCAATTCAGAAGCCAGGAACTTCCCTCATGCTAAAAAGACACAAGACAATGACTCCCTTTATGTTGTTTTGATCCACATGCTTCGATTGGGCAATGTGCTTCCTTCGAGCTTGAGCTTTAGATTTGACAGTATGTTTCCTTCGATATAAGCTTCGACTGGGCATTAGCTTGTTTCGACCACAAGCTTCGACTGAGGGAAAGGCTTCCTTCGAACAAGTGTGTTTCGATCTCATTCTTGCATTTGACTCAAGACCAAGTCTCATTTTCAATGCTAAGCTGCTTCCAAATCTTTACATAATCAGAGGCTTACACAAGTTTGTGATACATTTCCTAAGGGTTCGAAGGTTTATTCATTGGATAATACCATTCCTGGACAAATAGCCAAATACAACACTCCAAAAATCTGTTGTTGCTGCTCCAATGCCTGCTGTAAGATGCCAAAACAAAACAGAAAAACCTGCTACAAAACTGTCCAAAACCAGTCCAAAAAACTTGTTATGCAAAACCAGACCTGATGTCTATAACTTGTATAAAAATGGAAAAATACAAAAATGACATAAGAAAGGATCAAAACAGCATTCCAACATTGTTCAAACCTCAGCAAATTTTCCCCCCCAAAAACCCCTCAATCTGCCTATAACTGGCTTCATTCATAGTGAGAACGGGGGGACAAGAAGAAAAAAAAAGGGAATAGAGAAAATAGATTTCAAAACTTTTGTTCACCAGAAACATTGAAGAAAAATAGTAGTGCTGCAAAAAAACTCATCAAAAAAAATTCTTCTCCCATGACCTTCCATCAAAGCTCCATCACAAGTTGTTAAGAGTTTCAAACTGAAACTCTAAATAAACTTGACCATAAACCTCCTTCAATCTGCATTATCCCATCAAGTTTTCAGACAACACATCGACAACAACGAGTATTTGCAGATCTCAGAAGAAAAAGCGGAAATACAAGTTTACCTGTTGAAGTTTTCCAGAAACGAGAAATCTTCGGACTAGCTCCGACCGTGTGAGTCTTTCATCTTTATGTACAACTCTAAATCATTGTCGTTGTCCTGTTGTTATAATTGTTACTTATCTTGTTGTTGCAGTAACTTTGAAACTTTGAAATTTAAAAAGAAAATAATAATAATACAAGGATACCTCCCAAACCTTGTTTTGTTCTGTATCTAACAACAAACCTTCTCTTCAATAACTTTCAACTTAACACTTGGTCCCTTTGCTCTTTCAAACTTCATACTCAACTCATTCACTACAACAGAGCTTCAACACACAAAAAGAACTTCCGATTTCTGTTCAACTTAACAAAATCACACAAGATTCCACAAAAACATACAAGAAATCCACTTAAAAAACCTCATCAAATCCGCATCCTCTCGAACCTAACTGGCTGACCAAACACTACCAACCTGTACAAAACTTGAAACCTGTCGAAACCCCTTGCACCAACAATCCGTTTAATTTAATTTGTTTCTTTCATCTATTTAATCATTTATTTCTTTAGTTTATTCATTTGTTTATTTAGTTTGATTTATTTATTTCGTCTAACTTTTTTTTAATTAGTTTAATTTTCTTTCTTTAATTTTCTTAGCTTTATAACTATTTAGTTTAGCCTTAGAATCAAGTTAATAACCTTTTGAATTTATTTTAATTCTTTTTAGCTTAGTTAATTATTTTTTTAGTTATTTTGCTTAGTCATATTTTCTTTACTTAATAAAAATCACATAAAAATATTAGTTTTGTATTTCTGTTATCTTTGTTTTGTTTTATTGTTCGATAACATGTTCCCTTAAGTGATTCTAGGAAACCATTAATTTTCTTTTGATCATTTCGTATTTTAATAGACTTTAGGATGAAACCAATTGCATAACATTTAGGATATAATTCCCCTTTTACACTCAATATTAGGTCCACCCTTGTATATAACAAACAATTAGGTTTCTAGTCTCCCTCTTAAACCCTTCCTTTTGTAATTAAAACTTCTCATTCACAAATCAAAAATCCAAAAACTCTTTTAATCATTACTTGAATTTATTCTAAAACTCTCAAAACACTCAACCAATCAAAACTCCCCCCAAGGGTATGTTATCTTCGGTCTACCACGATATCGGCCGTGCCTATTGCTAGAATGCGTGCGTTAACATCGCCCACTAAAAAACACAAACAAACCAACCATTTTCTAGAGGAACTACAGTTTTCTGATTCCTTCATTGGATACGTAGGCAAAGGGTCGCGAAACCCTCACGAACGCAATAATCAAAAACCATTCATTTCCCTTTTAGCAAGCATAGTTGTAGATAAACCCACCCTTTAAGACAAACAAACAAAATGGATCCCGTTGAGTACAACAGATGTGAAGGGTGCTAATACCTTCCCCTTGCATAACCGACTCCCTTACCCTTTCTCTTGGTCGCAAGACCATCTTATCCATTCCCCTGTGGTTTTATCGATATTTCCCCTTCCTTCGGGATAAATAAAGTTCGGTGGCGGCTCTGTGTTTTCTGCCGGCGGTTTCAAACGTCTAAACGCAATTCTTCTAATTCATGGATATCTAATATTCGTTTCTCGCCAGCAGTCGTGTAATTTAAGTTAAGCGTTTTAACAGCCCAATAAGCTATATGTTCTAGTTCTACTGGCAAATGACAAGATTTTCCATAAACTAATTTAAACGGCGTTGTTCGTATAGGGGTTTTAAAAGTTGTCCTATATGCCCAAAGAGCATCATTTAGCTTGAAGGACCAATCCTTTCTATATGTGGCTACGGTTTTCTCAAGGATTTGTTTAACTTCCCTATTTGACACTTCCACTTGTCCACTTGTTTGAGGATGGTATGGTGTGGCTATGTGATGTTTAACGCCATATTTTGAAAGTAGTTTTTCGAAAATTCTAGAGATAAAATGGGAACCATCATCACTAATTACTAATATTGGTATACCGAATCGTGGGAAGATAACATTCTTGAATAATTTAAGTACCACTCGTGTATCGTTTGTGGGTGCAGCGACAGCTTTAATCCATTTTGATACATAATCAACAGCTACCAGTATATACTTATTTCCAAAGGATGCGGGAAACTGTCCCATGAAATCAATTCCCCATACATCGAAAATTTCAACTTCGAGAATCCCTTTTTGCGGCATTTCATCACGTCTGGATATATTTCCTGTGCACTGACATCTATCGCAGTTCATAATTGCTACGTGGACGTCTTTCCATAAAGTAGGCCAAAAAAGACCAGCTTGTAGTATTTTTGCACAAGTTTTCGAAGTGCTAGCATGTCCACCATAAGGGGCGGAATGGCAATGAGCAATGACGTCGTCCACTTCATCGTTAGGAACACAGCAATGGTAGATACCATCGGCGCCTCTTTTAAAGAGCAGTGGTTCATCCCAAAATTATTGTCTAAGATCATGGAAGAATTTCTTTCGCTGTTGGTACGTTAAATCGGGTGGTAGAACACCAGCGGCTAAGTAGTTAATAGAATCAGCGTACCATGGTAATGTGGTGTTGGTACAGATAACTTCTACTACCGCAGTTGTTAAATGTTCATCGCATTGTTCTAAACTGTCGGTAGGAGCTGTCTCTAGTTGAGCAATAAGGCGTTCATATGGGAAATCATCATTTATGGGAACACTCTCGGTTTGGATTCCATCCAATCTTGATAAATGGTCTGCTACTACGTTTTCAGTTCCCCTTTTGTCTTTTATTTCCAAGTCAAACTCTTGTAGGAATAAGATCCATCTGAGTAGTATTGGTTTGGCGTCTTTCTTACTTAGCAAGTATCGAATCGCAGCATGATCCGTGTAAATAACAATTTTGGCGCCTACTAAGTAGGAACAAAATTTTTCCAACGCGAATACAACAGCTAAGAGTTCCTTTTCCGTAGTGGCATAATTCATTTGTGCGGGATCAAGTGTTCTGCTTGCATAGTAAATAGCGTGAAGCTTTTTATCGTTGTGTTGTCCTAGGACCACGCCTACAGCATAATCGCTCGTGTCGCACATTGTTTAAAATGGTTGGTTCCAATCAGGAGGTTGCATTATAGGTGCTGAAATTAATGCTTCTTTAAGCGTCTCAAATGAGTTTAAGCATTTATCGTCGAAAATAAACTCAGCGTCTTTCATCAATAGTCCAGTTAGTGGCTTAGTGATTTTAGATAAATCTTTTATAAAACGTCGGTAAAAACCAGCGTGTCCTAGAAAACTTCTTATTTCTCTAACTGTTTTGGGTGGTTGAAGGTTTTTGATAATTTCTATTTTTGCTTTATCGACTTCAATCCCTCTGTTTGATACAATGTGACCCAACACAATTCCTTGTCTCACCATGAAATGACATTTTTCCCAGTTGAGCACTAGGTTGACATTGACACAGCGTTTTAGTACCAACTCAAGATTTGATAAACATCTGTCAAAACTTTCTCCGTAGACAGAAAAATCGTCCATGAACACTTCCATAATTCCGTCCAAAAAGTCTGCGAAAATCGCCATCATGCATCGTTGAAAAGTTGCAGGTGTGTTACATAGTCCAAATGGCATTCTTCGGTATGAAAAGGTACCATAGGGGCATGAGAACATAGTTTTCTCTTGATCATCAGGATGAATGGGAATTTGAAAGAATCCTGAGTATCCGTCAAGATAGCAGAAGTGGGAATGTTTGGCTAAACGCTCGAGCATTTGATCTATGAATGGTAATGGGAAATGGTCCTTGCGCGTAGCTTTGTTTAGTTTTCTGTAATCGATACACATTCTCCATCTTGTTTGGGTACGTTGTGTTACCGATTCTCCTTTTGTGTTTGTTATAACCGTAACACCACCTTTTTTAGGTACTACGTGAACTGGACTGACCCAGTTGCTATCGGATATCGGGTATATGATGCCTGCCTCTAGTAGTTTCTGCACTTCTTTCTTTATGACTTCACTTAAAATAGGATTTATTCATCTTTGATGTTCTCTAGAAGTCTTTTAGTCCTCTTCTAGCATAATGCGGTGCATACAGACAGAAGGACTTATTCCTTTTAGATCCGATATGTTATATCTCAACACGGTTGGATACTTCCTTAACAAATTAAGAAGTTTTTCAGTTTTGATCTTCCCTAAGTTGGCATTGACTATAACTGGTTGTTCGAGTTCTTTATCTAAAAATTCATACCTTAGATCTTTAGGTAACGTTTTAAGTTCTATACAAGTTTTCTTAGCAGTTGGGGTAAGATCGGGTGTTAAGGCGAGACATTCGCTTAGGTTGGCATCGTGATATTCATGTCTCCAGTCGTCATCCTCGAAAATAGATGGTGTTGGAATTTTCAATATTCCAGAATAAGTGTCTTCTTGACTTTCTAGTTCTTTGACACATTCATCGATAATATCCAGGAAACAGCATGAGTCGTCTATAGCAGGGGATTTGAAGAATTGGGAAAGAATAAATTCTACTTTTTCTTCTCCTACCTCGAAGGTAAGCTTTCCTTTCTTAACGTCGATAATGGATCCTGCAGTGGCTAAGAATGGCCTTCCTAATATGATGGGAATATTTGAATCTTCCTCTATGTCCATTATTATAAAGTCAGTAGGTATGTAAAATTGTCCTATTTGGACTGGAATGGTTTCTAGCATACCAACAGGGAATTTGATTGATCTGTCGGCTAGTTGTAAGGACATCTTGGTAGGTCTCATGTCACCTAGTTTGAGCTTCTCGCAAATAGATAGGGGCATTAGACTAACACCTGCTCCTAAATCGCATAGAGCTTTGTCTATGACAGATTTTCCAATTACACAAGGTATGGAGAAACTACCAGGATCCTTTAGCTTTGAAGGCATATTATTTTGAATTATGGCGCTACATTCAGCAGTTATCATAACGGTTTCGTTTTCAACAATTTTTTTCTTATTAGACAGTATTTCCTTAAGGAATTTAGCATATGACGACATTTGAGTTATAGCTTCTGTAAACGGAATTGTGACGTTTAGTTATTTCAGAAGTTCTACGAATTTCTTGAATTATCCCTCGTTTTTGGATTTTGTAAGTCTTTGAGGGTATGGAATTGGTGGTTTATATGACGGAGGAGGTACATAAGGTTTATCTTTTTCTGAAACCTCTCTGCTCTCGTTTGCTTCTTCCTCTACATTCTCAGATTGTTCCTTCAATTTCTCTGCTTCCTTTTCAGGTTTTTGATACATGGTCGGTGTGATCGGTGGAAATAGAACTGACTGTTTAAAGCTGGTTTCGCGAAATGTCGCGGTAAGCGAGAGTTGCCACCGTCTTTTATGTTCTCCAACATGGAAAGGACAAAAGCACAGCAAAATTCCTTTTTCGAGATGTCTCTCGGTTCAGGAGGTAGATTATAGAAAGGGAAGGTGTTAGCACCCTTTCTATCCGTGGTTATCCACGGGCTCTTAGGTACTTGCTCTTATGTTTTCAAAAGATGTTTTCTTTTCAAATGTGAGTGGGTTTGAAAAAGTTTCGTTTTGAAAGATTTCTAAGTGACTCTTGTATCTGTCCTCAAGAGTGTTTGAAAAATTTGTTTTGAAAACTTTTGAAAGTGTCAGTGTGAAAAGTATTTTTGTTTGTTTTTTAAAAGAGCAAGTACCCATGAGATCTACCTACTCTAAGGAATTAGGCTGTGTAAGAGTCCTTTAAACAGTGTTATCCCACTATTGAGAAGTAGGTAGCACCGTCGTTGGAGGTATTCGGGTCAATTCGATTATAAGGGACAATGTGGTCACCGAAGCAATAGTAGGACACCTTAGAAGTAACCCTAATATCCTAGATCCTTTTTTATCCGAGGCAACCGTTTCGAGGCAACATGATCTTAGACAGGAGGGCGACCTCTAAAACACTCTATACTTGACGACCACATTCGAGGCAACCAATGAGGCGTACCCTAGGAGTGGCATGTGCATGTGTGTTTTTTTCATGTTATATTATCTTGTACATGTATCATGGTGATCTACGAGTTGTTTTTAATTTAAGAGAAGATCTTGTCATGCATAGCCTATTATTCATACATCTAGCAGTTAATAGTTGCAGAATTTAAATTGCGGAAATTAAATCTAAACTATTACAAGGCGTCGAGTATTTACATCGCCAAAAACAAACCCTTTAATTTAAATTGCGGAAAGTAAAATAAAGCAATAAATAAATAAAGTCCTAATTAAAGTTATTACATTCCGGAAGCAAGTACAATAATATGGAAAAATGGATCGCGTGCGGGAAATTAAATCGGATGCGAGTTTTTTGGGGTTTTGACCCTTTTTTTGAAAGAAAGTGATTTTTTTTGTTATTTTTGAATTAAAAGAAATTAAATTAAGTTAACAATTAAATTAATAAACTAATTAATTAATTAAAATATTTTTGGATTTTTGAGTTTTTAAAGAAATAAAATAAATTGAATTAATATTTATTTACAAAAATAAAGTGCTGAATTTAATTTTAATAAATAAAATATATTTTTTTGTATTTTTGATTTTATTAGGAAAAAATGTTAATTGGTTAGTGATTAATAAAAAGAATAACGATTAATTAATTAAAGGAACATAATACAAATAGAGAGAAAGTTTAGGAGTATACGGGCCTGATTGGAGGGGTGAAACAGCTGTTGGCGTCATGTGTAAATTGTTTTGTTTTGGCCATTTGGCTTTTGGCTTTTGGCCATTTGTGTTTTGGCCTCAATGTTCCTTAACCTTCTCAGGATGTCTGTCTCGCCATGTATTGGTGTCATGTGTAAACTGTTCTTGTTTTGGCATTTGGCTTTTGGCTTTTGGCCATTTGTGTTTTGGCCTCAACGTTCCTTAATGAACCTGCATGGGATCCTGTCTAAATTTGCAGTGTTGAATCTCATGAACACATTAAATAAATTACTATATATCATAAAATACAAATAAAGTCAATATATGAAGAAATTTAATGTTTAGGTCAATATGGCATATATGAATGATTATACCCTTTTAATCATGGAGATCAAATCAACCTTACGCTTACTGGAAAAGTAGTGATATGAATGCTTTTATGCCCTTTTGATCATGGAGATCAAGTCAGCCTTACCCTTACTGAAGAAATAGTGAGATGTTGGTTTGTAACTGAGATGGCTTGTTTGTAGTGAGAGAGGGATTTGTAATAAGGATTTCAAGGTTTTAGGGTTCTTCAAAGAATTTGATATTCGGACAGTATTGTGGCAAGGTTTTTTCTCTCATTTTCTCCTCCTGGTTTGTGTGAAAAGAATGTGATTATATAATGGAAATTAGGGTAAAGAAAATGGACTTTGAATGTGCAATTGGGCCTCCAATGTTCACTTGAGTTCGTCACTTTCCAGGCTAAATCGCAGGGACTTAAGTGCAATTTTTGAAGTTGAAATGTGAAAACAAAATGTAGCCTACATCGAGAACTAACTCCTGTCCGAAAATCGGCTCAATCGGATAAACGGTGAATTAGTTATGAATTTTTGAAGTTTCAGCTCAGACAAACTTATTTTGGGCTCCAGTGTCGACTCTGACACGTTCTTCAATAAAAATCTGGTATTGATAGGAGCATAATCCGGTCTCGACTTTTGAAGAAAAGTTGTAGATCTATGAGTCAGTGACCTTGTGTAAAAATATGAGCACAATTCAGCATTCAGGATTTTCAACGTGTCACGCACTCTGAGCAAAAAACGAAGGCCTTTTGAATACCGTTTGAACTCAATACCTTCTGTGAAAATGTAGCCAACTCAATTTGTGAAATTTTGGCGCTGGAACCAGCTCGATACGATGAAAATCGACCAAGTTATGATTTTCTGAACATGACGCAAATAAACTTCTGTCACAAATTTTCTGTACGAAAATACATGATAAATCCATATTTTTGAAGACCTTCTGATCGAAATTGGCTTCCATCCGTGAGAGATGAAAACGTAGATAATGTCAAGACGGAATTTTGGCCACTAGAACGGGTTCAAAACGAGCCATGATCTTCAAGTTATGAATTTTTTAGCGCGTAAAAACTGCACTTTCAGCACACTTCTTCACCATATTTCTTCGAGAAAACTCACACATTCGGATACCTTCTTTAAAGAATTGACTCTTGAGCCGAACCTAAATTTGAGAATATGTTATCAGAGATATCTTGGCGAAAGAACACCTGAATATGACGCGCCGGGTTGGACTTGTGAATTTTTCTTGAAATGTTTTGGGAAATATGGGAGGGGAAATTTTGGGGTACAACAATTGCCCCTGTTCAATCTTCTTAAACCTGAGGATATAGATTGGCTTTCAGGCCTTTCGTGATCCGAAGGTGGAAGATGATTGAACACTAAAGTGCCCAGAAATTTGCACTCGCATGGTGTAGTATCAACATGGTGATGTCGGGAATGGGCTTACAGATGCCATTTGGAGATATGATGGATAGGAGGATGGGCTTATAGATGCCATCTGGAGATGTGACAGAACCTTGTCGGGAATGGGCTTATAGATGCCATTTGGAAATGTAATGGATAGTTGAATCTGAATAAGAAATAGAATAGCTTCCGTGTCTGGAGCATATCTAGTCTATATCTAATTGCTGACGTCTGAATAAATAGTAGACTAACCGCCGCGTCTGGGGTATATCCATACTGTGTTTGAATGAGTGACAGAATGTCATCCGAATCTGGATCGTATCTGGAATATCTTTTGAATGAATCTGGACTAAACAATAGAATAGCATCCGGGTCTGGAGCATCTCTAAGTTGTCTTTAGAAGTTTGAATCTGAATAAGCAGTAGAATAGCGTCGGGATCTGGAGCATCTCTAGGCCATCTCTGGAGAGAAATCTGAATAGGCAAAAGAATAACATCCGGATCTGGAGTATCTCTAAGCCATCTCTGACATGAAACTATGAATAAGCAAAAGAATAGCGTCCATGTCTGGAGCATTTCCAAGCTATCTCTGAAAGGAAACTCTAAATAAGCAAAAGAATAGCGTCCATGTCTGGAGCATTTCCAAGCCATTTCTGGGAAGAAACTCTGAATAAGCGATAGAATAGCATCCGGGTCAGGAGCATCTCTAAGCCATTTCTGGAAGAAACTTTGAATAAGCAAAAGAATAGCATCCATGTCTGGAGCATTTCCAAGCTATTTCTGAATAAGCAACTCTAAATAAGCAACAGAATAGCATCCGGTTCTGGAGCATATATGAACTATCTCTGAGAAGAAACTTTGAATAAGCAAAAGAAAAGCATCCATATCTGGAGCATTTCCCAGCTATCTCTGAATAAGTAACTCTGAATAAGCAACAGAATAGCATCTGGTTCTGGAGCATATCTGAACTATCTCTGAGAAGAAACTTTGAATAAGCAAAAGAATAGCATCCATATCTGGAGCATTTCCAAGCTATCTCCGAAAAGAAACTCTTGAATAAGCAGAAGAATAGCATCCATGCCTGGAGCATCTCTAAGCTATTTCTTCAATCTCTTCAATGTAGATAACTTTCCTGGCTAGATACAGGTATAAATCAATCGCTCACAGATATGCCCTGGCTAGATACAGGTATCGAATCCGGAACTTCAAAAGGTTGGTCGAGATAACTTTTCTGGATGGATACAGGCGTAGACCTCTAATCAGTCGCTCACAGATATGCCCTGGCTAGATACAGGTATCGAATCTGGAATTTCAAAAAGTTGATCGAGATAGCTTTCCTGGCTGGATACAGGCGTAGACCTCTAATCAGTCGCTCACAGATATGCCCTGGCTAGATACAGGTATCGAATCTGGAACTTCAAAAGGTTGATCGAGATAGCTTTCCTGGCTAGATACAGGCGTAAACCTCTAATCAGTTGCTCACAGATATGCCCTGGCTAGATACAGGTATCGAATCTGGAACTTAAAAAGTTGATAGTAATCATCTCTTGATTTACCTTTTCCTGAAAAGGCAAAACATTAGTTGTATGCAATGTCATAATGTATGAAATGCCTGATGTCATGAGGTTCTCAAAAATAAATGAGATTGTGTGATATGATGCGTATATATGCATGTATCATGATGTATGACAATGTGATGTTTATGAATGTATCTTCGTCTGGGAAAATAAATCCTTGACGAATGTCGGGAACTTGTTAAATCCTGGGCTGATGTTGAAGAGTAGAGTTCTCTGTTTCCGCTGGGGATGATGAACAAGGATGCTTGCAAGAATAAACCGGTATGAGAAGATGACTCCGTTGGGGAATAAACTTGGTGAAGATATTACCCTGCGGGGAATTACTCTGTGGGAAGAGATGCTTCGCTGAGATTTTGATGATAACTCCGCTGGGGATTCCTGTTGATGAGCTTTGTTGAGGAATTTGATGAACTCCGCTAGGGGTAGGAAGAGCTTCGCCGAGGACGATCTTTCCGTGGTAATTAGCTGAGGATAACCCAGTTATAGGCTCTGGTGGGGAATAACCTTTGAACATGGTCGGGGAGAGGCTTTCGTACTCTGCAGGGGATAAGCTTCTAGAATCTACTGGGGATAAGCTTCCAGAATCTACTGGGGAGATCGATTCAACTTTCCTGGGGAAACCTTTGGACTGCACTGGGGAAGTGGCTCCACTGGGGTGTCTGCATTCTGCCGGGGAACAATCTTAGATCAAGACTGCCGGGGATGCTTGTAGAGGAACATCTGTATACTCCGCTGGGGAATATTGAGATTTACTGGGGATATCCAACTTCCTTAAGACTGACAGTAGACTAACTCTTGCTTGGGGAGAGTATCGCTGACTTGCTAGAGATATTGTGCCTTTTCAGGGCTGCTGGGAGATCAACTCTGCTCGGGGGAGAGTATGGCTGAATCTGGTCTTACTCTTGGGGAGTGGAGGTATCTTGGTTACGTTCTTCAGCCGAACCTGCCTTGGTACCTTGGTGGACAAAGCAACTAGATCGCTTAGACAATTATGATTGCCCCTATTTCTGTGGGAGAAGACGCCTGTGGAGGTCTCGATAACTGCCGATTGACAAATCTTCTTCTAGTAGGCAAGTGACGAGATTACGGGATATAGTCGTACGCTTTTAATCCCTAACTTTTGCCTGGACCGCCCTTTCGGGTATTCAGTCCACCGGGATACCCATTTTTGCCCAAGCCGCCTTTTCAGGTTTTCGACTTGCCGGGTGTACAGTTTTTCATTTCATCCCTTATTTTTGCCCAAACCCTTTTGGTCCGTCGGGAAACCCTTATTTTTGCCTAGGCCAGTCGACCTAGCGGGTCTTTGATTATGCGTAGTATTTTCTCGACTATGTCCATGCTCTCAGAATGTAGGGAGTTACCACTGTCAGTAGTGTTGTGTTGCCATATTACCAGAAGATGTTTGTTTGATTGTGCAAGATTCGTTGCTGGAATTCATGTTCAATGCCCCAAGTGACTCAGGCGGAGATTTGCCCCTGACTGTTTGGCATTTTGAGAGATTCCTTGAATCTTGACTTGACTGCCCCAGATGATGGACAATGCTCATGTCTGCCCCCTTGGTTGGAAGTTCTTTTGTTCACTAGATATTCTTCGTGCGAATTTATTTGCTGTTCGAACAAAAAGTCATATGCAAACCAAGTTATGTTAAAAATGCAAAGCTTATGTCTGTTTTGAAATTTTTGAAAAATGAAGTTTTCAATAAAACAAGTAAATTTTGTAAAATGTGATGTCAACTTGTTATTTTACCGCAAGCCTTAAGGAGTCAGGATACCTTTGGTAACAGTATGCTTTCGAACTAACCCATGCTTCAACTAGGACTTTTAAGGGTTGTAGCGTGGCTTGGTTCACGGTTTAAGAAACAAAGGATAAAGGCTCAAATTTTATTTGTACCCACCCGTTCTTCGTGATGCTCTTCAAACCTAAACTCAGTTGATCGTGCGTTAGACCTTGTTTGAGTCTTTGTCCTGATATATCGGTGATGGTTCGGATGTTGACAATTTATTTTGAATAGGCAGTCATTCTTTTTGGTTGAGGGTTTGTAGGACCCCTTTCTTTTTTGATTTTGTTATCCCTGTTTTTTTTTCTTGAACTGTTTCTTTTGGTGATTACAGTCAGCGGGATGCCCCGGTTTTGTAAGTCTCCTTCATAGGTTTTGACTTACTGGGTTTTTATTCTTTGAGAGATGATGACTGCCTGTCTTTATAATTATTCGGAACCATCACTGTCTTTTGCTTTGGAAGGACTTCTTTGGTGCCATTCGTTGTGCACTTGGATCAACTGAGAAGACTACCCTGCCCCAGGTTATAATTAAGGGTTTTAATTTTCAAAAAGAAAAAAACTCCTACTTCTTTGGCTCGAAGGGGTTGACGAGGGATTATCTTCCTTATAACTCCAGTGTTTAGGAATTGAAACAATGCCTGTACCTCATCAGCTGGGTCTGTTCAAAAGCATACTGTAGATTGTGGTATCGTTTTTGTCATCCTCCCTCAAGAGGCTTAGAATTATTAACCGAGCGTTGACCATCACAAAAATGAAAGCAATTTTGAATATAATGAATATAATTGGATTAATTCAAAAACAGACATATGTGATGCATTAATGGAATAAACAAGTTTGCTATGACATTAATTGTTTGTATAAGCAAAGAAAAATACAACTCGGAAATTCAAATAAACAAAATCCTTCAGTGATTTGGCAAAGGAGCAGTGATTATGTTTGGAGTCTCTGGTGCTTCAAACTGGACTTCCTTAGCATCAATCATGTCTTGGACCTTGTTCTTCAGAGCCCAACAGTTGTCCGTAGTATGCCCCGGGCTATTAGAATGATATGCACACCTTTCGTTGGGATGATAGTTCGGAGCAGAAGTGTTTGGATTCCGGAGAGGAGCCCTTAAGGTAATCAGCCCTGCCTTCAACAATTGTTGTAGTGCTTGATCCAGTGTCATGTTGATCTTAGTGAACTTTCGTTTGGGCGCGACCTCCTTACGTTGTTGCCCCTGTCTTTGCTGAGCAGGCATAGGATTAGAGATCTGGGTTGCCCCTACATGTTGATCATGACGGCTCTTTTTACCATGCACAGCATTGGACTCTTTTTTCCCAGTGTAAGGCTTCTTGTGAGTATCAGAAGGTGCAGCTTCTTGAATCTTTCCAGCCTTGATACCAGCTTCAATCCTCTCCCCGGTTAAAATCAGATCTGTAAACCCAACAGAAGAATTCCCAATCAGATGGTTGAAGAACGGACCAGACAGGGTCCCCAAGAACAGGTCAACAAGCTCACGGTCAGTCAAAGGTGGTTGCACCCTTCCAGCCAGGTCTCTCCACTTTTGAGCATACTCCTTGAATCCTTCACCCGTCCCTAGTGACATACCCTGGAGTTGGGTATGCGTAGGAGCGAGGTCGGAATTGTACTGATACTGCTTGTAGAACGCAGTAGCCAAATCCTCCCAGTTGCGAATGCTGGCTCCATCTAGCTGATAGAACCATTCGAGTTGAGTCCCTGAAAGACTTTCCTGGAAGAAATGGATCCATAGATTCTTGTCAACAGTGTAAGGCTGGATCTTCCTTACGTATGAACGGAGGTGCAACTTAGGACAGGAGGCTCCGTCGTACTTTACAAAGGCAGGTGCTTTGAATTTGTGAGGGATCACCACCCCAGAGGATAGACCTAGATCTTCGAAGTCCAGGCCGGGCACTTTCTGTATCTCCATAGCACTTATCCGGTCTTCTAGCTATTTGTACCTGTCCTCAGCTGGAGGGTATTGTTCATCATTGAAATCTGTCTCGTTGTCGGAGACCACGGGACTAGGAACCTTCCTCTCTTGGGGACTGTCTTTTCCCACAGATGAGGTAGTCAGCTCAGCCTCATTCGGTAATCCATTCCCAGATCTGCGTCTAGGGTTGAATAGCACAGTCCTCTTCTTCTTCTTCTTCTTTTTCAGAAGCAGAGTCTTTAAATCCTGTTGACCCTGGGCTAGACTCATGACCATCTCTTGGAACTGGGCATTCTGGGCCTGGAGGGCCATGATAGCTTGTTCATTGGATGATTCAGGATTCATGATGATTGCTGAAATAAATAGCGAAGAAGATAAGTGACCTGTAAGAAGGGTACCTGTTATGCAATGATGTGTATGATATGATGTTATGCTATGCGTGGAGTGAGGTAAGTAAACCCTGTTATAAGCCCAGATTAAGGACTGTAAACGAAACCTGCAAGGAACTCATGTGTCAGATAACAAGTACATGCAAGTAATTCAAGTTGGAAGGCACACAAGTCACAGAGAGAGCCCTTAGAGTTTAGGGCCAGCATGAAGTTTAGGTACTATCCTCTTTCAGTTTCGTTGGTTAAGACCTGTCCTAGAAAATAGTAACCGGGTTCTAGAGGATCTCAATATCATCGACTACCCTCAATCGGTCATAACTCCAGTGTCGCAATCTTTTCTTGTGGCCAGAACCATCGCGAGAGTTTAGCCTCAATGAGTGTAGCATACTGCTACTGTTCTATGGCCAAGTTAGGTCAATTTAGGGTTCTAAGGTCGGTTGGTGCTTAACGACTCCTCAGAAGACCCATATTCTCCTTGTTGCAACACAAGGGATATCGGTACAGACCAAGGTGTCACACCAACGTAGCCACTGCTTCACCCGTTTCGGTCTATGCCGGACAGGTCCCTCACAGCTTATGCTACCTAAAAGGGTATTCCCCAGATCCGGGTTAGGATCTATGAAACTCCGATACAAGCCCACAATATTAAAGCATACAGAGCAATACAATTGCTAACATGGATGATCCTAATCCTAAGGTACACCTCACTTTTATATGTCCCCAGCAGAGTCGCCAGTTCTGTGATCGGTGGAAATAGAAATGACTGTTTAAAGTTGGTTTCGCGAAATGTCGCGGTAAGCAAGAGTCGCCATCGTCTTTTATGTTCTCCAACATGGAAAGGACAAAAGCACAACAAAATTCCTTTTTCGAGATGTCTCTCGGTTTGGGAGGTAGATTATAGAAAGGGAAGGTGTTAGCACCCTTTCTATCTGTGGTTATCCACGGGCTCTTAGGTACTTGCTCTTATGTTTTCAAAAGATGTTTGCTTTTCAAATGTGAGTGGGTTTGAAAAAGTTTCGTTTTGAAAGATTTCTAAGTGACTCTTGTATCTGTCCTCAAGAGCGTTTGAAAAATTTGTTTTGAAATTTTTTGAAAGTGTCAGTGTGAAAAGTATTTTTGTTTGTTTTTTAAAAGAGCAAGTACCCATGAGATCTACCTACTCTAAGGAATTAGGCTCTGTAAGAGTCCTTTAAACAGTGTTATCCCACTATTGAGAAGTAGGTAGCACCGTCGTTGGAGGTATTCAGGTCAATTCGATTATAAGGGACAATGTGGTCACCGAAGCAATAGTAGGACACCTTAGAAGTAACCCTAATATCCTAGATCCTTTTTTATCCGAGGCAACCGTTTCGAGGCAACAGGATCTTAGACAGGAGGGCGACCTCTAAAACACCCTATACTTGACGACCACGTTCGAGGCAACCAATGAGGCGTACCCTAGTAGTGGCATGTGCATGTGTGTTTTTTTCATGTTATATTATCTTGTACATGTATCATGGTGATCTACGAGTTGTTTTTAATTTAAGAGAAGATCTTGTCATGCATAGCCTATTATTCATACATCTAGCAGTTAATAGTTGCAGAATTTAAATTGCGGAAATTAAATCTAAACTATTACAAGGCGTCGGGTATTTACATCGCCAAAAACAAATCCTTTAATTTAAATTGCGGAAAGTAAAATAAAGCAATAAATAAATAAATTCCTAATTAAAGTTATTACATTCCGGAAGCAAGTACAATAATATGGAAAAATGGATCGCATGCGGGAAATTAAATCGGATGCGAGTTTTTTGGGGTTTTGACCCTTTTTTTGAAAGAAAGTGATTTTTTTGGTTATTTTTGAATTAAAAGAAATTAAATTAAGTTAACAATTAAATTAATAAACTAATTAATTAATTAAAATATTTTTGGATTTTTGAGTTTTTAAAGAAATAAAATAAATTGAATTAATATTTATTTACAAAAATAAAGTGCTGAATTTAATTTTAATAAATAAAATATATTTTTTTTGTGTTTTTGATTTTATTAGGAAAAAATGTTAATTGGTTAGTGATTAATAAAAAGAATAACGATTAATTACTTAAAGGAACATAATACAAATAGAGAGAAAGTTTAGGAGTATACGGACCTGATTGAAGGGGTGAAACAACTGTTGGCGTCATGTGTAAATTGTTTTGTTTTGGCCATTTGGCTTTTGGCTTTTGGCTTTTGGCCATTTGTGTTTTGGCCTCAATGTTCCTTAACCTTCTCAGGATGTCTGTCTCGCCATGTATTGGTGTCATGTGTAAACTGTTCTGTTTTGGCCATTTGGCTTTTGGCTTTTGGCCATTTGTGTTTTGGCCTCAACGTTCCTTAATGAACCTGCGTGGGATCCTGTCTAAATCTGCAGTGTTGAATCTCATGAACACATTAAATAAATTACTATATATCATAAAATACAAATAAAGCTAATATATGAAGAAATTTAATGTTTAGGTCAATATGACATGTATGAATGATTATACCCTTTTGATCATGGAGATCAAATCAACCTTACCCTTACTGGAAAAGTATTGATATGAATGCTTTTATGCCCTTTTGATCATGGAGATCAAGCCAGCCTTACCCTTACTGAAGAAATAGTGAGATGTTGGTTTGTAACTGAGATGGCTTATTTGTAGTGAGAGAGGGATTTGTAATAAGGATTTCAAGGTTTTAGGGTTCTTGAAAGAATTTGATATTCTGACAGTGTTGTGGCAAGGTTTATTCTCTCCTTTTCTCCTCCTGGTTTGTGTGAAAAGAATGTGATTATATAATAGAAATTAGGGTAAAGAAAATGGACTTTGAATGTGCAGTTGGGCCTCCAATGTTCACTTGAGTTCGTCACTTTCCAGGCTAAATCGCAGGGACTTAAGTGCAATTTTTGAAGTTGAAATGTGAAAACAAAATGTAGCCTACATCGAGAACTAACTCCTGTCCGAAAATCGGCTCAATCGGATAAACGGTGAATTAGTTATGAATTTTTGAAATTTCAGCTCAGACAAACTTATTTTGGGCTCCAGTGTCGACTCTGACACGTTCTTCAATAAAAAACTGGTATTGATAGGAGCATAATCCGGTCTCGACTTTTGAATCAAAGTTGTAAATCTATGAGTCAGTGACCTTGTGTAAAAATATGAGCCCAATCCGATAAAAATTGACCGAGTTATGAATTTTTGAAGTTTCGGCCCAGATGAAATAATATTCAGTGTTCAAGATTTTCAGCGTGTCACGCACTCTGAGCAAAAAACGAAGGCATTTTGAATACCGTTTGAACTCAATACCTTCTGATCCACATTTTTGAAGACCTTCTGATCGAAATTGGCTTCCAGCCGTGAGAGATGAAAACGTAGATAATGTCAAGACGGAATTTTGGCCACTGGAACGGGTTCAAAACGAGCCACGATCTTCAAGTTATGAATTTTTTAGCGCGTAAAAACTGCACTTTCAGCACACTTCTTCACCATATTTCTTCGAGAAAACTCACACATTCGGATACCTTCTTTAAAGAATTGACTCTTGAGCCGAACCTGAATTTGAGAATATGTTATCAGAGTTATCTTGGCGAAAGAACACCTGAATATGACGCGCCGGGTTGGACTTGTGAATTTTTCTTGAAATGTTTTGGGAAATATGGGAGGACAAATTTTGGAGTACAACAGTCGGGTTTTGGAGTCTAGGATCTACCGGTCCATCAAGTGATGTCCCACTTCGTAATGTGATAGCATTAGCATATCCTTTAGGATTGGGTTATGGTTTTCCAAGAAACGTACCAGCAGGTGCGGCAGAACTAGCTTGGTGTTGTGCTACTTGGGAGATTTGGGTTTCTAACATTTTATTGTGAGTTTCTAGGGCATATACCTTATTTGCTAATTGCTTCAATTGTTCCCCGGTGTGAATGTTTTGATTGAGGAATTCTTTGTTTTGTTGAGCTTGAGTAGCAATAAAGTTTTCCATTAGGATTTCAAGGTTAGACTTCCTAGGAATGTTAGGAACATTAGCAGCGGGTTTTTAATAGCCTGGAGGTACAACGGGTGCTTGGCCAGGTGCATATAAAGCGTTATTATTCTTGTACGAGAAGTTAGGATGGTTTTTCCAACCAGGATTATAGGTACTAGCATAAGGATTAGCTTGAGCGTAATTCACCTGGTCAACTGATATTCCTGCTAGGATTTGACATTCAGTTCCAACATGACCAAGAACTCCACAAACTTCGCAATTTGGGGTTACGGCAGCCACGGTGGTTGCAGGAGGTAAGGTCAAGCTTTCTATCTTTTGGGTAAGAGCATATACCTTAGCATTAACTCTATCTAGGCTACTAATATCGTACATCCCACTTTTGGCTGGAGTTTTCTCCATAAGTGTTCTTTCTCCTCCCCACTGATAGTGGTTTTGAGCCATATTTTCAATGAGTTGGTTAGCTTCGTCGTAAGGCTTGTCCATCAGTGTACCACCTGCGGAGGCATCTATAGAGAGTCTTGTGTTGTACAAGAGTCCATTGTAAAATTTATGGATAATCAGCCAGTTTTCTAATCCATGATGTGGGCACATTCGCATCATATCTTTGTAGCGTTCCCATGCATCGAATAGCGGTTCAGTATCCTTCTGCCTAAATCCGTTGATTTGAGCTCTTAATGCAGCAGTCTTGCTTGGGGGAAAGTATCGTGCTAAGAATACAGTCTTAATTCCTTCCCACGTAGTGACGGAATTTGATGGCAAGGATTACAACCAAGCCCAAGCTCTATCTCTTAGCGAAAAAAGGAAAAATACGTAATCTTATTGCATCTTTACTAACACCATTTGCTATAACTGTGTCAGCAAATTGAACGAATTTCGTAAGATGTTCATTTGGATCCTCAGTAGGATTTCCAGAGAATTTGTGTTGTTGGATAGCTGATATCAACGACGGTTTCAACTCAAAATCGTTTCGATTAATTGCTGGAGCAGCAATGCTATTATGGGGTTCTTGTTGTGATGGAGCTGCGTACTCCTTCAGTGGACGGGTCCTTCATTCTTCGGCCATGTCTATTTCTGGATTGGTTTCGGTTTCAGAGGAAGAATTAGAATATGTTTCAGAATCAATCTTGATTTCGGGTTTCGGTAAAGGAATAACGTGATTTAAATAGTAATCCCTGACTGCACGTCTTACAGAAAGGATGCGTTCAGGTTCATCCGTCGATTTGTCAAGAGGTTCGCCTTGTGAGCGAGTCCTTGGCATACAAATCGAAAAAGGGTTTCTGTTGCCTAGTCTAAACGCGCAATAGAAGAATCGTACTTAATTGACTAATCAGTCCCCGACAACGGTGCCAAAAACTTGATCGGTACTTTATGAGTCTATCGGGATACTAACTGCAAGTATACAGTTTAGTCGTTCTAGTTTTAAATGATTATCGAACCCATAGAGACTGAGGATCAATCGCATACGATCTAATGTTACAAATGTTTAACTAAGCGATGAATATTTGGTTTTAGGGGAAAAGGTTTTAATTAAAAGCAATAGTAATAGTTATACCGATATGTGATAGTCGGACTTCGGGAACTCGGTGAATCATTTGGCATATAAAGTATTTTGGTAAAAACGAATTTTTTAAAAACCTGAGACATACACTCTCGTGTTCATGAAATAAGTCATGCTACTAAACCTAGTGGATGCACTTTAAATTTAATAACACTTTTTGAAAACAACTCGAGTTTAATTAATTTGTTAAAACACTCTCGTGTATTTAAAAATTAATGTTTTGTTACCACTATCTGGGTCGAACCCCAGCTCTCGCATGCAGGTTCTTGCCTTAATTAATTTCCCACTCTCGTGGAAAAATCGTATTAAATATCCTTTCACTCTCGTGACAAGGGTAGTTAAATTAAATATGGAAATTGGAAACCAGAAATTATTTATAAAATATTTTAGCCAAGTTATCACCGAATTCCTTCGGTGCTTAAGAGTCACATATCGGTACAAACAAAATTAGCCAGACATAATGTATTTAGCAAACATGCAACGTAAAATACAATTCATGAAAATAATCAACATAGCATATAAACAACAAAGATCGAATTGCATATGAAAACCTGTAATTATATTGCCGTGGTAATCTTGAATTCGCACAGTAGCTTTTGCGATACAATTAATTGAAATATAGAACTAAGTGTGTGTTAATCCTTCGATGTGAAGAATTAACACTTTAGGGAACTGGAAGATTACAGAGGCTTGAAAGAAAAATAATGGTTCCAAAGCAAGGAAACAAAATAAAGTAATGAAGAAAGAAAATATGGTTCTGAAACAAATTCTCCGACCCTTTCAAAGTGAAATCTTCAACATATATATAGGCTCTCTCTTGTAACTGTCATGTTCCATTATTTCAGTATGTGCGCTAAATTCTCAACTGATGGAATGAGGTCGTGTGGACTTCGTGTGGGCTGCTTCGTGGTTTACTGCATAGACTGAGTTTTTAAGGTGTTACGTTCATAATGGAATTCATTACGTTCGTAACAGCTAGGCCCTTTGTTACGTTCGTAACGCGTTACGTTACGTTCGTAATAGTGTGTGCTAGGCGTTACGTCCGTAACACTAAGCGTTGTGCTCGTAACGTCTTCTGGTGTGAGTTTCTTAGCAGAATGTCATTTTTTTCTTCTTTCTTCTTGCCATTTCTTAGATTGTTTTTCTCCTTTTAGATTAATTGCCATCTTATGCCTTGGAAAATATAATTTACCTGAAAAACAAATAAAAATACCTTCGTGATGCATATTATTCGATAAAAATGTACAAATAACTCGTGTAAATTAGGCCTAAAAAGCGATATGTTTTCGTGTTATCATGCTACAGTAACCAAGAATGTCGTGGCGCGGTTTATCCGACATAATTTGATATGTCGGTATGGCGTGCCTGAGAGGATTATTACTGATAATGGTACAAATCTCAATAACACCATGATCACTGAGCTCTGTAAACAGTTCAAGATACAGCATCATAACTCTTCTCCATATCGTCTGAAGATGAACGGCATTGTTGAAGCGGCTAACAAGAACATCAAGAAAATTGTACAAAAGATGACGGTGACGTACAAAGACTGGAATGAGATGTTACCATTCGCTCTTCATGGATACCGTACCTCAGCACAGACATTGACAGGGGAATCACCCTACTCTCTGTTGGTGATTTTAGTATCACCAATGTATTTTAGTAGTAATGTGATTTACTAAAGGTCGATGCAATTATGCGTTAAGCTTGGAAACGAGTTAGGGAAGTGCGGAGTGCACGCTCGTCGAGCCAATGTATAATTGAATATGAATAATTGAAACGGGGTTCCAAGGGGCGAAGCCCCTGGAGGGGTACGGGGCAGCGCCCTGTTGGGGTTCCAAGGGGCGAAGCCCCTGGCGGGGAGCGGGGCAGCACCTCGTTGGGGTCCAAGGGGCGGAGCCCCTGGCTGGGCAGGATGCGGGGCAGCACCCCGTTCGAAAATTTTGAATCCCTTTCCCCAACTGACATAACCGTTTTTTGGAACAAGTGTGTCTTTTCGGTTTCAGTTATTAATCTCCTATATAAGGAGTTATTTGGCCTCGGTTTCAAATACGGAAAAACGACACTTTCTCTCTACATTTGTAATCAGTTTCTTTTTCCAGAAACAGATTGTTCTTCGAGAATTATCCCCACAAAGATTTCGTGAATCCAGGCAAGAATAGGGTCGAAATACTTTGTTCGGAAAGTGTACGAACACGATTCTTAGAAGTTATCCAGGATTATCATACCCAAATATATTACACTCTCTGGTATATGGTATGGAGGCAGTCCTACCCATCGAAGTCCAGATACCTTCTCTCAGGATTATGAAGGATGTAGGTTTGAACGAAGACGACTAGATTCAAACTTGACTTGATCAGCTAAATCTAATCGATGAGAAGAGACTTACCGCAGTCTATCATGGTCAGACGTATCAAAAGCGAATGATCAGGGCTTTTAACAAGAAAGTCAGACATCAAGAATATCAAGTCAGGGATCTAGTGATCAAGCGCATCATACTTCCGCAAGGTGATCCCAGGGGAAAATGGATTCCCACATATGAAGGGCCATTTGTGGTTAAGAACATTTTCTCGAGTGGAGCTATGATTCTAACCACCATGGACGGTGACGACCTTCCTCACCTTGTCAATACAGGCATAGTGAAAAGATACTACACTTAATCAAAATACCCGCTAGGTTGACTGGCCTAGGAAAAAATAAGGGCTTTCCGGCGAACCAAAAGGGTTCGGGCAAAAATAAGGGATGAAAATGAAAAAAACTTTGTACACCCGGCAAGCCGAAAACCTAAAAAGGCAGCTTAGGCAAAAAGGGGTATCCCGGTGGACTGAAAACCCAAAAGGGCAGTCCAGGAAAAATTTAGGGATGTAAAGCGTATCACTATGTCCAATTGGATCACTTTGCGAACAGACTTCGATATCAATTATCAAACTCGAACGACATTGATCAACCTAATCAACTTCGGACAAACAACAAAGTGATGAGACGCTCGAAAACATAGAGGAAATAGCAGAGTTGGAACTCAATGGGATTGTTTCACATAGCTGTTTTCTTTTACACAAATTTGTATAGCTTCTATTTTTACGGCGGGGTTCTCTTACTAGAACGTCATCCTCCTTGTACGAAAACGCCTACTACAGGCCAACTTCAAAAAATCAATACAAAATCATTTTCACAAGAAACTTTGAGTTTTTCTTTTTCTGTTTTGTTTTGCAAGAACGTCCAATGATTTATTTTTGACATATGCATTTGAATATGCTCGTTGCTCATAAATATTTACATAAAGAAACAAAAAGACAATTACTCGTAATTCCAGAAACAGGGGCAAAAACGAGAAGTGACAAACCCGACAGTTACTCCGCCCAACAGGTATCGGGACAGAGACAGCTTTGGAGCATAATCATCAGTATATACACTCCCTACAGAGTAAAAATATCAGAAAGCATTGATGTCGGCTTTCCTGAAACAGGAAGTAATCTCCCCATCCAGGGTCGTTCAGAAACCTGACAGTTATGTCCCCCAGCTGAATTTCATAATCACGAGCGGGTCAGTAAATTTCATCTCCCAAGCAGAGTTTATTTCTCTGGATATAGAAGCTCAATCCCCGACAGATTTTATCCCTTCGGCTATGGAGGTTCATCTTCTAATAGAGTTATTCCCTCGCAGAATTATTCTCAAACAAAATCTTTTCCTGACAAAATATTCATAAATAAAAAAGAGTAAATCTTCAGCATATTCATTTTTGTTCACCATCCCCGGCGGAAGTAGAAAAACCACAATTCTCTACAACAGTCAGGAATGTTATACTCTCTAGCAGCAGTCAGGGATTTATTTTCCCAGGCTAGGACATGTCCCAACAGCATTTCATGTGCATACATCATGACGTGCGCATACATATCATATACGGCATAATCTCATTTATTTTCAGAACATCATCTCACGAGGCATTTCATGCATTGCACATATAATTAACCCTGTTATCTTTCCAGGAAAGACAATTATCACCAACAATTCCAGCAGCTGTATGTTGTTATATCTACAGGCAGCCAGTGGAAAATCAGTTTCCAAAGATCAAAGGGGTCAACTAATCTATGTAACCAAATGAGGTAACCCTACTATCTGGGTTCCTTCTCATAAGCCCTACTATCTAGGCTTTAATCTCGAAGTAACCCTACGACCCAGGTTCCTTCCCATAAGCCCTACTATCCAGGCTCTCATCTCGAAGTAACTCTATGACCCGGGTTCCTTCTCATAAGCCCTACTATCCAGGCTTTCATCTCGAAGTAACCCTACAACCCAGGTTCCTTCTCATAAGCCCTACTATCCAGGCTTTCATCTCGAAGTAACCCTACGACCCAGGTTCCTTCTCATAAGCCCTAATATCCAGGCTTTCATCTCGAAGTAACCCTACGACCCAGGTTCCTTCCCATAAGCCCTACTATCCAGACTCTCATCTCGAAGTAACCCTACGATCTTGGTTCCTTCTCATAAGCCCTATTATCCAGGCTTTCATCTCGAAGTAACCCTACGACCCAGGTTCCTTCCCATAATCCCTACTATCCAGGCTCTCATCTCGAAGTAACCGTACGACCCAGGTTCCTTCTCATAAGCCCTACTATCCAGGCTTTCATCTCGAAGTAACCCTACGACCCAGGTTCCTTCCCATAAGCCCGACTATCCAAGCTTTCATCTCGAAGTAACCCTACTATCCAGGTTCCTTCCCATAAGCCCTACTATACAGGATTTCATCTCGAAGTAACCTTACTATCCAGGTTCCTTCTTATAGCCCTACTATCTAGGCTTTCATCCCGAAGTAACCCTACTATCCAGGTTCCTTCTTATAACCCTACTATCCAGGTTCCTTCTCATAGCCCTATTATCCAGGCTTTCATCTCGAAGTAACCCTACTATCCAGGTTCCTTCTCATAGCCCTACCATCCAGGATTTCATCTCGAAGTAACCCTACTATCCAGGTTCCTTCTCATAGCCCTACCATCCAGGATTTCATCTCGAAGTAACCCTACTATCCAGGTTCCTTCTCCCTTATCTCCAGACAACAGTTTACAACACCGTAAGACCTGGACCCGACCAGATACGGTCAATTTCACAATTCCCCAGTAAGTCACTGTGCAGTCTGGACCCTGACCAAATATGCAGTTTATCTCCACTTCCTCAATCAGGATTTAATTCCCTAGTAGAGTAATAAACAGCTGCAACTCCTATACTCTATTTCCCAGGACATAAATCAACATTCCCCGATGAAGTCCTCCTCAGTGGGAGGTACAGGAATTCTTGCAAAGGAATATCTTATGCAACCGATATCTTTTCTGGATGGCATTTTTAAGCCCATCTCCGAAGATTCTCTATTGACTTCCAAATGGAATCTATAAGCCCATTCCCGATATCACCAATTACCAGGCACTGCATGCGAGTGAAAATTTTTGGGCACTCTAGTGTTCAATCATCTCCCACCTTCAGATCACGAAAGGCAAACAAGTCAATTTATATCCTCAGGTCTAAGAAGATTTAACAGGGGCAGCTGTTGTACCCCAAAATTTACCCTCCCATTTTACTCAACATATGCTCATTAAGACCCTTAACTTGCTCAAGGATGCTCAAGGATGACCAGACAAACTCTCTCCTAAAGAAATGAACCTCCAACTAGGGTTTCCATTTTCATAAAGAAGGGTGAGCTCCAAAGGCCTCATATGCTCTCCATAGTCCTAATATGTCCTCATCATCATACTCAACAAATCCTATTCACAAAGGAATAATATTGGCACAAAAAGTTTGTTCAAACATGGCAAAGTTCCACCAAGCATTCTCTTGATCTAGAAGCTAGGGTTTTGGACTTTAGAGGGGCATATCTTGCTCATATTTTGGTATTTTTGAATGATTACAAAGACATCATGCTCTTCAATGAGTTGCCAACAAATCACTTCAAAGGTTCCAAGGAGTTTTCATGTGGAAGAAACTTGGTGAAGAGGAAAGATTACAAGTCATCCAGATGAATCCCCAATTCTCCATATGTGACTTCAATTGGTCATAACTTGGTCAATTTTTATCACCTTGAGCCCATTCTTTTTCATGATGATCCTAAGGATGTGTCCTTCATGCCTTCTTTTATGTGCAAAGTGAAAAAATGGGTGGAAGTTTCCTTAAGAATGCAAGAGATTATAGGTCATTTTATGATTTTTGGCCAATTTCAACAAGTAATAACTTGCTCAATGTTTGGATATTTTGAGTGGTTCAAATTGCAAAGTGTCATTCAAGAGGTCTAATTCATTCCATCTTTTTTGATCAAGAGCAAATTCTAAGTGCAAGGCCATGTTTGGATGCAAGAGATTATAGGTCATATTTTAAGAAGAATTTGAAATATTTCTAAGTATGGAAAGTCAACTCTTTTTCTTCAACTTTGACTCCATGTAACTTTCAGCTCAAGCATCCATTTGATTCCATTCTTTTTCCATTGCAAATCTTATTACCTCATCTTTCCAAAGCATCAAGAATTTTTCCCTAAGACTCCTTGAGGTGGAAATGCTATTGGAATGAACTTGGTAACTTGGAACTGAAGTCTCACCATAAGTCAGAATTTGAAATCCATGTTTTGGCCTTTAAACATCAAATTAGCACGCGTTTGTGATCTAAACATGTTTAACGAATTTTCCAAAGTGGATTAGAGCCTTGAAACGTGGGGATTTGATGAGTTTTGATGCAAATCAGATCACACTTTGCCCGTGTATCAGGATCACACGATTTCCATCCAATTTGCATCATTCCACACGATTGAGCATTCCATTTGATTCCCTATAAATAGAGGGTCATCCACCATTCAATTTCCCAAGCTTAGATAGCCAGAATCACCCTGCCAAACTTGCTTCACAACTCAGAATTCAGCTACTTCGAATCCTATTCTCAAGCCTTTTTCAATCCATTTTTCCATCAATTCACCTTCCTTGATCTTCCCTGAACCTAACCATACAATTACATTCAAGAATCGTGTCCTACATTTCTCCATAGAAGTCCAGTTTCAGAGCTCTGCAACTCAATTTCGATAGGTAGATTCCTTCATCAATTCTTCAAAACTTTGGTATCATTGTGTTGCTCTCATTGCTCTGGTTCTAGTCGCAAGATTCACTTTCATCTGGAAGCACGTTTTAATCATAAATTTTCAAATCCCCTTTCAAAACTTTCCTTCCAAATTACTTGAGTTACAGTTTATATAAATTTTTCGTGAAGGTGTGGTTGTCTTCGTCTTGAAGAGACGAAGCGAATGACATTTGTTATTTTCAAATTCTGATTTATTTAATGATCATGTACATTATTCAGTAAAGACCATGATATGCACAGCGCGCCAGATCCTTTGGATTTGATTACTAACGCGTTTTGACTCTCATCCAATGGTCCACATATTTTTCTTTTTATTTCTTTTTTTGATTTTTATATTTTAATTGTTTTAAATTTCAAAAAACCATATAAAATTCATTTTTAGTCCAAAAAATCTGAAAAAATTATGAAAAATATTTTTGATTATTCTCTTTCTGATTTTTATTTTTTCACAATTTATTTTTGTGTTTTGGTATTTTTTATGAATTTTACACTTATTTGATTTGTTTAAAATGTTTAAAAATACTTTTACACATTTTTAAATTCTGAAAAAATTATAGAATGATCCAATGATATTGTGACAAATATTCGTGACTTTATTTTATTTTTGTTTCTGACTTTACTATTTTTTACCATTTTTGTTTATTTTACTCATTTATTTTAATTTTTAAAAATAGTTTCTGACTTTTAAAAATTCCCAAAATATTTCATAAAATTACTTGGCCTCTTTTCTGATTTTTATATGGTCTTATTTTTTATTTCTTGATTAATTTGAATACAATTGATATTTTCCTCATCATTTTCCCTTTTTTTATATTTTTAAACCCTTTAATGTATATATTAATTATATTATTATTTTGTGAATATTTTCTGGCTGTCTTGGGTTGATTTTTTGTTCATGGCTTTATTAACATCATTGGATCCATGGTGTTGAGTTTAACTCCACAAAAAATGGATGAATGATTTTAATAATAGTTTGATTAAATATTAATTCAAATGTGGTTTATCTTTTTACCCTAATTCCTCTTCATCTCATCCCCATCTTATTGCACTAAATGTTGTTGGAGCATGATCTCTATATCATGTCTCAAAATAAATGGTGCATAGATTGCTATTGACCGACCTCAAAATAGGTGCGACTTCTATATAAGTCCACTTACGATTGCTTAACATAGCGCTAAACTTTATCCCGGTTCGAATAAATGATCATCCGTGGCCCAAACTTATGATTGAAAGCCTAAGTATGTTAATTTGATCTCTTTAATCCAATAACCTTGAGATTCATTGTGTGGAGGCTTTGTTCCTACCAATCCTCTAATTGATCTACAACACCTTTGGTAAACGCGGATCACTTAAACATCGTTGATCATTAAATGGTACTTGTGAGAATTCCAAATGGATGATATACTAGACAAAAAGCAAATGCAACTTGTTGTGTGGAGGCTTTGGTTCTACCAATCCTCTAATGAGTTCCAAATGCAAGTTTCAAGATAGTCATCCAACTAACCACTAATTATTAACTTGTTTATTTTATGTTTTTTATGCTTTATGTACTATTTTTTTTTTTAGCATTTTTTTCATTTCATGCCACTTTCATCTTTGCTCATTTGAGCATTTATTTTCTTCTCATTTTTACTTTACTCACTTGAGTTTTTATTTTTCCTTTTTCTAAGATACTTAATAACCAACTTAAACCCTAAAAAACTCTTAATGGCACTTGGACTATTTGGTTACTATCCTTGGCATGATGGAGCAGTGGACTTTTCTGGGACTTAGGATTAGAAACCTTGGCCTATCTTCGATACCTTGTGATCTTATCTGATTATTTTGTCTGAAACTTTTGAGGTTTACCTCAAGACATTGGGTTGCTTGTTTGTTTATGTGTGCAGGTTTTTGTGATTACATCCTCCATTTATAATCTGGAATTCACCCGTATACAGCCATTACTTTGCCCAATTTTTGTGAAGACTTAATATATTTGAAGAGGTTTAGTATCCTTGCTTGCTTAGTTTCAATCCAAAGAATGGGAATTTTATCTTGGCTCATAATGTCAAGCTTTGGCTTCTTGTTGGTTAGATGGTCCTTATCCTTAGCTTTTACCTTATGCTTTAGGATAGTCTCTTCTACTCCTCCCATCTTCTTTAATTTCAAAAATTTTCTCCCTCCTTTTGAAAACTCTTCTTGTCTCTAAACTTGAACCACTTTCATAATAAACTTGGACTTAGGTCCATGCATTTTCAAAAATCATTTTCATAAATAAACTTCAATTAATTTAATAATACCTTGACATTTTTTTTATGAGAAGACTAAAAGTCAACAAATCTCATTTCAAACCATTTTGCCACTTTGGCTTTTTACCTTTAAACTTTTTACCTTCAAACAACTATACTTCTACAATATGTAGTGAAAAGAGATATTTTCCACTTGGGTGTTGAGTGAGGCATTGTTGATTTTAAAATCCAAGCCATATCCTCCACTTTGAGATGATGCAAATTCTCCTTTCTCATGATTGTAGGTAGTAAGTACGTTTTCCACATGGACAATGATAATGATGTCTTATCTCTTAAAATTAACCAACACACTTGTGTTTCAAACTTTTTTAAAGAGGAACTACGTGTACCCTGATCCCCTATTGCACGAAAGGTGGTATGTAGGCACTAAAGGTTCACAACCACGGCGGGTGCAAAAATCATAAAAAAAATATATTTCTTTTCTCACCTCCACCATCCATTTTATATATAACACCTTTTTTTATAGCCAAAATATACGGATTTTACAAAGAGGTTCCTGCGGAGTACTGTAGATGTTTAGGGTGCTAATACCTTCCCTTTTCATAACCAACCCCCTTACCTTGAATTTTTCCCCCTTTTTGGGTTATTCGCTCTTTTCCTATTCCTTTAGAAACAATAAAGCGCGGTGGCGATTTTTATTTTGATTTGTACAAAATCTAGTCAATTTAATGGCTTAGTCTTGAACATTTCTATCGCTACAGAAAAATGGCGACTTCACTGGGGAAAGATTGACCTTCTGCTGGTCCATCCCTAAGTGGGTTAAGCCTATCTTTGTTTATATTTGTATATGTGCTATTGTTGTTTATGTGTTATATTTTGTATACATGTTTGTCTGGATTTTCCTGGTTTTCAGGGTGCCTGGTGATTACTCATAAGTCCTATACCCGGACTTGGGAAAACTTTAAGATAAGACGGGCGGTATAGTCATGTTAACTTTGAGGGAGTAATCCCAAAAAAGGAGGCATGAGATCCCCCACTCAGTGGAGGCCCCTTTGATTGAAGTGTTGTTTACCGAGTAATTGGGATGACGTACTACTTTCGACCTGAGAGCCTGCTGAAACTGAGGACCGTAGAATACCAAACCCATCTTGGCCTTTTAGGTGTAATGCGGAAGCTATGACAGAGTAATCCGGAAATAGTTTTCATGCAATACTGCGCTCGGACGAGTCTTTCTTGATAATATTACTAATTACCGAGTTGATCGGGAAGTTGGTAATATCCGAAGGAAGGATGTAGACTCTGGGAACCTTTAGAACCTTGTTCAGAAGGTGATAACTTTTTAGACCAACACCTTATGGGTAGTACCTTCGACCTCATGCTTGTGACGTTGAACCTATGAACCCTATATGTATGATTTTGTGTGTGATTGCTGCATCATGCATCCATGCACTCATAAGCATCTTTTGAAGAAAATAATATTTCAAGGGATTTAAAGGTTGACTATTTGTAAATATATCAGTTACTGTTAACCATGGATTCTGGAAAGAGAAAGACCTGGAAATACGGTTTCAAGGATCCCAAAATAGATGAGTTGGTCTAATTCCAGATATTGAGTGTCCTGCAGACTTTTGGAAGAAGTATGGATCCATTATTCCTCTCATGAAGCTGAAGATGAAGGAGGGTATTCTCTCGACCTTGGTCTAGTTCTATGATCCTATTTATCATTGCTTTACTTTTCCCGACTATCAGTTGATGCCTACATTGGAGGAGTATTCTTATTTATTGGATTTACATATCACCGATCGTGTTCCTTTTACTGGTTTGGAGGGTGAGCCAAAACCACATGAGATTGCTGCTTTGATTCACATGGGGAAGTCTGAGGTGGAAGCCCATATAACTACCAAAGGAGGGATTAGAGGATTACCAACTCAGTTCTTATTAGAGAAGTCTCGTTACTTTTCCAGAATGAAGAGTGCGGTTGCTTTTGAGGCCATCTTTGTTTTACTTGCTTATGGATTATTCTTATTTCCTAATGTGGACAATTTTGTCGACATTAACGCTATCAGGATCTTCATTATTGGAAACCCAGTTCCTACACTGATGGGTGATGCTTATTACTTTATTCATCTTCGGAGCTCCTATCATGGGGGAATGATTATCTGTTGCACGCCTTTGTTGTACTGGTGGTTCATCTCTCATATGCCTCAGTCTGATGCCTTTTGGGATGTCAAGAAGGAACCTCGTTGGGCTCCTAAGATCATGGCACTTACTCACTTAGATATTGATTGGTATCACCGAGCTTATCAGGATATAGAGATTATTGACAGTTGTGGTAGTTTCCCCAATGTATCTCTTCTTGGTACTAAGGGAGGAATTAACTATAACCATGTTCTTGCACGGCGACAACTTGGTTATCTGATGAGGGATAAACCAAACGGCATTCATTTGAGTAGTTTCTTTCTGAAGGAAGGAGAAGACCACAAGGAAACTAGGGAGCAAATCGCGAAGGCCTGGCGCCACATTCATAAGAAGAGTAGGAAGGATTTGGGACCTAGGGGCGCTGTTTCTTTGGAGCCATATCTTCAGTGGGTCCGATCGAGAGCCATTCAGTTTAAGATTCCGTATACTCGGGAGACACCCATGCCTGATCTATTTGTGAAGACCACTCCTCCCTTATTAGATGATCTAGAAGAGCTGCAACTCGCTTTGGTTAGGATGCAACAGGAAAGGGATCCTTGGAAGAACAAGCTCCATACTTTAGAGAGTTCCTATAGAGAAGACTTGAAGGAGAAAGATGATCGAGATCCTTGAATGCCAAGCGGTAGAGTCTATAGAGAGGCAAGGGGATTTATTTTCCCCTAAGCCTCAAACAGGTGTTGTTTGTTCACTTCCTGATTCAGATGATTGGAAAGAGGTTGCCATCAGACATATGGAAGAAAACCAGAGGTTGAGAATGTAATCTCAAGCCTCAACTCAACTTTAGTTTTAATGAAAGACAAACAAGCACTATGGTAAGAAGGAAAAGAAGTGGAATTAGCTTAAAGCATCATTCACTCAAAGCATCAAGGATCATGGCAAGCAAACAAGTATATCAATTCTCATTTGAACTAAATTGATTAGAAATGCTCAAAAATGATATACACACTTACCACAACACTTCACTTAAAGTTTAAAGCAAATTCTAAGTTTTTCACTAATGTAAATCGATTAACATATCATGTAAATCGATTTACACATGTTTTTTTAAAATTTGATTGCCCCTGGCAGCAATCGATTTACATGGAGTGTAAATCAATTGATTACTGAACTGAGTTAAATTTTTAACACTTGTAAATCGATTAACACATCATGTAAATCGATTTACACATCAAAATTTTTGAAAACAAGAACGTTACAAACCCGTGCAATCGATTTACATCTAATGCTAATCGATTTACACGTTGTAATTTTTGAAAAATCTGAACTTGATTCAAGATATCCTTCACACCTTTTCTCCAATGGTTGCATGGTCATACATTGCACCTTCTCAAGTTTTACAAACATAAAAGTGGTATCCATTTTGGAAAGGTATCTTGATTGCTTTAAATACTAAATCTTTCAAATTTCAAAACAACTCTTCTCTCATGCAATAATTCTGAACTTTGTAAAATATCAAACTTCATATTTCTTAATTTTTAAGATCAAAGATTTTCTGCACTTTCACACATATAAGAACATAAATCTTTGAGCATTTTCTAACCATTGTGTTACAGTTTGAATTACTTACAAGAGATGAAAGAAGAAACTTCATAGAAGTAACTCTATGTGATCAACATCTTTCAAGAAATCATATTTCATAGAATTATACTAAAGTGTAACTTATTTCAAGGATTGTTGGAATTAAGTATTAGAATACTTTTGTACCTTGTTGTCCATTGTTGGAAACAAGAGGTATCTTTTGAGAGGATTATTCTCAAGAGACTTATTGGAAATCCAAGAGGGTGTTCTTGGTATTTGTTAGTGTCTTTAGTTGATAAGACTAGGAAGAGTCTTGTAAAAGTTCTAACAAAATAGTGAAATCTTTTGCGTTTTTGCAAGGGGACTGGACGTACTTCCGGGGTGTGGAAGGAACCAGTATAAATCTCCGTGTCTCTTTACTTTCTGCACTTTACCGTTTTCCATAGCACTAAAACAAAACCAGAAAGTGTAAAATAAATCAAAAATCAACCACCACCTAATTCACCCCCCCCCCCCTCTTAGGCGCAATCTTAAAATTACAATTAGTATCAGAGCAGGTTATAGGTAACCAGCTCCTAGAGATCCAGAATGGCTTCCGCAAATCAACAACCCGTTTTCAGAGATGGTGGTAGTAAGAACAAGCCTCCTCTATTCTGTGGTGAATATTTTGACTTCTGGAAAATACGCATGAAGGCGCATCTAGAAGCGCAAGGAGAGGAAATATGGGATGCCGTTGAAAATGGTCCATTTATCCCGGTAACGGTAATCAATGGTGTTGGCTCTTCAAAGCCTAAAACTACATGGGACGATGATGATAAAAATAAAGTTCTCTATGACAAAAAGGCAATAAACCTTCTTCAAGGTGCACTTAGTATGGACGAATTCTTCCGTGTCTCGACATGCAAAACATCAAAGGAAATATGGGATACCCTGGTACAAACTCATGAAGGAACGGATGAAGTAAAAAGATCAAGGCTAAATACCCTAAGTCAAGAATACGAACTATTTTGAATGCATCCCGGAGAATCCATTCTTGACTTACAAAAGAGATTTGTGCACTTGACAAATCACTTAAGTGCTCTTGGTAAAACCTTGACAAATGATGAACTCAACTTGAAAGTCCTTATATCATTGACTAGGGAATGGCAACCAAAGGTAACGACAATCTCGGAAAAGAATAGTCTTTCCGCAATGACTTCCGCTATATTATTTGGAAAACTTCAAGAATACGAAATGGAACTCGGTAGACTTGAAAAACATGAGAATCTAGAAAAGAAATCCAAAAACATTGCTTTAAAAATTGATTCAAAGGAAGTAGTAAAAGAAGACAATCTGGAAGAAGATGAAAATTTCATGCTTCTCGTTAAAAGACTTGGGAAGTTTTTGGCAGAAACGACAAGGGCGGATCTCATGCAAATAAGAGAAAGCACTTCAAGAAAAGAGAAGCCTCCACATCAACACAAGATGTCTCATGTTATGAATGTGGAAAGCAAGGACATATCAAGCAAAACTGTACAAATCTCCCAAAGAAAAACGGATTCAAAGGAAAGGACTCAAAACACAAGAAAGCCTACCTAGCATGGGAAGATAATGATATGAGTAGTTCATCAGAATCGGAAAGCGACGAATGTGCAAATTTAGCCTTAATGGCATCGCATCACTCCGACGACGAAGAAGAGGTTAGTAATGAATTTAATCTTTTTGATGATGATGTTCAAGGTGCCATTGATGAACTCTTGAAAGAATGCAAAAGTTTATACAAAAAGGTGTGAAGCCAAGAAAAAGAACTTCTAATTTGTCTAGAAAAAATTGACACCATGACTAAAGATTTTGATCTTCAAAAACAGAATTTTATAAAAGAAAAGGAAAACTTTGCATGCACCAAGTGTGAATCAAATGTCTTTCAAATTGTTCAATTGAAAAGAGTCATTGAACGATATGAAAAAGGACAAATAGGATTGGAAGGATTACTAAGCCAACAACGTTATCCAAATCATAAAAGAGGTCTTGGTTATATGAATACTAAGAAACCAAGTAACAATCCCACTGTTTTGGTAAAGGCTAGTAATAGTTCCAATCCCAAGAAAGTAGAAAATAAGCAAGTTGTTAATAATCATCAAAAGAAAAACCCTAATGTATCTAAAAGAAAACAAATTCCTAGATACAAGAACAAATTTGTTCCAAACTATTTTTACTGTGGTATTATTGGACACATACCTAATGCATGCTATATTAGAAATTTCAGTATGGCTAGTGGACACTATGCATGGGTGAAAAAGGGAACTAACTATGAAGGACCCAAGGCCACTTGGGTACCTAACAAGAAATAATTTTTTTTTGTAGGTATGCTTGAAATCCACATCAAACCTTTGGTATCTTGACAGTGGATGTTCAAAGCATATGACAGGAGATGTACACCAATTTTCATATCTAGTACATAAAGCCAAAGGGTATGTCACCTATGGAGACAACACCAAAGGAAAGATTCTTGGCGTTGGAATAGTTGGCACACCTCCATCCATTCAAATTGAGGATGTTCTCTATGTTGAAGGATTAAAGCACAACCTTCTTAGCATAAGTCAACTTTGCGATAGAGGGTTCAAAATCAAATTCAACAAAGAAGAATGCCTAATTATGGATGAGGGAACCAATGAGGTAAAACTCAAAGGTATAAGATCTAACAATATTTTTATGATTACTTTAGATTATTTGTCTATGAAGGTACAATGTCTCATGGTAAACAACAATGACACTTGGTTATGGCACAAGAGGATTGCTCACATACACATGGAGCACTTGAACAAATTAGTTAAGCATGACTTAGTTATTGGTCTACCAAAGATGAAATTCATCAAAGACAAATTATGTAGTGCATGCCAAAAGGGCAAACAAACCAAATCAACTTTCAAACCAAAGAATATGGTTTCAACAACAAGACCACTTCAATTGTTGCACATGGATCTTTTTGGTCCATCTAGAACAAGAAGCTTCAGAGGTAACATTTATGCTTTAGTTATTGTAGATGATTTTTCCCGTTTTACTTGGACTTTGTTTTTAGTGCACGAAAATGACGCATTCAAGGCTTTCAAGAGATATGCAAAACAAGTTCAAAATGAGAAGTCATTAAAGATAACATCAATCCGAAGTGATCATGGTGGAGAGTTCCAAAACAGTCTGTTTGAAGAATTTTGTGAAGAAAATGGGATCTTCCACAATTTTTCAGCACCAAGAACTCCACAACAAAATGGAGTAGTTGAAAGGAAAAATAGGTCTTTGATAGAACTTGCAAGAACCATGCTAAGTGACTCAAGTTTTCCTAAATATTTTTGGGCGGATGCGGTAAGCACGGCATGTTACGTATGCAATCGCGTGATCATAAGACCTATACTAAAGAAAACTCCATATGATATTTACAAAGGAAGAAAACCAAATATCTCTCACTTTCACATTTTCGGGTGCAAATGTTTTGTCCTTAACAATGACAAAGACAATCTCGGTAAGTTCGATGAAAAATCGGATGAAGAGATCACGTACTCAAAGGAGATGTCGAGATTACTTTTGTGGACACTCAAAATCAACTCGCGAACATTTTCACTAAACCACTTGCAAAGGATGCATTCTTCAAAATTCGTCGTGAACTCGGAATCCTAGATGAACAAGATATATAAGGTGCACTCTATCCTTAACTATACATTAATGTACATATATATGGGTTTAAAAAATGTTTCAAATGTTAAAAATATTGTTTTAAATTTTTTTTTAAGTAAATCGATTTACTTAGTGTGTAAATCGATTTACCACTGAACCAAAATTAATTTTAATAAAAATAATTTTGTGTAAATCGATTTACCAAGTATGTAAATTGATTTACCACTGAAAATGAAGCGTTTTTATTTAATTTTTCACTATGCAAATCGATTGATCCTACACACCAATCGATTTACATCTGTTCAGCATGTGATATTTTTATGAGTCTTTAATATATTGGTCAACCTTACCTTGTCTTTCAACCTCCCACCTTCTTTTTGACCAATCATGTAACCTTGACCAATCCCACTCAATTAAGTCTCATAAAGACCTCACTTACCCTATTCTACTATTTAATCTCACCAAAACTCCCTCACTATCTCATAACACCAAAACTCACTCACTATCTCATAACAACAGCAAAAAATCTCTATCTTCCTTACTCAAAACCCTAACCATCGCCATGGCTCCCAAAAGAAAAGAAACAGCCTCAGAAAAAGGAAAGAAGAAAACTGTTGCAGCCTCTGAAAACTCATTGCTTGAGTACCTCTCAGATACACAACGTGAAAGATTCATCAAGAACTTTCAAAGGAAAATAATTTCAGCTCCCAAATTCGGTATGTTATCTACCTTTCCCGATGAATGCTTCACTTTTCGAAGGGATTTGATTGCTTATGGGTTAGAACCGTTAATATCATCACGTGGTTACTATTATCCGGATCTAGTTCGAGTATTTTAAAGCAACATGCATTATGATAACAACAAATGCTATACCCATGTGCTCGGAACAAGAATTCCTCTGCATTCAAAATCAATAGGCAGAATTTTGAACATCCCATATATTAGAAGTTCTCTCTATGACCCAGAGGATGCTGACTGGGAAAATTATAGGAAGAGAGAGTTCTTCTACAGCATTGACCGGTTGTCAGAAGCAGAATACCGTGCAAAGCGGATTCGTAGTCTTGGCGGTGTTATTCCGGCTCGGGACACTTGGAGTGCTGGTAATTTTCACATTGATGATAGATTGTTTCATTATTTTCTGGTATATATTTTATTTCCTAGAGCAGGAAATCATTGTATTGTGACCGATCTAGAATTGCAAATACTCTATGCAAGGAAAAATGACATTTCGGTAAACTGGGCTAAACTGATTGTGGTTCATATGCTAAGAGTTGCTACAAGGGCTACTTTTTTGCCATATGCATACTTCATCACAAGGATCTTGGAAGAATTTGATATTGATTTTACTGGGTTTGAGAGGGTTGAAATGGATCCAATCAGCAATAGGATCTCCATCAAAAATGTTGATTCTCAGATGGGTGTTCATTTCGATTCTGAAGCAAAAACCATCACATATATTAGAGAGGATGTTGTAGGTGATGAAGGCAATAATGCGGATGAAGAAGAAAATGAAGTTCCTCCTCCTGCTGCCTCTTCTGGTCCAACCAACCAAGATGTTATGGATTATATGACTCAACAGTTTGCATCTCTCAACACTAACATCAATGCTCAATGGACCGCGATAAATGAGTATACCTCCTCTCGCATCAATGCTTTTCAGAACAATGTGAACCAACAGTTTTCATACCTCTACTCACATCTCCATATTCCTCCATACGATCCAAACAATCCAGCACCTCCGCCTCCTTAATACACCGAACCACCTCTACAATAATAGTTTCCATATCAAGGACCCTTCTAATATTTTCCTGACCAATATTATTAAAATTCCTGTTATTTATCATTATGTTAGTTTTTGCATTACTTCAAGTATTAGTTTTGTATTAGGTGTATTTGAACTTTGTTCGATATTTTTTAGAAATTTTCGTTTTAGTTTATGTTCATATCTGTTTCAAATTGTTATAAGTATCATCTTATGTTACATCTTTCCCTTCTTTTTGATAATGTCAAAGGGGGAGAAGAATGTGATAGCACTTTATGGTTGTTTGTTTCAGTTTTATTTACAGGGCAAGTTTTCAAATCTTTTTCTCCATAGGGGGAGAAATCTATCTTAGGGGGAGAAAACTCCTTTTGCTCCAATTCTGAACAACTCATAAAGAAAGATGGTTTGTCATCATCAAAAAGGGGGAGAATGTAATCTCAAGCCTCAACTCAACTTTAGTTTTGATGAAAGACAAACAAGCACTATGGCAAGAAGGAAAAGAAGTGGAATTAGCTTAAAGTATCATTCACTCAAAGCTTCAAGGGTCATGGCAAGCAAACAAGTATATCAATTCTCATTTGAACAAAATTGATTAGAAATGCTCAAAAATGATATACACACTTACCACAACACTTCACTTAAAGTTTAAAGCAAATTCTAAGTTTTTCACTAATGTAAATCGATTAACATATCATGTAAATCGATTTACACATGTTTTTTTAAAATCTGATTGCCCCTGGCAGCAATCGATTTACATGGAGTGTAAATTGATTGATCACTGAACTGAGTTAAATTTTTAACACTAGTAAATCGATTAACACATCATGTAAATCGATTTACACTTCAAATTTTTTGAAAACAAGAACATTACAAACCCGTGCAATCGATTTACATATAATTCTAAAAGATTTACACGTTGTAATTTTTGAAAAATCTGAACTTGATTCAAGATATCCTTCACACCTTTTCTCCAATGGTTGCATGGTCATACATTGCACCTTCTCAAGTTTTACAAACAGAAAAGTGGTATCCATTTTGGAAAGGTATCTTGATTGCTTTAAATACTAAATCTTTCAAATTTCAAAACAACTCTTCTCTCATGCAATAATTTTGAACTTTGTAAAATATTCAAACTTCATATTTCTTAATTTTTAAGATCAAAGATTTTCTTCACTTTCACACATATAAGAACATAAATCTTTGAGCATTTTCTAACCATTGTGTTACAGTTTGAATTATTTACAAGAGAAGAAAGAAGAAACTTCATAGAAGTAACTCTATGTGATCAATATCTTTCAAGAAATCATATTTCATAGAATTATACTAAAGTGTAACTTATTTCCAGGATTGTTGGAATTAAGTATTAGAATACTTTTGTACCTTGTTGTCCATTGTTGGAAACAAGAGGTATCTTTTAAGAGGATTGTTCTCAAGAGACTTATTGGAAATCCAAGAGGGTATTGTTGGTATTTGTTAGTGTCTTTAGTTGATAAGACTAGGAAGAGTCTTGTAAAAGTTCTAACATAATAGTGAAATCTCTTACATGTTTGCAAGGGGACTGGACGTACTTCCGAGGTGTGGAAGGAACCAGGATAAATCTCCGTGTCTCTTTACTTTCTGCACTTTACCATTTTCCATAGCACTAAAACAAAACCAGAAAGTGTAAAATAAATCAAAAATCGACCACCACCTAATTCACCCCCTCTTAGGCGCAATCTTAAACTTACAATTCGTATCGGAGCAGGTTATATGTAACCTGCTCCTAGAGATCCAGAATAGCTTCCGCAAATCAACAACCCGTTTTCAGAGATGGTGGTAGTAACAACAAGCCTCCTCTATTTTGTGGTGAATATTTTGACTTCTGGAAAATACGCATGAAGGCGCATCTAGAAGCGCAAGGAGAGGAAATATGGGATGCCGTTGAAAATGGTCCATTTATCCCGATAACGGTAATCAATGGTGTTGGCTCTTCAAAGCCTAAAACTTCATGGGACGATGATGATAAAAATAAAGTTCTCTATGACAAAAAGGAAATAAACCTTCTTCAAGGTGCACTTAGTATGGATGAATTCTTACGTGTCTCGACATGCAAAACAACAAAGGAAATATGGGATACCCTGGTACAAACTCATGATGGAACGGCTGAAGTAAAAAGATCAAGGCTAAATACCCTAAGTCAAGAATACGAACTATTTCGAATGCAGCCCGGAGAATCCATTCTTGACTTATAAAAGAGATTTGTGCACTTGACAAATCACTTAAGTGCTCTTGGTAAAACCTTGACAAATGATGAACTCAACTTGAAAGTCCTTAGATCATTGACTAGGGAATGGCAACCAAAGGTAACGACAATCTCGGAAAAGAAGAGTCTTTCCGCAATGACTTCCGCTACATTATTTGGCAAACTTCAAGAATACGAAACAGAACTCGGTAGACTTGAAGAACATGAGAATCTAGAAAAGAAATCCAAAAACATTGCTTTAAAAATTGATTCAAAGGAAGTAGTAAAAGAAGACAGTTCGGAAGAAGATGAAAATTTCATGCTTCTCGTTAAAAGACTTGGGAAGTTTTTTGGCAGAAATGACAAGGGAGAATCTCATGCAAATAAGAGAAAGCACTTCAAGAAAAGAGAAGCCTCCACATCAACACAAGATGTCTCATGTTATGAATGTGGAAAGCAAGGACATATTAAGCCAAACTGTCCAAATCTTCCAAAGAAAAACGGATTCAAAGGAAAGGACTCAAAACACAAGAAATCCTACATAGTATGGGAAGATAATGATATGAGTAGTTCATCGGAATCGGAAAGCGACGAATGTGCAAATTTAGCCTTAATGGCATCGCATCACTCCGACGACGAAGAAGAGGTTAGTAATGAATTTAATCTTTTTGATGATGATGTTAAAGGTGCCATTGATGAACTCTTGAAAGAATGCAAAAGTTTATACAAAAAGGTGTCAAGCCAAGAAAAAGAACTTCTAATTTGTCTAGAAAAAATTGACACCATGACTAAAGATTTTGATCTTCAAAAACAGAATTTTATAAAAGAAAAGGTAAACTTTGCATGCACCAAGTGTGAATCAAATGTCTTTCAAATTGTTCAATTGAAAAGAGTCATTGAACGATATGAAAAAGAACAAATAGGATTGGAAGGATTACTAAGCCAACAACGTTATCCAAATCATAAAAGAGGTATTGGTTATGTGAATACTAAGAAACCAAGTAACAATCCCACTGTTTTTGTAAAGGCTAGTAATAGTTCCAATCCCAAGAAAGTAGAAAATAAGCAAGTTGTTAATAATCATCAAAAGAAAAAGCCTAATGTATCTAAAAGAAAACAAATTCCTAGATACAAGAGCAAATTTGTTCCAAACTGTTTTTACTGTGATATTATTGGACACATACCTAATGCATGTTATATTAGAAATTTCAGTATGGCTAGTGGATACTATGCATGGGTGAAAAAGGGAACTAACTATGAAGGACCCAAGGCCACTTGGGTACCTAACAAGAAATAATTTGTTTTTGTAGGTATACTTGAAATCCACATCAAACCTTTGGTATCTTGACAGTGGATGTCCAAAGCATATGACAGGAGATGTACACCAATTTTCATATCTAGTACATAAAGCCAAAGGGTATGTCACCTATGGAGACAACACTAAAGGAAAGATTCTTGGTGTTGGAATAGTTGGCACACCTCCATCCATTCAAATTGAGGATGTTATCTATGTTGAAGGATTAAAGCACAACCTTCTTAGCATAAGTCAACTTTGCGATAGAGGGTTCAAAATCAAATTCAACAAAGAAGAATGCCTAATTATGGATGAGGCAACCAATGAGGTAAAACTCAAAGGTATAAGATCTAGCAATATTTTTATGATTACTTTAGATGATTTTTCTATGAAGGTACAATGTCTCATGGTAAACAACAATGACGCTTGGTTATGGCACAAGAGGATTGCTCACATACACATGGAGCACTTGAACAAATTAGTTAAGCATGACTTAATTATTGGTATACCAAAGATAAAATTCATCAAAGACAAATTATGTAGTGCATGCCAAAAGGGAAAACAAACCAAATCAACTTTCAAACCAAAGAATGTGGTTTCAACAACAAGACCACTTCAATTGTTGCACATGGATCTTTTTGGTCCATCTAGAACAAGAAGCTTCGGAGGTAACATTTATGCTTTAGTTATTGTAGATGATTTTTCCCGTTTTACTTGGACTTTGTTTTTAGTGCACAAAAATGACGCATTCAAGGCATTCAAGAGATATGCAAAACAAGTTCAAAATGATAAGTCATTAAAGATAACATCAATCCGAAGTGATCATGGTGGAGAGTTCCAAAATAGTCTGTTTGAAGAATTTTGTGAAGAAAATGGGATCTTCCACAATTTTTCAGCACCAAGAACTCCACAACAAAATGGAGTAGTTGAAAGGAAAAATAGGTGTTTGATAGAACTTGCAAGAACCCTGCTAAGTGACTCAAGTTTGCCTAAATATTTTTGGGCAGATGCAGTAAGCACGGCATGTTACATAAGCAATCGCGTGATCATAAGACCTATACTAAAGAAAACTCCATATGAGATTTAAAAAGGAAGAAAACCAAATATCTCTCACTTTCACATTTTCGGGTGCAAATGTTTTGTCCTTAACAACGACAAAGACAATCTCGGTAAGTTCGATGAAAAATCGGATGAAAAGATCACGTACTCAAAGGAGATGTCGAGATTACTTTTGTGGACACTCAAAATCAACTCGCGGATATTTTCACAAAACCACTTGCAAAGGATGCATTCTTCAAAATTCGTCGTGAACTCGGAATCCTAGATGAACAAGATATATAAGGTGCACTTTATCCTTAACTATACATTAATGTACATATATATGGGTTTAAAAAATGTTTCAAATGTTAAAAATACTGTTTTAAATTTTTTTAAGTAAATCGATTTACTTAGTGTGTAAATCGATTTACCACTGAACCAAAATCAATTTTAATAAAAAAATTTTGTGTAAATCGATTTACCAAGTATGTAAATCGATTTACCACTGAAATTGAAGCGTTTTTATTTAATTTTTCACTATGCAAATCGATTGATCCTACACACCAATCGATTTACATCTGTTCAGCATGTGATATTTTTATGAGTCTTTAATATATTCGTCAACCTTACCTTGTCTTTCAACCTCCCACCTTCTTTTTGACCAATCATGTAACCTTGACCAATCATGTAAACTTGACCAATCCCACTCAATTAAGTCTCATAAAGACCCCACTTACCCTACTCTACTATTTAATCTCACCAAAACTCCCTCACTATCTCATAACACCAAAACTCACTCATTATCTCATAACAACACCAAAAAATCACTATCTTCCTTACTCAAAACCCTAACCATCGCCATGGCTCCCAAAAGAAAAGCAACAGCCCCAGAAAAAGGAAAGAAGAAAACTGTTGCAGCCTCTGAAAACTCATTGCTCGAGTACCTCTCGGATACACAATGTGAAAGATTCATCAAGCACTTTCAAAGGAAAATAATTCCAGCTTCCAAATTCGGTATGTTATCTACCTTTCCCGATGAATGCTTCACTTATCAAAGGGATTTGATTGCTTATGGGTTATAACCATTAATATCATCACGTGGTTACTATTATCCGGATCTAGTTCGAGTATTTTACAGCAACATGCATTATGATAACAACAAATGCTATACCCATGTGCTCGGAACAAGAATTCCTCTGCATTCAAAAACAATAGGCAGAATTTTGAACATCCCATATACTGGAAGTTCTCTCTATGACCCAGAGGATGTTGATTGGGAAAATTATAGGAAGAGAGAGTTCTTCTACATCATTGGCCGGTTGTCAAAAGCAGAATACCGTGCAAAGCGGATCCATAGTCTTGGCGGTGTTATTCCGCTCGGGACAGTTGGAGTGCTGGTAATTTTCACATTGATGATAAATTGTTTCATTATTTTCTGGTATATATTTTATTTCCTAGAGCAGGAAATCACTGTACTGTGACCGATCTAGAATTGCAAATACTCTATGCAAGGAAAAATGGCATTTCGGTAAACTGGGCTAAACTGATTGTGGTGCATATGCTAAGAGTTCCCACAAGGGCTACTTTTCTACCATATGCATACTTCATCACAAGGATCTTGGAAGCATTTGATATTGATTTTACTGGGTTTGAGAGGGTTGAAATGGATCCAATCAGCAATAGGATCTCCATCAAAAATGTTGATTCTCGGATGGGTGTTCATTTCAATTCTGAAGCAAAAACCATCACATATATTGGAGAGGATGTTGTAGGTGATGAAGGCAATAATGCAGATGAAGAAGAAAATGAAGTTCCTCCTCCTGCTGCCTTTTCTGGTCCAACCAACCAAGATTTTATGGATTATATGACTCAACAATTTGCATCTCTCAACACTAACATCAATGCTCAATGGACCGCGATAAATGAGTCTACCTCCTCTCACATCAATGCTTTTCAGAACGATGTGAACCAAAAGTTTTCATACCTCTACTCACATCTCCATATTCCTCCATACGATCCAAACAATCCAGCACCTCCGCCTCCTCAATACACCGAACCACCTCTACAACAACAGTTTCCATATTAAGGACCCTTCTAATATTTCCCTGACCAATATTATTAAAATTCCTGTTATTTATCATTATGTTAGTTTTTGTATTACTTCAAGTATTAGTTTTATATTAGGTGTATTTGAACTTCTTTCGATATTTTTTAGAAATTTGCGTTTTAGTTTATGTTCATATCTGTTTCAAATTGTTATAAGTATCATCTTATGTTACATCTTTCCCTTCTTTTTGATAATGTCAAAGGGGGAGAAGGATGTGATAGCACTTTATGGTTGTTTGTTTCAGTTTTCTTTACAGGGCAAGTTTTCAAATCTTTTTCTCCATAGGGGGAGAAATCTATCTTAGGGGGAGAAAACTCCTTTGGCTCCAATTCTGAACAACTCATAAAGAAAGATGGTTTGTCATCATCAAAAAGGGGGAGAATGTAATCTCAAGCCTCAACTAAACTTTATTTTTATTGAAAGACAAACAAGCACTATGGGAAGAAGGAAAAGAAGTGGAATTAGCTTAAAGCATCATTCACTCAAAGCTTCAAGGATCATGGCAAGCAAACAAGTATATCAATTCTCATTTGAACTAAATTGATTAGAAATGCTCAAAAATGATATACACACTTACCACAACACTTCACTTAAAGTTTAAAGAAAATTCTAAGTTTTTCACTAATGTAAATCGATTAACATATCATGTAAATCGATTTACACATGTTTTTTTAAAATCTGATTGCCCCTGGCAGCAATCGATTTACATGGAGTGTAAATCGATTGATTACTGAACTGAGTTAAATTTTTAACACTAGTAAATCGATTAACACATCATGTAAATCGATTTACACTTCAAAATTTTTGAAAACAAGAACGTTAAAAACCCGTGCAATCGATTTACATATAATGCTAATCGATTTACACGTTGTAATTTTTGAAAAATCTGAACTTGATTCAAGATATCCTTCACACCTTTTCTCCAATGGTTGCATGGCCATACATTGCACCTTCTCAAGTTTTACAAACAGAAAAGTGGTATCCATTTTGGAAAGGTATCTTGATTGCTTTAAATACTAAATCTTTCAAATTTCAAAACAACTCTTCTCTCATGCAATAATTCTGAACTTTGTAAAATATTCAAACTTCATATTTCTTAATTTTTAAGATCAAAGATTTTCTGCACTTTCACACATATATGAACATAAATCTTTGAGCATTTTCTAACCATTGTGTTACAGTTTGAATTACTTACAAGAGAATAAAGAAGAAACTTCATATAAGGTACTCTATGTGATCAACATATTTCAAGAAATCATATTTCATAGAATTATACTAAAGTGTAACTTATTTCCAGGATTGTTGGAATTAAGTATTAGAATACTTTTGTACCTTGTTGTCCATTGTTGGAAACAAGAGGTATCTTTTGAGAGGATTGTTCTCAAGAGACTTTTTGGAAATCCAAGAGGGTGTTCTTGGTATTTGTTAGTGTCTTTAGTTGATAAGACTAGGAAAAGTCTTGTAAAAGTTCTAACAAAATAATGAAATCTCTTGCGTGTTTGCAAGGGGACTGGACGTACTTACGGGGTGTGGAAGGAACCAGGATAAATCTCCGTGTCTCTTTACTTTCTGCACTTTACCGTTTTCCATAGCACTAAAACAAAACCAGAAAGTGTAAAATAAATCAAAAATCAACCACCACCTAATTCACCCCCCCTCTTAGGCGCAATCTTAAACTTACAGAGAGCTCAGATTGCCAGGCTCACACGGAAGCTCCAGCGTACAGATTGATCTCTATCAGTTTCTTTCTCTCAGGAGTTTTAGATTGTATTTTCATCTTGTACTTGGGATCATTGAAACTTGTAACCCATTTTGAAGTTATTATAATAAAAGTTTTCAGTATTTCAAATGCGTTATTATTTTGATGTTTGCAATATGTCTATAAACGTTAAATCCCTTGAAATATTAAAAGATAAAGTAAAAATAATCTTGTACATTGCATATCATGCATCATATTGCACATATTTCTTGCATTTGTTATGCATACCCAGGTGTCTTACCCAGCTTCTTTACTTCATTCAGCAAACTGACTCATCACTACAACACTAGGTCTAACTTCAAAAATAAGATGGACAAATTAGAACAGGAGAATCGCGAGCTACGCGAAGAAGTTTCTGCTTTGAAGGCCGGCTTGGCCTATTTGAATACTCTAATGGAAGCTCTGGTGGTTGCTCAGAATCATCCACCGAGTGTCCAACCTCAACCAACAAGGGTAAATTTTGAAGTTCCTGTTGTTCCTATATCCGCTACTCCGATTGTTGTTCAAAACTGCATGCCTCAGGGTTATCCGTGGGGAATTCCAGAGAATTTTGCACCTGAAAGTTTCAATTTGGGCCCCCAAGATGCTCCAGTGGTTTCAAATGTTATTACTCCAGCACCTCATGTGGTGCATACTGTTCCTGCTGCACCTTCTTTGGTGAATCTGGTTCCGTTTGTTAATGAAGACGTGTGTCATCCTTTCCCTCCGCCGAGTGAAGACTTGGGTCTTTATGACAGAATGGATGATTTCCAAGAATAGTTTGATAGAATGCAAAGAGAGATGAAGGCTCTTAGGGGAAAAGAGTTATTTGGGCAGAACATGAGTGAGCCGTGTTTGGTCCTGAATGTTAAAGTGCCTACTAAGTTCAAGGTCCCGGAGTTTGAGAAGTACAAGGGAAACACTTGCCCTCGTGCTCACTTGGTGACGTATGTAAGGAGAATGTCTACCCACACCGATGATCAGCATTTGCTGATTCACTTTTTCCAAGATAGTCTGACCGGCGCAGCGATAAAATGGTACATGAGTTTAGACAACACCAACATCCACACCTTTAATGATTTGGGAGAAGCATTTATAAAACAATACAAGTACAATATAGACATGGCGCCTGATTGTGACCAACTTAGAGCCATGGTTCATAAAGACAGAGAATCATTCAAAGAGTTTGCATAGAGATGGCGCGAAGTGGCTGCACAAGCGATTCCTCCCATGAAGGAGAAGGAAATGACTAAAAATTTTCTGAAGATGTTAAGCGCTTTCTACTACGAAAGAATGGTAGCAAGTGCCCCGAGTGATTTTATAGAGATGGTAGGAATGGGCGTTCTTCTAGAAGAGGAAGTAAGAGAAGGCCGTTTGACAAAGGGATAAGGATCCAGAAGTGTGAAGAAACCAGCTTATGGGTTTACAAAGAAGAAAGAGGGGGATACCAATGCTTTCATACCAGAGAGGAGGGTGAACACTCCTAGAAGGAATTATCAGCGTCACCAGCAAGTTGCCTCAGTTACTCCTCTAATAAGTGCCGGTCCGACTACCGTTGCTTATCAAAGACCGTCCCAGCAGGGGAACCAAGGGAATAATCATAGAAGGGAGAACTATGACCCTATTCCCATGAGCTATGCAGAGCTACTACCAGTGTTGATTCAGAAGAAGTTGGTCCAGACACGACTACCTCCCGCTATACCATCACCATTGCCTTGGTATTACAAAGCAGACTAGACGTGTGCTTTTCATCAGGGAGCACTAGGGCATAGTGTTGAGAATTGTTATCCTTTGAAGACTGAAGTGCAAAAGTTGGTGAAGTATGGAATTCTATCTTTCAAAGACATGAGACCTAATGTGAAAGACAATCCTCTGCCCAAGCATGGGGGAGTGAGTGTTGTGAATATGGTGGCCGATTGTCCAGGTGACTTCTGGATTTTTGACATTAATTTGGTTAGAGGGGATTTGGTAAAGATGCATGCAGACCTCTGTGAATTCAGTTATTATACGCATGACCACGCCGGTTGTGCTGTTTGCAGTACAAATATACAGGGTTACGAGAAGATAAAGGATGATTTACAGGAGATGATGGATGAAGGTTTAATCCATATAATCAGGCCTAGGGCAGAGTATGAAGAGAAAGTGAATATGGTTTCTGGATGTCCTGGTGAATTCCGAATTTTTGATGTGAAGCATTTGAATGAAGATCTCGTACAGTTGCATGCTACTTTTTGCCGTATTGCTGGTCAGGTGGAACACCAATATGGATCTTGCATAGTTTGTTTTCGAAACCCCTGAGGATGTTCTATTATGAGAGAGGGTGTTCAATTGTTGTTAGCCAATGGGACTATCAAGATCACAGGTCAGAGAGATGATTATCACGAGATTGATATGGTTAAAGTTTGTTTGATGGAGAGGAGTCAGAGGAAGAGTATGCCTCTGTGGATGAGTATTTCTCTTCAAACGAAGAATTGTTTGTCGGAAATGGTATTTTGAAGGCTGATTGTGTCGAGGAAGGTGTAAATGTCATTGTACCTTGTTTTGGTGCACCCGCTCACCTTGAGGTGGAATACCATAGCAAACCAGCTGTTACCCCTTGGTAATTAGTCTTCCAGGACCTGTTCCCTATAAATCAGATAAGGTTGTGCCTTACAAATACAACGCTACAATCTTGGAAGATGGGGTGGAAGTTCCCATCCAGCCAATGCCAGATGTTAGAAATATAGCTGATAATAGCAGGGTGACCCGTAGTGGTCGTGCGTTTACGCTGGTTATTCGAAAAGATGTTGTTGCTGGAAAGAAAGTTGCTGAGAACGATGAGCCTAAGAAGGTTGCAGGAGAGACTAGTGGAGCTACATTGGAGAAAGAAGTGTATGATATCTTGAAAATAATTAAAATGAGCGACTACAAAATTGTGGACCAGCTATTGCAGACTCCTTCAAAGATATCCATCCTAGCTTTATTGATGAATTCCTCCGCTCATAGAGAATCACTGATGAGAGTACTAGATCAAGCTTTTGTAGAAAACGACATTCCATTAGATCAATTCAGCAGCGTAATTGGAAACATTACGTCATGTAACAACTTGAGTTCCTGCGATGATGAGTTACCAGATGATGGGAGGAATCACAACCTGGCCCTCCACATATCTATGAATTGCAAGAAGGATACGCTGTCAAATGTTCTAATTGATAACGTATCCGCATTGAATATTATCGAGAAGTACTCTCATGAAGTTAAAGTATCAGGGAACACCTATGCGCCCGAGTGGCATCATTGTGAAGGCTTTTGATGGGTCGAGGAAATCTGTCATCGGTGAAGTGGACTTGCCCATCCATATAGGACCACACTTGTTCTTGATAACTTTCCAGGTAATGGACATTATTCCCGCGTATAGTTTTTTGCTAGGACGGCCATGGATACACGAAGCAGGGGCTGTCACTTTAACTCTGCATCAGAATCTAAAATTTGTGCATGAATGGAAGATAGTGATCATAAATGGGGAGCAAGCGTTGTTGATATCCCATCTATCCTCTTTCAGTATTGTAGAAGCGGATGAGGTTGTTGTTGGAACCCAGTTTCAAGCCCTATCCATTGACAACATAAGGAAGAATGAAAATTGTGTGTTTTCCCTGAAGGATGCGCAGCAGGTGGTGCGCAATGGTCACAATGTAGTTTGGGGACGAATTGTGGATCCACCCGTGAACAAAAACAGAACTGGTTTGGGTTTCTCTTCGAGGAATGGCAAAGGCGAAAGTCTGAAGTTGAAGTCTTCTGTGAACAGTTATCATGATGTTTTCCGCAGCGGAGGCTACCTTCATCCGATTGGTTCTGGAATTAATGTTGTTGAAGAGGACGAAGCAGAGCAGGAAGCACCGAATCATGTGACGCATGGAATCCGAGTTCAGAACTGGGTCACCATTAATGTTCCTTCTTGCATACATGTTTCAAAGTAATTTGTTTTGTTAATTTGTTTCTTTCTTTTGAAAGAATTTCACTCTGCCCAAGGTGGAAGTATCGATGTTATATGGCTTATCTGTTTTCTATAACTGTTAAGATCATTAATAAAAGTTGTCTTTGCTTCCAAATTATGTCTTTTATTTTCTGCCTTTTTCTTGGGAAACGGTAATGATAAAAAAATCCTTTCAAAATAAATAATAACTGAAAATTAATCTGCATGATCACTTGTTATATGTGTCAGTTTCTAAAAACAATCATAAATCATATGTGTAGATTAATTAAAAAACCTGTTGAATACAATGACCTTGCACCCTTTCCCAACTTTTAATGTCCTGTGTTTGGGGCTGAAGAAGAAGATTATGGTGATATTCCAGAAGAGGTCTCATGGTTGCTTGAGCACGAGGAAAATACCATTCAACCATACAAAGAGCCTTTGGAAGTTGTTAATTTGGGTTCAGAGGAAGATCTAAAGGAAGTCAAGATTGGAGCATCGCTGCATCCTGATGTAAAGAGTGGGTTGATTGAGCTGTTGAAAGAATATGTGGATATTTTTGCTTGGTCTTATCAAGATATGTCTGGTCTAGATACAGACATTGTCGAGTATCGTTTGCTATTGAAGCTAGAGTGCCCGCCAGTTAAACAAAAGTTGAGAAGAACCCACCTGGATATGGAAGTAAAGATCAAAGAGGAGGTCCTAAAGTAGATTAATGCTGGTTTTCTTGTAACATCAGTTTATCCTCAGTGGATTGCCAATTTTGTCCTAGTACCGAAAAAATAAAGAAAAGTTTGCATGTGCGTATATTACAGAGACCTAAATAAAGCTAGTCCAAAAGATGATTTCCCATTGCCTCACATTGACATGTTAGTGGATAGCACAGAAAAATTCAAGGTATTCTCATTCATGGATGGATTTTCCGGGTATAATCAAATAAGAATGGATCCAGAGGACATGGAAAAAACAACATTTAACACACCCTGGGGAACATTCTATTACAGAGTGATGCCTTTCGGGTTGAAGAACGCTGGTGCAACGTACCAGAGGGCTATGACAACCCTATTCCATGATCTGATGCACAAAGAAATCAAAGTATATGTTGATGATATGATTGCCAAATCCCAAACTAAAGAAGGGCGTATAGAAGATTTGTTGAAGTTGTTTCAGCGTTTGAGGAAGTATCGTCTCCGCTTGAATCTAAATAAATGCACCTTCGGAGTTAGATCAGGGAAATTGTTGGGTTTTATTGTTAGCCAGAAAGGATTTGAAGTTGACTCTGACAAAGTCAAAGCAATTCAAGAAATTCCAGCACCAAGAACTGAAAAGCAAGTCAGGGGTTTCCTCGGGCGTTTGAATTATATCTCTATATTTATTTCCCACATGACCGCAACGTGTGAACTAATCTTTAAGTTGTTAAAGAAAGATCAAGGTTGTGTGTGGATGGATGACTGCCAAAGGGAATTTGAAAGTATTAAAGAATATCTGCTTGAACCTCCTATCTTGCTCCCTCCCGTAGAAGGAAGACTGTTGATTATGTATCTAACCGTGTTGGATAAATCCATGGGTTATATTCTGGGACAACAGGATGAAAAGGGAAAGAAAGAGTTCGCCATTTATTATCTCAGCAAAAAGTTCACTGATTGTGAGTTGCGGTATTCCATGCTAGAAAAAACATGTTTTGCTTTTTCCTTGGCGGCAAAGCGTTTGCGGCAATATATGTTGAATCATACCACTTGGTTGATCTCCAAAATGGATCCAATCAAGTATATTTTTGAAAAGCCTGCTCTTACTGGGAGAATTGCCCGTTCGTAGATGTTGTTGTCTGAATATGATATCGAATACCGCACTCAAAAGGCTATCAAAAGTAGTGTGTTGGCAGATTACCTTGCTCAACAGCCGGTGTAAAATCATCAATCTGCAGAATATGAATTCCCCGATGAAGATGTGATGTTCTTGAAAGTGAAAGATTGTGATGAACCATTTCCCGAGGAGGGCCCCGACCCTGAATCTCGTTGGAATATGATATTTGATGGAGCTGTGAATGCTTATGGTAAAGGAATTGGTGATGTGATTGTTACTCCTCATGGATCGCACATTCCTTTTACCGCAAGGTTAACATTTGATTGCACTAATAATATGGCAGAATATGAGGCTTGCATCATGGGTCTTGAAGAAGCTATTGATCTACGAATCAAAATTCTAGATGTGTATGGCGATTCAGCATTGGTAATAAATCAGATTAAAGGGGAATGGGACACTCGTCACCCTGGCTTGATCCCTTACAAAGATTATGCTAGAAGATTACTACCCTTCTTCAATAAAGTTGAATTCCATTACATTCCTAGGGATGAAAATCAAATGACAGATGCTCTGGTAACTCTGGCTTCCATGTACCAAGTAAATGCTTGGAATAATATACCCCAAATTACAGTTTGACGGCTCGATAGGCCCGCTCATGTGTTTGCGACAGAGGAGGTAGCAGATGAAAAACCTTGGTACTATGATATCAAGCATTTTCTTCAGACTCATCAATACCCGTTTAGTTCGTCAAAGAAAGATAGAAAGACACTGAGAAGGTTGGCAGGAAGTTTCTTCCTCAGCGAAAATGTGTTATACAAGAGGAATTTTGACATGGTCTTGCTCAGATGCATGGATAGACACGAAGCAGACATGTTGATGCATGAGATTCATGAAGGTTCATTTGGCACTCATGCTAGTGGAAATTCGATGGCTAGAAAGATGCTAAGGGCAGGTTATTATTGGTTGACGATGGAATCTGATTGTTATAAATTTGCAAAGAAGTGCCATAAATGCCAGATTTACGCAGATAAGATCCATGTACCTCCGACACTTCTCAATGTGATTTCCTCCCCATGGCCTTTCTCTATGTGGGGTATTGACATGATCGGGATGATAGAACCTAAAGCTTCGAATGGACACTGTTTCATCTTGGTAGCCATTGACTACTTTACCAAATGGGTAGAGGTTGCTTCATATGCCAATGTTACCAAACAGGTGGTTGTGCGCTTCATTAAGAATAACCTTATATGTCGGTATGGTGTGCCGAGCAGAATCATCACTGACAATGGCTCGAATTTGAACAACATGATGTTGACAGAACTGTGCGAAGAATTCAAGATTGTCTATCACAATTCATCTCCATACAGGCCAAAGATGAATGGGGCTGTTGAAGCTGCTAATAAGAATATCAAGAAGATCATCCAGAAAATGGTTGTCACTTATAAGGATTGGTATGAAATTCTCCCTTTTACTCTACATGTATATCGAACATATGTTCGCACTTCAACAAGAGCAACCTCGTTTTCTCTAGTTTATGGAATGGAAGTTGTACTCCCTGTCGAAGTAGAGATTCCCTCGTTGCGTGTGATAATGGAAGCCAAATTTACAGAGGCTGAATGGGTTCAGAAAGGGATGACCATTTGAATTTGATTGAAGAGAAGAGAATGACAGCTTTGTGTCATGGGAATTTATATCAGAAAAGAATGAAGAAAGAATTTGACAAAAAGGTCAAACCTCGTGAATTCAGAGAAGGCGACCTCGTGCTCAGGAAGATCATGTCTTTCAATGCTGATTCTAGGGGCAAGTGGACTCCTAATTTTGAAGGCCAGTATGTTGTCAAGAAAGCCTTCTCTGGTGGTGCATTAATTCTTGAAACTATGGATGGCGAGGAGTTCCCACGTCCCATGAATGCTGACGCAGTCAAGAAATACTTCGCCTAAAGAAATAAAAGAACAGCTCGCTAAGTTGAAAACCCGAAAGGGAGGCTTAGGAAAAAAAGAGCGTCTCGGTAGGCCGAAAACCCGAAAGGGCGGTCTATGCAAAAATTAGAGACATAAACAGAATCAATTTCCCACTAAGTTGAAACCCCACAAGGGCAGCTTAGGCAAAAGTTAGGGATTTTTTCTTGGCAAGTAACTACGTCAGACAAGACTTGATCGTTGAAGCAACAATCTTCTCGGATCCTCACCATACTTCAACAAAAGCTGCTGCTCAGGATTTCAAAAGTTGTTAAGGGGGATAGTGGTCATTGTATCTCAATGTATCTTTTCCATTATGTATTACCATTTCCCAAACTTTTTAATCATCCATGGAGTCTCGCCATTCACAGACTACCATTCTATTAATGAAATTCGAGCTTTTTCCCAACTTTTTGTGTTCTTATTTTTATTTAGCTTGCAAAGACATCATTTATTGCTGATAGTAACTGTTAAAGAAAAAAGATTAAAAAGCAAAATTAACTTTTCAAAAAGAAAAGAGATCTTTACAATTCAATTTACTTTGGGATTTGTAATGAAACAATGACGACAAGAATGGTGAACCCAAGAATGAACAAACTCCGGTTGTTTTAAGAAGATTTACTCCCTTCATGAAAGTTTTCTCAAGTCATTTTGCTGGTAGGTGCGCAATCCTTGTGTGTTTCTCAGATAGTTAGAGACGATATCGGTGGGTGCAAGTTACAGTATTGGGTTTATGATCTCATTATCCCCAGTCAGGTCTTGATTCATTTTTTGGGGTTTACATGGTCAGAAGTCTCCATCTCAGATTCTCCGGCAAGTTTTCCCTTATATCATGAAAGTTTTGGCATTAATATTGACTTCTTGATTTCCCAGGAAGGTTATCCTAGGGCATCTCTTGTTTAGAATGAGTATTCATGATGAAAGTTTTCTCCAGGGAGGTAGGCTTGAATCCCCCAATGAAGTTTGGTTGAGTCGGCATCAGTCTGTTTTATTTGAGGTTGGTCTCACAATCTCCAGTAGGCATGTCGCTTTTAGGAAAATTGTTTTCTCCGATGAAACCGGAAGAAGGATGTTCTATCCCGATATTTGTTTGATTTGGCTGCATCCGAATTATGTTTCTCCTCAGTAAAGTTAAGGCAGGCAATAGGTTTGGTTTCCGCAGTTGCTTTTACTTTTCTTGGATTGATCTTTCTAGTTGAAGTTTAGCCCAATGTTGTTAGTACCTGAGGAGGTTTTGTTTGTTTGTACTGATTATGTATCCTTTTACCAACATATGCACGATATCACTCATACATTTATACATACATCATGCATAACTAAAAACCATCGTTCATTAGCATTGCGTTCTGACCTTTCCTACAGTGCTCTTTGCTTAGTTGATTTTGGTTGTCCCTCTTGAGTTTATTTCTCAAAGGATGTATCTACACTGGACGTCTTGCTCCAGTTTATTTCTGATTTGGATTTATGGATGTCTGAAATTTTTGAGTTTTGGTTTGTGCATTTATTTTGCACAGGTAGACTTTATCTCCTCAGCAGGAATATCGTGGCATGTCCCCGGGAAGTCATATTGCTATTCCCATAAAGTTATTTCTCTTTGTAAATCCCCTTGACAATGAGTGGGGGTCTCTTTATTTGAGACAAATTACGTATTACCCTTTCCAGGTAGATTTCCTTGGTTAAAGAAGAAGTTGAGACCCGTTCTTGGCAAAACACCAGAATCTTTGGAAACTTGATATATTTTCTCTTTCTACCTTCAGTGAACGTTGGTAGTACATCGGCAGTGAACATTAGTGTTACTTATCTCTTTCTACCTTCAGTGAATGTTGGTAGTACATCGGCAGTGAACGTCAGTGTTTCTTATCTTTTTGCTATCTTCAGTGAACATTGATAGTTCATCGTCAGTGAACAGTAGTAATATGGTATATTTTCTCTTTTTACCTGCAGTAAACGTTGATAGTACATCGGAAGTGAACGTCGGTGTTTCTTATCTTTTTTCTACCTTCAGTGAACGTTTGTAGTACATCGGCAGTGAACGTCGGTGTTTATTATCTTTTTTTCTACCTTCAGTGAATGTTGGTAGTACATCAGCAGTGAACGTCGGTGTTTCTTATCTTTTTTGCTACCTTCAGTGAATGTTGGTAGTACATCAGCAGTGAACGTCGGTGTTTCTTATCTTTTGCTATCTTCAGTGAACGTTGATAGTTCATCATCAGTGAACGGTGGTGATATGATATATTTTCTTTTCCTACCTCCAATGAACGCTGGTAGACCATCGGCAGTGAACGTCGATGCTTGTTATTCTCCTCTCCGATTCTTTTCTTTTGGTTTACCAGTGATTTATTTTCCTGGTGGGATTTCTCTTTTGTTTCTACATTTCATATTGCATCCCCAATACTCCGTTGCATCTTTTTGTTCCATTCATATGCATAAATGTTTGCATGGCATCTTAGGGCCAAAGACAGGGTTTGTTTTATTTTTAAGTATCTTCGATCACGTCGACACGAAGATTTTTAACCTTCGTATCTTCGGATAGAAGAAACTTAAATAAAGGCAGCTGTTGTACCCCAATTTTTGCCCCTAAGATCCCTTCAACATACCATATTGTTTCAATCACCACAAAATCACATTAGGGCTTTTGGTTCCTCTCCCTATCTATAACCTTGCTCTTTGAGGAGTCACTAAGCACCTTGACTTGTTTTCTTTGGTGATCATGGATATTTTGCTTTGATTTTCTCTCTAAATCAACAAATACAATGTTGGTTTGTCCTACTTGTTAATAATGTAGGTGAAAGCAATGAGGTTTAGCAAGTTGCATCATGGGTTCATAAGTTTATTTCCATGCCCTAGTTAAAAGCTTGAGAGATTCAAACCTCACCATTTAAGTTGTTTTGAAGTTGGTATGGAAGTAGTTTTGGTGGCCATGAGTCCTCATCATCATCCTCAACAAATCCTATTCACAAAGGAAGAATATTGGCACAAAAAGTTTGTTCAAACTTGGCAAAGTTCCACCAAGCATTCTCTTGATCTAGAAGCTAGGGTTTTGGACTTCAGAGGGGCATATGTTGCTCATATTTTGGTATTATTGAATGATTACAAAGACATCATGCTCTTGAATGAGTTTCAAACAAATCACTTCAAAGGTTCCAAGGATTTTTCATGTGGAAGAAACTTGGTGAAGAGGAAAGATTACAAGTCATCCAGATGAATCCCCAATTCTCCATATGTGACTTCAATTGGTCATAACTTGGTCAATTTTTATCACCTTGAGCCCATTCTTTTTCATGATGATCCTAAGGATGTATCCTTCATGCCTTCTTTTATGTGCAAAGTGAAAAAATGGATGGAAGTTTCCTTAAGAATGCAAGAGATTATAGGTCATTTCATGATTTTTGGCCAACTTCAACAAGTCATAACTTGCTCAATTTTTGGAGATTTTGAATGGTTCAAATTTCAAAGTGTCATTCAAGAGGTATACTTCATTCCATCTTTTTTGATCAAGAGCAAATTCTAAGTGCAAGGCCATGTTTGGATGCAAGAGATTATAGGTCATTTTTTAAGAAGAATTTGAAATATTTCTAAGTATGGAAAGTCAACTCTTTTTCTTCAACTTTGACTCCATGTAACTTTCAGCTCAAGCATCCATTTGATTCCATTCTTTTTCCATTGCAAAGCTTGTTACCTCATCTTTCCAAAAGCATCAAGAATTTTTCCCTAAGACTCCTTGAGGTGAAAATGCTATTGGAATGAACTTGGTAACTTGGAACTGAAGTCTCACCATAAGTCAGAATTTTAAATCCATGTTTTGGCCTTTAAACATCAAATTAGCACGCGTTTGTGATCTAAACATGTTTAACCAAGTTGCCAAAGTGGATTAGAGCCTTGAAACGCAAGGATTTGATGAGTTTTGATGCAAAACATATCACACTTTGCTCGTGTATCAGGATCACACGATTTCCCTCTAATTTGCATCATTCCACACGCTTGAGCATTCCATTTGATTCCCTATACATAGAGGTTCATCCCCCATTCAATTTCCCAAACTTAGATAGCCAGAATCACCCTGCCAAACTTGCTTCACAACTCAGAATTCAGTTACTTCGAATCCTATTCTCAAGCCTTTTTTAATCCATTTTTTCCATCAATTCACCTTCCTTGATCTACCCTGAACCTAACCATACAATTACATTCAAGAATCGTGCCCTACATTTCTCCATAGAAGTCCAGTTTCAGAGCTCTGCAACTCAACTTCAATAGGTAGATTCCTTCATCAATTCTTCAAAACTTTGGTATCATTGTGTTTCTCTCATTGCTCTGGTTCTAGTCGCAACATTCACTTTCATCTGGAAGCACGTTTCGATCATAAATTTTCAAATCCCCTTTCAAAACTTTCCTTCCAAATAGCTTGAGTTACAGTTTATATAAATTTGTCGTGAAGGTGTAGTTGTCTTCGTCTTGAAGAGACGAAGCGAATGGCATAGGTATGAGCTTCTAATTTTACAGTTGGAGGGACCTGCAATTCGTGAGGGCTAGAGGTTGAAGATGACCAATGTGTCATCTTCTAACCAATGAAAGTGTGACATTTGTTATTTTCAAATTCTGATTTATTTAATAATCCTGTACATTATTCAGTAAAGACCATGATATGCACAGTGAGCCAGATCCTTTGGATTTGATTACTAACGCGTTTTGACTCTCATCCAATGGTCCACATCTTTTTATTTTATTTTCTTTTTTTGATTTTTATATTTTAATTGTTTTAAATTTCAAAAAATCATAGAAAATTCATTTTTAGTCCAAAAAATCTGAAAGAATTATGAAAAATATTTTTGATTATTCTCTTTCTGGTTTTTATTTTTTCGCAATTTATTTTTGTGTTTTGGTATTTTTATGAATTTTACACTTATTTGATTTGTTTAAAATGTTTAAAAATACTTTTACACATTTTTAAATTCTGAAAAAATTATAGAATGATCCAATGATATTATGACGAATATTGGTGACTTTATCTTATTTTTTATTCTGACTTTACTATTTTTTACCATTTTTGTTTTTTTTACCCATTTATTATAATTTTTAAAAATAGTTTCTGACTTTTAAAAACTCCCAAAAAATTTCATAAAATTACTTGGCCTCTTTTCTGATTTTTCTATGGTCTTATTTTTTATTTCTTGATTAATTTGAATACAATTGATATTTTCCTCATCATTTTCCCTTTTTTTTTACATTTTTAAACCCTTTAATGTATATATTAATTATATTATTATTTTCTGAATATTTTCTGGCTGTCTTGGGTTGATTTTTTGGTCATGGCTTTATTAACATCATTGGATCCATGGTGTTGAGTTTAACTCCACAAAAAATGGATGAATGATTTTAATAATAGTTTGATTAAATATTAATTCAAATGTGGTTTATCTTTTTACCCTAATTCCTCTTCATCTCATCCCCTTCTTATTGCACTAAATGTTGTTGGAGCATGATCTCTATATCATGTCTCAAAACAAATGGTGCATAGATTGCTATTGACCGGCCTCAAAATAGGTGCGACTTCTATATAAGTCCACTTACGATTGCTTAACATAACGCTAAATTTTGTCCCGATTCGAATAAATAATCATTCGTGGCCCAAACTTATGATTGCAAGCCTAAGTATGTTAATTTGATCTCTTTGATCCAATAACCTTGAGATTCATTGTGTGGAGGCTTTGGTCCTATCAATCCTCTAATGGATCTATAACACCTTTGGTCAACACGGATCACTTAAACACCGTTGATCATTAAATGGTACTTGTGATAATTCTAAATGGATGATATACTTGACAAAAAGCAAATGAAACTTGTTGTGTGGAGGCTTTGGTTCTACCAATCCTCTAATGAGTTCCAAATACAAGTTTCAAGATGATCATCCAACTAAACACTAATTATTAAGTTGTTTATTTTTTTTTATGCTTTATGTACTATTTATTTTTTTAGCATTTTTTTCATTTCATGCCATTTTCATCTTTGCTCATTTGAGCATTTATTTTCTTGTCATTTTTACTTTGCTCACTTGAGCTTTTCTTTTTCCTTTTTCTAAGATACTTAATAACCAACTTAAACCCTAAAAAACTCTTAATGGAACTTGGACTATTTGGTTATTATCCTTGGCATGATGGAGCAGTGGACTTTTCATGGACTTAGGATTAGAAACCTTGGCCTATCTTGGATACCTTGTGATCTTATCTGATTATTTTGTCTGGAGCTCTTGAGGTTTACCTCAAGACATTGGGTTGCTTGTTTGTTTTTGTGTGCGGGTTTTTGTGATTACATCATCCGTTTGTATTCTGGAATTCATCCGTATACAGCCGTTACTCTGCCCAATTTTTATGAAGACTTAATATATTTGAAGAGGTTTAGTATCCTTGCTTGCTTGATTTCAATCCAAAGAATGGGAATTTTATCTTGGCTCATAATGTTAAGCTTTGGCTTCTTGTTTGTTAGATGGTCCTTATCCTTAGCTTTTACCTTATGCTTTAGGATAGTCTCTTCTACTCCTCCCATCTTCTTTAATTTCAAAAATCATCTCTCTCCTTTTGAAAACTCTTCTTGTCTCTAAACTTGAACCACTTTCATAATAAACTTGGACTTAGGTCCATGCATTTTCAAAAATCATTTTCATAAATAAACTTCAATCAATTTAATAATACCTTGACTTTTTTTTTTGTGAGAAGACTAAAAGTCAACCAATCTCATTTCAAACCATTTTGCCACTTTGGCTTTTTACCTTTAAACTTTTTCTCAAAAGGTTAGACTCTTGTAAATCCTTGTAGTGATGCAAACAACTATACTTCTACAATATGTAGTGAAGAGATATATTTTCCACTTGGGTGTTGAGTGAGGCATTGTTGATTTTAAAATCCAAGCCATATCCTCCACTTTGAGATGATGCAAATTCTCCTTTCTCATGATTGTGGGTAGTAAGTACGTTTTCCACATGGACAATGACAATGATGTCTTATCTCTTAAAATTAAGCAACACACTTGTGTTTCAAACTTTTTTTAAAGAGGAACTACGTGTGCCCTGATCCCCTATTGCATGAAAGGTGGTACGTAGGCACTAAAGATTCGCAACCGCGGCGGGTGCAAAAATCATTAAAAAAAAATATTTCTTTTCTCACCTCCACCATCCATTTTATATATAGCACCTTTTTTTTATAGCCAAAATATACGGATTTTACAAAGAGGTTCCTATGGAGTACCGCAGATGTTTAGGGTGCTAATACCTTCCCTTTGCATAACCAACCCCCTTACCTTGAATCTTTCCCCCTTTTTGGGTTATTCGCTCTTTTCCCATTCCTTTGGAAACAATAAAGCGCGGTGGCGATTTTTATTTTGATTTGTACAAAGTCTAGTCAATCCAATGGCCTAGTCTTAAATATTTCTACATATACACCTCCATGTCAAATTTCAAGCCTTGCATAAGAAGTTTGCGCAGTCAACTGCTCAAATGCTTGACAATCGACTATATTAGGTCAAAAGTCAATTGTGGCCCACATACAGTCAAACTTCAAGATTTTTGGTCAACATCAATATTTTGAAGTGATATTCATCATTTGATCAAGGGTTGATCATGATTCCTCAAGGAATGCTCCTAATTCATGAAAACTCAAAAGTTGCTAAATTAGGGTTTCTTAGGAAAAGTCAACCAAACTTTTACCAAGCATAAGTTTCTCATACTTTATCAGAAATTTGTCACCCAAGGATCATTTTTAAGGGAATCCAATTTCCTACCACTCATCTTCATCCCTCAAGTTAAAAAAATGAACTCATAAAAAGATATGAATTTCTACATTATAGGTCCTTTTGAAAAGTCAACAAAAACACCTTTTGGGTCAAAGATTCTTACATGAACATAGAAGACCCAATTGAAATGAGACTGAAAGGGTTGTTTAGGGGACATCCTAAGCTTTCTAAAAAGTCCAAGAACACCTATCTAGGGTTAAAATTGGATGAGATATGCTTTCTCAAAGTTGACCATTCTTGGAAAATTTCCAAAAGTCAAATGTGCTCAAAAATGAATTTTTTGTCAAAAGGGCCTAGCATTTCAGGAGTGTATCTTGTTAAGGACATGGTCCACGACCCAAATCAGCAGCCATATATTATTTTCTCTATTTATTTATTTTATTTTGATTTTTATTTATTAAAAATCACATTAAATCAAATAAATGACAAAAAATATAAAAGATTGATTTTTTGATCTAATTTTGGTAAGAATCAAATCTAATTAAGATGGCCTAATCAAATCAAATCAAATCAAATCAAGGCAATTTGAGGCAAAAAAACATGATTTGGCCAAGTTTGGAATGAAATAATATGACTTAAAGATCAAAGATTTTATCCATCAACTCCAAAGATTGGATCCAAAATTGTGAACCTAATTAGACTCAATACATATAATGAGGCTTGTTTGAACCCTAGGAGGAAGAGAGAGAGGCGCAACTGCTCAAAAGATACCCTGTACACAAGCTTGAAATTCAAGGAAGAGTGGCCATTGAGTTTGGATTTTGAGGCAGCTTCAAGAGGTTCTAAAGGTTGCAACGTATTCCTGGAGACACACTGAGACTAATTGCATTATTTTCAAGTGTCAAAACACTCAAAATCACGACCAATCCGATCAGGTTTGCATTTTCTTTTCAAAAAAAGTTACAATCATAAATGTGTTATAAATACTTTTTGATCATGCATTCTTGTTTGTACGGATGTTTAGAACATGTTTGAATCACTAATTGCAAGTTTTGACGCATACATGGACAATTGCCACTTTTAGGGTTTGAGGTTGCGTTTCAGGGCTTTTTAATACAGGAGAAATCAGGGCACGATAGGAGTATCATCATACTCACAAGATCAAACCTAGTTGATCTGTGAGTTTGGATTTAATTTATCATGCTTGTTTACGTTCTTTTGAGATTCACAGGGATGTAGATACAGACATCGTCTGTAGGTAAAGGGGTTTCACCTAAAACGAAGGTCCCAGGAAGAAGAAGAATAGGTGGCACGATCCCAGTGGCCAATTTGAATTAACGCACGTTTTTTCATTAGCACTGACCATTATTCCAATATAATATATTTTGTCTATTCATATAAATAAAAGACAACATGGCCAGGTGGTAAAGGGAAGCGTTTGCAAAGGGGAAGACCTGGGTTCGATACCCAGGTCTGGAGTTTTTCATTTTCTTGTTTGTTCATTGCAGATCCAGCGCACCTCCTTTCCTAATACCCACCGTGCGTCTCCGAAATTCAACCCCAAGATCTCATCATACAAAGATCCAACATCCAGTACATGCAGTCATACCGTTAACCATCAGAAAGGAGCTACACTGGATCTGGCGCAGGCATGGGCTCAGTCTGCATGGGCCTAACAAAAAATCAAAAATGCACCCCCCCCCCTTTGGTTTGCTTATGCAGGCCCAATATCTCTTCTTATTTTTTAATTATTTTCTTATTATTTTTAGTTATGTTTTTTAATAACACCATAAAAATTCTTTTTTTTTTATTAATCAAAGAAATCATTAAAAAAATCAAAAAAACACTTTCCATAAAATATATTTTATTAATTAATTAGTTTAATTAAATTTAGGCAATTTAATTCTCTTTTTTGTTATAATTTGAAGTAATTAGAATTAGGGTTTAAATTTGTACATAACCTAGTTTTTCCTTAAAAATAACATAAATATTTTCTCAAATTAGATTTTTAGGTCGTCTAATTATTTCTCGCATTTAATTTTCCTTTTTTATTATTATTTGTAATTGCTCCGAGTTTGTAATAGATTTAAATAGGGTTTCAATTCCGCATTTTATTTTCAATTAACCCTAGTTTACTAATTAATTAACTAATTAAAGAAAAAAAGTTTTTTATGTTTTTTAATATTTTTTTTATATCTTTAATGAAAATAAAAAGGAATTAAAATTAAAAGTTAGGAAAAACCCTAGTTCTAAGTTTATTTTAATTATTTATGAAAAAGGTGAAAATTAGGCCTAAATTAAACTAAGTTAATTGTTAATATTTATTTACAAAAATAATAGTTAATAGTAAAAATAATAAAATATATATACAATTTTTTATTTCTGAATTTATTATGAAAAATTAGTTTATTAGTTAATAATAATTAATAATAATAATAAGTAAAAAGAATTAAAAAGAGAAAGAAAACAAATAAATAGAAAAATAGTGAACCAGGGGGGTTTGTTGGCCCAATGGAGGTTTTTTGTTGAATCTGGCCCATTAACACAAAAAGCCACGTTGACTTTCTTTGATTGTCCAGAGCATGCTTGACCTGGAACATGGTACTCCTCTTACCATGGCCTTTAGATGGCTGATTGGGACACATGGCACGCTGGATGAGTGAGGTTCATGGTGGAATATTGGACAGGCGCTGCATTGGAACGCATTAGAAAAAAGGTTAACAATTATATGGGGGACCTGGGAATCGAACCCAGGTCCCAATGCTCCTCGCTTCAGTGCCTTTGCCAGTTGAACTATGATACGTGTTTGTTAAACAAATGGATAACGAATATTATATACAAAAAAACAAATATTATGATGCAAAACAAAAATAACACGCACTAAGTTTGAATGTCCCAGTCACATGCTTCCACGTATCATCTTCTTCATCTGGCCTATAATAAAACAATCAAATAGCGGGGGTTTTAAACCCCCACAAACTGGAAAAGAGAAAAATAGCGATTAGAGCTATAGATAATATAAAAAAGGCGCGATGGTTGGGTTGAATTCGTCTGGCCTTGACGAATTCAACCATGCACGTTTCAATGTCCAATTTTTCTAGTTTATCTACCCTATTTTACTCAAAGATCTTTCCCATGTTTTAACCCTTTTAACAGTGTTGTTTCACCATTGTATTTGGTGAACAACCTTGCATTAGGATGTTTAGGGACGGGCGTTGGGACGTTTATATAGTCATAGAAGGCAACATATGGGACGTTTTAGCAATGTCGTTTTAGCGACTATACCATTTACCGAAGGCAACATCGAGGGTCATCGAGGGACTACGATCTTTTATCGAGGGTCTTTGTTAAAACGCCCATGCTCGAGGGACATGACTATTTTCCGAGGCAATAAGTGAGATTACCCCAAGGGTGCATGTGTGCAAAGTGTGTTTTATTGCATGCATTTGTCTTTGATTAGGGGTTGTCTACTTGTTGGTTTTATCTTGCCATACACGCCTAATTACTAGCATTTGTACAAAGAAATAAAAATGCAAGAAATAAATATCCTACACTATTACAACCATATCGAAAGGCATAAAAATATGAAAAAAATAAGATAAAAGTAAGAAAAAAGACTGTCTTTCGATTCAGGCAGGAGCACCCTTCGATTTACATTCTGTTGGCCTCCTTTGATTGGGGCTGGCAACAGCAAAGTCACGTCTTTCAATTAGGCTTTGGCACCAGTCAGGTTATGTACTTCGATTGGAGGCTGGCACCAGTGAGGTTCTGTCTTTCGATTGGCCTGGAAGTCAGTGTATGGCGAAGTCTGCCTTGTTGCCTTGTTGTCTTCTTCGACTGGAGGTTGAAAGTAGTGAGGGAATGCCTTTCGACTGAGCCTGGAAGTCAGTGAAGGCATGCTTTTCGTTTGGGCCTAGAAGTCAACATGATTTTCCTCCTGGTTGTCTCTTTCGTTTGACCTGGAGGAAGAGGGTAGAAGCCAGAAGCTTCGTTTCCTATTTCATGTTTCCTGTTTCTTTCATTAAAGCATTAAATGGCAACATGGCCTGAGGCCATGCTAGTATTTGTCTTGGTAAACAGTTTAACAGTTAAAGCAAGTTTAGGTAAACAGAAAGCAAAAACGAAAGGGTTTAACTCTGAAAAAACGTATTAAGTAAGTGGAAACGAAAAGAAACAAAGTGTTATGTACATGCTGGAAACGAACAAAAAGATTATTTACATGTTATGGCATGAAATGAAAGGTTCAAGGGTAAGAGTGACTTACCTTGATGGAGACTTTGAATGGGTGTGGGACCTTGAGTGGGGGCCCAAGATGTTGGATTCGAAAGAGGAGGCCAACAGTTGTGCTGGGAATGCTGGATTCGAAGGAAGGAAAGAAACAAGTCTTATGTTTCTTTCCAAACTGGATTCGAAGGATACTGAAGAGTATTTGTTCTTCAGAATCGAAGGCAGTAAGTATGTGGTTCTGGGTTTGTTCTCACAAGTGTTGAAGGGACTTAAGAGATTTGTTGTGTTTGAGAAAAAATTGGGAGATTCGTTCCTCTAGCCAAAAAGTCCTCCTTAGCTTTGCAAAAGTTCCTGTATTTATAGAGAAAGAATGGACATGTCCGTCCATAGCCAGCCTTGCAAAGAATAATAAAATAATGTAACATGACAGTACATGTGGGGGCCTGCTGGCAGTTGGGGTGCAGAAGATGTGACTTAGGCCTCTGACGTTGCTTGTGCTCAGACCAAATTCAGGTTGAAAGCTGCTTTTGTGATAAAGTACTCTCTATGAAAAGAAGGAGTAAGTAGCCTTTAACCAAGAATAGTAGTGTTGTACCCCAAAATTTTCCCTCCCATATTCTTCAAGATTTTTCAAGATTGATCTTCAAACTGCTCAAGATTACTCAAAGGATTGCACAATCCAAACCACTTCCTAAGACAGCTGAAATAAGGGTTTTGGTTCTTTCAAGGAATTCGAGGTTGCCAATGGTTCAATCAAGTATCATATGCCTATAAACATTCTCAAGCACCTACTTGCCAAGTTTCAAGACTCACAGCACCAATTTGCACAATCAAAAGCTTCATTTGATCAACAGTCAACTGCAGGGGCAAAATGGTCATTTTACAATCAAAAGTCAAAATTTTTGGTCAACATCTTATTTTGAGTCCACAATCATCATTTTATCAAGTCTTGATCATGATTCCACAAGAATGGCTCAAAAATCATCAAGATGCAAAAAGTTGCTATTTTTGGATAGTAGAAAAAACAACTGTATCTTGACCAGGGCATAACTTTTTCATGGTTCATCATAAAAATCCCATCCAATGCTCATTTTTAAGGGGATGACATTTCCTACAATCCATCTTCACATTCCAAGTCCAAGAAATGCTCTCATAAAAAGTTATCAATTTCTACATTATAGGTCAATTTCAAAAGTCCACAAAAATGCACTTTAAGTCAAAGACCATAAATTGAGATTGGTAAATCCAAATGACATGGGACCAAAGGCATTGGTTAGAGGACTTCAAGACCTTTCCAAAATGTCCAAGAACATGTTCATGTGATCAAAATTGAGCAACATATGCATTGGAGAAGTTGGGAAATTTTTATGAATTTGCAAAAGTCAACTTTGCTCAAAACACCTTGTTTTTGCTAATGGGCCTCAAATTTCTTCTTGAAACTTCATCCATGACCTATGCACGACCCATAAAGCTTAATTGAATTTATTTTCTTATTTTTTATTAATTAATTGGATTTTTTAATCAATATTAATTCATTTAATTAATTTAAATTGTAGGAAAATACAAAGATTTGATTTTTCAATCTTTTTGTGAAGCAAATATGGTCAAGATATGCTGAAAATTTCGTGTACCAATCAAGGATGCAAAAATCTCCAAATTTGGCAACTTTTTCCAATCATGAAGATTCAAAAATATTTGATTTTCAATCAAATATTTAATCATCATTCCAATGGATTTTTGCTCAAAGATTTGACCTAATTTCAGTCCTCTATAAATATGCAAGCTAATCCTTATCATGCACGCGTGAAATCTCTGCAGAAAAAGCCATAACCACATTGAAAAAATTCAAGGAAATTGCAAAACTGATTTCCATATTCTAGCACGATTCAAAGGCTTTTGTGGATTCTAACACATTGCAGGGAGTGTGAGGAACGTGTAGCAATCAAAACCAGGCCTTAAAGCTACAAGAATCATCAAGAACAGTTTAACGGTTTGCATTTTATTTTCAGAATCATGCAGTTTAATTCATGCATATTTAACGTGCTTTTGTGTTTGTTTTGCATTGCTAGAACTCATATGAAGCTGATGGTATAGTTTAATTGGATTAAAACGCGCAAAATCAAAAGATGCCATTGATGAATTTTAGGGTTCATAAGCTTTCAAATTAGGGCTTTGTCGTACAGGAAAAATTAAGCCTTGTGAGACCCATGGTTGGATTCGTGAGAACCAGACGAATCCAAAGCAACCATCGCGAAATATTTATGTAGCTTGTAGCTCTATTCGCTATTTTTGGTCATTGCATTTTGTGGGGGTTAAAAACCCCCGCTATCTGATTTGTTTTTTTACAGGTTCATCGAGGAAGATGATGAGCTGTTGATGTCTCATTGGTCCATTTGAAAAGAAGCGCGCGTTTTTATGGTTACAGCATATTGAATGATTTCTTAATATATTAATTGTTGGTTATTTTATTAACGAATGAAACGTGTTAGTGGAGTGGTTAAGGCAAGCATTCAGAAAGCATTGGGACCTGGGTTCGAATCCCAGGTCCCCCACAATACTTGTTATTATTTTTCTTTGCCTAATCCCACGCAGGTTGCAAAAGCAGGTTTACCATGCACTCTCAAATATCCAGGTGCCATGTGTCTAAGACTCAAATCCAATGGTCCAAAGCTGGATGACCATCATGCTCCTGGTCAACCCACGCGTAGACAATCATTAAAGTCAAACAGGCTTGAGAGATTAATGGGCCAGAATTGCTAACAAACCTGCAAAGATGGGCCAACACCCCCCCTGGTTTCTTTTTATTCTTTTACATTTTTTCCATTTAATTATTTTACTTTTAATAATAATTATTATTATTATTTAATTAACTCATAAATTAATTATTTTCATAATAAAATCAGAAAACTAAATATTTTTATTATTATTAATTTCACCTTTAATTTATTATTTTTTGTAAATAAATACTAACAAATTAATTTAGTTAATTAGGTTAACTTTAATTATTTCATAACAAATAAAATAAATTAGAATTAGGGTTTTCTTGACAATTTTAATTTCTTTTCTTTTATTTCCTTAAAACATTAAAAACTCAAAAAATATTTCTTTTATTTAATTAATTAGAATTAGGTTTAATTAAATGCAAAAAGGACCAAAAATTCATTCTTTTCTCAAAAAGGGTCAAAACCCTAAGGACTTCTCCGATCCAATTTCTATTCGCGCATATTATTTTTGATCATTATGTAATTGCTCCGAGGATGTAATAGCGTTAATTAGGACTTTTTATCGCTTTCTTTAATTTTCCGCAATTTACTTTTCAAGGGTTATGTTTTTGGCGATGTAAATACCCGACCCCTTGTAATAGCGTAGATTTACTTTCCGCAATATTTAACTGTTAGATGTATGTTAATTAGGCTATGCATGACAAGACTTATCTGAAAATAAAATCAACTCATAGCTCACCATAACTTGTACAAAGATAATTTAACATGAAACCTGACACACTTGCACATTCCACTCCTAGGGTACGCCTCACTTGGTTGCCTCGACGTAGTCATTGAGTATAGGGTGTTTTAGAGGTCGCCCTCCTGTCTAAAGATCCAAGTTGCCTCGAAACGGTTGCCTCGGATAAAAAGGATCTAGGACATTAGGGTTACCGCTAAGGCGTCCTACTATTGCTTTAGTGACCACATGTCCCTATAATCGAATTGACCCGAATAACTCCAACGACGGTGCTACCTACTTCTCAATAGTGGGATAGTACTGTCTAAAGGACATTTACACAGCTTAATTTCTTTTGAGTAGGTAGATTTCTCCTGGGTACTTGCTCTTTCAAAAAAACAAAAACAACTTTTCTCACCTACACTTTTCTGACAAAAGTTTTCAAATAAACACTTCATACACTCTTGAGGACTGATACAAGAGTTAAAACGAAGTTTTCAAACAAACTTTTTTTAAAAACCCACAAACACAAGAAGAGCAAAACATTTTGAAAACATAGTGAGCAAGTACCTAAGAGCCCGTGGATAACCACAGATAGAAAGGGTGCTAACACCTTCCCTTTCTATAATCTACCTCCCGAACCCGAGAAATATCTCAAAAAGGAATTTTGTTGTGCTTTTGTCCTTTCCTTGTTGGAGAACATAAAAGACGGTGGCGACTCTTGCTTACCGCGACATTTCGCGAACCAGCATTAAAAAACGGTCAGTTCTATTTCCACCGATCACAAGTAGTATCTAAAAGACAAAGTTTAAAACCCTTGTACAAACTTCTTACTATGTAAAGATTTGGACGCAACACAGCCTGGAAAACGAGATTTGGTCTTAAGTCAAATACAAGAGTGAGATCGAAGCACACCTGTTTGAAGGAAGCTTTTGCTTCAGTCGAAGCTTGTGGTCGAAACAAACTAACTCGAAGGAAGCTATTGCCCAATCAAAAGCTCATGCTAGAAGGAAGCATATTGCCCAATCGAAAGCTCATGCTCGAAGGAAGCATATTGCCCAATCAAAAGTCCGTGTTCGAAGGAAGCAATGTTGCCCAATCGAAGCAGGCTTGTAGGCAGTAAATTTGTCCAAATAGAAGTAGGCTTTGCAGGAAGCACGCTTGGTGAATCGAAAAGGTTTCCTTACAGGGGGCACTTGTGGCCAGCAAACATGGTTTTCAAGGCAAGCAATGTAGGCAGCAAAAGTCACAAACGAAGCCTGCAACAAGAAGTCACATGCCCATGCGAAAGAGGCACGCTAGCATCCATTTTGAGAAATCGAAGGAGGCCAAGAGTCAATCGAAGGATGCTGATCGAAAGAGGCCTAAAGGCCAATCGAAAGAGCTGAAACAAAGTACACTTGTATTTCTCCAATTTTTGTTAAAATAATATTTTTATCTATTTTCTCCCTTTTTGACAGTTTCCTTTTAATTTTGGTACTGGAAAATTCCAATGCACTTGTGCAAGCTTGAACCTTGAGAATCCTTGTGAGAAAGGCCTTGATAATTGAGAGGGTAGACTTTGGGGTACAACATGGTGGCATTAAGATTGGTGGCTCTTCTAAATACTGTTTCATTGTCTCGAAAGTTGTTTGGAAATCTTCATTCCATACTACCGTTTGATCTTTTTGCAATAATTTGAATATGGGCTCACACGTAGTTGTTAGATGCGATATGAACCTTGAGATGTAATTCAATCTCCCTAAGAAACCACGAAATTCTTTTTCTATCCTCGGTGCTGGGATTTCTTGTATGGCTTTTACCTTGTCGGGGTCTACCTCGATGTCACGCTAACTTACAATGAAACACAGCAACCTGCCTAATCTGATGCTAAATGTACATTTGTTCGAATTCAACCTCAGCTTGAACTTGCGCAGACGATCGAATAACTTTTGTAAATATATGATGGGTTCCTCCTCCGTATGGGATTTAGAGATCATATCATCTACGTACACCTCAACCTCTTTGTGAATCATATCGTGGAATAGTGTGACCATAGCCTTTTGATAAGTTGCCCCTGAATTTTTAAGACCGAATGACATTACTTTGTAGCAGAAAGTTCCCCAAGGTGTAATGAAAGTTGTTTTTTCCATGTCTTTGGGTGCCATTTTGATTTGATTATATCCCGAGAAACCGTTCATGAATAAGAATATTGAGTCATGAGCCATGTTGTCTACCAAAACATCAATGTGAGGTAACGGGAAATTGTCTTTGGGACTTGCCTTGTTCAGATCTCGATAATCCACACACATGCGTACCTTTCCATCCTTCTTGGGAACCGACACAATGTTAGCTATCCATGACGGATAATCTACCACTGCTAAGAACCATGCGTCGAATTGTTTAAGATCCTCCTCTCTAATCTTACTAGACATATTTGGACGAGTTCACCTGAGTTTTGGACTTATTGGAGAACAATCTTCTTTGAGAGGTAGTCTATACACTACAATGTCAGTATCTAATCCCGGCATGTCCCTGTAGGACCAGGAAAATATATCCATGTACTCATGCAATAGCTTGATCATCCTTTCCTTGACGCTTTTCTCTAACATTTCCCCTAGCTTGATTTCTTTCGGATCTTCCTCTATGCCGAGATTAATGGTCTCAATAGCTTCTTGATACGATTGTATGTTGTCGGCCTTTCGCTCTATTTCCCTCACTATTTCTTCAGAAATTTCAAGATCTTCATCACCTTCCTCTTCAGCTTGGTTGACGGGAGCATCAAAATTATATCAGATCGTAGCAGTAACATTATCGGTAGTTTTGGGCATGGATCTGCACGTTTACTATGATTTGGTGAAGATTTTAGTATATGAATTTTGAAGATGCATATGAAAAGAAAGTATTTCCATTTTTAAATTTAAGAGATAAATGCAAGAGAAAGACAGAGATCTTAATTGAAAACAAAATATAACTTTTATTAATTATGAATATTGCTTGAAATAAAATGGGGGACCCTTACAAGTAACTCCTATGCCTCGGGCTTGACATATGTTCTTTCAAAAACAAGAAAAATTACTTAGGAAAGAAAGAGATCTCGGGAATCTCCACAGCTATCTAGCTCTTGAGTTCTTCTCCTGGGGCATATTCTTGGATGAAGTCAGTTGCCCTTTTGGTGTTAACTTTGTTGGATATCATTGCTACATGTCCTCCGTGCTTTATTTCCTTATTGACAAAGGTCTCTTGGATTGGAGGAAACCGTGCTTTACTTTTCAGGGTAGCTTTTGACAGTTCATAGCCCAAACTGAATCGATTCTTCTTCTCAGGGATTTCTGGGAGTTTTCCCCAACCTTTCGAGGTACCGCTTTCCACTGCTGTTTGCAAATCCTTCCATGAGGTTACTGCAAGCTTATTACTTTTCTTTACTAGTAGAGTCGCCATTGGAGCAACCTCTAGGACTTGGAATGGGGTGGCTATATAGTCTTCTACGGCACTGATATACCTGTATGATTCGATATGACTTATGAAGATGTCCTCCTCACCGTCGATTATAATTAACTTCCCTTCCACTAAGAACTTCAACTTTTGATGTAAGGTCGAAGTGACTGCCCCTGCTGCACGAATCCAAGGTTGCCCAAGTAAGCATGTGTGTGCTGGTTCTATATCCATGACTTGGAAAGTGATATAGAAGATATGAGGCCCGATTTTGACTGAAAGGTCCACCTCTCCGAATACCGAGCTTTGAGAACCGTCAAATGCTTTCACTATTGTAGAGCTTGGCCTTATCACGACACCATCTAATGTTAACTTCATCAGACTTGATTTTGGTAACACATTGAGGGAAGAACCGGTATCGATGAGTACCCTAGATAAGCTGGTAGTATCTATCTGAATAGAGATATGTAGTGCCTTGTTGTGAGCTCGGCCTTGCGGTGGTAATTCATTACTATTAAAACCCAGATATGATCTGAATGTCAGGTTTGATACAACATTGTCAAATTGATTTACGGTAATCTCCTCTGCAACGTGGGCTGAACTCAGTACCTTCATTAAAGAGTCTTCGTGTGCCTCAAAATTGATGAGCAATGAGAGTATTGAAATTTTAGTCGGGGTTTGGTGAAGCTGATCCACCACCATATAGTCACTTATTTTGATTATTTTCAAAAACTCCTTCGCCTTTTGATCAGTAAAATTTTTGCTTGAAGGTTCTTTCTCTTGACTTGTTTACAACACTGCTTTTACCTTATACTTTATTGATATCTAATTTTTATTCTTTGTTATCTCATCATTCTTCTTCGGTGGATCAGATCCGAAGACTCGACCACTGCGGGTCATGCTCCATGTCCCTGCTATGATTGAAATTGTAGGCCCTTGACTTGATGATGCTCATCTTCTTGTTTCAATCCATTAATATACACGGCTGAATCATAACTCCATGGTACTGCTTTATTACTATCATAAGGGATATATGATGGCCCCTTAATTACCATTGTGGCCTTCAGAACTGCTGATATTTGCAAAGTCTTCTTCGGTGCTATCCCTGGGGTTTCTTCCAATTCTCCCCACGGGATCACAAGAGTCTTTTTATTAAGGTTCGGACCTTGGAAAGGGATTACCAACAGCTTCTTTCCTTCAATTGCAGCTACATATTTTTCTTCAGGGTATGGTCTGAATTGGACTATCCCCTGGTCTACCAGCTTCTCTAATGTTTTCTCAAAGGCTTCATTGTGTTCCAACAGGAACCCACACTCTAACAGATATTCTTTCAACAAATTTATTGGGGCCTTTGCTTTCCTGGTTGCCCCAAAGTTGGTGACTACTTTAATCGCATTTATTGTTCGTCCACCATGCGGAGGCATGGGGTTTTATTTGATGTTAGGTTTCTCAAAAGTGATGTCATGAGATTTCAACAAATCTTGAACTTTATTCTAGAACGCCCAACATTGTTTTATGGTGTGTCCAGGAGAATTAGCATGATACTCGCATCTGGCATTGGCATTGTACTTTCGCGGGAGTGGCCCGACTGGAGGAGCTAGAGGTTTTAGTTCCACCAAGGATGCCTTGACCAAGTGTTGTAATAGCTAGCTAGGTGGCATAGGGAACGGATCAAAATTTCTTTGCAGCCTTTCAAATCTGCTTTGTTGTTGTCCTTGTGGGATCTTTAATGGTTGTTATGCCCTCGTTTGTGAGGCTGCAACATTAATTTCGCCCTCATTTCTTTTTGGGAAGTTAGGAGCATGTCTTTTTGTATTATAAGGGATATTTGGTGGTCCCCCTGGTATCTTTCCACTCTGTATTCCAGCCTCAATCCTTACCCCGATATTCACTAGATATGAGAATCCCGAAGAGATACTTCCTACCATCTTTTCATAGTATAAACCTCGCAAGGTTCCCATGAACATATCCACTAGCTCCTTTTTCCAACAGTGGTAGTTGCACACGGGATTCCATCTCCCTCCATCTCTGAGCGTACTCTTTGAAAGACTCTTCATTATTTTGAGACAAGTTCTGGAGCTACATGCGAGTAGGCGCCATGTCCAAGTTATATTTATAATGCTTCAAGAAAGCATTAGCAAGATTTATCCATGTTTAAATGTGAACCCGTTCTAATTGCATATACCAGTCCAAAGATTCCTCGCTTAAGCTGTCTTGAAAACAGTGAATCATCAACTTCTGGTCGTGGGCATGGGCACGCAACTTCCTGCAATACATGCGCAGGTGGTTCCTTGGACAAGTGAGCCCTTTGTACTTTCCAAAGTCATGTACTTTGAACTTCGGCGGAATTACCACATCGGGAACTAGGCCCATTTCAAGAGCATCTACCTCGAAGGCGTCATAACCCTCCATAACTTTCAGCCTTTCTTCAAGAGCCTTATGTTGATTCATCACTTATGGATTATCAATAGCATGAGTATCAGTCCCTCTTAAAGGTTCCTGATTGACATCCTCTAGGTTGTGGTCTCCATACTGCAGGTCCAAGTAGTTACCTGCATTGTTGATTGGAATTTGTAGGGTATGAGATGCCCCTACTTTTGATGGAGGTGGGACAAACTCTTCAGTATCTTCTTCTCTTGTTTCTTGTTGGGCCATGATAGACTTTTGGGGTCCTTCTTCTGGATCTTTTCTTATTTGGTGATCGCTTGATGCACCAATCATTTGGGATACTTCCTCAAAAGCTACTCTGGGAATATGATCATGTTTTTCAATGATATTCTTCAAAGCTAAGAGAACTTGACTCAGGTCTCCTTTCATTGATTCACATTGCCTTTCACTTGGTCAAGATCATCCTTGAATGCAGTCTGATTCTCTTTAATTTGTTCCATTGCTTTTTGTTTGTAGGCCCTTGGCTGATATGGAGGTCAATGAGGTGGTGATCTTATTTTACCAATGGTTCAACTGAAGAGATTTTGAAAAAAAATAAGTTTTGGTGTGAAATGCAGGTGTTTGTGAATGTATGCATGCGTATGAGTATGTATGAACATGTAAGAGTTTCTTCTTTTAAATGTCTTATTCACTTGGGTTTTTTTATTTCTTTTGCTACTTTTTTTTATTGGTGAATATCTTAAAAATAGTTACGCAAACGACATACGGAAATAAAATTCCTTTATTGAAAGTAACATAATTCAGATATTGAAAGATATTAAAACTTTAAAACCAGAACTTGTTTGCAAGAAAATAAACAGAGGGAAACAATCTTCTAAGTGCGCTTGTGGATGTCTTCTCTGAAACCATCGACCATTGTTCGAAAAAGTTTGAGAAAGTCTTCAATATCTTTAGGAAGAGGAACCATTACACTCTCCGCATCTCTCAAACTCCTAGGGATATACTAAATGAGATTGTTGGCTAGGAAGGCGAGCCTCTTATGTTTGTCTTTGTAATACCGAAATTCTTGCTAAAGATGTGGGATTATCTTGTGGTTATCTCTCCCTGCTTGGGCGATCTTGTATACTGCTCATCCCAATACATCTTTTCAGCCTTTTATTTCCGTATAAAGTCTTCATTGAATCAGAAAATCTTTTGACCTCTCTGAATCTATGGGTCTTTTGATTCAAGTATGAGTTACATTTTCTTCCTATCTTTGGTTAGGTTAAGGAGGTTGAGTTCTAATTCTTCTTTTTCCCTCCGAGCTTGTTTTAGGGCACTTTTGAGATCATCGATTTATTCCAAGCACATAGGCGTGACCTCTGGGACCTCCGACTTATACTCCGGATCTATATCAAATGGAAGCATGATAATTTGTACTCTATCTAGGACCCGTATAGTGTAGGTTTCCCTTTCTATGGCATTCTTCCTTTTAGCTTTCCTTTTATTAACCTTATTCCAAGCCCGGATAACCTTGTTGATAAACCATTGGTCATTTCTACCCATGTCACGAATGATCAACTGTTGGAGTTGTTTGTATGAAGGTTTATCTTCCAACAGATACCCTAATTATCGTATGGCTAAGGTAGGTTTGTAATTAATACATCCTCGAGATTCGATCAATGGAACATTAGGAAAGTCCCCGCAGCTATAAGTAATATCACCAATATCCAGCTTCCTTGCATACCATAATACCGAATTAGCAGTGAGAGACCTTAATTTCTGAGGCCACTCACGTCTGGTCAAGTTTGGAATCATATAATCTTCTTTGTAAAGACGAGTCATGAACCATGAGTACAAAAGTAGAATGCAACAATTTAAAGTGCCTCTTCTTTTTTCGTATAGTGTATGCAGTGTGTAATAAATATCAACAAGCAGAGCGGGAGTTGGATCAGTATTGAAAACTTTCACACCCCAAAATATTCTAATAGTCGCAGGGTTAATATAGTCCAAAGTCCGTGGAAATAAAATTATACCAAACACAAGCAATCCCAAACAATCGGCACAAGGCTCTCATTCTTTATAATTATCTATGATACGGTGGGAGAACTGACTTGAGGTTTTGCGTTTGTGTTCGCAAATGTTTCAGTTTAGCAAGAGTCGCCACTGACTTTTTATTTATCCAGAGGAAAGGTCAAAAAGCACAGGAAAGACCTTTGAGATGTTTTCTTGGGTTCGGGGGGTAGAGTATGAAAAGGGAAGGTGCTAGCACCCTTTTCATCCATGGTTTTCCATGGGCTCTTAGTTACTTGTTTTAGATCACTTGCTTTTTCTTTTCAATTGTTTGAAATGGTGCTTTTGTGTGTGGTTTCGAAAGTATTTTGAAAAGAGGCCTTTGTCTAGGCAACCTTTATAATGATTCTTGTTTGAATGTATACAAAGGTGTTTGTCTTTTAAAAAATGTTTCAATGTTTGAAAGTTTGTTTTGGGAAATGTTTTGAAATTGTTGTGTGTTTGAAAATAGCAAGGACGTTTGCAAGTTTGATCAAGTAACTAGGAGCATCTACCTACCTACTCAAAGATCTTTCCTATACATTGTTAACCCTTTTACATTGTTGTTTTACCATTGTATTTGGTAAACAACCTTGTGTTTGGATGTTAAACGGGATAGGCGCGGGTCATCGTATGACCATGATAGCAATGGTGCTAAGTATCTTTAGCAAATTTTTGAGGGACTAGATCATTTTTGTATAGGCAACCAAGATAGCGTCATCGAGGGACTATGATCTTTTTTTTTTTTTTTTTTTTGCCAAGATACCTAGCATGCATACCATGGCCATGTGTTTTAAGGCAACAAGTGGATGAAACCCTAGGGGTGCTTGTGTGCATTGTGTTGTCATTTTTCATGCATTTTGTCTTGTATTAATCAAGCTATTTGTTTTGATTTTGGTCTTGCATACAAACCCTAATCTTTCTATCATGGCATATTTGAAAGTAATAAAGTGCGTAAAAGTAAATCTACGACTATTACAACATTGATTATGGGGAGGGGGTTACAAATTTGAATAGGGGGATATTTGCAAGAAATTAAAACCCTAAGTCAACTATTACAACCCAATTGAACTCATTATGCAAATAAATAAATAGACAATATTTAAATATGCAAATAAATATAAATATGCAAAATGATTTTCGTATTTATTTTATGTATGTAAAATAAATTATTTAATGTATCAAAAATAAGAAAAATATTAATGATTATTTTTTGGAAAGGATAATAAACCCTAATTTTTGTTTTAAAAGAAAATATATATATTAATTTATTTATTCATTTTTTATGTACAAAGAAAATAAATAAAATATTCATAAAAATATTAAGAAATAAAGTATGTGAGAAAATATTATTTTTAGTATATAAATAATAAAAAAAAAAATGTAAGTATTTTAATTTTATTTACAAATTTATTTAAGAAAATAAAAGTATTTAACCTAATAAACTATTTTGTCATAAAAAATAATAAAAATAATAAAAAATGTGAAAATTTAAGAAAATATTTTTGGTAATTTTTAATATTTGGAAAAAATAAATAAAAGTCAGAAAATAAAAAATGAAATGAAAAATATGAAAAAATAATGAAATGGGCCAAGGGGGTGTAAACAACAAGCTAAGGGGTGCAAATAGCAAGCTAAACCAAGGCCCAGCCCAGAGTCCAGCTTCATCCCTGTCCTTGAGACTGAAACACACGCGCCATAGTTCAAATCTCTATCTCCTGCATTTGTGCTTAAAAACAAAAAGTTGCAACATGAAAGTTATAGAGCATGATCACACGATTCTAACCATGTAAAAAACTTAATCTAACTCTCAAAGACCAGAGAGAATTTCATTGGCCCTAATTTCTAACCTAGTTTTTTCAGAAAGTTCAACATCCAAATTCTCCTAGCTCAGTTAACATAAATGAATTCTATGCATATGTACAACTCAAGGGCAATGAGGACTACATTTTTCTTCACAAACCTAAGCCTAATGATTCCTAAATAAGGAGGTAGAAGTTTGAACTTTACCTGTTTCAGTTAAGCTCGAGTATGGAAATGTAGGGGTTGTGAGTGAGGCCTGAGATACTTGTGAGCTTGCTTGAAGTTCCTTTGAGCTTTCCCAATGCTTAGTTTGCTTTGAACTTACCTGAATCTCCCTATAGAACTCAACCTGCAAACTCAGAATTCAAAAATGGTGAAGTGTGTAAATGGAGTTACAGTGACTTGGAAATGATTGGGATAGTTTAGGTAAGTTGTATGGAGTGTGTTGGAACTGGTTTGGGACAAAACGCACGAGGCAATGTGGAGATGGAAGTGAAACTGCAGAACTTGCCCTGTTTTTGCAAGAACTTGGGTTTTGGTGTTTTGGAAGGTTTGAGAACTTGCTAGATCATGTTTTTGGCTTAGTGTGATGTGATAAACTTGTTTGAAATGGTTACAAGTCTTGGTTATATCAGATTACAAAGTTATGGGGTTTTGCAAGTTGACTTGTTTTTGAAGAAAAGGTGGGAAGTGACAATGCTAAGGCATGTACAGGCTAGCTCCAAGCATGCATAAAGTTGGTGTACTTTGCCCTAAGTTTGTGGAGGTTGTTTGCTGTAAAATATTGGGTTCACAGCTCAAGAGAAACAAAATTGCATAAAGCAGCCTTTATCAAAATGGCATTGTTATCTTTTTGCCAAAAATGGATTAATTCAATGTGTAATCTTCTAAAGCTCAGAACAAAGCCTTAATCCATTGTTTTTGCATTCAATTTTTGAGTATGGAATGGTTTAAGTACCTTTAAACAAGTACAAACATGGTTGGACAGAATTTGCAACTTGTAGCAACATGAAAAATGCCATGGACAAAAGTGAGAAATGGCCATTTTCTTTTCTTCGATTCTCCCTAACCATAAATGATTTTGGAGAGTTCTTGGACATTTTGGAAATCTTGTAACATTCTCTACAAACCATATTTGAAATGAATTTTGATATTGCACTTGGAACTATGTTAAAAATTGCCATGAAGATAGGTGAAAATCCTGCCTAAACTAGGGCAAAATTTCCCTAAGTTAAAAGTTTCATGGACCCTTGTTCACAAAATCATAACTTGAGATCCAAGCATCATTTTGGAAAACTTTGTGAATAAAAGTTGTATATTTTGTGGAGGCCTACAACTTTAATGTTGGAAGTTTTCTTTGAATCCAATTTCATCATGGTGAAAAAGTTGGGAAAAGTTGGGAAAAAATAAAAAATTTTCATAACTTAGAAAATTTCTAAGTTATGAAAATTTTCCATTTTAAACCCTAATTTTCGAAATTAGGTTTCTTGGTGAACAAGTTTCATATTTTGACACATCTTGATGAAAAATGACCCTTGGCACTTGATTTTGACCAAAAGGTCAAAGTTTGACTTTTCAGTGTACAGTTGATTTTTGGTCAGTTGACTAGAAAATTCATTTGTCAATCCAATGCAATTAAGATCTTTTGAACCTTGTGAATTGGTCAAGATGATGCCATTGAGTCCTTGAATCCATGGTTGAACCCAATTTGCCATTGGCTAGGTTAAAAATCAAAAATTGCCCTTATGTAGTCAAAACCCTAAAAATGACCATTTTGCCCTTTTGGTGATCTGATCAAATTTCTTGAGGATTTGTGGTCCAAACTTGATCAAATGGTTCATATGGGTTTATAATGTTGATGTGGATAAAAAATTATGAGGTTTGACTGTAAATTGGCCACAATTGACTTTTTCCCCAATACAGTTGATTTCTAGGTCAACTGTCCAATTGACTGGGCAAAAATTTGATTCAAAGCTTGAAACTTGGTATGGGTAATCTTATAAGTCCAAAATGAAGTATGAAAGTCACATTGAGCATTGGAAGTCTAAAAATCCTTGTGCAAACTCAAACCCTAATTTCAGGTCATCAGTGCAAGGAGATGTCTTGAGTAGAGCAAACCCTAATCTTGTCTGGAGTTCAAAGAGTCTTGTGAGGGGAAAATCTTGATAAAATGAGAGGGAAAATTTTTGGGTACAACATTATCAAATTCGAGTTCCTTAGCTTCTAGGTATGTTCTTTTGATTCCTCGTATGTCGCCTTCTCTTTTGTAGTTAAGAACCAATTCAGAATAAGGGATCCCTAAACCCTTTGCTAAAACATTGACTTCAATAGTTTGCCTGATACCCACATAGGCCTTCTCTTTAGAAAAGTTCAAAATTCTATCAAATTCTTCTAGAGTCGGTGCTAGCTGGAAGTCTTGGAAGGTGAAACATCTTAGCAGAGGGTCGTAGAACTGAATAAGGGAAGAAACAACATCTAGTTGAACCTCTACTCTAGTTAAGTCAAGGTTATCCCCATAGCAGCGAGCGAACATCTTCAGATCTCTTTCGGATAATTTCCCCTTTATGGCTTTGATTTTAGACATATCCGGCTTGATGGCATTGATACGGACAAGTTATTTCCCTTCGGTATCCATTTTTAAAAATACTCACCAAAATCTTTGATTTTATTACTCTTTCTTTTTTTACCATGTGAATAAGACAAATAAAAAAGAAACAGATGATGAATATATTAAATGTACGAATGCATGGATGCAGAGTTTAGTGACAAAAATTTATGACAGGTACCCTTATAAGGTAGGATCCTAGTTTTGTCCTACGGTTAGTCTATCCTTACCATAAGGTGGCTTCCTTTAGGGAATCATGAATGACACCAGAGGGAAAAAGGTAAAAGGGCCTCCCTTAGGTGAAGCCTCTTTACGGACTGAGACTTTCGTCTCAAAGTCGTGAAAGGTCTCATCATGAGATCTGGTTTAGAGTTGTACAAATAGTCATAGGTTTCATTCCAAAGTCCTACCTTCCAAGTAGATATCTCTTGATAAGTATTCCTTTTACGGAATCCCACCGACTCTAGGCGAAGTTGTCACATAAACTCGTAGGGATGATATATCCCTTTGGCTAATAGAAGAGCCTTCTTTCTAAGGGTTTTTGAAAATATATTTTGAAATTGAAATCTCGGCACACGGTAAATATTACGAATAATAAAATAAACAAGAAACAAATAAATAAATAAATAAATAGGAAATAAAAACCCATCAAGATAAAAACCCTAAAACCTAAGGAAAAGGCTCTTAAACCTAGGGTTGAAGTCCCCAACAGAGTCTCCAGCTGTTGCAACTGGATTTAAAATCAGAGTCACCACTACTAGTTATTATCCTAAGGAAGGGAATCTAATAGGAACCGCTAATTTTGTAAATAGAGATTCTAGGTTTCGGACTTCTTTAGATGAAAGGAAGGTGTTAGGCACATTTCATCTATCTTATTCATAAGGATACTAGGTATATGTTTAACAACTTCGGGAAAAAGGGTTTTAAATTTTAATAGGGGAACTCGCCACGATTTTAATCGTATGCCTACGTATCCTCTTATGAGAAATCAGAGTCTCAATTCATAGTTCGTATGGATTTGTGTTTTTTATGGATTTCAAAGGTATTTTGACGTTTCTCGCATTTGGACCGGGTGTAAAGATAGCGGGATTTTGGACTAAACACACGATTAATCGAAATAAACTTTGGAACCCTTTTGAAAAAATAGTTTGTTAGATTAATTTATTGTAAAAAAAATTCTAATGTTTGTTAAGTGTTTTTTTAATTATATTAATTATAAAAACTCTAATTAATGCATGATTTTAAAAGAAAATACTTTTAATGCAAACAATAATAATAAATGAGTTTTTTAGGGAAAATAAAATATTGGTTTGATAATAATAATAATAATAATATGAGATTAAAGTTTACAAATATTAAAAATAATAATAATTATGATTTATAATAAAAAATAAAGAAATAAAAATAAGAAAATATAATAATTACAATGGGGTGTAAACTGCACTAAGAAGTAAAAGAGTGGGTGTAGATAGTGAGGGCCTGAATTCAGATATTGAATTCAGGCCCAGCTGACCAGGGGGTGCATTTTATAGTTAGACAGAAGAAGCAGGGGGTATATTAAGGAAATCGGGCCCAAGTTCAGATATTGAACTGGGCCCAGCGGTTTGGGGGTGTTAATTCAAAGTTGGCTTAGCAAAATAGAAAAAAAAGGGTGCGAATGGAATTGGGGTTAGGCCCAATACGAGTTCCAAAGGGCCTGAGTAATTGCATGTGCGAGGGTATACAGGACTGTAGCGTGGACTTGGCCTTACGACCGTCTGATACTGATCGTGTGTATAGAATCAAGGAAGCCTAGTAATATCAAGGGCACGAGTGTACTGGATGACTAACAAAACATAAAACATGTTTTATACATTTTATATTTTCATTTTTTTTCATTCGTTCATTAACCATTACCGTTCTCTCTCTCTCTCTCTCTCTCAACTCCACCTTCTTCCTTTCTCATATAACATCAAACCCTAAAACCAACCCCCACGGCGGCGCTCAAACCCAATCCTTCCCCCGATTGTAAACTCAAAACTTAACCATCCCTAAATAATAACAGCAAAATGCATAAATCAAAAATCTAAGTTCCATTTACCTCTGATCGCGATTGTTCTGATATGTTATGTTTCTGGTTCTTAACTTCTTCTTTCTTTTCGATTTGTAGGTCAAGGGAGGTGTGGGCTAATAAAAAAACGTGCACCCCTCTCTTTCTACTATTCAACCACCAAAAAACCAAAACGGGCCAGTTGAAAAGCTTTAAATGGGCCTGTAATCAAAATCATACCCCTCCTTATTACTAAAAATAGCAAAAACCCCTAATGGGCCTTCTTACTGATACAATCAAAATCTTACCCCTTTCTTCAAAATAGGCTTCCATTCTAGAATAACATGGGCTATTGGCCAATATGCCTCGCAAATGGGCCAACGAACATATGGGTCTTTCTGATTTAGAAATCCCCACTTCCTTGAATTAGGATACACCCCTTTGTTGATTTGAATTCCTATAAATGGGCCATCAGATATTGATGGTCCATTTCTAGGTTGAAACACCTTTTCTTCCATCCTTACTTCGAAAACCACATAGTGCGATAAACCTAAATATAATCATAAAGGTAGGGAAAATTTGGGGTACGACAGTTGCCCCTATTCAATTATCTTCCGATTGAATAACGCGAGAATACACATGTCTCACATGTTCTGATTGGAAGTTTATTGAGTACTTGGAATACCCTGAAATTTGTCTGGAAATCATAAGGTTACGCTGATATAGGATACCCTTAAAAGTTTTGAGAGAAATAAGCAAAGCTGATGATGTATCACTTACCAAGATTTAAATAAAGATGAGGATGATGATTTAGAACTTGCATAAAGGGATAGGTAAAGATGATGTATCATCCTACCAGAGTTTGAATAGAAGAGAGAGAGTGAGATTAATAAATGCTTGGGAGACCAATATGGTAAGTTTGGGTTTGATTTTACTTATTCATCACAACCTAAGGGATGAATAAAACAACACTTGATAACGCATGGCTGCTTGGAGACTGAGGCAATGAGTTATGTTTGTGAATCTTGCACATCACTGCATGGAGTCTTAGGTGATGATATATGTGACATCCCACTTATGTACTCTGATATATGTTAATGTAATTGCTATTATGGGAAAGTGGGGTGTTACAATGACTAATCTACAAGGTATGTATTATGAGAAAATGGTAGGCAACGTTTCCTCCAGATTTTCTGATTTGGTGACAACTAGCGAGCAAATTGAAGTTGGTGTGAAAAGTGGCAAGATAGAAGGAGCATCATCTAGTACTCCTTACAACCTAAAGAAGCATACTCCAGACTTCTCGAAAAAGATAGAAGAAGAAGAGAATGTTGTCGCAGCACACCAGAAAGCACAACAACCATTGGTTATCCCACGAGAACAACAACAAAATAGGTTCGAAATGCCTCCGAGAAGATTTGATCCTCTCCCCATTCCATACAGTTAATTACTACAATACTTACTCAAGGCATCGTTGGTAGATCTAAAGACACTTGTTCCTCCAATTGGGGCACTCCCACTAAAATATGATCAAATGCAAGGTGCGAGTATCATGACAAATCTCTAGAGCATACCATAGAGAAATGTTGGGCCTTCATACATAAGGTTTAAGATATGTTTGATTCCCGGGATATCTCTTTTGATAAGCCTAATATCAAACAAATCCTATGCCTCAACATGGTAGTCCAACTGTGAACGCAATTGAGATAGTCATTGATCGTAAAGAGACTAAACGGGTAAAAGCTCCAATAGACATCTTGAAGGAACATCTGTTGGAATATGTTTTTCTATTGGAACATAATAACGCTTTCGATGAGACTTTGCAAAAATTGGTGGATCAGGGGATAGTCCAATTCGAGCAATATCTTGAAGAAGAATATGTAGTTGCAATTAATGGAAATACAAGGAGGCCATTGGTGATTCCTTGCCAAGGGCCGAGTTTTGTCAAGAAAACTCTTGTAATTACCTGTGGAGAGCTAAGCATGACAAAAATACCAATAACAATACCATGCCAAGATCTAACTCTAAATATACCAGTGTCTCCAAAGAGTACGATGGTAATCAAGGGGCCATCCCCCACTCCTTATGAAACTAATGTCTATATCAATAGACATAAGCAAGAATGTGAACCATCAACATGCCAAGGACCTGCAGTCACAAATATAGCAGGAACAGAGGTCCTGACTCGCAGTGGTCAGATATATGGTCCAGAACAACAAAATAAGGATAAACTTGTGGCTAAGGATAAAGGAAAAGTTATAACTGAAACTAGTCAGGAGCAAGAGATCCCGAGTAAAAGTTTTATTGACTAAGAGGCTGAAGAGTTCTTGAAAATAATCAAGAAAAGTGACTATAGAGTGTTGTATCAACTGCACTAAACCTCGAAAAAGATTCCAATACTCTCATTAGTGATCAATTTAGAGGGGCATTGAGAATCTCTGCTAAAAATTCTAAGTTCTGGGAATGTTACAAAGGAGATCACAGTAAACCGATTTGATGGAGTCGTGACTAATATGACGCCAGGAACATATCTAGGCTTCAATGATAGTGAATTACCTCCACAAGGTAGAGCTCAGAATAAGGTGTTGTTCATTTCAATCCAGATAAGAACAACTAGCTTATTTAGAGTGCTTACTGATACTGGTTCTTTCCTAAACATGCTACCAAAAACCAGTCGGATGAAACTAACAATGGATTTCATTGTCACAAGACTAAGTTCTATGGTGGTTAAAGCTTTCGATGGTTCCCAAAGTAAGGTATTTGGAGAGGTGGATCTCCCTGTAAATATTGGGCCACATATGTTCTACATTACCTTTCAGGTAATGGATATAGAACTGCCATATACTTTCCTGCTCGGGCAATCTTGGATCCATGCCATAGGGGTTGTCACCTCAACCCTGCATCAAAAATTCAAGTTCCTCGTCAAAGGAAAATTGGTGATAATTGACGGAGAAAAATACATATTCGTAAGTCATTTGGAGTCCTACAGATATATCAGTGTGGAAGAAGATTGTGTGGAGATGCTGTTACAAGTCTCGGAAGTGGCTACAGTGGTTACCCTCCTAGTGAAGAAAGTCACAAAACTTGGAACCTCTATGGCATCATCGAGAGACTTACAAACCGCAGTGGAGGATTGAACATCTGAAGTTTGAGGCAAACTTATGGAGATGCCTGAGAAGAAAGATCTCTTCAGTTTGGGCTATCAACCGTCGAAGACTACTAAGAAAGGCAAAGGGAAATTCCCCCATCCAGGAAACCTTCGTTAACAAAGGAGTAGAGCATGATGGGCTTGTATCAATGATATACAACAAGGGAAACAATAAAGGAGTATCTAACTTCATCCGAGAATGTTCTCCAGGCGAAGAACCCAAGAATTGGACAGTTATGGAGATTCCCAAGATCTTTTTCTTTCCAAAGTAACTTTTCTGTTTTTAAAAGAACCTATGTCCCACCCGAGGCATAAGGGTAGTTTTTAAGGGCCCCCATTTATTTTCAAATAGTATTCTCAATTAATAAAACTTATGTTTTTCATTCAATTAATATCCTTGTCTTTCTATTTCATTTCTCTTTTATTTTCAAAATGGCAATACTTTTCTTCATACACACTTTCCAAATTCACATTCTAAAAAGCACCAAAACATGATAAAATGTGTAGATCCATACCAAAACTCACTGATAATGATACTACTATAATCCAATATGATTTTGATGCACCAATTAACCAAGATGAAGAGGAAGATGAGGAAGATCTTGAACTCTCCAAAGAATTGGAGAGGTTACTAGAGAAAAAAGCAGATAACTACAACCGTACCAGGAATCTATTGAGACCATCAATCTTGGGACCCTAAAGGACTCAAAAGAGATCAAGCTAGGTGAAAACTTAGAGGAAAATGTTAAAGAAAGGCTGATTAATCTCCTACATGAGTACATGGATATATTTGCCTGGTCTTACAGAGATATGCCAGGTTTGGATACAGATATCGCGGTGCATAAACTACCTCTCAAAGAAGGTTGTTCTCCTGTCAGACAGAAGCTCAGAAGAACTCGTCCAGACATGTCTGATGTGCGATAAACCTAATGTGTCTAACGGTATATTAACTGTAAGCGCACAGCCTATCGCGATAGTAATAAAATATTGTCGAATCCACAGGGACTTTGTAATCACTCTAGTGCGGGAAAGTAATGCTAGTTTAGCTAAGGCGAAAATTGTCACGTTTGGTTTTGGGAAGGTTAAGGAAGGTAAACTAATTGATTTTAAAGTAATTATAAAATGAAATGGTCGGTATGCAATAGAGTCGACCTAAAGGATCTAATCGGACCTAGGCATATAAGGATGGTCAACTTGGTTTATCTGTAGAATTAATCAGTTTAAAAACCCTCAACTCACACTTTCATGGTCTTATCTCGGATTATACGTCTAAAGCCCTATACCTGCTTTCGCTAGCCTATAAGTGTTTAGAAGTATTTTTTGGAAACTTAATTAATTCTAATTTGGTTTAAAGCGCTTTCACTGTATTTAAATCAAATGCCTAACTTTAGCTATCCAGTTAAAAACCTCACACTTTCGTGGTCTCGATCTAACCTATTTACTCTTCTTACTTTTGTAACAAAGGTTTTATTTTTAAGCATAAAAAGTTATAACCAGAGTTAAGTTGATTAAAGTTTTAGCCTAAGTTTGATCAGATGCCTAATGTCTCTTACTATCCCATACCGACGCTAAAGGTTTAGCTAGCCATGGAAATTATAATGAACGTACGGGAAATAAAAACAGACAAATATAGATTGGACATTATAAATAATAAATTAAACTTGCATTAATTAATTAAAAGGTATGTAATACAATTGCAAAATAGAAACCTGAAAATAAAGCCAATACTTCAATCCCTCTTCCACAAATCGGAAACTCGGACTTGGTATCGGTAATATGACAAATTCTGAGGCTTGAATAATAAATCCTAAACTATAATAATAATTTCCTGATGTTGGAAATTATTATTTGGGCAATGAAATTAAAAGAACGGAAATAAACGAATGCAGAAAAATAACAACTGAAGGAATAATGGGTTTGATTTCGGCAGAGCTTCCGCACAAGTAAACTGTAAAATGCTCTGTACCCCTAACGTTGAATGTTGAGGTATTTATAGAGGAATGAATTTGGCAGTTGGCTTGAAGACTTGTCACGAAGCTTTCCTTAAAAATCTCCATAAATGTAGGAACGTGGGTAGTTGAGGAAGAAGTGGCGAACGTGGGGTTTGGTTGGAGAGAAATCAGGAGTTTGAAAACTCCTTCTGTTTTGCTTTGCCACGATCTGCACTTTCAAATAACTGGTATGCGCATTACGGTCGTCACTGAGGCGTTACGAGCAGGTTTGGTGTTTCTCCGTGTTACGGTCGTGGCAGATGTGTTACGATCGTAACACGCTTCATGATGGCTTACGGTCGTGGCAGATGTGTTACGACCGTCACAGCTACAAAATCTGTAATTCTTGACAGATTTATCTTTTTCTTCTATTCTTTTGATGCTTTCTTGCATTGTTTCATGTTTTCTTCTGTTTTGAGCTGAGTTATGAATACCTGCAAAAAGTAATGACAAACTCGAAATATTCGGGAGTTAATCGGGTCAAAATAATACAGAACGGGTAAATTTCATGGAAAATAAACGATACAATTTCGTGTTATCAAATTCCCCCATACTTAAACCTTTGCTTGTCCTCAAGCAAAATAATCAATTAAAAATATCGGACAAGTTTTTATAAACGCACATAACTAGTATACCTTTCGTTTTCAAATAATTACAAGAAATCCTAAGTTAGTTCGGCCGAGAAAATTGAATGAAACAACAACGATACGTAAATGACACAAGCAACAAGCTAGTCGACGACTATCCGTTTTAAACGAAACGTCCAATTATACCGTTATAATTCAACTCAAGGTTTCTCGTTCATATTTCACCCGGTTTCTTTCTTGCGCAATCACATTAAGCCCATTATCCTTGCACGCACGTAGTGGAATAGCCGGTTAGTGGTTCTGATCAAAACACGACGGTTTCTGGCACAATTATGTGGCAACCTCTTTTATCCAATTGCAAGATGCGGGGGATCAAACCGTAGTCTGCCCTACCGAGTTCAGTACCAGATGCTTCTGAACCACCTAGACAATGGATTCTCATGTTACTTAGTAGAAGCTTTTGCATCCGTTGGATTAAACGATCGGGTGAGGATCGCCCAATTTAATTGGTGCAATACCTATTTCCTTAAAGCATGTAACATTCTTTTTAAATCAATTTGCAAGATCATCCACTTATGTTCATCGACTTTCCACGTGGTTTGTGTTAAGACTGGTGCCGACTGCTAATATAAACTACTAGGGGCTAATTTAAGACTTAAAACTCAAAGTATCGGTATAACGAAAATGGAGACGATTCGCGTAAGTAGGGAGTCGAAGGTGTCATAATCGTATAGTTCTCGTTGGATCGCTCTCGGCCTTCTAACTAAGATTTCAGTTAAAGTAGGTAACTAACGGTTATGCGAATATAAAAGGCGAAAAATTTTGGTATGGCTAAATAAAACGGGGAGAAAATGAAATAACGAAATATAACTGAAATAGAAATGAAATTACTCGTTCTGAAATTAAGAATGCAGTGCTCCTCCCACACTATATCAAACATTGTCTCAATGTTATGATATAATGGCGAGGTTAAATGAAAAATACATTGGAAAAACAAGGAAAACAACAAGAAAAGGAAAAACTACTGGCGACCACGGCGGCTTCGGGTTCGTGACTTTCTGGAAGGAGTAGCTTCAGAGTTAGTGCTCTAGGGTCCAAGATATGTAACATCCATCCTTAAAGCATTAAGCTCGCTTAGCACTTCATCAAGCCTTTCATTCGTCGAGCGTTGACCACTCAAGATTTGGGCATTTTGCGCGAGTAAGGCGTCGAAACGCTCCTGATTCTTTCTTTCAAGAGCTACAGCCATCTGATTTTGCTGATGGAGGGCTCTGAGGACGTCCTCCATAGTAAAAGGAGGTGGTGCAGAAGAGGACTCAGGAATGTCGGGAGCAGGTGTTTCGCGGTCCAATTCCTCCTAGATCTCGTCAGTAGGAGCAGCTGGTTGGGCATCGTGCACGGGAGCATGGCCGTCAGGGGCATCAAATAGCCAATTGGCTTAGTTATTCGGATCGATACGGTCCCTGCAAGGAAAAGCAATGTTAGAATAAACGACGTTACGAATCACTGGATGGAACCGACCGTCGTCCCATTCGTAAATGAGATGAGCCGATTTGCAATGGTCTAAGGTAAGCAAGACAGGTGCTCTGGAGGGCAGATGGGTAAGGGTGTCGCCATGATTCAGGGCCAATGCAATAGAAGTGACAAGCCCTCCGAAATAGAAGGGTTTTCCTCCGCGAGCGCAAATAGAGTGAATATGGGCTAAGAGGAATGGCGCGGCATTGATTTTCTGATTAGTAAACGCACATTGCATGAAGAACAGCTCTTTGGAGTTAAGCTTGTGGTTACTATCCCTTGCAAAGATGGTGTTGGATAAGATGCGGTGGAAGTAGCGAATGGCGGGGTTGTGGATTTGGGTAGCATTGAGTTGATCGTAGGAGTTAGCCCGATTATTGGTCAAGCTATGCCAAAGGTTGAAGGATTCCTCATGAAAGGTGTCGGGCACACGTAGGTGAGCGCCTTCATCAGTACAGAAGTCTAGTAGGCGACCGAATGCATTCTAAGAGAAATCGTATTCGGTGCCGAAAATGCGGAACCTTACCACACCGGTAAGTTGATTTCTTGGGCCATTCGGAGTGATGTAGCAAAATGAACTGATGAACTCAAGGGTGAGATTCTCGTACGTTGGTTGGGGCTGGCTACATAGGGTCCAAAGGTTGACATTCTGTAGGAGGTGTTGGACACTTTCAAGTAACCCGAGGTCTCGGAGGCAGTCAATGTCGACGAACCTCGTGGGATGGATGCCTCGGCGTTGGAACTTCAGGAACCGCGTGCGCTGAGTTTCACCTGCTTCGCCATCGCGTAGGGTAATGCCAGGAATGGGTTGGAGATTGTTCGCCATTTGCATGCAAGAGTGTTTGAGTGAGAATGGTTGTGGTTGGTGAATGAGAGAATGAGAAGATGATACGGGTAATGGATGTATATATAGTGGAAGGAGTGGGAAGTTTGAAAATTGATAGGGATTAGTGGTGGGTTGAATGGGGTTAATGGGTAGTTAATGGAGGAAGTGGGATGGTTGGGGAGTTATGGAAGAAGAAGAGAGAAAGGTTGAGGGAAGAAGAAAAGGGAACGTTCTGCTAACAGGGTTACTGATGTAGCCCGTGTTACGGTCGTAACACCAAGCTGACGAGCGTAACGCGCTGAAAGGCGCGTGACGGTCGTGGGGGATGGATTACGATCGTGGCAGCTACAAATTTTGCAAATTTTTACAGAACAGAACACAATTACACAAAGTATATATTTTTATAGCAGGCAGAACATCTCAGGCATTCCAACATAAACACAACATTAATGTATTCAACATATAATCCAATATATATAATTCGCAATAGAGTAGAAAACCATAAAACATTGTAAGCAGCATAATGATTGTAAGTTTAAAATTGAAAACAAACAATTGCATTAATTCAAATTGAGTAACTTGTTCTTTTTGACAGAAAATAAATGACTTGTAAATTGAAATGCAGTAATTTAACAAAAAATTAAAACTACCTAGAAACAAAGCAGAATGGAAAAAATCTAAAAACTAAGAATTTAAAAACTGAAAACTGAAAAACTAAGAAACTAAAAACTGCTTCATCCAATCTTTTCTTTTAATATCTCTAAAGCTTGGGTGATGTTATAGAATTGCTCCACCGTGATGTCAGTTAAACCAATAAGATCCAAACGCATAGTCTTCAACTCATTCTTTATTCCATCAATGTAAGTTTTATAAGCATCCAAAGTGGTCAGAATGGTGTTTAATTGTGTAGTATATTCTCCTTGGTTTATATCAGGGGCTACTTGTGCTTCAGCCATATTTGTAAAGTCATGGTAACCATGAGGAGTTTCAGGATCTGTTTCGTTTTCAGACATGAAATTATTAGCAACAAAATATGATTGTGGTGTTTCTGGTGTCGAAGGATGGTCGGGTGGATTCAATTCGTACAACCAATTTTCACGGTTATGGACACTTACTCGGGCATGGTTCGGAAGGGTAAAAAGAGTAACAACTTCGTTTCTGATCAGGTAATCATAAGGTGCAGGGCCTAAATTTCCTATTATCAGGTTGTTGAAACAGAAATCAATATTCATAGGCCTAATTGATCCAAATGGTGCACAGTTATTAAGTTGGTAACGAGGTCCAAGAGCATGTGCAATCATTGTAACTAATCCTCCCACACTGACAGGAACATTAGGGTCCTCACTAATGCGGGTAAAGGTCTTCATCAGGAGTGGGACAGCATTGACAGGGCGTCCTAGATTCATACAATAAAGCAGAGATAATTCATCCTTGGATACAACATTTTGATTTTGTTCTTTTCCAAACAGAGTGTGGGCAAGAATCCTATGGAAATAACGGATGGCTTGGTTATGTATCTCATTGTTATCCATACTTTCTGGGTCAGGGTGATAGTTTCCGGTTAAAGTACCCCAGAAGTAATCCAGCTCAAAATCCAATAAATCGGCCTCAGGGGTAGTAAAAGCTAAGGGTCCGCTGGGGAATCCTAATAAAGCAGCTAAGTCCCTATGGTTATAGGTGAACTCAATACCAAAAAGTCTGAAGGTAATGATTCCTTTTCGGGCTCCGACACCGTGTTCAGGGATGTAAACTAGAGAACTCAAGAACTCAAGGGTAAGCTCTCGGTAAGTGATAAAACTATTTTTCAGGTGGGCTTTCTCCCATCCCAACTGGTTAAACATGTAGTAAACACTGTCAGTAATGCCTAAAGAGTCCATAGTGGGTTCATCATGATACAAGGTTAAATTGATGTCTCGCTGAGACAAAACCTCAAATCTTCTTCGTTGGTTTCTACCTCTAAAGGTGGTTCCCATAAAGTTCTGTGGAGGAGCCATAGCAAAAACAAAGCGGGGAAACAGAGTAGAGGAGAAAGTAAAGAGAAAAAGACTATTCAGAAATCCTGTGGCAAGTAAAATTGTTTTGAAATCAGCAGCAGTTTTATAAAAGTTTTTTAAAAAAATGAAAAATACTTATATAGCAAGCAAAAACAAATAATACAAACAAAATAGCAGGCAAAAACAAATAAAATGGGTTGCCTCCCATGAAGCGCTGTTTTTAACGTCATAAGCCTGACGAAATACCTAGTGAAAGATTAGTCGGGAGAAATAGGTGGCAGTTCTGTTAGAACAATGTTTGAATCTAGTACCCTATATTTAAGTTTTGATGATAACAAAGTGAAAAGATATAGTAGTTAAATATTTTATGATTGAATTATATGCTGCCTAAAATTACTATGCTCTGACTTGCAGATATGCTGATTAAAATAAGCAAGATCACGTTTTCAGCATCAGAATATGAGTTTGCACATCAGCATCAGAAGTTGCTGAATCAGAACGTCAAGATCAGATGATCAACGCTTGCACATGCTGAAGCTTGATGAACAGAACTGCGCGTAAAACACTCTGATACAGAAACAAATTAGTTCATCAGCAGTGAAGCAGAATCAGAATGAGCCAAGCCAGATCGTGCATTGAAGAAGCAACGGTACTGTGCATTGAAAGCTAATCAATACCAACGGCATCATTCTAGACAAGATCTGCTCAAAAAGGAAAGCTTGTTAATAGCATTGAATCAAGAATATTTGCTTCAACGTTCATCTTCTCAAAGTGCTATATAAATCAAGCTTTGAAGATTATCACGGCTAATGCTTCCAAACTCTCTACACGCACAAAGCTGAACAGTAATCTTCACTCTACAAGTTTTGCTAAACCACCAAACTCTGATACTCTATTAGCGTTTAGCATCTTAGTATTCTAAGCTTCATTTGTGTAAACATCACAGTTGTGATATAGTTTTTGTAGAAAACATTCATACACACTTGTTCATTCCTTTGTAAGAAAGTGTTGCCTTGACAAACCGGATTGTGGTTTGAATCAAGAAGGTTTTAGCAGTTGCTAAAGCAGATTTGTATTCAGTTGAATATAGTGAATTAAGACCTCGTTGGAGAGAGGCGAAATCACCTTGAACGGGTGGACTGGAGTAGTTTGAGATCAAACGAACCAGGATAAAAATACCTTGTCATTTGCTTTAAGTTTCCAGTTTTACAATTCAACCCCCCCCTTCTTGTGTTTTTCACCCCTTCAAGTTCTACGAGTTTAAGCTTATTCGTATAATCTCTATTATCTATACGATGATATTGTTTTAACCGCTGCCCGTTTACAATAAACGGGGCGCTATTTCTATCCTTAATTTCTACCGCTCCGCTAGGAAAAACTCTTGTAATTTCGAAAGGACCGGACCATCTAGATTTAAGTTTTCCAGGGAAGAGTCTAAGTCTAGAATTAAATAAAAGTACGACATCTCCCACACTAAATTCTTTCCGAGATAAACGCTGATCGTGCCATTTTTTAGTTCGTTCTTTGTATATTTTAGCGTTTTCGTAAGCGTCTAGTCTTAATTCTTCCAGTTCATGTAAATCGAGGATTCGTTTCTCGCCAGCAGCAGTGTAATTAATATTGAGTGTCTTTATCGCCCAATAAGCTTTATGCTCTAATTCTACCGAGAGATGACATGATTTTCCGTAAACAAGTTTGAAAGGTGTAGTTCCGATAGGAGTCTTATAAGCCGTCCTATAAGCCCATAAAGCTTCGTTAAGCTTGGATGACCAATCTTTTCGAGATACTGCGACAGTTTTTTCTAATATTTGTTTAATCTCTGTGTTCGAAACTTCGACTTGTCCGCTAGTTTGCGGATGATAAGGTGTTGCTACGCGGTGTTTCACTCCATATTTAGATAGTAATTTATCAAATATCTTCGAAATAAAATGAGATCCACCGTCACTGATAACAAGTCGGGGAACACCAAAACGCGGGAAAATTATATTCTTGAAAAGCTTTATCACTACTCGTGTGTCATTTGTAGGAGAAGCTATTGCCTCGATCCATTTTGAAACGTAATCGACAGCGACGAGTATAAACTTGTTTCCAAAAGAAGATGGGAAAGGTACCATAAAATCTATTCCCCAAACATCAAAGACTTCGACTTCAAGTATTCCTTTCTGAGGCATTTCATCGCATCTTGAGATATCACCGGTGCATTGGCATCGATCACAGTTTTTAACGGCGACGTGGACATCCTTCCACAGGTTAGGCCAGAAAAGGTCGGCTTGGAGAATTTTGGCACACGTTTTAGAGGTGCTAGTATGTCCACCATAAGGAGATGAATGACAATGGGAAATGACGTCTTCTATTTCTTCGTCGGGTATACACCGGCAGAAAATTCCATCAGGTCCTCGTTTAAATAAAAGTGGTTCGTCCCAATAGTAACTCTTGAGATCATGGAAGAATTTCTTTTTCTGTTGGTAAGTTAAGTCAGGTGGAAGTGCTCCGACAGCTAAATAATTAACGATGTCAGCATACCAAGGCAATCATATGGTCATGTCGATGGCTTCCACGACTTCTTTAGCTTCTGGTTTATTTAAATTCAATTGAGCTAGGTCGCTTATCATATGTGCTATCAGATGTTCATACGGAAAATCGTCGTTAATTGGCACTTGTTCGGGTTTTATACCTTCTAAACGGGATAAATGATCTGCTACGACGTTTTCGGTTCCTTTCTTATCTTTAATTTCCAAGTCGAATTCTTGTAAAAGTAAGATCCATCGGAGGAGTCTGGGTTTTGCATCTTTCTTGGCAAGTAAATATCTGATAGCAGCGTGGTCCGTGTAAATGATGATTTTTGCTCCTACAAGGTAAGAACGAAATTTATCAAGCGCGAAGACCACGGCTAAGAGTTCTTTTTCAGTGGTGGCGTAGTTCATCTGAGCTGAGTCTAGCGTTCTGCTGGGGTAGTAAATTGCGTGAAGTTTCTTATCTTTCCTTTGTCCAAGAACTGCGCTGACAGCGTAATCACTTGCATCGCACATGATTTCGAAAGGTAACCTCCAATCGGGCGGTTGCATGATTGGTGCAGAAATAAGTGCGGCTTTAAGGGTTTCAAAATCTTTAAGACAATCGTCATCGAATATGAACTCAGCATCCTTCATTAATAGACTGGTAAGTGGTTTTGTAATTTTCGAGAAATCTTTAATAAAGCGTCGGTAAAAACCGGCGTGTCCTAGAAAACTTTGTATCTCTCAAACGGTCTTTGGTGGTTGGAGTTCTTTAATCACTTCTATCTTAGCTTTATCAACTTCAATTCCTTTATTAGAAATAACATGTCCAAGTACGATTCCTTCTCTGACCATGAAATGGCATTTTTCCCAGTTGAGCACAAGGTTTACTTTCACACATCGTTCTAAAACACTTTCTAAATTAGATAGACATCCTTCAAAGCTTTGTCCACACACAGAGAAGTCGTCCATAAACACTTCCATGATGTTGTCAATGAAATCTGCGAGGATGGCCATCATACATCGTTGGAAAGTTGCGGGAGCATTACATAATCCAAATGGCACTCGTCTGTACGCGAACGTTCCATAGGGACACGTGAATGTAGTCTTCTCTTGATCATCAGAGTGAATCGGAATTTGGAAAAATCCGGAATAACCGTCTAAATAGCAGAAATAGGAGTGTTTGGCTAATCGTTCTAACATTTGATCAATAAAGGGTAAAGGAAAATGGTCTTTCCGAGTAGCTTTGTTCAGTTTTTGATAATCAATGCACACTCTGTGTCCACTAACTACTCTTTGTGTTATCGATTCGCCTTTTGCGTTTTTCACGACAGTGACACCTCCTTTCTTAGGTACGACATGCACTGGGCTAACCCATTTACTGTCGGAGATCGGGTATATAATTCCAGCTTCCATTAACTTTTTGATTTCATCTCTGACTACAGTGCTTAGAATCGGATTGATTCTTCTTTGAGGTTCTCGAGAGGTTTTGCAATCCTCTTCTAATAGAATACGGTGCATACAAATTGAAGGACAAATTACTTTTAAGTCTGATATGTTGTAACCTAACGCAGTAGGGTATTTCCTTAGAACGTCTAAAAGTTTCTGAGTTTCGAGCGTTCCTAAACTGGAATTCACTATTACAGGTCGAGTTTGTTCAGTATCAAGGAATTCGTATCGTAGATTTTTAGGTAGAACTTTCAATTCTAGTTTTGGTTTCTTGGAACATGGCATATGATCGGGTGTAAGTGCTAGACTTTCGCTTAGACTGTCATCTTTATATGGTTCTCGCCAATTGTCGTCTTCGAATATCAGAGGGGTTTCAATTTTCATTATTTCGGAATATGTGGTTTGTTCAACTTCCATCTCTCTCACGTACTCGTCTATAATATCGAGTATATAACATGTGTCATTCATGGCGGGTGCTTGTAGAAATTGAGTGAGGATGAATTCCACTTTTTCCTCTCCGACTTCGAACGTTAGTCTGCCCTACTTTACATCAATTATAGCTCCGGCGGTGGCTAGGAATGGTCTCCCTAATATGATAGGGGTAACTGAATCTTCGGTAATGTCCATGATTATAAAATCGGTCGGGATATAAAATTGACCTATTCTAACTGGAACATTTTCCAATATACCTACAGGATACTTAACCGATCGGTCAGCTAATTGAACAGACATTTTTGTAGGTGTAAGTTCTCCCATTTCCAGCTTTTTGCAAATAGATAGGGGCATGACACTGATACTTGCTCCTAAGTCGCATAGAGCTTTATCTATGACGAATTTTCCAATATTACAGGGTATAGAGAAACTACCTGGGTCTTTTAGCTTAGGAGGCATGTTATTCTGAATGATAGCACTACATTCAGCAGTGAGGGTAACTGTTCCGTTATCTTCTAACTTTTTCTTGTTAGATAGGATTTCCTTAAGAAATTTAGCATACGATGGCATCTGAGTGATGGCTTCTGTGAATGGTATTGTGATATTTAGTTGTTTCAGAAGTTCCACGAATTTCTTAAATTAGCTCATCGATTTAGAATTGGTTAATCTCTGAGGATACGGAATTTGTGGTTTATAGGGCGGTGGAGGCACATAAGGTTTCTCTTTTTCTACAGCCTCTTGAGTTTCGTTTTCCTTTTATTTTTATCTAGGTTCATTGGCTTGTTCAGGCGGCTCGCTCTGTTTTTGGTACATGGCTGGATTTTCTAGTCTCGGGTCAACAGGTCCGTCGAGTTCTTTTCCACTTCTCAGTATCACAGCATTAGCATGTCCTTTTGGGTTGGGCTGTGGTTGACCAGGAAAAATTCCAGCCGGTGCCGCAGTAGGTGCTTGTTGTTGAGCTACCTGTGAAATTTGCGTCTCAAGCATCTTGTTATGGGTGGCTAAAGCATCAACCTTGCTAGCTAATTGTTTTATCTGCTCATTAGTATGTAAATTTTGATTCATAACGTCTTTATTAGTCTGAGCTTGGAAAGCAACGAAGTGTTCTATCATGATTTCTAGGTTAGATTTCCTAGGAGCATTAGGTCCATTACCAGGATGATTTGGGATAGCTTTTGGATAACCGGGTGGTATGGTAGGAGCTTGTACAGGCGCGTATAACGCGTTGTTACTTTTGTATGAAAAGTTCGGATGATTTTTCCAGCCTGGGTTATAGGTATTCCTATAAGGGTTCCCTTGTACATAGTTTTCTTGTTCAGCTGGAACTCCTGTTAGAAGTGGGCATTCTGGAGCAAGATGCGATTGAAGACCACATAGATCGCAAGTTTGGACAACTGCAGCCACGGTAGCTGCAGGAGCAGTGGTAAGGTTTTCTAGCTTTTGGGTAAGAGCTTCCACTTTAGCATTGACTTGGTCCAGGATATTCACTTCAGACATTCCACCTTTGGTTTGGGATTTCTCCATATTAGCTCTTTCGCTTCCCCATTGATAGTGGTTCTGGGCCATACTTTCGATAAGTTGATTTGCTTCGGCATATGGTTTATCCATCAGTGCGCCACCAGCAGCGGCGTCTATAGTCATTCTTGTGTTATACAACAGACCGTTATAAAACGTATGAATGATTAGCCATTCTTCTAAACCATGATGAGGACAGAGTCTAATCATATCCTTGTAACGTTCCCATGCTTCGAAAAGTGATTCGTTATCTTTTTGTCTAAAACCGTTGATGTTAGCTCTAAGCATAGCAGTTTTGCTTGGTGGGAAATATCTAGCCAAGAAGACTTTTTTCAATTCATCCCATGTGGTGATTGAATTTGAAGGAAGGGATTGGAGCCAGGCTCGGGCTCTGTCTCTTAAAGAAAAAGGAAATAGGCGCAATCGTATCGCCTCGGGGTTTACACCATTCGCTTTTACAGTGTCTGCGTACTACACAAATACTAACAGATGTAGGTTAGGGTCGTCAGTAGGAGATCCAGAAAATTGGTTCTGCTGAACGGCGGATAGAAGCGAAGGTTTCAGCTCGAAATCGTTTCGAGCGATAGCAGGGGCGGTAATGCTGTTGTGAGGCTCCGCTAGCGAAGGAACTGCGTAGTCCTTAAGAGCGCGAGGCGGATTTGGTACGTCAGCCATTGTCGATTCTTCGATAGATTCCGATAACGGGATATCAGGAATTTTAGTCGGAGGAAGATTATTGAGAGATCGGTATTCTTGAATTCGGCGTCTTAATCTTAGGTAACACTCGATATCGTTAATTTGTAAATGCAAAGGCTCGTTTTGAGAACGAGTGTTTGGCATACAACAGGGGGAAATATAAAAAGTTGCCTTAGTCTAGACAGCGTTGTTTTCAGATTACACTAGTGACTAAACTAAAGTCCCCGGCAACGGCGCCAAAAACTTGATGTGCGATAAACCTAATGTGTCTAACGGTATCTTAACTGCAAGCGCACAGCCTATCGCGGTAGTAATAAAAGATTGTCAAATCCACAGGGACTTTGTAATGCTAGTTTAGCTGAGGCGGAAATTGTCACGTTTGGTTTTGGGAAGGTTAAGGAAGGTAAACTAATTGATTTTAAAGTAATTATAAAATGAAATGGTCGGTATGCAATAGAGTCGACCTAAAGGATCTAATCGGACCTAGGCATATAAGGATGGTCAACTTGGTTTATCTGTAGAATTAATCAGTTTAAAAACCCTCAACTCACACTTTCATGGTCTTATCTCGGATTATACGTCTAAAGCCCTATACCTGCTTTCGCTAGCCTATAAGTGTTTAGAAGTATTTTTTGGAAACTTAATTAATTCTAATTTGGTTTAAAGCGCTTTCACTGTATTTAATTCAAATGCCTAACTTTAGCTATCCGGTTAAAAACCTCACACTTTCGTGGTCTCGATCTAACCTATTTACTCTTCTTACGTTCGTAACAAAGGTTTTATTTTTAAGCATAAAAAGTTATAACCAGAGTTAAGTTGATTAAAGTTTTAGCCTAAGTTTGATCAAATGCCTAATGTCTCTTACTATCCAATACCGACGCTAAAGGTTTAGCTAGCCATGGAAATTATAATGAACGTACGAGAAATAAAAACAGACAAATATAGATTGGACATTATAAATAATAAATTAAACTTGCATTAATTAATTAAAAGGTATGTAATACAATTGCAAAATAGAAACCTGAAAATAAAGCCAATACTTCAATCTCTCTTCCACAAATCGGAAACTCGGACTTGGTATCGGTAATATGACAAATTCTGAGGCTTGAATAATAAATCCTAAACTATAATAATAATTTCCTGATGTTGGAAATTATTATTTGGGCAATGAAATTAAAAGAACGGAAATAAACGAATGCAGAAAAATAACAACTGAAGGAATAATGGGTTTAATTTCGGCAGAGCTTACGCACAAGTAAACTGTAAAATGCTCTGTACCCCTAACGTTGAATATTGAGGTATTTATAGAGGAATGAATTTGGCAGTTGGCTTGAAGACTTGTCACGAAGCTTTCCTTAAAAATCTCCATAAATGTAGGAACGTGGGTAGTTGAGGAAGAAGTGGTGAACATGGGGTTTGGCTGGAGAGAAATCAGTAGTTTGAAAACTCCTTCTGTTTTGCTTTGCCACGATCTGCACTTTCAAATAACTAGTATGCACATTACGGTCGTCACTGAGGCGTTACGAGCAGGTTTGGTGTTTCTCCGTGTTACGATCGTGGCAGATGTGTTACGGTCGTAACACGCTTCATGATGGCTTACGGTCGTGGCAGATGTGTTACGACCGTCACAGCTACAAAATCTGTAATTCTTGACAGATTTATCTTTTTCTTCTATTCTTTTGATGCTTTCTTGCATTATTTCATGTTTTCTTCTGTTTTGAGCTGAGTTAAGAATACCTGCAAAAAGTAATGACAAACTCGAAATATTCGGGAGTTAATCGGGTCAAAATAATATAGAACGGGTAAATTTCACGGAAAATAAACGATACAATTTCGTGTTATCAATGTCTGACAAAATTCGAGAAGAAGTCCTCAAGCAATTTGATGCAGGGTTCCTAGCTGGGGTAGATTATCCACCTTGGATAGCTAACATCGTGTCAGTACCCAAGAAAGACGTAAAAGTACATAAGTGTGTAGATTATCGGGATCTAAACAAAGCAAGTCCTAAAGATGATCTCCCGTTACCCCACATAGATGTGTTGGTGGATAATACAACTCAAGATTTGGTATTTTCTTTCATGGATGGTTTCTCAGGGTGTAATCAGATCAAGATGGCACCTGAGGATATGGAAATACTACTTTCATGACTCCTTGGTGCACCTTCTGTTACAAAGTAATGCCCTTCGGTCTAAAGAACACAGGGGCAACCTATCAACGAGCAATGATAATGTTATTTCATGACATGATCCATAAAGAAGTCGAGGTATACTTGGATGATATGATTTCTAAATCTCACACAGAGGAAGATCTCACTTGCAGAAATTATTCTAACGTCTACGAAAATTCAGACTGAGGTTGAATCCAAACAAATGTACATTTAGTGTCAGGTCAAGAAACTATTGGGTTTTTTGTAAGCCAACAATGTATTGAGGTAGATCCCGAAAAGGTGAAAGCCATACAAGAAATTCCATCTCGAATAACAAAAAAGAGATTCTTGGTTTCTTGGGAAGATTGAACTACATCTCAAGGTTCATATCGCATCTAATTGCCACGTGCGAGCCTATATTCAAACTACTCAAAAAAGATCAATCAGTAGGTTGGAATGAAGACTGTCAAACAACCTTTGAAACAATAAAGTAATATTTACAAGAGCCACCAATTCTAATGCACACATGTTCAAGGGAGATCACTTATCATGTAATTAACAATTATTGAAGGATTTATGGGATGTGTATTTGGTCAACACGATGAAACGGGTAGAAAAGAGCATGCCATCTACTACCCAAGCAAGAAATTTACTAACTGTGAAACCCGATACTCACTTCTCAAGAAGACTTGTTGTGCTCTGGCTTGGGATACTAAATGACTAAGACAATATATCTTAACTCACACTACGTGGTTAATAGCAAGAATGGATCCTTTGAAGTATGTGTTTGAAAAGCCATCTCTTACAGGAAGAATTGCTCGATGACATATGTTGTTATCCAAATACGACATCCAATATTTTACTAAAAAGGCTGTCAAGGGTAGTGTATTAGTTGATCACCTAACTCATCAACCATTGGCAAAATATCAACCAATGAAGTTTGACTTCCCAAACGAAGACATCATGGTTATAGATGACTACGAAATACCAGGACCTGACGAAGGACCCGAATCAGGGGCACGGTGGAAACTAATGTTTGATGGTGCTTCAAACACACTGGGACATGGTATTGGGGTAGTATTGACTTCCCTAAATAAATTTCATAAGCCTTATACAACGAGGCTATGTTTTGATTTCACTAACAATATTGTTGAATACGAAGCTTGTATCCTGGGTCTAGAAGTAGCCATTGATCTAAGGATTAAATACCTCTAAGTATATGGAGATTCAGAGTTAGTCATATACCAAGTCAATGGTGAGAGGGACACTCAGCATCCTAAATTAATTCCATATCGGGATTATGTTTTGGATCTAGCTACATAATTTTTATAGAAATCACTTTCACTCACATTCCCCTAGTAGAAAATCAGATGGAAGACGCCTTGGAAACTTTGTCAGACATGTTCAAAGTAACTTGGCTAAATCACGAACCACGCATCACGATCAGACATTTCGAAGAACCTACATATTGTCTCGCAGTTGAAGAAGGGCTAGATAACAAACCTTGGTTCTACGACATCAAGAGATATCTAGAAAAGAAATAATATCCAGAAGGTTCCTCAATAATAGACAAACGAACTATACAAAAGCTAACTGCGAAGTTCTTCTTAAATGGGGATGTATTGTACAAAAGAAACTATGATATGGTGTTACTTAGGTGCGTGGTGAACACATGAAGCAAATACACTCATGAGAGAGATCCAAGAAGGAACCTTTGGGACTCATATAAACGAACATGCCATGGCTAGAAAAATATTTAGAGGAGGTTACTATTGGTTGACGATGAAAGTTGACTACTACCATTAATACGAAGACGTGCCACAAGTGTCAAATCTATGCTGAAAAAGTGCACGTACCACCAACTCCTTTAAATGTCCTCAGTTCAACATGGACATTCTCGACGTGGGGAATTAATATTATAGAAATAATTGAACCAAAGGCTTCTAATGGAAACCGATTCATACTAGTCGCCATTGACTATTTTACCAAGTGGCTAGAAGTCGCATCTTATGCAAATGTCACAAAGTAAGTGGTCACTCGCTTCATCAAGAAAAACATCATATGCAGATATGGATTTCCCAGCAGAATTATTAAAAATAATAGGTCCAACTTGAAAAACAAAATGATTAAGGATTCATACGATGCTTTCAAGATCGAGCATCATAACTCATCACTTTACTGACCTAAGATGAACGGGGTCGTTGAAGCTTCCAATAAAAATATAAAAAAGATCATCTAGAAAATGGTGAAGACATATAAAGATTGGCATGAAATGCTTCCCTTTGCTCTACATGGCTACCATACCTTCGTGCGTACTTCGACAGGTGCAACTCATTTCTCTGTTGTTTATGGCATGGAGGTTGTACTCTCTGTTGAAGTAGAGATTCCATCACTGTGAGTCCTAATGGAAATCAAGCTTGAAGAAGCAGAATGGGTCCAAAACTGACTCGATCTGCTCAACCTCATCGAAGAAAAACGCTTAACAGCTTTAAGTCGCAGTCAGTTATACCATAAGCAAATGAAGAAAGCATTCGATAAAAAGGTCCATCCTTGAGTATTCAAAGAAGGAGATCTAGTCCTCAAGAAGATTCTACTACCTCGTCTAGATTCACGTGATAAATGGATGCCTAACTACGAAGGTTTGTATATGGTTAAAATAACATTCTCCAGAGGAGCTCTTATCCTCACAACACTGGACGGGGAAGAACTACTGCATCCGCTGAATTCTAATGCAGTAAAAAAATATTATGTATAAAAGGTCCACTAAGTCGAAACCCTAAACAGACGACTTAGGTAAAAAGGGGCATCCCGGTGGATTGAAAACCCTAAAGGTAGATCTAGGCAAAAATTAGGCACATATAAGCAAAATCATCATCCCAGTGGATTAAAAACCCAAAAGGGAGATCCAATAAAAAGTTAGGGATTCTTATTCAAAAAAATAAACAAATAGACTGCGATTCGAGAATTCATCACTATACCTACGGAGGGGAAGGATTAATCTGAACTAGTTTTTCAAAAGAAAGGAGATTGGAGTTATCAAAGGACATTGGAGAAATAGCAGTATCAAATATAATTTTCTTTTCTATTTTCATTTACCTATTTTTAGGAATTGCATCTTGTACTTTCACTTGTTCAAAGGCATTATCATTAATAAAACAATTTATTTTTCAATTGTGTTTTTCTCTTTTCCGACTTGTCTGCAAAATACTACAATTACTTATTGTAAACACTGCGTCAAAATTATTTTGGAGATTTGACAATAAATAAAAGCATTTGACAAACCATTAAAAATACTTTGGTTATAAAAACTTCAAAAGAAATCCACGCCTATATCCGCATCCACGCTTACGGCCCCGCCTACACCTGCGCCTACGACATATGTGGTTCTGGTCTTACTGATGGTGTCCTTCAAATAGTAGAACATAAAAGAGGGAAGACATATCTTATGATGAACCATCAGATAATACAACATGTACTTCTGACGAGCATTGAATAAATCAGATGAGCTTGAAGATGGTTTAGGGTTGATACAGCTCAGAATGATTTTGTGCCAAACCCTAAGCTTATCATGCAGATCCTTACTATTGTATTCAATCTGATTAGGAGTAATTATTAAAGATATATTTGTTGATAGTTTCCTTCGAAAATTTATACTTGTTATCCATTCCATGGACTCTTTTTCCTACCAGATGCTTCATTCCAAGAATATTTGTTATTGACTTCTCAATTATGATGATTCATTGACCTAGCACATGAGAAACCACATGCAGGTTATCACAACCAGCTTATTTTGAGAAATATTTCACCAAAGCTTTATACACAGGACCATGAAGCCTTATGAAATAATGTTCCCAGCCTTGAGCATTCAATTCTTCCCTTAGGTCACAACCGTTGGAAGAGATATTGTTGAAATCAACCAGATATTCACGAAGAACAGTCAAATCTTATGGTTGAGTAATACAATGAACCTGCACAGGCTTCCTTGTAATGTGGGTTTCATTAATGATGGGTAAAGAGGATGAAATAATCACCATTGGAGTTGAAGAACTTGGTGGAACGGTTGATGATGAAGATCCATAAGTGTTAATTTCTTGTTCCAACTCATTCGAAGATTTAACGACCTCTTATTGTTGTGCATTCATCATTGTTGAAGTTGTTGAAGAAAGTGATGAACTTTGACGAAGAACTTGACAAACAATTGAGAGAATGAAGGGTTTAGGGTTTCTAATAAAAGTGTGGAAGTTAAGTGAGGATGTGTGTGTTAGTGTTTAGTATTTTAGAAGAGAAAGAAAAACTCAAAAGAAAAATAGACATGGTTGTTAGGAGTAATAAATGAGTGTAGTTATTATGAATTAATCAGTTCCAAGAAAAGCATACTGCTCATTATATAGCTTAAGTAGAGGGTAATGATTAAGAATAATCAAGGGTTACACGCGTTAATCAATGCATCTAATTAAGTGGAACATTTTAATATCCTTAAAGTCTGGAAAACCAAAAGGTTTTCATCTGATCAGAGACATTTCTGACCGAAACATCTTCTGATGACTGGGGTTCTGAATAAAAGAACATACTTTAAATTAGAATCTCATTTCTTCAGACTTTGACTAAACATATATGATTCTGATAAAATCTTACTCTGAATAAAAGTCCATTTTCAGATGCTTCAGAATGATAAGAAATATATCTTCAGTTAATGGTTTTGTAAAGATATCAGCCTAATGATGGTCTGTATCTATGAACTTTAAAGATAAAATCTCTTTCTAAACATAATCTCTAATGAAATGGTGTTTTATTTCTATATGTTTAGCCCTAGAATGTAGAATAGGATTTTTACTTAAAGAAATAGCAGTTGTGTTATCACAAAAGATAGGAATGTTACTCTCATAAATATGATAGTCTTCCAGTTGATTCTTCATCCATAACATTTGAGTACTGCACAATGACGTTGAGATGTACTCTGCCTCTACTGTTGAAAGTGAAATTGTTGACTGCCTCTTGCTTGACCATGAAATCAGGTTCTTGCCAAGAAACTGACAATTTCCAGAAGTACTCTTTCTCTCCAGCGTAATTTGCATAACAAAAACCAGAAAAAGAGTACTATGATGTTTTCTCATACATCAAGCCAAAGTTAGTTGTTCCTTTTAGATACCTCAGAATTATCTTAACAATAGTTAAATGAGATTCTCTATGATCATATTGGAATCTATCACATAAATGGGCGGTGAATCAAATATCATGCCTGGAAGAAGTTATATACAGAAGAGAGCATATCATACCACGATACAACTTATAACATACCTTTCCACTTACTTCATCTTTCTCTAGAATGCATGTTGGATGCATCAGAGTCTTTGTTGGTGTGTTGTCCATCATGTTAAACTTCTTCAGAATTTATTTAGTATACTTACTTTGATGAATGTAAGTAGCTTCTGATTGTTGATCAATCTGAATTCTCCGAAAGAACTTCAATTCTCCCATAAAAGTCATCTAAAACACAGTCTGCATCAACTTGGAAAATTCCTCGCAAAGAGAGGGATTAGCATAACCAAAAATAATATCATCAACATAAATTTGAACTGTCATAATATCAGTTTTGAATGTTTTACAGAAGAGTGTAGTATCAACCTTCCCTCTGATAAATTTATTTTCTAAAAGAAAACTACTCAATCTCTCATACCAAGCTCTAGGAGCTTGCTTTAGACCGTAAAGATATTTCTTGAGTTTAAAGACATAATCTGATTTCTCAGAGTTTTCCAATCTAGGAGGTTGTTTAACATATACTTCTTCAGAAATATAACCATTCAGAAATGCACTCTTAACATCCATCCAATAAAGGATGATGTTATGGTTAAGGAAAAAGAAATTAATAAACAAATTTCTTCTAACCTGGCGAGTCGTGCAAAGGTTTCTGTATAGTTTATTCCTTCTTGTTGACTATAACCTTGTGCAAGCATTTGTGCCTTATTTCTGACAACTGCACCCTTCTCATTGAGCTTGTTTCTGAACACCCGTCTGGTTCCAATGACGTGGACACCTTTAGGTTTATGAACAAGATCCCATACATCATTCTTTGAGTATTGATTCAGTTCTTCTTCCATTTCCAAAATCCAATCTTTGTATATAAGAGATTCATCAATAGATGTTGGCTCAATCAAAGATACCAAACCCAGAAGCATTTCTTTAGAAGGTTTGGAGGCTGGTCTGGTTCTAACATGAGCGTCTTTGTTTCCCATAATCAAATCTTCAGGATGAGAGACTGCAATTCTGCTTTTTCGTTGTTATGGAGAATCAGATGGAGCAGCAACAATATCAAAAGTGGGAACTTCTGATTATTTGTCTTCTTTTACCTTCTCCTTAGGTTCTGAAAAGGTTATCTCTAAATCTGCAAAATTTTCAACTATCTTTGACTTTTCAGAGTCAAGCTTATCATCGAATTTGACATGAATTGATTCTTCCACAATTCGTGATTCTGTGTTATAGACTATGAAGCCTTCTGAGAGTTCAGAATATCCTAACAACAGACACTTATGTGCTTTGGAATCAAACTTGCCCAAAACTTCCTTTAGTGTTCAACATAAAACATATACATCCAAAAGGATGGAAATAAGAAATGTTGGGCTTTCTATTCTTCCACAGTTCATAAGGAGTCTTACCCAAAATAGGTCTTATAGAGATCCTATTCTGAATGTAACAAGTTGTATTTACTACATCTGCCCAAAAGTGCTTAGCCATTTCAGCCTCTTGGATCATGGTGCGAGCCATTTCTTGTAAAGTCCTATTCTTCCTCTCTAGAACCCCATTTTGTTGTGGAGTTTTAGGGCAGGAGAAATCATGAGATATACCATAAGAATCAAAAAGTTTTTCAAAATCTTTGTTTTCAAATTCTCCACCATGATCACTTCTGACTCTGACTATTTTGCAACTCTTTTAATTTTGCAATTGAGATCAGAAAGAAGAAAACACAGAATGTGACTCATCCTTGTTTCTTAAGAATTTTACCCATGCCCATCTACTGTAATCATTAACAATGACTAGTCGGTAATTCTTTCCATTGACATAGGCAATTTTCACTGGTCCAAACTAATCAATGTGAAGAAGTTCTAATGGTCTAGAGGTAGAAACAACCTTTTTATCTTTAAAAGAAGTTTTTTAAAACTTACCTTTCTGAAATGCTTCACAAAGAGCATTTGAAGAATACTTTAGATTGGGAAAGCCTCTAACTAATCCAAGCTTATTTAGTTAAGATATTTTTCTTAAGCTAATTTGGCTCAGACATCTGTGCCAGACCCACTTCTCTTTATTGACAGACAGAAGACATTTTACATTCTGGTTTTTCAAATCTGATAACCTAATTTTATAAATGTTGTTCTTCCTCTTACCATTAAACAGAACTGAGCCATCCTTATGACTTACAACCTTACACGATGTTGATTAAAGATGATGTCATAACCATTGTCACTAAGTTGACTGATTGACAATAAGTTATGCATCAGACCCTCAACTAAAAGAACGTTATTAATAGAAGGAAGTTTACCATTACCAACAGTTCTAGAGCCAATGACATTTCCTTTCTGATTGCCTCCAAAACTAACAACGCTTCCAGACTTAAGTTCCAAATCTTGGAACATACGCCTTTCACTGTCATGTGTCGCGAGCATCCACTGTCCAGGTACCATGAATGGTGTCTCAGTGGAGCCATCAAGGATATATGCAACATAGATTATCTCATCCTTAGGTACCCATTTTCTAGGTCCTTTCTTGTTAGTAGTTCCAGAGGTTTCGACACCTTTGGATTCTTGTGCAACAGGATAATCAAGTGGAATTTGTGCATGATATTTGGGCTTAGAAGTTTCCTTATGTGTCTGTGGTTGTGATTTAATAGAATTAGAACCTTCTTGTTAAGAATATTTCAGCTCAGTGCCAGCAAGCACGAAATGTTCCGAAAGAGGTTTTGGTTTGACAATCAGAGTCTCATCAATTATTTTTGATGGTCCTAAGTATCCCAAGCCTCTCCTTCCATTTCTGATAACGCCATAGATTATTAAAGCCATCTTGCTTCTATCTATGCTTTTAGTTAAGAAGTGCTAAAAAGTTCTATTATATCTGATTACTTCATCAGTAATAGATGTGCTAGAAGTGATCTCTTCTTACAACTTTGAGACTTTACTTTTAAGAGCAAGATTGGATTTTTCTAAAGTAGATATCTTTTCATTTAAATTAGAACCATTTTGCTCACTCTTAGAAAAGTTCTCAGAAGTAACTACAAAGGTCTTTTTCATAGTTTTGTGTTTTCTTAGAAGAAGTTGATATCTTTTCATCACTTATGATAAACAAGACTCAAGTTCGATATGAGAGAGAGAAGAAAATACCTTTGTGTCGTCAGAGTTTGACTCATCATCAGTTTTCAGATCACACTCTGAGTTAACTTCACTTGTATTCATTTTGGCCATGAGTGCCACGTTAGCATGTTCATCATCAGAATCTTCCTCTTCTGACTCTGAATCATCCCATGTTACATGATACCCTTCTTTGCTTTGAAAACCTTATTGGGTTTCTTGTCTTTTATAAGCATTGGACATTCATTCTTGTAATGTCCAGGCTTTTTGCACTCATAACACGTAACTTCTTTTCCAGAAACTTTCTTCCGATCAGATGTAGATTCAGATCTACCTTTTGTTCTTCTTAGTCCTCTAAACTTGCTTTGTTTATGTTTCAATAGCTGGTTTATCCTTCTGGATATTAGAGAAAGTTCATCTGAATCTGAATCTTCTTCAGATTCTTCTGATTCTTCTTAAGCTTGAAAAGCCTTTGTCTTTTCAGACTTAGACTTCAGGGTCACAGATTTACCTCTTCTTTGAGGTTCATCTTCTTGAAGTTCAATATCATGACTTCTTAAAGAACTGATTAACTCCTCAAGACTAGTATTGTTCAGATCCTTGGACAACTTTAAGGCAGTTAACATTGGTCTCCGTTTCTTAGGAAGACTTTTGATAATTTTCTTGACATTATATGCAATGGAATATCCTTTTTTCAGAACCTTGAGTCCTACAACAAGTGTTTGGAATCTTGAAAACATAGTTTCCACAGATTCATCGTCTTCCATTCTGAAGGCTTCATATTTCTGGATTAGGGCCAAAGCCTTTGTCTTCTTAACTTGAAGGTTACCTTCATGAGTCATCTTAAAAGAATCAAAAATAGACTTTCCAATCTCTCTATCTGTGATCTTCTCATACTCATTGTAAGGAATAACACTCAGCTAAATTGTTTTAGCTTTGTAGTGATTATTGTAAGTCTTTTTATGAGCATTTGTCATTGCACTTCTTGCAATCTTTTTACCTTCCGAATCTATTGGATAATTTTAGCCATCAACTACCAGATCCTACAGATTTAGGTCAAATCCCAGAAAATAAATTTTCATTATGTCCTTCCAATAGTCAAACTTTTCTCCATCAAAAATAGGAAGTTTTACAAGATATTGGTCTATACCCTTATCCTTATTATCAACAGTGACTGTGTTGTTTGCCATTTTTTTCACACAACCTAGATCGGTATTGAACACTGTTAAGTGCTTGATAAAAATTTAAACTTTTTATCACTCAGAATCAAAGCTTTGATGCCAACTGAAGGCGTGAAAAACACAACAAAGGGGGGGGGGGGTTGAATTGGGTTTTTAAATCAAAACTTTTCTTAAAAATAATCCCCTTTAACTAAAAAACAATTTTTCTTCACTCTTGATAATAAAGCTAAATATGCAAGAAGGAAAGAACAAGTTATGTTTATACTAGTTCACTTTAAAATTATCAAGCTAATCTAGTCCACCCGCCAAGGTGATTTCGTCTTTTCAAACAAGATCTTAATCCAATAATCACACAGATTATTACAATGCACAAGCTAAGTGCAAGTGACTCACGTACAACCTCTAAGACACACAAATCTTACACTTCTCTAGGATTCTGACCAACTGGTCCCTTAAGGCACAATCAAATAACAGTTTGAAAAATATTTGTTTACAATAGATTTATTTCTACACAAGCTGATAGTAAACAGTATTTCAAGAACAAATAGACTTAAGAAAATAAAGGAATGCTTATGAACAGTCTTGTGAGAGAACGTGTGAATTAGCAGCCTTTTCCTTTAGTCTTCAATCATATATATAGCCAATAAAATAATATATCCGTTGGAGGGAATTTCTGGAAAATTTAGAAAGCTGGCAGTTTGATTCTACGTGGGGGACAAGATCGTACAACACGTCCATCCTTTCATGGTAGTGAAGAAAAACGTTTGTTTGTACCATGTACTATTGTACCACGTAACCATATCTTCTTTTCTTCTTGACTTCAGAGGCTTCTGATTGAGCATGAGTTAGAAGAAAGAAAATAACACTTGGGTCATCAGAACTTCAAGTCTTCAGAACTTCGTCTTCAGAGTCTTCAGCACTTGGTCTTCAAAACCCATTATCTTCAGAAACATAAGTCTTAAGCATTTGGATTATCAATCAGAACTTGTGTCTTCAGATCTTCAAAACTTGGTTTCTTTGACCACGTATCAGAGTCCAAACTCCAGAGCCTTCTGAAGTAGTTTGCTACTGTTCATCAGAACTTGTATAGCTCAGAAGCGGAACTTGATCTCTTCTAGTAACTTGGCAACACCTTTCATTAGAAGCAGAACCTATTTGTTAAATACTAAAAATAACAAACATTAGAGTGTCAAAATTGTTCATACAAACATACTTGTTATTATCATCAAAACTCATATATAACTGCAGGACCAAATCTTGTTCTAACATAAGCTATTTTCTAAAATATTAATTTCTTTTTATTTATTAAACATTTTATTGCTAACTTAAAAAATAATTGAAACCTATTTTCAAAATTGCATCATATTCAAGACATCTAACCAATCAAACTTAATATATTTTTTTCCACTAACATAATTTCAAATTCAATATCATTTTCAAAAAAGGGATTGTGGATCTACTTTCAAAATTAAACTGCGAACTTTGTCTACGACTATGCTATTTTCAAACTCAGACAAGATTTAAGGATAATTCGAAAGTATTTACGCAATCGATAAAAAAAACTAACCAAACACATACGAACTATATATTTGGACTCTGATTCTTTGCAAAGAGATACATTGGCACGCGGTTAAAAACAAGGCGAGTCCCCTAACTAAAAAATTAAACATTTTCTCAAATACATGGAAACAATGCAGTTAAATAGAAAATTCTTGATCTAACCTTTAGTCCTAAAATAGGATGCCCCTTTATAACAAGGAAGATGAAGGGTTCCTAACACCTTCCCTTCATCTAACAATCTCGCGAACTTAGAATCTCTAAAATTAGGGTTTTTCGTTCCTTTCTCATCCTTAGGACAAAAAGTAGTGGTGGCGACTATCGTATTTTTTGCCGGTTACGACCCAGTCTCCGTCAAGACAAAATCAACATCTGGATTCACAAGACTGATATGGGCCATTACATTCTTAAAACCTTCCTCAGCGGCCATTAAAACATCGTCATCGGCCTGCTGAATGCGAGCGACCAACTAGGCACTGGTCATCAACCCCTTAACATCGCCAGGCTCCTCCTCATCGGGGGCCATGTCAGACTTAAGTTTCTCTACCACATCCTCGAGAGTTTTCTTCTTAACCGCACGAGGATCCCTCTCACTCCCACCAATCATTCAGCTCCCCACACGCTGAACACACGAGACTACTTTCGGGCTACCCGAACATACCTGTCTCCGAGTACAACCTAAAGCGTCTTCGCCTTCTACGAAAAGCACCAAAAGCATTATAGCCTCCTCGACACACGGGCTGTCTCGAAGTCATCACTCCTACACATATGAGCAACGACTTGGGGGGCTCCTGTTCTGGACTGACTCAATGGCTAAGCAGGGCCCAATCCACTTCTGCGTGTAGGACGGCTCAATAACTTTACCCTAAAAACCATGAGGGATAAAAGACACTTTATCCCCTCTGCCCCTCACTCGAGGAGCCCTGGCCGGCTAACCACCAGGGTCTGCGCAATCGCTTCTGCCCGCTCAAACAATCTGGTCCTCGATCCGCCGGTCACACGAGGACGACCATCCAAGAATGGCCAGAGTCATCTTTGCCCATGACCACCTCTGCTCGTCATAATGGCTAGTTTCGAGCATCTCTGTCCGTCTTGACCAATTCCTGACAGTTACCTATTTTTGAGGAACCTAATATCTAAGCCCAAAAATAGGAATCAATGGCCAAGCGCCCGGGGCACTATATAAACCCTCACACTTGTGAGGGTCGGATATTCAATATTCATTCTAAAAACTCTAATCTTTTTCTTGTATCGCTTTGCACTCTTTCTTACTTGAACGTCAGAGTGCCTTGCAGGTACATCCCTCCTCCTCCTCACTGATTCTAACCTAACAGACATCATCTATTGACCCACTTCAGATTCTGATCAACTATCGAGATTAATAGTCATTATCCGTAAGAGACATGTAATATAAATTCAAACGAGATCTATATAATAAGACGCATTTCTTACTAATTTTTGTTAAAAAACTACTGGTAGCTGGGGGCACTTGCCCCATTCTCTTCCACATAGCTCCGTCCTTAAACTACTATAAATTGACTAAACCAAATAAAATCCAAAAATTGTAAAACACATCTCAAAAGACTGAATTTTAAAATGACAATTAAATTTAGAGGGTAAAATTTACATTTGAAACTAAATGTTTTATATACCAAAACTAAAATAAGTTAAGAATAACATGTATCAATTTATAACTTAAACATATAGTATAACTTTAATGTTATTAAGTGACACGTTTTTTTAAGTGACCGTTAAAATAATATGTACCATTTGATTTTCTTTTAGAAAATGCATTGCATCCAACGTTAAATTGAATAATCCATTGCTTCTTTTCTTTGGCGGGTTGAGTAATCCATTGCTGACTACTGATATAATCACATTAACATTCTTAAGATATCACTATCCATGAAAACAAGATAATTGGACAACAGTTAATTCATAATCCACTAAAATTGCACAGCATGCATAAATAAATTGAAAATTGAAGCCTCAAATTGCAACCATGCAAATCGTTCACCGACCCTCACATTTCTGAGATTGAATTGTTTCCCTTAAAATTAGGAAAGGTATCATTTTTTTTTTTTTTTGGCTCTTAAAATATGGTCCCTTTGCATTTGGCTGACTTGCGCCATTTTCTACCATAGGCCTTGTTTTCTTAAATTAAAAATAAGTATGTTTTAGGCATCAATGAGAAAATGACGATTTATATTTGAATATTTTTGCTAGCAATATACCCATGTGGAAAGCTGTCTTTGAATATTTACATTAAGGCTTAAATATGTTAGAAATTCACTAAAATTTATGGAAAATTTCTATTAATCGTCATGAATAAAATTATTATCAATATATAATAATAATGAAAGAAAGAATTAGGGTTTACGAAAATAAGAGGAAGAAGATGATGATTTTCTGTAGAGTTTCTCTTTGCCCACAAATTGGAGAAAATCTTATTCACTTGCAATTGTAAATTCTGTGAATACAAGTTGTGTATTATAACATAGGGATTATTCCCTCTATAGTTTTAGGTTAGCTTGTTCTCTAAGCCAAAGCCCAAAAATACAAAAGTCCAAAATACAATTTAGACCTAAGTCGAAATCCTATGTCAAGCAAACTGCTTCGACACTTTGACATACTATACAACTCGACACACTTCGATACAGACTAAATCGACACATCCTTGTTCTATCGGGTAACATACTACTTTGACACAAAGGAATTACAATCTCAACACACTACCTAATTCATTGAGTCTAAGCTATCTGCATTCATCATAGCTCTTAGTCTTTTGAACACTTTGACCTTCACTCCCTTTGTCATAATGTATGCAATCTGATTCTCAATTTTGCAGTATTCCAAGTTCATCTTCCCTTCTGCTACCTGCTCTCGAAGATAATAGAACCTCATTTTGACATGGTTGTTTATGTCATGTGTTATCGGGTTTTTTTCCAGATTGATAACTGACATGTTGTCGATCTTGATAATTGCTCCATGATTTTTCCCTGTAATCTTTTCGACCAAATTCCCCATCCATGTTGTTTGACATGCACAAAGAGAAGTAGATGTATATTCTACTTCACACGATGATAATGCCAAGCAAGTGGTGTACCACCTAGCATAAACACATAACCAGCTATGAATTTTCGATCCTCAGCATCTCTACACCAACTTGAGTCGGTGTATCCCACTAACTTGGATTCTTTTCCTCTATCGACTGCATGAAATAAAATGTCATAGTCGAGAGTTCATTTAAGATACCTTAATATCCTCTTCTTCGTTGTTAGATGTGATATCTTTGGCTTCTATATGAATCTACTTATCATACTATTGCAACCGGATTTAAAATCAGAGTCGCCACTACTAGTTTTTATCCTAAGGAAGGGAATCTAATAAAAAAACTAGTTTGCAAAACAGAGATTCTAAGTTTCGGACTTCTTTAGACGAAAGGAAGGTGTTAGGCACCTTTCATCTACCTTATTCATAAGGATACTAGGTTTATGGGGTTTAGGTTTAACAATTATGAACAAAGGATTTTTAATTTTTAATAGGGGAAAAAAGAGTTTTAATTTTTAATAGGGGAATTCGCCACGATTTTAGTCGTATGCCTACGTATCCTCTTAGGAGGAATCAGAGTCCCAATTCGTAGTTCGTAGTTGCTTGGTATTTTTTATAGGGTTGCGTAGAATTGTTTTTGAATTATCCTTGAACTTTGGCTGGGTTGTAAATTGAGTGATTGTAGACGCAGTTCGCAGTTAAACTTGAAATTAATTCTCCTTAATCCTTTTTCGAAAATATCTTGAGTTTTTGTTATGTTAGTGGAAAAATGGTTTATTGTTGGTTAGCTGTTTTGATGTTTTGATTTGATTAAAGAGTGTGATGAGACATTGAGCGGGGGGGGGGGGGGGGAGGGGTCTGATATAGTCTCCTCCTCACAAGGCCAGATATTGTCCACGTGTTGCTCGACGTGAAGGATGCGGAGGAAGTCTAATATAGCCTTCCTCATCACGTGGCCAGATATTGTCCACGTGTTGCTCGCGGGTGGAATATTTGATAAATTGCGTGAATTTTGATATTTGATTGTAATTTAAGATTTTGATTCAAATTTAATGTTTGATTTATGGATGGAAAATTGAAGTAGAAGTGAATAATTGAATGAATATGTAAGTGAAAAAAATAGCATTAGAGTTAGTAAACATATTTTAAAGTTAATAAAAAAGTTTTAATTAGTAAAAACCTATTTATCCCAATTTGTTAAGTAATTAGTAAAAGGACGGATTTCAAATTTAGAATTTATAAAATAAATGTTGATTATAGAAAAATAAATATTTGTTAAATAAAAAGGATTTTTGTTGCTACAATATACAAGGAAAGATATAAAATTAGACCCACGTTATGATTTAGAAAATAAAACTTGCAATAAATTTAAAAATAATAATTTGATTAATGATAAAAATTATTTACTTATTTTTTTAATAAAAGAAAAATTAAGTTTGTTATTTATAAAAGGTTTATAACATAATTATATTTAGAAAATACTCAATAATACGCATGATAAAAAACATGTTTGTACAAATAATAAAAAATAAATCATAAAATAATTTAGAATAATAAAAATAATAAACATTACAAAAATTAGAATAAACACAAAGGAGATTATTAATGTTTTTGTTTTTCATTGTGAGAAGACTTGCCTCTTCCTAGTTGTAGTTGTTTAGTTATTGGCTTGCATTTTTGGTAAAACCCAAGTGTGTATGTGTGAATGTCATGACTGATGTCATAACATTCCAGTTTAGTTGTATTGATTCATTAGGTACCTTTGCAGAAAAATATTGTCATTCAGGTACTGATGTTTATAAGTGTGTATCTGAGCATTTTGCAAAATGATCACATTTTCCTAAATCAGTAGACAGGTTTTCTCAGATGTCATAACAGATGTTAAGACATCCTGTTCTGAACTAACAGGTTTTCAGTTTGGTTAATTCTGAGTTTTTTCAGGAAAATAACTCAGTCTTTCCAGAACAGAATCCTGCGTTTTCTTTGGGTTAACCTAGCTCAACCCTAACCTGGTTAATAGAGTCCTGTGACCTAGTCTTAAGGTCAAACGGAATTAACCCTAGGTTTTTGTGGAAACCCTAACTGAAGTTGCAGCTGCTATATATTCAACAGAGCTGCTGTTTTGCAAGGAATCCCTTTTTGGTCAGAAGATCATTTGTAAACTGTATAGGTTTAATTATTGTACTCCAAGCAATTATCATTGTGATAAGTGACTTGGAATAGGTTTTTAATTGTAAGGGTTGTGTAGCACTCAAAGCTTTGAAGCAAGAGTGTTTGAATGTTTCTTGACTAAAGCTGTGAAGCAGAGTCAAGTTAAGTGTGTGTATCACTCAAAGCTGTGAAGCAAGAGTGGTTGTGTTGCTTGATTAAAAAGCTGTGAAGCTTAATCAAGTGTATGTTTTTAAAGAGTGTCTTCATCAATTCATTAGTCAAATTGTTTTATGTATCACTGCTGTGATTGAGGGGGAGTGAGTAGGAACTCATGTTTAAGTTGTACTTAGATTGAAATTTCATTGGGTAGGTCTTAAGTGAAGGAGATAAACTGGTTGGTTTATTCTTGAATTAACATCTCTTATAGTGGATTTCCTCCCTGGCTTGGTAGCCCCCAGAGTAGGTGTTGTTGCACACTGAACTGGGTAAACAATTGACTGTGTTCTTTACTGTTTCTGTATTTACTGTCTTATAGAAAGTCAGATACGGTGTCATAACATTAAACGTGACATTGAGTATCTGCAGCCAGAATTTCAATTGGCATCAGAGCAGGCACCCTGCCTGTATTACTGGGTGAGATCTAGGGATATCACTTTCTGGCACTATGGACAAAGAAGGAGTTTTTGGAAATAGACCACCCATTCTGGATGGAACTAATTATGACTACTGGAAACCTCGTATGATTGCCTTCTTAAAATCTCTGGACAAAAAGGCTTGGAGAGCTGCTGACAAAGGATGGATCCATCCCACCATAACTGAGAAAGATGGGACAATCAGTCTGAAGCCTGAGGAAGATTGGAGTAAAGAAGAAGATGAGTTAGCCCTGGGAAATTCCAAAGCTTTAAATGCCTTGTTCAATGGAATTGATAGAAACATTTTCAGACTAGTACATCAATATGAACTGGCCAAGGAAGTTTGGGACACTCTCAAAACTACTCATGAGGGCACTTCCAAAGTAAAAATGTCAAGGCTTCAGATGTTGACTACCAAGTTTGAGAATCTAAAAATGATGGAAGATGAAACCATTCATGAGTTTCACATGAACATCTTGGAGATTTCCAACACCTCAGGAGCACTGGGAGAAAAGATGTCAGAAGAAAAACTGGTGAGAAAGATTCTCAGATCCTTGCCTAAAAGATTTGCAATGAAGGTAACTGCCATAGAGGAAGCCCAGGACATCAGCAAGTTGAAAGTGGATGAACTTATTGGGTCTCTTCAGACTTTTGAGATGGGGATCACTGATAATGGTGACAAGAAGAACAAGAGCATAGCACTTGTGTCCAACACTGATGTTGAAGAAAATATTTCAGAAGCTATAGCCATGCTTGGAAGACAGTTCAACAAACTCATCAAAAGAATAGATCCAAATTCAAGGTCTAATGTCCATAACATTCCCTCTGACATTGACAGTTCCAGCAGAAGACCAAGGTCAGAAGAGAAGGGAAATCAAGGCAGAGGAATTCAATGCCATGGTTGTGAAGGATATGGGCATATTCGAGCTGAATGCCCTACCTTTCTTAAGAAACAAAAGAAAGGAATGACTGTTACTTGGTCTGACTGTGATTCAGAAAGTAATTCTGAAGAAGAATCTGCCAAACTAGTTACTGCTTTAACTGGTGTTTGTACCTCTGAAAGTGACATCAGTGATGAAGAGGTGACTTTTGAAGAACTGGCTGATACTTACAAGAAATTGTGTATCAGAAGTACTGAAGTCTGTATGCAGAATGAGAAACAATCAAAACTCATCATAAAGCTGGAGGCTGAAAAAAGGGCAAACCTTGAAACTATAAGTCATCTAGAAGGAGAAGTTCAATTGCTGAACTCACAACTGAATCAAATGACCAAATCTGTCAAGATGCTGACAAATGGAACAGACATATTGGAAGATATCCTTCAGGTTGGACAAAATGTGGGAAATAAATCTGGAGTAGGATTTATGGAAGCAAAGAAATCTGGTACAGATAAGAAGATCAGGCCTGATAAGCAAATGTCAAAACAGATGTCTCAACACAACTCTCAACATCAGGAACAGAGACATATGAAGAAAAGGTACCAAAGATGGAGATGTCATCATTGTGGGAGATATGGCCACATAAAGCCCTTCTGCTTCAGATTGCATGGATACCCTAATCAGAACTCAGGTGTCAAACCTAAGTCTAAAAAGGTACCACGTGCTCCTGAATGGAAGAAAAAGGCTAATGCCCTGATAGCCCACACTTCCCTGAGGGTCTCTGCAAAGGAAGACTGGTACTTTGACAGTGGATGTTCCAGACACATGATTGGAATCAAGAACCTCCTCAATAATGTTAAGCCTCACACCACCAGTTTTGTGACCTTTGGAGATGGTGCTAAAGGTGAAATCAAAGGAGTTGGTGATTTGGACTGCCCTGGAGTTCCAAGTCTGAATGAAGTACTGCTGGTAAAAGGGCTGACTGCTAATCTCATTAGTATCAGTCAATTGTGTGATCTAGGATTCAAGGTCAATTTCTCAAAATCTGAATGTCTTGTAATCAATGACAAACAAGAAATTGTAATGAAAGGAGTCAGATCTAAAGACAACTGTTACTCGTGGGAGCCTGAGAACACTAAATTCTCCTCTGTGTGTTCTATTGCAAAAGAAGAAAAAGAGGTGAAACTGTGGCACCAAAAACTTGGCCATCTTCATCTAAGAGGTATGAAGAGGATTATCTCCTTGGAGGCAGTCAGAGGGATTCCAAGACTGCAAATTGATGAAGAAAGAGTTTGTGGTGAATGTCAGGTTGGTAAGCAGACTAGGATGTCACATCCAAAGTCAAGACATCTGACCACCTCTAAGGTTCTAGAACTTCTTCATATGGATCTGATGGGACCAATGCAAGTAGAGAGTCTTGGTGGAAAAAGATATGCCTATGTGGTTGTGGATGATTTTTCCAGATTCACCTAGATTAATTTCATTAGGGAAAAATCTGATGTATTTGAAGTTTTTAAAGAATTGTGCAAAAGAATTCAAAGAGAAAAGGAAGGGTGTATTGTCAGAATCAGAAGTGATCATGGCAAGGAATTTGAAAACAGCAAGTTTGATGATTTCTGTTCTTCAGAAGGAATTAGTCATGAATTTTCTTCTCCTATAACACCTCAGCAAAATGGAGTTGTGGAAAGAAAAAAACAGGACCATACAGGAATCTGCCAGAGCAATGTTACATGCCAAAAGACTTCCTATGTATTTTTGGGCTGAAGCTATGAATACAGCCCGCTATGTTCATAACAGGGTCACCTTGAGAAAGGGAACCTCATCCACCATATATGAACTCTGGAAAGGAAGAAAACCAACTGTGAAGTACTTCCATGTGTTTGGCAGCAAATGCTATATTCTGGCTGATCGTGAACAAAGAAGAAAACTGGACCCTAAAAGTGATGAAGGCATATTTCTAGGATACTCCTCAAACAGCAGAGCTTATAGAGTATTCAATTCCAGAACCAAAGCCATGATGGAATCAATAAATGTTATAATTGATGACTATCATGAAGAAATAGATGTTCCTTGTACTGTTGAGACATTCTTTGAGACTTCAACCCAACAGAATGATCTACCCAACTCCACCACAACAGAATCTGAATCAAAGGAAGCTAGCAAGATCCCTTCCATCAGAATTCAGAAGGATCATCCAAAAGAGCTCATCATAGGAGATCCCAACAGTGGAGTCATCACAAGATCTAGAGAAATCATCTCAAACTCTTGTTTTGTGTCCAAAATGGAACCAAGAAATGTCAAGGAAGCTTTAACTGATGAATACTGGATTGGTGCAATGCAAGATAAACTGAACCAATTCAAGCAACATGAAGTTTGGGAACTGGTTCCTAGACCTGAAGGAACTAACATCATTGGGACAAAATGGATATTCAAGAACAAGTCAGATGCTGAAGGAGTTGTCACCAGAAATAAGGCAAGACTTGTTGCTCAAGGATACACCCAGGTTGAAGGGGTTGATTTTGATGAAACCTTTGCACCTGTAGCCAGGCTGGAATCAATCAGACTCCTATTGTCAATTGCTTGTCTTCTGAAGTTCAAGTTATTTCAGATGGATGTGAAAAGTGCCTTTCTAAATGGGTACTTAAATGAGGAAGCTTATGTGGAACAACCTAAAGGCTTTGTGGATCCAACCCACCCTGATCATGTCTACAAATTGAGAAAAGCTCTATATGGCCTGAAACAAGCTCCTAGAGCATGGTATGACAGGTTAACAAAGTTTCTCTCAGACAAAGGCTACAGAAAAGGAGGCTTGGACAAAACTCTCTTTGTCAAAACTGAAGGAGGGAAGTTGATGGTTGCCCAAATATATGTTGATGACATAGTGTTTGGAGGAATGTCAGAACATATGGTTAAACACTTTGCTGACCAGATGCAGGCTGAATTCGAAATGAGTCTCATGGGAGAATTAACTTATTTTCTTGGACTGCAAGTCTCACAGATGGAGGACTCAATCTTCTTATCTCAAAGCAAGTATGCTAAGAACATTGTAAAGAAGTTTGGTATGGAGAATGCAAGTCACAAAAGGACTCCTGCTCCTACTCATCTAAAGCTTTCCAAAGATTCAAGTGGGGTTAAGGTGGATCAAAGTCTGTACAGAAGCATGATAGGAAGCTTGTTGTACTTAACTGCCAGCAGACCTGATATTGCCTTTGCAGTTGGAGTTTGTTCAAGATACCAAGCTGATCCCAAAGTCAGTCATATCAATCAAGTGAAGAGAATTTTGAAGTATGTAAGTGGAACTTACAACTATGGGTTGATGTATTCTCATGGCTGTGAACCAGCTCTGACTGGCTACTGTGATGCTGATTGGGCTGGTAGTGCTGATGATAGAAAAAGCACCTCTGGAGGATGTTTCTTCTTGGGAAATAATCTGGTTTCCTGGTTCAGCAAGAAACAGAATTGTGTGTCTCTTTCTACTGCTGAAGTTGAATACATTGCAGCTGGTAGTAGCTGCTCTCAAATGATCTGGATGAAACAGATGCTTATTGAGTATAATGTCACACAAGATGTTATGACATTGTACTGTGACAATCTGAGTACAATAAACATTTCCAAGAATCCCATTCAGCATAGTAGGACCAAACATATTGACATACGACATCACTTTATCAGAGACCTTGTAGAAGAGAAGACAATCAAATTGGAACATGTTGCCACTGAGCTACAGCTGGCTGACATTTTTACCAAGGCTCTTGATGCAAATCAATTTGAAAACTTGAGGGGTAAGTTGGGTATTTGCCAACATGAGGAACTGTAGCAATTAATTTTGCTTAAAACAAGGGTTAAAGGAGTTATGCTTGTTCTGATTGGGTTAAAATTATATTTTCCCATTTCCTTCAATTCTTTTAAGAAGTTGAATAGACACTCCTTTTCTTCCTTCCCCTCTCGTCTCCTCATCATAACCCAGTCTCTCAATCAGAATTTTCTCTTCAGTTGCTGTTGGTCCTCTAAGACTGTCAAAATGTCTCAAACACCATCATCATCCAATACGACTATTTCAACCTCTTCCTCTGATCAAGATTCTAGGACAATCTCTTCTTGTCTGGACTCTGAAGTCCTGGAGATCTCTTCTCGTAGAAAAGTGGGAACTAACCCCACCAAGGTCAAAGAGTTGAGAACAAGACATGCAGGAAAGTCCCAAGCTTCTGCCTCTGGTAATCCGTCTCATCCTTCTTCTTCAGTTCCCCCTGAAATTGCAAATAGGGAAGGGTCAGCCTATGTTAGTCAAGCAATAACTAAAATTGTTTCAAGAATTATGAACGAGAACCACTCAGTTCCTGGCATTTCTGTTCCTTTGAATCAAGAAAGTTCAAATGCTGAAACAAATCCAGATGTCTCTAAGGATGTTGAGACATCAGACAAAGAGAAGAATGCTGACATTGCTCACAAGAAAAGGAAGAAGCCCGAATCCTCTGAGTCTGATGACAGTGCTTAAAGGTTGGTTGCTGTTTGGTGGTGTTGCTGATTGGTGGTGGTGATACCTGGTGGAGTTTGGAAGTGTGTTCAGTTTTTAGCTGCTGCTCTTATTACTTTTTTCTGGATGACTGTATAATTTTTATGAACATGTATCTTTGGCCCATTTGTGGCTAAAGAGGGGGAGAATATTTTGGTACTTACTTAATTAGTACCTGCTTAATTAGACATTCTATTTTTCTGCAATCACTTATTTCTGCTGCTATCTATCTCTGATTGCTTAGGGTCTTTAGCCAAAAATCTGCCAAAGGGGGAGTTTGTAGTTGTTTAGTTATTGGCTTGCATTTTTGGTAAAACCCAAGTGTGTATGTGTGAATGTCATGACTGATGTCATAACATTCTAGTTTAGTTGTACTGATTCATTAGGTACCTTTGCAGAAAAATATTGTCATTCAGGTACTGATGTTTATAAGTGTGTATCTGAGCATTTTGCAAAATGATCACATTTTCCTAAATCAGTAGACAGGTTTTCTCAGATGTCATAACAGATGTTAAGACATCCTGTTCTGAACTAACAGGTTTTCAGTTTGGTTAATTCTGAGTTTTTTCAGGAAAATAACTCAGTCTTTCCAGAACAGAATCCTGCATTTTCTTTGGGTTAACCTAGCTCAACCCTAACCTGGTTAATAGAGTCCTGTGACCTAGTCTTAAGGTCAAACGGAATTAACCCTAGGTTTTTGTGGAAACCCTAACTGAAGTTGCAGATGCTATATATTCAACAGAGCTGCTGTTTTGCAAGGAATCCCTTTTTGGTCAGAAGATCATTTGTAAACTGTATAGGTTTAATTATTGTACTCCAAGCAATTATCATTGTGATAAGTGACTTGGAATAGGTTTTTAATTGTAAGGGTTGTGTAGCACTCAAAGCTTTGAAGCAAGAGTGTTTGAATGTTTCTTGACTAAAGCTGTGAAGCAGAGTCAAGTTAAGTGTGTGTATCACTCAAAGCTGTGAAGCAAGAGTGGTTGTGTTGCTTGATTAAAAAGCTGTGAAGCTTAATCAAGTGTATGTTTTTGAAGAGTGTCTTCATCAATTCATTAGTCAAATTGTTTTATGTATCACTGTTGTGATTGAGGGGGAGTGAGTAGGAACTCATGTTTAAGTTGTACTTAGATTGAAATTGCATTGGGTAGGTCTTAAGTGAAGGAGATAAACTGGTTGATTTATTCCTGAATTAACATCTCTTATAGTGGATTTCCTCCCTGGCTTGGTAGCCCCTAGAGTAGGTGTTGTTGCACACTGAACTGGGTAAACAATTGACTGTGTTCTTTACTGTTTCTGTATTTACTGTCTTATAGAATGTCAGATACGGTGTCATAACATTAAACGTGACATTGAGTATCTGCAGCCAGAATTTCACTAGTTTTGTATTGTTCTTATTTAGCATTTGTATCCGTTCTAATTTAGTAATTATAAAGATAGTAAAGCTAATTTATCATATTAAAATATTAGTTTCCTAGTGATTATAGTAACAATTAAATATTGAGAAAAAATCAATTCATATAAATTACAATACTTAGACTCACTAGATTAACCATAAAAATTACCAACAACAAAATATTCAAACCATATATGGAAACACTATTAATCACATAAAAACATTATGGACGGAATTCCAAAAGAAAAGAAATAAAACTCAAATATTCAAACGAATTAAAAATTGAATTTACATCAAAGAAGACAAAGTTACCAACCTGAAATATCGTGACCAATTTAAGTTGCTTCCTTTCCTTCTTCTCGGTCAATCCTTCCTTCTTTTTTTGGTACAAGAGTTTCTTGGGTTGATGGAGGACTTTTAGGAGATACTTAGTTGTTGTTCTTTGATGTGAAGAACAACAACTTTAGGAGAACTCTAGTGAATTATTGATTTGCTAATTGTTGGTGAAATTGTTGATCACCAAAATTTTGTTGATGGAGACTTCAGGGTTTATTTGTTGTTGTTCTTCGATGTGAGGAACAATAATTTTTAGGAGAAATCTAGTGAATTGTGGATGATTATGAAATTATGGATGAAAAATAGAGTGAAAGAGTGGTCCATTTATATATTTAAAATTAGGTTAAAGACATCCCAAAAAGGAAATAGTCCACACCAAGAAAAGTCCAAAGTTTATGATTTTATCTTGGTCATCAAGCTGACCAATCAGAAGTGAGTTACGACATATATTGAAACACCTTGACCAATATGAAACAATTAATAATATTTTTGGTAATTATTATAATTTTTGCACTCAATTTTGATTAAAAAAAGTGCATCAAATCAAATAAATAATTATTTTTTTAAAATGCATTAACTAAAAATCCGAAAATAATATTTAAATAATAAAAAAATATGATTTTTGTGATTTTGAAAATAATTAAAAAATAGTTAGTAACAAAAAATATCCAAAGTGCACAAATTGAGATTCAAACCTATGACCTTCTGCTTGCAAGTCTTTCTCCCTTACCAACTGTGATATGCTACTTATTTGAAGTAAAAAGTCAATTGAGAGTATATGACAACGAACAATTATTTTCTATTTTTACAAATAATTATTATATTTTCAAAAAGACTTGAAAGAGGATTTTTATTAAAAAAACCTCAAAATTTTAATATAATTAAATCAAAAGAACTTTATACTCTGTAAAACCGAAGTTCGAAAATGAATTTGACGGTAACACTAAGGCGGATAAATTTAGAGTATGACAGTTGCCCCTATTTAATAACTCTTCGATTGAATGGCGCGAGAATGCATAGGTCTTTGTTCATTCGAATCGGAGATTTATTAAATAATAGAAGACCCCAAAATTTAACCAATGGTTGGCTAGATAGGGTTACACTGATATAGCATACCCCTAAGAGTTATCTAGATAGGGTTACGCTTATATAGCATACCCCCAAGAGTTGGCTATATAAGGTTACGCTGACATAGCATACCCACCAAAGGTTGGTTAGATAAGGTTATGCTGATATAGCATACCCCCAAGAGTTTTAAAGAGAATAGGCAAAGATGATGATGTATCATCTTCCCAGGGTTTGAACCAAAGTTTCATTGACTTAGATACAATGACGCGGATAACTTGTCAGTATATAAGAGAGATTACAAATTTTTGCATATTTACCATGACCTAGGAGGTAAATGATACAAGTTTTGAAAAAAGCTCACTTACTAATGCCTGGAGACTAATATAGTAAGTTTTGATTTGATTTGATGTTGTACATTCATCTCAACCTAGGGGATAAATAAAACAAAGTCTGATAACACAATACTTCCTGGAGACTGATGCAATGGATTATGCAGATCTATCACAACCTGGAGGATAGATAATTAAAAAAGCTCAACAACTACATCGTTGCATGGATAAGCTTGCTAATGATGAACCCCAAGAAAAATCTTAAATTTGAAAGATGTCATTCATGATGTATATGCATAACGTGAGGCTCTTAACGAGAAATATACTATCGATATTTCCAAGGAATCTACTACTGAGATTCGATTGAGAATTACCTACTGCTGAGGTCTTCTGGATAATCAACTGCCGTGATCAACCAGGGGAATCTACTATCGAGATTCGTTTGTAAACTACCTTCTGTCGAGGTCTTCTGGATAATCAACTGCCGTGATCAACCAGGGGAATCTACTGCTGAGATTTAATTTGAATTACCTTATGCCGAGGTCTTTTGGATAATCAACTGAAGTGATCAATCGGGAGAATCTACTTCCTAGATTCAATTGGAAACTACCTTCTTCCGAGGTCTTCCAAATAATCAATAGCTGTGATCAACCAGGAGAATCTACTGCCAAGATTCAATTTAAATAACCTTCTGCCGAGGTCTTTTAGATAATCAATGGTCATGATCAACCAGGAGAATCTACTGCCGAGATTCAATTTGAATAACCTTCTGCCGAGGTCTTTCGGATAATCAACTATTGTGATCAACCAGGAGAATCTACTACCAAGATTAAATTTAAATAACTTTTTGCCGAGGTCTTCCGGATAATCAACTGCCGTGATCAACCAGGAGAATTTACTATCGAGATTCAATTCGAAACTACCTTCTGCCGATGTCTTCCGGATGATCGACTATTGTGATCAACCAGGAGAATCTACTGCCAAGATTCAATTTCAATAACCTTCTTTCGAGGTCTTCCGAATGATTAACTTCCATGATCAACCAGGAGAGTCTACTGTCGAGATTCAATTTTAATAACCTTTTGTCGAGGTCTTCTGGATAATCAACTGTCATGATCAACCAGGAGAATATACTACTGAGATTCAATTTGAACAACCTTCTGTCGAGGTCTTATGGATAACCAGCTGCCGTGATCAGCTAGGGGAATCTACTGCCGAGATTCAATTTGAATACTACCTTATGTCGAGGTCTTCTAGAAAATCAACTGTGGGATCAACCAGGAAAATCTACTGCTGAGATTCTGTTTGAATTACCTTCTGCCGAGGTCTTCCGGATAATCAACTGCCTTGATCAACCAGGGGAATATACTGTCGAGATTTAATTTGAAATACCTTCTGCCAAGGTCTTCCGGATAATCAACTGCCATGATCGACCAGGAGAATCTACTTCTGAGATTCAATTGTGAACTACCTTCTGCCGAGGTCTTCCGGATAATTAACTATCGTGATCAACCAGGAGAATCTACTGTCGAGATTCAATTGCGAACTACCTTCTGCCGAGGACTTCCGGATAATCAACTGTCCTGATCAACCAGGAGAATCTACTGCCAAGATTCGATTTAAAATACCTTCTGCCGAGGTCTTCCAAATAATCAACTGCCGTAATCAACCAGGAGAATCTACTACTGAGATTCGATTTTGAAATACCTTTTGTTGAGGCCTTCCGGATAATCAACTGCCATGATCAACCAGGAGAATCTACTGTCGAGATTCGATTTGAAATACCTTCTGTCGAGGTCTTTCGGATAATCAACTTTCATGATCAACCAGGAGAATCTACAGCTGAGATTCGATTTGAAATACCTTCTGTCAAGGTCTTCCAAATAATTAACTGTCGTGATCAACCAGGAGAATCTACTGCTGAGATTCAATTTGAGTTACCTGTTGCTGAGGTCTTTTGGATAATCAACTGCCGTGATAAACTAGGAGAATCTACTATCGAGATTCGATTTGAAATACCTTCTGCCGAGGTCTTCCGGATGATCAACTGTTGTGATCAACCAGGAGAATCTACTGCCAATATTCAATTTGAGTTACATGCTGCCGAGGTCTTTCAGATAATCAACTACCATGATCAAACAGAAGAATCTACTACCGAGATTCAATGTAGAATTGATAGCTTGATTGATAATTATGATTGTCTTCACATAAAAAGGAGGTTGCTTGCCATGCGTGCAAATTTGATTGGTGCATGAAATGTGATGATTGATTGATGTATGAAATGTGATGATTGATTTATGTATGAAATGTGATGATTGATTTATGTATGTGATGAATGACTTGGATATATGTAGATGGATGTTGGATTTTGAAATGAGAATGCGTAATTGGGATTTTCGAGATATGCTCGACCCATGCTTTCAGAATTTGTCAAATGGATGGGATGATAAGTAGCTTGGTTTTGGATCAAGGAGCCCTAATGCATGATATATGCAGCCTTATTCTTTATGATTATGACTTGAATTCTTTTTTGAATGGTGTCTCTGTGATGGGTTGTAGATGGTTAAGATGTAGAGAGGTCGCCTATGTAACAAGGTTGCGTGTCCCATATTGGTAGAGTGTTGTGCTTGCATGATTTCCTGTTACTCGTTTCAAACTTGAAGATTGCTGACGTAAAAGAGAGGTCCCCTGGAGGGTTGTGAAAGTATGAAGAGAGCTTGCTTTCTGTGGACTGTTCTTCCCTAATTTAAAGGTAGGGTCTTGGAGGAGATTCTCTTTGATATGAGCTTAGAAACATTTTTATCATAATGTGAATGACCCCACTACTTTGTATTATGCCCCCGATTAAAAGACTCTTGAAAATGCTTGGCTTTGATGAACCATTTTGAATTAATTTCTTATGATCGAGCCTTGCAGTGGTCTACCCCACCATTCAAATTTTGAAAAAGGTGCCCCTCCATCTCCTGGATCTGAAGGAAGTATCCTCAAAAAGAACTCAGACTTCATCACAAAATTGACATAGATTGCCCCAAGTATTTGAAGCTTGAAAAGTTTATACTTGAAGTTGCTTGAAGGGGAATTTGGACCCGACGTATAGTATGATGAACTTGATACGTATTACTCCAACGCTTGAATCTTGTAAGGTTACCCCTTGTTAATAATATCTTCATGTGATATACCCCTATAATCATTAGTCTTTGCCCTTGTTTATAGGAGTCCTTTTAGATGCTTTACCCCTAGTTAGAAGCTTCTTGGAAATGTTGCCTTTGATCAGACCTTTTTGAAATCTCCTTGATGCTAAGTATTGATTCATAGATAGAATTGTACATTTTGAAAAAGTAATTTTGTTTGATGCACATGCAATTTCTTGAAATCGAAATTGATTATTTGAAAAGAAATGGAAGATTAGAAGATGAATATTCGAAAAATCGAAGTAGTTAGAAATAATTTTAACAAACATAGCAGTCAGTTTAACACAAATCTTGCTGAGTATGCTTTCATAGTGAACCTAGTCTCAATTAGGACTTTAAAGGTTGTAACGTGGCCATGGTTCATGGTTTAAGAAACAAAAGATATAAGGCTCAAAATTTGTTTATCCCACCCCATTCTTCTTGATGTTCTCCAATCCTAAATTCGTTTAATCCAATAGATGCATTTATTTCCCAAGAGAAATTCTGTAGTCATGCAGATGATGAGAAGTGTTGATAAGATTCAAGCGCCGGTGAAGAGCATTGATAAGATCCAAGCATTGATAAGATCCACACATTCATGAGAATCCTATGAGATTCTTAAGGTGGCAGCCACAAGATTATTCTCTAATTTATTTGTTTTTTCAATCCCTTATTTTGCATGAACCGATTCTTTTTGAATTTGTGGTCCATCGGGATGCCCTAACTTTTGCCTAAGTCAAGTTTTGATTTCCTTTGACTTAGCGGGATTTTTTTTTAATCTCTCCTTTTTTTAAGCCTTTTTTTTGCTTTTGATTTTGACACTTACTGATTGTTGTAAGCTTCATCTTCATTGTTTCCTCGATCTTGATTGATGCACTGAGGAGAAAAACATTATTGATTCATTAATCTTGGATCGTTCTCTCAATAATGTATCAAGGAAAGAGATATGCTTGAACCTTTGCTTAGATCGTTTCGATTCTCCTGGGATTCGAATGCATCGTCGAATTTATTGAAGTCTACCCTGCCCCCGGTTAAGATTAAGGGTTTTTAGAGAATAGAAAGAACTCTGACTTCTGGCTCGGGGGTTTACTACGGATTAGAACCTATATATCCATTGTTTAGGAATTGAAACAATTCATTACATCGTCAGCTAAGCCTTACTAATAAAATAAATACGTCAACAAAATTTGATTATTTTGTATTTTCATCATTCTCCATCGAAGTTTGTTAATTTGAAAATGGAAAAGAAGAGTGAAAATAGAAAGTTGTTGATTTTTGTGGAATGAATCGATTTCAAAAACATTCATGCTTATTTTATTAGAATTACTAATCAAAAGATACAAGTTTACAACAAATACAACCTAGCAACTTGGATTTTACAAATTGAATTTGATAAAGTCTGATGATCTTTGAGATGAGATTTTTTGTTGATCCACTGTCTTTAATGGATGCTTCATAGTTTTTTCACTTGTCAAAGTATGGGGGTGACCCTTGACTTCTTCTTGGGCATATCAATTATGTTGGTAGGGCAGTTACTCTTGATGTTGAGGAATCACCAGTGGTAGTGATATTTGAGGTGTTGTGTAGGCATGTTGATGACAATGTGAAGGGATGCCTTCTCTCTTCAATAAGACTTGTATCTCTTGAATTTCTCCATAGCTCTTTTAGTTCACTTATGAGTATCGGGAAACCTGCTAACAGATGACATTTGGATAATGGCGAAGGTGGATATGCATGAGATGCAAATGTATGGGCGTATGTAAATGCATGGGTATGCAAAATATTTTTTGGCTTTTGGGTATGCAAAAAGTTTCATAGATATGCAATGCGACGCAGATGTAGTATGAGGGTAGACGTAGGGGTACCCTTTACAAGTTTAATGGTAAATATGGAAATGATAATATTCTACACTGTCTCAGAGATTGAGATAGGCAAGAACTCCTTAAGGACGAAGATAGTGATGGAAACGCGGGTACCCTACACTGACTCAGAGATTGAGACAGATAGGAATTTCTTAAAGACGAAGATAATAAATATGGATTTGATGATATCCTACACTGACTCAGAGATTGAGACATGCAGGAACTCCCTAAGGATAATATATATGGATTTGAAGATACCCTACACTGACTCAGAGATTTATACATATAGGAATTCCTTAAGGACGAAGATAATAAAAAGGGATTAGAGGATACCCTACACTGACTCAGATATTGAGATAGATAGGAATTCCTTAAGGATGAAGATGATAATAGATATGGATTTGAGGATACCCTACACTGACTCAGATATTGAGACAGACGAGAATTCCTTAAAGATGAAGATGATAATAGATATGGATTTAAGGATACCCTACATTGACTCAGATGTTGAGACAAATAGGAATTCCTTAAGGATGAAGGACCATAGAAGACAAAGAGGGATCCCTTCAAACTAGGGATTGTAACTGAGGGACGAGAATTCCTACAAGCTAGGAATTTTGATAGTCTAATGGGAGGTTGAGGAATCCCTACATGCTAGGGGTTATGACTCATGAAAGATAAGCCCTACAGGCTACGGATTATGGTATACCGGAAGTAACCCTTGTGGGTTTAGGGATGTGATTATATGAATGGTATCCTTAGAAGGTAGGCTCCTAGTTTTGGTCTATGGTTAGTCTACCCTTCTCATAAGGTGGCTTCCTTAAGGGTATCATGAATAAAACTAGAGGGAAAAGGCACAAGGGCCTCCTTTAAGTGGAGCCTCTTTACAGACCGAGACTTTCGTCTCAAAGTCGTGACAGGTCTCGTCATGAGATTTTGGTTAGGGTAGTACAAAGAGTCATGGGTGACATTCCAAAGTCCTACTCGTCAAGAGTATATCTCTTGATAAGTATTCCTTTTGCGAAATTCCACCGACTCTAGGCGAAGTCGTCACATAAACTCGCAGGGATGATGTACCCCCCTAAGCTAATAGACGAACCTTCTTTCTAAGGATTATTTTGAAAATATTTTTGACATTGAAATCCCGCCCCATAACAAATATATAATGATAAAACAGACAAGGAAATAAATAAAGAATAAAATAAATAAAGAAAATTAAAATCCAACAAAATAAAATAAAACAAAAACCTAAAGGAAAGGCCTATACCTAGGGTTGAAGTTCCCAACAGAGTCGCCAGCTGTTGCAACCGGATTTGAAATCAGAGTCGTCACTACTAGTTTTTATCCTAAGGAATGGAATCTAATAAAGAACCCTAGTTTGCAAAATAGGGATTCTAAGTTTTGGACTTCTTTAGACGAAAGTAAGGTGTTAGGCACCTTTCATCTACCTTATTCGTAAGGATACTAGGTGTTAGAACAAAGTTTGGTTCTAATCATATCTTAGAATTTTGATGATAACAATGAAATGAATTTTGTGAAATATATTTTATACTTTGACGTGTATGTTCTCTATATTCAGATAATGTTATGACTTATTGTTGTACCCCAAAATTTTCCCTCCCATATTTCTCAAGACATGTCAAGAATAATCTCCAAGTTGCTCAAGATTGCTCAAGAGTTGGACAGTCAAGTCATCTCCTAAGGCAGTCAACCTTAAATTAGGGTTTTGTGTTGCATCAAGGTCCTTGCATCCAAATGACCTCAAGTGCTCCCCAATGTCCTAATATGTTCTCAAGTTCATCCATGTCAAATTTCAAGCCTTGCAGAGGAATTTTGGTCAGTCAATTGCTCAAGAGGTCCAAAAATCGATTATGCTAGGGCAAAAGTCAACTGTGACCTACAAATAGTCAAACTTCAAGATTTTTTGTCAACAGTCTCATTTTGAAGGATATTTCATCATTTGATCAAGGTTTGATCATGATTCATCAAGGATTGCTCAAAATTCATCAAGACTCAAAAGTTGCTAAATTAGGGTTTTGCAGGAAAAGTCAACTCAACTTTGACCAAGCATAACTTTCTCATACTTTATGAGAAATGACCCATCCAAAGCTCATTTTGAAGAGGATGCAATTTCCTACAATCCATATTCACACCCCAAGATCAAGAAATGCACTCACAAAAAGTTACAAAATTGGACATTATAGGTCATTTTTGAAAGTCAAGAAAAACACCTTTTTTTCCAAAGCTTATAACTTGAGCATGGAATATCAAAATTATATGATACCAAATTTTTTGGTTATAGGACATCTCAAGGTTTCTAAAAAGTCCAAGAACAAATCCAAAAGTTCAAAATTGAAGAAGTTATGCATTGTTGAAGTTGGGCATTTTTCCAAAATTGCCAAAAGTCAACTATCCCCAAAACTTCAAATTTTGTCAAATGGGTCCACTTTTTTCCACTTGATTTGATCTTGTCACACTACACACGTGTCCTATCTTCAGTCTTGTGTCCATTTATTGATTTTTCTATTTTATTTGATTTTTATTGAATTAATTCATTTTAAATCAATTTAAATCCAAATAAAATCCAAATAAAATCCAAATATTGATCACTTGGAATCTTTTTGATTGATACAGGCCTTAATTGTCATCATGGACATGATCAAACTCGTATCTCACCATATCATGAACAAAAAGTTGGATTTTTGGCAAATTTGGAAGCTTTTTAATGGTGAATCAAATCACATCTTCAAACATCAATGCATAAGGATTCAGCCCAAGAAACTTGACCTAATTTACTCCATATTACTTATACAATGCAAAGGCACGAAAATTAGAGGCTAGAGGCTACAAAATCAGAAGAACAAAACTTGAGAAAATTGCAAAAAAGCTTGAAACTGAAATCACTCCTAGAGGCAGTTTCAACATCAAATCTCAACGTTATTCCATTGCTGGACATCCATTGAGTGAGAAGCAATCAAAAGCAAGCCCATTCACCCTCTCAATCGCGCTGTAAGTCCCTCTGAAAACCGCTTGACATTTGAAATCGCATATCATTATTCTTGCATTTTCTTGGCAAAATCTTTACACAATCATGCTTATCGTTCCATTTAGAAGCTTTTCGCATTATTGAATTGCATTTTCATGGCCTGTAACCCCCTAGCCGAATCTAGGGTTCTTTGATTATTTTTTTGGGCGTTTTCTCTACAGGTAAAACCAGGGCAAACAATGGACATGGATGAAATCAGGATGTCTAGACGAACACGTCCATGGTCTTGGTTTGTATTTTTATAGCCTAGAACTAATTTTAGGAGCAAGCTACGGATTTAGCTGCGGATGCAAATCCGCATGTAAAAAAACCAGGGTTCAGTGGAGAAGACGAAGACGTGTCCCTGTTCAATTGGCCCATTCAAACACTTGGCGCGCGTTTTTTAATTTTCTGGCATATTATTGATGTTTCCCATATAATATTCATTGTTTATTATATTAACAATTAAAAGGCGTTGGCTCAGTGGCAAGGCGTATGCTTGGTAACTAACAGGACCTGGGTTCGAGTCCCAGGTCCACCATATTGCTTTGTGATTTTTTTCCACAGATATTCCAGCGTGTTTCATGATTTCTAGTCCATCATAATCCTTCAAATCACTAGGCGCCAGATGGCCTCCAGGCCAAATCTGATGGTCCAGATGGGGGATCCACCATGGTGCCTAGTCAAAGTGCATACGTGGAATCCAGAAAAGTCAATCAGGCTTGCTTGTATTGGGCCTTGGAATTGCAAATCTCACCCCCTGATCAGGCCCAAAACCCCCTTTGGTTATTTCTTTTTCTATTTCTTTCTTTCTTTATTTTATTGTTATTATTTTTATTATTTAAATCACTAACCAATTAAAATTTTTCCTCATAAAATCAAAAACCAAAAAATATATTTTATTTATTAAAATTAAATTCAGTACTTTATTTTTGTAAATAAAATTAATTCAATTAATTTAGTTAATTAGGAAATAACTTTAATATTTTTGCAATAATTAAAATTAATTTAGATAATTAGGGTTTTTACTAACATTGATTAATTTATTTTATTTCTTTAAATATCCAAAAATCCAAAAATATCTTTTCTTAATTAATTAATTTATTTATTTTAATTAACTTAGTTTATTTCCTTTTAATTCAAAAAAATAACAAAAAAATCTTTTCTTTCAAAAAGGGTCAAAACCCTAAAAATGCGCCCGATTTAATTTTCCCGCATGCGATCCGTTTATGATATTGATGTAATTGTTTCCCAGAATGTAATAGCTTTAATTAGGATATTTTTACCGCTTTACTTTACTTTCCGCATTTTAATTTCAAGGGTTGTTTTTGGTGATGTAAATACTCGACGCCTTGTAATAGTTAGATTTAATTTCCGCAAATTTAATTTCCACAACTTATACACTGTTAGATGTTTGGTAATAGGGAATGCATGACAAGATCAACTGTTTAAACCTAAAATAAACATAGATAACCATTGACATGTACAAAGATAAAATTAACCGAAATAACACACTCGCACATGCGCACTCTTAGGGTACACCTCACTTGGTTGCCTTCGAACGTGGTCATTAAGTATAGGAAGTTTTAGAGGTCGCCCTCTTGTCCAAAAATCATAGTTGCCTCGAAACGGTTTCCTCGGAAAAATGATCTAAGACATTAGGGTTACCGCTAAGGCATCCTAACATTGCTTTAGTTACCACATGTCCCTTAACCGAATTGACCCCTAAACTCCAACGACGATGCTACCCACTCATCAATAGTGGGATAACATTGTCTAAAGGACATTAGCACAGATTAATTCCCTTTTCGAGTAGGTAGATGGTTCTTAAGTACTTGCTCTTTCAAAACAAAACAAAACTTTTCGCACTCACACCCTTTCAAACAAAAACTTCTTTCAAACCCACAAACACAAAGAAAAGCAAATTTTGAAAACACTTTGAGCAAGTACCTAAGAGCCCATGGATAACGATGGATAGAAAGGGTGCTAACGCCTTCCCTTTCTATAATCTACCCCCCGGACCCGAGAAACATCTCGAAAAAGGAATTTTTCTGTGCTTTTTTTCCTTTCCTTGTTGGATAAAATAAAAGACGGTGGCGACTCTTGCTTACCGCGACATTTTGCAATAAAAAACGCAAAACACGAACCAGCATTCCAAAAACGGTCAGTTCTTTCCCACCGTATCACACTTATGCATATAAAGATTAAAGCACTCCAAGGCAAACTCTGATGGAAAAGCAATCCTAAGAAACCTCTGATAACACTAGCTGAAGTGAAGATCTGAAAGGAGCGCGCTGAAAGCAACATCTGATAATGCAAGCTGAAGCAAACTCTGATGAACATAGAGTGAAGAATACTCTGATAGAAGAATAGTTAAAGTAAACTCTGAAGTGGCAACGCTGCAAGCAAACTCTTAAACTTCCAGAGACAAGTTCTGACAGTACTGTTGGTCATTAAATGCTAAGACGGCTAACACACTCAAGTGGTACTACACACGAGAACTTTGGAAACATAAAGACCAAGCCAACACGCTTCATTAATGCAAACACTCTCTTCAAGGCAGTAACGGTCAAGACTGAAAGCTATATATAGAAGATCATTTGTCTCAAAGAAAGGTTACTGATCCACGAGAAACATATTAAAGCTCACTATTTTCATTCCTGTAAACTAATATTGTATAGTGGGTAAATCTTAAAGTATTGGGCAACAATATTAGTGATAAATCACAGTTTGTGATAAAGCTTATTAGAAGCATTCTGTTTCACTACTATTAATAGTTAATTTTTGTAAGTGTTCCTTGAGAGACCATTTGGGTCAGATTTCTCAAGAGGGCTAGGACTAGTTGAGTCTTAGAGGTGTTAGTAACTTGCAGTTGGCTTGTGCATTGTATTGTTAGTCACAACAATTTGGTTGTGCATTTGTAATCAGTTTGATTATAGTGGATTAAGTCCTTGTTGAGAGAGGCGAAATCACCTTGGCAGGTGGACTGGAGTAGTTTGAGTTTCAAACGAACCGGGATAAAAATATTTGTGTCCTTCCATTAGTATTGCACGCGAAAAAGGAAAAACTTATTCAACCCCTCTTCTAAGTGTTTCCTCATCCTTCAATTGGCATCAGAGCTCTAGTTCTTGGTGCAAACACCTAACAGTGTCAGAAAAAGATCTAGAAGGAAAATGCTATGGCAACTGAACAAAACAACAACAACTGCACCAAACCTCATGTGTTTGATGGAGAAGACTTTGAATATTGGAAGGATAGAATAGATTGTTTCTTTCTAGGTCATGATGTTGATTTATGGGATTTGGTCCTAGATGGTTACACATATCCAGAAGACAAAGACGAAAACAAGATTGACAGAAGGAACATGGATAAAGAACAGAAGTTAGATTTCAAGAATCACCACAGAGCCAGAAACATCTTTCTAAACGCTATCTCTAAAACGGAATATGAGAAAATCACCAACAGAGATACCGCACATGACATGTTTGAGTCTCTCAAAATGACTCATGAAGGAAATGCTCAAGTAAAAGAGACAAAAGCTCTGGCTCTCATCCAGAAGTATGAAGCCTTCAAAATGGAAGAAAATGAGTCCATTGAAGCCATGTTCTCAAGATTCCAAACTCTGACAGCTGGCCTGAGAGTTCTGAACAAAGGATACACCAAGGCAGACCATGTTAAGAAAATTATCAGAAGTTTACCCAGAAGATGGGCACCTATGGTTACTGCATTCAAAGTGTCAAAAGATTTGAATAATGTATCCCTTGAAGAACTTATCAGTGCTTTAAGAAGTCACGAGATAGAACTTGATGAACATGAGCCTCAGAAGAAAGGTAAGTCTGTCGCCCTTAAATCTATTAAAAAATGTGAAACTAACACTTTTCAGGCAGAAGAAGAAAACTATAAAGATTATGCATCAGAAGAAGATGAGTTATCTCTGCTCTCCAGAAGGATCAACCAGATGTGGAAGCACAAACAAAAGAAGTTCAGAAACTACAAGAGGTCAGAAGATAAACCAGAATCTTTTGGACATAAGAAGTCAAGAAGGAGAGATATAGTCTGCTATGAATGTAAACAACCAGGACACTACATAAGTGATTCTCCTAAGTTGCAAAGAGAAAGACCAAAGAAAAAGTTTGGAAGAAAGAAAGGAATGATGGCCACCTGGGATGATTCATAATCTTATGAAGCTGAATCTGACTCATAAGATGAACACACTAACCTAGCATTTATGGCTACCACAGCAGATGACGATGACTCAGACTCTGATTCAGAACCGAAAGAGGTACTCTCTGAATTTTCTAGAACTGAACTTGTTGAAAGCTTATCTGAACTTCTTGAAAACTACAGTAAACTCAAAATCAAATACAAGAAACTCAAAAAGAATCTTGCATCTAATTTTGAGAAACTTGAAACAGAAAACTCTGAACTTAAAGAAAACATTTTTAAACTCAAAGAGTAAGTTCAAAAATTTCAGAAGATTTCTATTTCAGATTCTGCTTCAAGTTCAAAAGATATTCTTAAAGAATATGACTCTAGTTTTCAAAGTTTTCTTGCTAAAAGCATAGATAGAAGCAGAATGGCTTCAATGATCTATGGTGTTAGTGGAAATAACATAAGAGTTATTGGATATGAAACTCCCAAAGGGAAAGAAACATATAAATCTAAGCATGTTGAGGAAATGGTTATCACATATAAACCACTACACAAACAATTTAGTTTTGGGCACACACATGATATCAAATACACTTCTCACTCTGAAAATTCTTATGCAAAATCAAAGTTCAACCAGAACTTTAGAAACTCTAACCAAAAAGGACCCAAAAAGAAATGGGTACCTAAGGAGAAAATAATCTATGTTGCAGATGTCCTTAACAGCTCAGTTGAAACACCAGTCATGGTACCAGGACTCTGGATGCTCGCGACATATGACGGGAAGAAAGTCTATGTTCCAAAGTCTGGAACTTAAATCTGAAGGAGATGTCAAATTTGGAGGAAATAAAAAAGGAAAGATTATTGGTTCTAGAACCATTGGAAACGGTAACCTTCCTTCTATAACTAATGTTCTGTTGATAGAAGGATTAGCGCTTAACTTGATGTCTATAAGTCAATTAAGTGACAATGGTTATGACATAATCTTTAATCAAAAATCCTGTAGAGATGTTAGTCAAAAAGATGGATCAATCCTTTTTACTGGCAAGAGAAAGAATAACATCTATAAAATTGATCTCTCTGATCTTAAATCTCAGAATGTAAAATGCCTTATGTCTGTTAGTGATGCGCAAGGGGTCTGGCACAGAAGATTGGGGCATGTTAGCATGAGAAGAATATCTCAAATTAACAAACTCAATCTGGTCAGGGGACTTCCAAATCTGAAGTTCAACTCAGAAGCTCTGTGCGAAGCATGTCAGAAAGGAAAATTTTCAAAACCTTCTTTTAAGTCAAAAAATGTTGTTTCTTCCTCCGGGTCGTTGGAACTTCTTCACATTGATCTGTTTGGACCAGTTAAAACTGCATCCATCAGAGGCAAGAAATATGGATTGGTCATTGTTGATGACTATATCAGATGGACATGGGTTAAGTTTTTAAAACACAAGGACGAGTCACATTTTGTGTTCTTTGACTTCTGCAACCAAGTGCAAAATGAAAAAGAATTTAGAATTATAAAAGTTATAAGTGATCATGGAGGAGAATTTGAAAATCATTATTTTGAAACTTTTTTTAAAGAAAATAGAATTTCTCATGATTTCTCTTGTCCTAGAACTCCCCAACAAAATGGAGTTGTAGAACGAAAGAATAGAACTTTGCAAGAAATAGCCAGAACCACAATTAATGAAACTAATATGGATAAACACTTCTGGGAAGAAGCTGTGAACACAACATGTTATATTCAAAATAGAGTCTCTATAAGACCTATTCTCAAAAAGACTCCTTATGAATTTTGGAAAAACAGAAAACCCAACATTTCATATTTCCATCCCTTTGGATGCACTTGCTATATTCTGAATACTAAAGATAATCTGAACAAGTTTGATTCTAAGGCACAAAAGTGATTTCTGCTTGGATACTCTGAATGCTCAAAAGGCTATAGGGTATACAACATAGAACTTTGATTGATGAAGAATTAATCAAATTCAGATTTGATGATAAGCTTGGCCAGTAAAAGCCAAAGCAGAATGAAAATCCTGCAGGTACAGAAGATCATCTTACAAACTCTGAAGAGTCAGAAGCAAAGGACAACTCAGAAGACCCTCTTATTGAAAACTCTCTGGAAAATCTAAGAATTTTTGAACAACCCTCACAGAATAAATTCCCCAGAATCACATCAGCACATTCAGAAAACGTGATCATTGGAAAGAAAGAAGATCCCATCAGAACAAGTTCCTCTTTCAGAAACATTGAAGAATCAATGTTTGGTTTGGTCTCTCTAATTGAACCAACCTCAATAGAGGAAGCTCTGTAAGACAACGATTGGATCCTAGCTATGCAAGAAGAACTAAATCAATTTTCAAGAAATGATGTGTGGGATCTAGTTCCAAAGCCCAAAGGATTCAATATCATAGGAACAAAATGGGTATTCAGAAACAAGTTGAATGATCAAGGAGAGGTTGTCAGAAATAAGGCACGTCTGGTTGCACAAGGTTATAGTCAACAAGAAGGAATTGATTATAATGAAACCGTTTCCCCAGTCGCCAGGTTAGAATCAATTAGATTGTAAATTTCTTTTGCAGTTCCACACAACATCTCATTATATCAAATGGATGTTAAAAGTGTATTTTTAAATGGTTGCATAGAAGAAGAAGTTTATGTCCACCAACCTTTGGGTTTTGATGACCCAAAATTTCCAAAACATGTTTATAAACTTAAAAAGTCTCTGTACGGTCTGAAACAAGCTCCCAGAGCTTGGTATGAACGGCTGAGTAACTTTCTTTTAGAAAAGAATTTTACCAGAGGAAAAGTGGACACTACCTTATTCAGAAAAACATTTAAAAAATGACATTTTAATCTGTCAAATATATGTAGATGATATTATTTTTGGAACCTCTAATGTCTCTCTTGGAAGAGAATTTGTTGAGTCTATGGAGGCTGAATTTGAGATGAGCATGATGGGAGAACTGAAATTCTTTCTGGGAATTCAAATTAATCAAACTCCAGAAGGTACTTACATACATCAGACAAAGTATGTTAAAGAACTTCTGAAGAAATTCCAGCTATCAGAAAGTAAAGAAGCGAAGACACCAATGCCTCCTACATGCATTCTGGGAAATTATGAGGTATGATTGGATCTCTTCTCTATCTGATTGCATCTAGACTAGATATATTATTCAGTGTATGTTTATGTGCAAGATACCAATCAGATCCTAGACAATCTCACTTAACTGTTGTTAAGCAAATTCTGAGGTATCTGAAAGGTACTACTAACCTTGGACTGTGTTACAGAAGATCCAAAGATTTTAAACTAGTAGGTTATTGGGATGCTGACTTTGCTGGAGACAGAATAGAACATAAAAGCACCTCTAGAAGCTATCAGTTTCTGGGTGATAATATTATCTCATTGTACAACAAGAAGCAAGCAACTATTACACTATCAACCACTGAGGCTGAATATATATCTGCTGCTGGATGTAGCACTCAGATGATCTGGATGAAGAGCCAGCTAGAAGATTATCATCTATATGAAAGTAAGATTCCCATCTTCTGTGATAATACCTCTGCTATTTGTCTTTCAAAAAATCCCATCTTACATTCTAAGGCAAAACATATAGAAATTAAACATCATTTCGTAAGGGACTACATTCAGAAAGGCATCCTTAGTTTAAACTTCATAGACACAGACCATCAATGAGATGATATTTTCACAAAACCCCTTTCTGAAGATAAATTTAAATTCATTTTGAAAAAAATCAGTATGGAATTTTGTCCTGAATGAAATTTTATTTCTATATGTGTCTCCAGAATGTTCTGAAATGAATGTTCTGATTAACTACTCTTCAGAAGTGAGAAGAGGAGTTACATCAGAAGCCATTCATCATGTTCTGAAATGTGTCTAACGTTTCATTACACAAATGGTTCAGAAGTTCATTATATTAAACCAGATGTCACACGCTACCCTTAGATGTTAAACGCGTGTTTCAACTCTGAAAGGTTACGCATGTGTGCGCTGCTATTGAGACGTTGTTCCTAGGTAACTGTTCAGATTTGATAAAATCTCATGCCTCCCCTCAATGTCATATTTCATTAATTGCTAGTAATGATTTTTTTCTTCAATCATTCAAACTTCATTATTGGTTTTATTATCCAAAAATTTTCTCAAGCTATAAATACCTTGCAAAATTCCCCTCTTTTACTTTTTACTCTCTCTCTCTCTCTCTCTCTCTCTAAGTTTCAATCGCCTCTCCATTATTGTGCAAAACTCTCTCTATTTTTTCAAATCCTAAACCTAAACGTTCCAAATGGCTTCATCTTCATCTCCTTCCGAGAGCATTCATGTTTCATCAAGCAGCTCTCAACATGCAGAAAGATATGTCGTTCCAAAAAGAACAACGCTCATGCCTGTTGATAGCTTGGAAGTGGTGAGTGAACTTATGGTCGATTTTGATAATCTGAAAGCAAATGGGTTTGACTTGTTTCCGGCGGTGGAATTCCAAGGGTGGAAAAATTTCTTTGATCGTCTTGTTGGACCAATGTTTCCTCATCTAGTCAAGGAATTCTAGATTCATGTCATTGCTTCTCCAAAGGTCATCCTTTCATTCATCATGGGAAAAGAGATTTCCATTACTGAGAATCTCATAAGGAGGCTTCTAGGCTTTGAAGGAAATGATGTTACTGGAATCTCAAGTGGAAGAATGGATATGTCCAAAGTCTATGCTGAAATTTTTACCACTGGGCAAGCTTCCAACAAAGTCAGAGATTTGAAGAACAAATATAAAATATGGGCTAGAATCATTCATAGCTGCATTCACCACATGAAGGAAACCAGTTCTCCTGACTACATCAATGTTGACCAACAATATCTTCTGTTTTTTCTTGGCACAAATGTGAAGATTGATCTGCCCTACCTTCTGTTCAACCATCTTTGGACACATGTGAAGGAAACTAGGGAAGATGAGAGGGTCAAAAACCATAATTCAAAAAGAAACTGGATCCCTCTGGGAAGACTAATCTCAGATATTCTGGCAGAGAATGGTCTGATAGCTCATTTAGAGGATGCCAACTTTCCATGAGAATTGGAGCCCACGTGTGGAAAAGCTCTGACTGGGAAGAACCTTCTAAAAAGGAAGATGATTGACAAACTTCTGGTGGAACCTACTCCCTATGTGTCAACAACTGTCACCAGAAGGAGAATCCCTGTAGAAGATTTTCCTCTCTTCAACTCTGGTGATCATCCTGAGATCATTCTGCATTTCATTAAAGCTTGCAAAGAGAGTGGCATTCCCATTGACCCAGCATGGCTTTAAGGAAGGAATGTGTCTGCTCCAGAAGTTTTTCTCCAGAAGCGGAAGAAAAGGCAAGCTGGAGAAGGTCCCTCTGCTTGTCCTCAGAAGAAGAAGAAGAATCTTCAGGTATGTCCACTAAAACAATTTCTGTTTGTGAATCTGTATGTATATCATCATTTGCTGAACCCCAAACTCTAGGAGATATAGAAGTAGACATAGACCTCACCATTCCTTCTGAACCCCTCCAAAATAATCCTCAAATTGATCAAGTTCTATCTGACATAGACAATTTTGATATTGTAGTTCTTACACAATCTCAACCTCAACCACGTATAACTCAACCTGACTCATCTACTTATGCTCCCCATCAACAAAATCGAAATACTCCTGCTGAAAACCCTCTTCCAACATCTCCCATCAGACCTTTATCCCCAAGATCCTCTGAGTGGTATGATGGTTCTTGGAGATTACCGGGAATAAATGTGCCTCTGGCCATACAACCTCCGTCCTCCATCATCCCCTCTGGAAAAACTTTTGCAGTAAATGAATCCCCTGCACCTATTCCTTCTTCCTCAACCCAAACCACCATCATCATCTCTCCTGACATCACCCCTCCTACGCCACTAGAAATTCCCACACCTACCTCACCTGAACCCTCACCACCTCACTCTCTAGAACCAACCTTTAGTCCATCCTCATCAGAACCTCCTAAACCATCAGAACCTTCTGAATTCCTTAGGACTGTAGTTGATCCTGAAGCTCTACGTTATCTACAAATAATATCCACCAAAAAGGTTGTTCTCAAACCAACCCCAAAACCTGTTCAGCCATATGTTATTGTACATTTTCAGAACTTTGCAACAAAAATGCAGACGTGGATAGACCTGCTGAAGGCAAACAGTTCCAGCAACCTGGACCCAGCTGCATGTGATTTTCAGTTGGAAGCATTCAGAAGGAAATTCAATGATGAAACCTTCAAGTTGCAAGATTTGTTCTATTCTCAGGTTCTTGAGAATTTCACCCAGTATCTGAATGCCTTCAAGACAGAAGTGGTAAATATATGGGATAAACAGTCTCCACTGCAGATTACCAATGCTCCATTACCACTTGATGACCACATGAAAACTTCAGAAGATGAATCTGAAGATGGCTCTGAGTCAGATCCCAATCCCTTGGCCATGAGTTTGTATCACCAATCTTCAGCTAAAGCTGCCTCTGAGAAAGTGCCAACTCTTCTGATTGATCTTAGCACCCTCCTCTCAACTGTTGTAGGCTTAGGCTCTGCTGCTTCTGCCCCAAAGGTTGTATCTTCTGAATTTGCTTCAACACTTGCTCCCTCTTCGCTGGTGATGGATACTCTTGTAAGTGTTTGTTTGTTGGCATTTTTTTTGGTAAAACCAGAGTTGCAAATGTCATGACTGATGTCATAACATTTTGGGATAAAGGTACATTCTGCAGAAAAGAATGTCATACAGGAACTACTCAGTTTGAAGTGGTTATCATGATCATTAAACAATGATCATATACAGTATATTCTACCAAAATCAGTGAGCAGGATTCTTGTTGTCATAACCATTGTTAAGACATCCTGTACTGATCTAACATTTGTGCAGATTTATTATTCCTGAGATTTTTCAGGAATCTGGTATGCTTATCTAAGTTGATGTATACAGTCCAGATCAGATGCTCCCGTGGACATTAGGTTAACTTTGCTTAACCCTAATTTGGAATGATAAAAGTCTAAGACCAAGTCTTTTGGGTTAACTAACCCTAGCTATTTTCATGGAAGCCCTAACTGAAGAATAGTCTACCTACATATTCGTCTTGAAGATTAATGGTTAGATACCTTTTTGGACTGAAGATCAATAAGGGACTGTATAGTTGTAACTACTGTGAGCCAATAAATTATCATTGTGATAAATGATTTGGAGTAGGATTTGATTGTAAGGGTTGTGTATCACTCAAAGCTTTGAAGCACGAGTGTTTGTGTTACTTGATTAAAGCTTTGAAGCAAAGTCAAGTTAGGGTTGTGTATCACTCAAAGATTTGAAGCACGAGTGTTTGTGTTACTTGATTAAAGCTGTGAAGCAAAATCAAGTGTATGTACTGAAGAGTGTCTTCATAATTTCATTATTCAATTGTTTAGTATCACTGCTGTGATTGAGGGGGAGTGAGTAGGAACTCAGGTTTAAGTTGAACTTAGATTGAAGTTGCATTGGGTAGGTCTAAACTGAAGGAGATAAACTGGTTGGTTTATTCCTGAATTAATATCTCTTATAGTGAATTTCCTCCCTGGCTTGGTAGCCCCCAGAATAGGTGTTGTTACACACTGAACTGGGTAAACAATTGACTGTGTTCTTTACTGCTTTTAAATTTACTATCTTGAAGTGTGTCAGATACGGTGTCATAACATTCACTGTGACATTAAGTATCTGCTGCCAGAATTTCAATTGGCATCAGAGCAGGCACCCTGCCTGTCTTACTGGGTGAGATTTAGGGATAATATTTTCTGGCGCTATGGACAAAGAAGGAGGATTTGGGAACAGACCACCCATTCTGGATGGATCAAATTATGACTACTGGAAACCTCGTATGATTGCCTTCTTAAAATCACTGGACAAAAAGGCTTGGAGAGCTGCTGACAAAGGATGGAACCATCCCACCATAACTGGGAAAGATGGGACAACCAGTCTGAAACCTGAGGAAGACTGGAGCAAAGAAGAAGATGAGTTAGCCCTGGGTAACTCCAAAGCATTAAATGCCTTGTTCAATGGAATTGATAGAAACATATTCAGATTAGTATATCAATGTGAACTGGCCAAGGATGTTTGGGACACTCTCAAAACTACCCATGAGGGTACATCCAAAGTAAAAATGTCAAGGCTTCAGATGCTGACTACCAAATTTGAGAACCTAAGGATGATGGAAGATGAGACCATTCATGAGTTTCACATGAACATCTTGGAAATTGCCAACACCTCAGGAGCATTGGGAGAAAAGATGTCAGAAGAAAAGCTGGTGAGAAAGATTGTCAGATCCCTGCCTAAAAGATTTGCAATGAAGGTGACTGCTATAGAGGAAGCTCAGGATATCTGCAACTTGAAGGTTGATGAACTCATTGGGTCACTTCAGACTTTTGAGATGGGAATCAGTGACAATGTTGACAAAAAAAACAAGAGCATAGCACTAGTATCTAATACTGAAGATGAAAACAAGGAGGATGATGAAGAGAATATTTCAGAAGCTATAGCCATGCTTGGAAGGCAGTTCAACAAACTCATCAAGAGAATGGACCCAAAGTCAAGGTCAAATGTCAAGAACATTCCCTCTGACATTAACAGATCTTATGACTCCAGCAGAAGACCAAAGTCTGAAGAAAAGGGAAATCAAAGCAAAGGAATCCAATGCCATGGATGTGAAGGATATGGGCACATTCGAGCTGAATGTCCTACCTTTCTTAAGAAACAAAAGAAAGGAATTTCTGTTACTTGGTCTGATTGTGACTCAGAAAGTAATTCTGAAGAAGAATCTGCCAAACTAGTTACTGCACTAGCTGGTATTTGTAACTCTGATAGTGACTCTAGTGATGAGGAAGTGACATTTGAAGAACTGGCTGATTCCTACAAGAAGCTATGTATCAGAAGTGTTGAAGTCTGTCAGCAAAATGAGAGACAAAAAAAACTCATAGTAAAGTTGGAGGCTGAGAAGAAGGCAGGCACTGATAATATAAGTCATCTTGAAGGTGAAGTTCAAGTGCTAAACTCAAAACTTGATCAGATGACCAAGTCTGTCAAGATGCTGACAAATGGAACTGATAAATTAGAAGAAATCCTCCAGGCTGGACAAAATGTGGGAAACAAGTCTGGTCTAGGATTTGTGGCAGCAAAGAAATCTACTGTAGAAAAGAAGAAGATCATACTTGATAAACAAATGTCAAAACGGATGTCACAACATAGCACTCAACATCGAGAATAGAGAAATATGAAGAAAAAGTATCAAAGATGGAGATATCATCATTGTGGAAGGTTTGGTCACATAAAGCCATTCTGCTTCAGATTGTATGGATATCCTAATCAGATCCCAGCTGTCAAACCTAAGTCTAACAAGGCACCATATACTCAACAGTGGAAGAAAAAGTCTGCAGCCCTGATAGCTCACACCTCCCTTAGAGTCTTTGCAAAGGAAGACTGGTACTTTGACAGTGGATGCTCTAAACACATGACTGGAATCAAGAATCTTCTGAATAATGTTAAACCTCATACTACTAGTTATGTAACTTTTGGAGATGGTGCTAGAGGAGAAATCAAAGGAGTTGGAAACTTGGAATGCCCAGGAGTTCCAAACCTAAATGAAGTATTGCTGGTAAAAGGCTTGACTGCTAACCTCATAAGTATCAGTCAATTATGTGATCTAGGATTCATGGTCAACTTCACCAAGTCTGAATGTCTTGTAACAAATAAAAAACAAGAAGTTGTAATGAGAGGAGTCAGATCAAAAGACAATTGTTACTTATGGGAGTCTGAGAACACTAATGATTCTTCTGTGTGCTCTATAGCCAAAGAAGAAAAGGAAGTGAAATGGTGGCACCAAAAACTTGGTCATTTACATCTAAGAGGGATGAAAAAGATCATATCCATGGAGGCAGTCAGAGGGATTCCAAGGCTTCAAATTGATGAAGGGAGAGTCTGTGGTGAATGTCAGGTTGGAAAGCAAACTAGAATGTCTCATCCAAAGACAAGACATCTGACCACCTCAAAGGTGCTAGAACTCCTACAAATGGATCTGATGGGTCCAATGCAGGTGGAAAGTCTTGGAGGAAAGAGATATGCGTATGTTGTTGTGGATGATTTTTCCAGATTCACCTGGATTAACTTCATTAGGGAAAAGTCTGATGTATTTGATGTATTTAAGGAACTGTGCAAAAGAATTCAAAGAGAAAAATAAGGATGCATTGTCAGAATCAGAAGTGATCATGGCAAGGAGTTTGAAAATAGTAAGTTTGATGAGTTCTGTTCCTCAGAGGGAATCAATCATGAATTCTCTTCACCCATAACCCCTCAACAAAATGGAGTTGTGGAAAGGAAAAACAGGACTATCCAGGAATCTGCCAGAGCAATGATACATGCCAAAGGACTTCCTATTTATTTTTGGGTTGAAGCTATGAATACAGCCTGTTATGTCCATAACAGGGTTACCTTGAGAAAGGGAACATCATCCACCATTTATGAACTATGGAAAGGAAGAAAGCCTACAGTAAAGTACTTCTATGTCTTTGGAAGCAAATGCTATATTCTGACAGATCGTGAACAAAGGAGAAAGATGGATCCTAAAAGCGATGAAAGAATATTCCTAGGATACTCTACCAACAGCAGAGCATATAGGGTATTCAATTCCAATACCAAAGCTATGATGGAATCTATAAATGTCATAGTTGATGATTATCATGAGGAAACCGATGTCCCATATGATGTTGAGACATTTTTTGAGACTTCAACTCAAGTGTCTAAAAGGGATGATGTACCTAAAACTACTTCATCAGAATCTGAATCAAAGGAAGCTAACAAAGATCCTTCCATCAGAATTCAGAAAGATCATCCTAAGGAACTCATCATAGGAGACCCAAATAGTGGAGTCATTACAAGATCTAGAGAAATTATCTCAAACTCTTACTTTGTCTCTAAGATTGAACCAAAAAATGTTAAGGAGGCTTTGACTGATGAATACTGGATTGGAGCAATGCAAGATGAATTGAACCAATTCAAGCAACATGAAGTATGGGAATTAGTTCCTAGACCAGAAGGAACAAACATTATTGGCACAAAATGGATCTACAAGAACAAATCAGATGATGAAGGAATTGTCACCAGGAATAAGGCAAGGCTTGTTGCTCAAGGCTACACTCAAGTTGAAGGGGTTGATTTTGATGAAACTTTTGCTCCTGTAGCCATACTGGAGTCAATCAGACTTCTTTTGGGAGTTGCTTGTCTCCTTAAGTTTAAGCTATTTCAGATGGATGTAAAGAGTGCCTTCTTAAATGGGTACTTAAATGAGGAAGTATATGTGGAACAGCCTAAAGGATTTATGGATCCAAATTTTCCTGATCATGTCTACAAATTGAGGAAAGCTCTATATGGCCTGAAACAAGCTCCTAGAGCCTGGTATGACAGATTGACAAAATTCCTCACTGACAAAGGATACAGGAAAGGAGGCTTGGATAAAACCCTTTTTGTGAAAAATGAAGGAGGAAAGATAATGGTAGCTCAAATTTATGTTGATGACATAGTGTTTGGAGGAATGTCAGATAAAATGGTTAAACATTTTGCTGACCAAATGCAAGCTGAATTTGAAATGAGCCTCATGGGAGAATTGACCTACTTTCTTGGACTACAAGTCACACACATGGAAGACTCAATTTTTCTGTCTCAAAGCAAGTATGCAAAGAATATTGTCAAGAAGTTTGGAATGGAGAATGCCAGTCACAAAAGGACTCCTGCACCTACTCATTTAAAGTTGTCCAAAGACTCAAGTGGGACTAATGTGGATCAAAGCTTGTACAGAAGCATGATAGGAAGTCTGATATACTTAACAGCCAGCAGACCTGACATTGCTTTTGCAGTTGGAGTATGTGCAAGATACCAGGCTGAACCCAAAGTAAGTCACTTCAACCAAGTGAAAAGAATTATGAAGTATGTGAGTGGAACTTATAACTATGGCTTGTTGTACTCTCATGGATGTGAACCAATTCTGTCTGGTTACTGTGATGCTGATTGGGCTGGAAGTGCTGATGATAGAAAGAGCACCTCTGGAGGATGCTTCTTTCTGGGAAATAATATTGTCTCTTGGTTCAGCAAGAAACATAACTGTGTGTCTCTATCTACTGCTGAAGCTGAATACATAGCAGCTGGTAGCAGTTGTTCTCAAATGATCTGGATGAAACAGATGCTTACTGAGTATAATGTCACACAAGATGTCATGACATTATACTGTGACAATCTGAGTACTATCAACATTTCCAAGAATCCTATACAGCACAGCAGAACCAAGTATATTGACATTAGAAATCACTTCATCAGAGATCTTGTGGAAGAAAAGGTGATTAAACTGGAACATGTTGCCACTGAACTACAACTGGCTGACATTTTTACCAAGGCACTTGATGCTAGTCAATTTGAAAATTTGAGGGGAAAGCTGGGTATTTGTCAATATGAAGAGATGTAGCAATTAATTTTGCTTAAAACAAGGGATGATAGAGATATTTTAGTTAAGTCTATTCTGATTGGGCTAATCATCTGTTTCCCTATTTCTTTCCAAAATTTTAAGAAGTTGAATAGACAATCATATTTCTACCTCCTCTCGCGTCTCTGCAACAATCTCCATTCTCTCAAACGAAGATTCCATTCTCGCTGTTACTTGTTTTCTAAATCTCTCAAAATGTTTCAACAATCCATGTCATCATCCTCTTCAAAGGTGACTGCTTCTTCCGCATCCTCTGACAGCGAACCTAGGGCAATCACAAACTGCATGGATACTGATGTTCTTGAGAAAACTCCTCTTCGTGAACTGGCAGTTGATCCCACTAAGGTCAAGAAGCTGTGAACCAGACATGCAAGAAGATCACAAGCCTCTCCATATGGTAAATCTTCTCAACCATCATCTTTTGTTCCTCCAGAAATAGCAAATAGGGAAGGTTCCACTTATGTTCATCAAGCTATTGTTAGACTAGTCACTAGGATTCTAAATGAGAATCACTCTGTACCTGGCATTTCTGTTCCTTTGAACCAAGAAACTGCTAGTCCTAATGTAGAAATGGATCCAGATGTCACTCAGAATGTTGAGACACCTGATGACAACATTAGGGAATCTCTAGAAAAACATGATGATCACCAGAACGCTACTGACAAGGCTGTTAAACACCTGGTTATTGATGTTGATGAAGAATACTCTGACAATGATTTAATTGCTAATATCAACCCTAGAATAGCTAGAAGGATGATGATCAGAAAAGAAAAGCAGGATGCTGCCAAAAGCCCCTCCAAAGAGAAGGCTACTGAAGTCGTTCATAAGAAAACTAGGTCTGAGATCAAGACTAGAGTAGAAGCTAAGAAGGATCGAAAAGCTGGATTGTCAAAAGGGAAGGGGAAGGAGAAAACTAGAGTATCTGTTGGTAGTTTGTCAAAACCTTTGAGACAACCAATAGACAAGAAAAGGAAGGACCCTGAACCATCTGAATCTGATGAGGAATCAGAATTTGAGTTTGATGTTGAGAGCAATGTTCCAGACATTCCTCTCAGGAAGAAACTCTCTTCGAGCAAAATGCCTAAAGTCCCTGAAGTTGCCATTGACAACATTTCCTTTCACCATCCAGAAAATGCAAACAGGTGGAAGTATGTGTTTCTGAAGAGGATTGCCTTGGAGAGAGAGCTGAACAACAGTGTTGTTGAGTGTAAGGAAATCATGGATTTAATCAAGACTGCTGGTCTAATGAAAACTGTGATCAATTTTATCAACTGCTATGAGATTCTTGTCAAAGAATTCATAGTAAATTTATCTGATGGGTGTGCTGATGGAAAATCAGCTGATTTTAAGAGTGTGTATGTGAGAGGAAGGAAGGTAAATTTCTCTCCTTCTGTAATAAACAAATTCCTAGGAAGGCCTGATGATGCTTGTCCTGAACTGGAAGTTACTAACAACCAAGTTTGTCAAACAATCACTACCAAGCAAGTCAAGAATTGGCCCTTGAAAGGGAAGCTAAATGCAAGCAAGCTGAGCATGAAGTTTGCCATACTGCACAAAATAGGTGCAGCTAACTGGGTACCCACCAACCATAAATCCACCATTTCCACAGGTTTGGGAAGATTTATCTATGTTGTTGGAACTAGGACAAACTTTGATTATGGCAAGTACATCTTTGATCAAACATTGAAACATGCTGGAAGTTGTGCTATTAAAGGCCCTATTGCTTTTCCCTCTCTCCTGTATGGTATAATCATTGCTCAGTATCCTGATATTCTGGCTGAAGAAAGCCTCTGTATGCAAAAGAGCCCCTGCTCTTGGTTTGCACTATAAGTTGTTTCAGGGAACACATGTCCCTGACATTGTTATGACATCTGCTGAGACATCAACTGTCAAATCTCATTCCAAGAAGACTGGTGTTATAGCTTTGCTAAAAGAAACCTGCAGAGAGCTTGATACAAGAAAAAGGAATCTAGAAGAGCTGATTGCTAAACTAGAACAGGAGGAGAATGAAGAACAAATAAGGGAAGAAGATGCTGATGAAGACCAGCATAATGCTGAAGATAGTGCTTCCTTGGAAGATGACAGTGCCTGAAGGTCAGTGTTGGTGAATAGATTGCTGCTGGAACTTATTGCTGCCAAATGACTTCTTATTTATTTCTGTTTTTTTTAATTCCTTTTGGATGACTGTATAACTTAAAAGTACATGTATCTTTGGCCTCTTTATGGCTAAAAAGGGGGAGAAGATTTTGTGGTTATTTTGATAGAATTAGACTTGGTAGTTGTTACTAAAAATTCTGCTGCATTCTAATCTCTGATTGTTTAGGGGTTTTAGCCAAAAATTTGCCAAAGGGGGAGTTTGTAAGTGTTTGTTTGTTGGCATTTTTTTGGTAAAACCAGAGTTGCGAATGTCATGACTGATGTCATAACATTCTGGGATAAAGGTACATTCTGCAGAAAAGAATGTCATACAGGAACTACTCAGTTTGAAGTGGTTATCATGATCATTAAACAATGATCATATACAGTATATTCTACCAAAATCAGTGAGCAGGATTCTTGTTGTCATAACCAATGTTAAGACATCCTGTACTGATCTAACATTTGTGCAGATTTATTATTCCTGAGATTTTTCAGGAATCTGGTATGCTTATCTAAGTTGATGTATACAGTCCAGATCAGATGCTCCTGTGGACATTAGGTTAACTTTGCTTAACCCTAATTTGGTATGATAAAAGTCTAAGACCAAGTCTTTTGGGTTAACTAACCCTAGCTATTTTCATGGAAGCCCTAACTGAAGAATAGTCTGCCTATATATTCGTCTTGAAGATTAATGGTTAGATACCTTTTTGGACTGAAGATCAATAAGGGATTGTATAGTTGGAACTACTGTGAGCCAATCAATCATCATTGTGATAAGTGATTTGGAGTAGGATTTGATTGTAAGGGTTGTGTATCACTCAAAGCTTTGAAGCACGAGTGTTTGTGTTACTTGATTAAAGCTTTGAAGCAAAGTCAAGTTAGGGTTGTGTATCACTCAAAGCTTTGAAGCACGAGTGATTGTCACTTGATTAAAGCTGTGAAGCAAAATCAAGTGTATGTACTGAAGAGTGTCTTCATAATTTCATTATTCAATTGTTTAGTATCGCTGCTGTGATTGAGGGGGAGTGAGTAGGAACTCAGGTTTAAGTTGAACTTAGATTGAAGTTGCATTGGGTAGGTCTTACGTGAAGGAGATAAACTGGTTGGTTTATTCCTGAATTAATATCTCTTATAGTGAATTTCTTCACTGGCTTGGTAGCCCCCAGAGTAGGTGTAGTTACACACTGAACTGGGTAAATAATTGACTGTGTTCTTTACTGCTTTTAAATTTACTGTCTTGAAGTGTGTCAGGTACGGTGTCATAACATTCACTGTGACATTAAGTATCTGCTGCCATAATTTCAACTCTAAATGAACTGAAGAAGGAAAATGAAGCCATCCATGAGCGTTTGGACAAACAGGATGAAACCAACAAGGAAATCACACCTTGGATAATGAAACAAGAGGCATCCTCAAATGAAATCAAGAATCTTATTCTTTCTCTTGTCTCTCATCAATCCCAGTTTTAATTTTTTTTAAGGTTCTTGTTGTTTTTGTTTTGTATTTTTTTAAATCTTCAATATACAAACATTTTGATTCTCTTTATTTTGTTTACTTTTTGATTATGACAAAACGGGAGAGAAAATAAGATTTTGATCTAATCCATGATAACAGTTATGAGACTAAGTATCAAACATTAATAACAAAATACAAAGCTCTTTTCTATTTAAGAGATATGTAGGTACCTCAAAACTCTGAAAGACTAAGATCTTAACATCATCTGGAAATGAACTGCCAAAGAAACTCTGAAGAAAAGATCAGGAGCGCTTAAAAAAACTCTGAAAGAAAAACGTCTCAAAGCTCTGAAGAACAAATATCAGGAAGTTTCCCTTATGCTTTTAAACTCTTTGATTATTTTTTTCCAGAAGAACAAATATCAATCTCAGGGGGAGATACTCACCCCTTGCACAAAAGTTTTTTTAATCAAAATCTGAATTGTTTTGTCATCATCAAAAAGGGGGAGATTGTTAGAACAAAGTTTGGTTCTAATTATATCTTAGAGTTTTGATGATAACAATGAAATAAATTTTGTAAAATATATTTTATACTCTAACGTGTACATTCTCTATATTCAGATAATGTTCTGACTTATGCATATCAAAAGTAAAGCACTCCAAGGCAAACTCTGATGGAAAATAAATCCTAAGAAACCTCTGATAACGCTAGCTGAAGCGAAGATCTGAAAAGAGCACGCTGAAAGCAACATCTGATAATGCAAGCTGAAGCAAAATCTGATGAACATAGAGTGAAGAATACTCTGATAGAAGAATAGTTAAAGTAAACTCTGAAGTGGCAACGCTACAAGCAAACTCTTAAACTTCCAGAGACAAGTTCTGACAGTACCGTTGGTCATTAAATGCTAAGACGGATAACGCACTCAAGTGGTACTACGCACGAGAACTTTGGAAACATAAATACCAAGCTAACGCGCTTCATTAATGCAAACACTCTCTTCAAGGCAGTAATGGTCAAGACTGAAATCTATATATAGAAGATCATTTGTCTCAAAGAAAGGTTACTGATCCACGAGAAACATATTAAAGCTCACTATTTTCATTCCTGTAAAATAATACTATGTAGTGGGTAAATCTTAAAGTATTGGGAAACAATCTTAGTGATAAATCACAGTTTGTGATAAAGCTTATTAGAAGCATTATGTTTCACTACTATTAAGAATTAATTTTTGTAAGTGTTCCTTGAGAGACCAGTTGGGTCATATTTCTCAAGAGGTCTAGGACTAGGTGAGTCTTAGAGGTGTTAGTCACTTGCAGTTGGCTTGTGCATTGTATTGTTAGTCACAACACTTTGGTTGTGCATTTATAATCAGTTTGATTATAGTGGATTAAGTCCTCATTGAGAGAGGCAAAATCACCTTGGCGGGTGGACTGGAGTAGTTTGAGTTTCAAACGAACCAGAATAAAAATATATGTGTCCTTCCATTAGTATTGCGCGCGAAAAAGGAAAAACTTATTCAACCTCCCCTTCTAAGTGTTTTCTCATCCTTCACTAGGTTTAGGGGGTTTAGGTTTAACAATTATGTACAAAGGGTTTTTAATTTTTAATAGTGTAAAAGGTTTCGTTTTTTAATAGGGGAAAAAAGGATTTTAATTTTTAATAGGGGAACTTGCCACGATTTTATTCGTATGCCTACGTATCATCTTAGGAGGAATCAGAGTCTCAATTCATAGTTCGTAGTTGGTTGGTATTTTTTATAGGGTTGCGTAGAATTGTTTTCGAATTATCCTTGAACTTTGTCTGGGTTGTAATTTGAGTAATTGTAGACGCAGTTCGCAGTTAAACTTGAAATTAATTCTCCTTAACCCTTTTTCGAAAATATCTTGAGTTTTTGTTATGTTAGTGGAAAAATGGTTTATTGTTGGTTAGCTGTTTTGATGTTTTGATTCGATTGAAGAGTGTGATGAGACATTGAGCAGGGGGAGTCTGATATAGTCTCCTCCTAACGTGGCCAAATATTGTCCATGTGTTTCTCGATGTGAAGGATGCGGAGGAAGTCTAATATAGTCTTCTTCATCACGTGGCCAGATATTGTCCACGTGTTGCTTGCGGATGGAATATTTGATGAATTGCATGGATTTTGATATTTGATTGTAATTTAAGATTTTGATTCAAACTTAATGTTTGATTTATGGATGGAAAATTGAAGTAGAAGTGAATAATTGAATGAATATGTAAGTGAAAAAAATAGCATTGGATTTAGTAAACATGTTTTAAAGTTAATAAAAAATGTTTTAATTAGTAAAAACTTATTTATCCCAATTTGTTAAGTAATTAGTAAAAGGACGGATTTTAAATTAAAGTTTATAAAATAAATGTTGATTATAGAAAAATAAATATTTGTTAAATAAAAAGGATTGTTGTTGCTACAATTTACAAGGAAAGATATAAAATTAGATTCACGTTATGATTTAGAAAATAAAACTTGCAATTGATTTAAAAATAATAATTTGATTAATGATAAAAATTATTTAGTTATTTTTTTAATAAAGGAAAAATTAAGTTTATTACTTATAAAAGGTTTATAACATTATTATATTTAGAAAATACTCAATAATACGCCTGATAAAAAACATATTTGTACAAATAATTAAAAATAAATCATAAAACAATTTAGAATAATAAAAATTATAAACACTACAAAAATTAGAATAAACACAAAGAGGATTATTAATGTTTTCGTTTTTCATTGTGAGAAGACTTGTCTCTTCTTAGTTTTGTATTGTTCTTATTTAGCATTTTTATCCGTCCTAATTTAGTAATTATAAAGATAGTAAAGCTAATTTATCATATTGAAATTTTAGTTTCCTAGTGATTATAGTAACAATTAAATATTGAGACACTATTAATCACATAAAAATATTATGGACGAAATTCCAAAAGAAAATAAATATAACTCAAGTATTCAAACGAATTAAAAATTTAATTTACATCAAAGAAGACAAAGTTACCAACTTGAAATGTCGTGACCGGTTTAAGTTGCTTTCTTTCCTTCTTCTCGGTCAATCTTTCCTCCTTTTTTTGGTACAAGAGTTTCTTGGATTGATGGAGGACTTTTAGGAGATACTTCGTTGTTGTTCTTCGATGTGAAGAACAACAACTTTAGGAGAACTCTAGTGAATTGTTGATTTGCTAACTGTTGGTGAAATTGTTGATCACCAAAATTTTGTTGATAGAGACTTCAGGGTTTCTTTGTTGTTGTTCTTCGATGTGAAGAAGAATAATTTTTAGGAGAACTCTAGTGAATTGTGGATGATTATGAAATTGTGGATGAAAAATAGTGTGAAAGAGTGGTCTATTTATAGATTTGAAATTAGGTTAAAGACACCCCAAAAAGGAAATAATTCACACCAAGAAAAGCTCAAACTTTATAATTTTATCTTAGTCATCAAGTTGACCAATCAGAAGTGAGTTACGATACAAATTAACACACTTTAACTAATAAGAAACAATTAATAATATTATTAGTAATTATTATAATTTTTGCATCCAATTTTGATAAAAAGTTTATCAAATCAAATAAATAATTATTTTTTAAAAATTCATTAATTAAAAATCCGAAAATAATATTTAAATAATAAAAAATGATTTTTGTGATTTTGAAAATAATTAAAAAATAGTTAATAACAAAAAATATTCAAAGTGCATCAATTGAGATTCGAACCCGTGACCTGCTTGGAAGTCTTTCTCCCTTACCAAATATGACATGCTACTTATTTGAAGTAAAAAGCCAAATGAAAATATGTGACAGTGAACAATTATTTTCTATTTTTACAAATAATTATTATATTTTCAAAAAGACTTGAAAGCGAATTTTTATTAAAAAACCTCAGAATGTTAATATAATTAAATCAAAAGAACTGTATACTCTATGAAACTCAAGTTCAAAAATAAATTTGACGGCAACACTAAGACGGGAAAATTTGGGGTATGACACATACCTACACTGTATACAAAGTTAGAGCATGTGTGAAAAGTGTATCATAATGACCCAATAAGTCTTCTGTATTGGGTTGGGTCGACATCATCTTTATCTGAGTCTTTTGACAATTGCAACCTTGGCTCAACAGGTGTCGGATTCGAGTTGCATTCTTCCATCTCAAATATCTTAAGAATTTCTCATACATATCTTCTTTGATGCATCATAAAACCTTCGATGCCAAAGAAATATGAAATATCGCCCAGATCTAATATTCTGAATTCCTTGCTGATATCACTTTGAAGTCTTTGATCTCTTTCTTGCAGCTACCTGTTATTAATAAGTCATTGACATAGAGACATAGTATAAGAAATTCACTATTGCTTCTTCTTACATATACTACATGCTCAGTTGTGCACTTCACAAATTCCTTCTCCCTTAGGAAATTGTCAATCAACTTATTTTAAGCTATTGGAGCATGTTGAATTCATACAAGGCTTTATGCAGCCATTACACCTTTCTTTCTCCGTCATGTTTCACAAATCCAATTGGTTGTGCAACATAAACTTCTTCGTCTAAGGGTCCATTTAGGAATGCACATTTCACATACAACTGACATATGTGCCAACTGTTCATTTCTGCTAGACCAATAACCAACCTGATTGTTTTGATCCTAGCAAGAGGTGCAAAGACTTCATCAAAGTCGATTCCTTCTTTCTGAAGAAATCTTTTTGCCATAAGTCTAGCCTTGTGTTGAGTTACTTCCCCTTTGGGATTCAACTTCAGTTTGTATACCCATTTGACATCAATTTCCTTCTTTCCTTGAGACAATTCAACAAGTGACCAAGTATTGTTGACTTTGATAGACTTCATTTCCTCATTTTTAGCTTTCACCCACTTCGAATCTTTCAATATCTCAGTTGCATTGACTGGTTCGACATCTGCATAGAAAGCATGGTGTACCAGCTCACCTTCATCATCTACTATATCATTTGATGTAATCACACATACTTATAACCATGCAGACATATGTCTTGTTCTCTGAGGTCTACTTGGGCCTACATCACCTCTCGCTTCTTCTTGTCGAACTTCTCTTTTGACTTCAGTTGTTGGTTCTTCACAAAATATTCTCATTGAATCTTTGTTTACATTTCTAGTCATATTTCATTCCTTAAGATCATATATGATCACGTCCCTACTGATCACTACTTACTTACTCATTGGGCCGAACAACTTGTATTCTTTAGTCAAATGATATCCTATTAGGATCATCTGACTCGAATTGTCATCAAGTTTTCTTCTCAAATAATCAGGCACATGTTTATGTGTTATGGAACCAAACACTTTCAGAAGACTCAAGCTAGGTTTTATACCAAACTAACATTCTTCTGACGTTATTCCTTCTAGCTTCTTCATTGAACATTTGTTCCATATGTATGTTGCAGTCGACACAACTTCACCCAAAAACTTTTTAGGTATATGCTTGCCTTTCAACATACTTCTGACCATATTCATGGTGGTTTGATTCTTTCTTTCTATAATTCCATTATGTTGTAGAGTGTAGGGTGGCACCACCTCATGCATAATCGCTTCTTTCTCACATAACATGTCAAATTTTTTGATGCATATTCTTTACCACCATCAGTCCTCAGAATCTTGAGCATTCGACCATTTTGTCTTTCGAACATGGACTTAAACTTGGCAAATACCTCACTTCACTTTTCTTCTTGATCAGGCAAGTCCATAATTTTCTACTGAAATCATCTATGAATATGACAAAGTACATGTTACCTCCAATCTAATCCACCTGGATTGGTTCATATACATCAATGTATATGATTTCAAGCATAGCCTTCGACTTGCTTTTTGCATCCTTGTTAAAGTTATTCTTGTGATGCTTCGCCTGCACACATTCCTCACATACCTTGTTTGGAATTTCGATATCTGGCAAAACTGAAACCATATTTTTTCTCTTCAAATATCTAATGTCTTTGAAGTTGAGATGACCCAGTCGATAATTCCATACACTCATCTCTGCTAGCTGCAGTCGTAAGGAACTTGTGCTCTATCACATTAAGTTCAATCTTGAAGGTTCTATTCTGAGACATGGGAACCTTTAAGGTTAACCTTCCTCTTGCATCGATGACTTTAATCATCTTGTCTTCGATCTAAACTTTATAATTATTTTCGACCAACTGACCTATACTGAGCAAATTGCTCTTCATACCTGGTATGTACAACATATTGGAAACTACTGACCTCTTGCCATCTTTCCTCATAATCAAAACATCTTCAATACCTTCAGCTGCTAGAGTACTGTCATTTGCAGATTTTACCATGTTCTTCATTGAGGGTTTTATGTTGACAAACCAATCTTTCCTCCCATACATGTGTGATGAGCATCCTGAATCCAAGTACCATTGGTCATTGAATCTATCTTCATCTCTTGTTGTGACCATCAACATCATCTCTTCTTCTTCATGTTTTGCAAACTTTGCATCACTTTCTTGATTCTTTTGTTTTTTTGGAAAATCACTAGAATAATGACGACACTTCTGATAGACGAATTATTATAGCCTCTTTTACCTTTGTTATGGAACCACTTTCCTTTGCCTTTCTTTTCTCTTGCTGACTGCGCTTGTAAAGCCACATCACTCTTCGACTTTCCTGTAGCTCTTTCAGCAATTCTTTGCTCATGAGATTCAATCGTCCCTTGAAGCTCTTCTCTTGTCAATTTTAACAAATCTTTTGACTCTTCTATGGCTACCACTACATGGTCGGACTTCAAAGCCAAAGAACCCAAGATCTTTGCAACAGCTTATCTTAACGTCAACACTTCTCCATATACCATGATTTGATTCACCAGTTTTGTAACCCTATTGAAGAAATTAATTATGCTTTCACTCTCTTCCATCTGGAGAAATTCATACGTTCTTTTGTGAGTTAGTAACCTCACCTCTTTTATCTTTTCTACACCTGCAAAAGACATTTCCAGAATTTCCCAAGCTTCTTTCGCAAATTCTACATCACTCACCTTTTTGGAATTGTGTGGACTCAGACATTGATGGATTATAAATAGATATTTATAATTCTCCTTATTCAATTCTTTGTGTGAAACCTCTTCTTCTTTTGTTGCATTGTCTTTAAACGGTTCTAACCCTTCATTCACAAGATCCCAAAGATCTTGACAACAAAACACAACCTTTATCTGCATGCACCTATTCTCATAATTATCAACTTTCAAAATTGGAAGACTTGCTTGAAAATTCCCATTCGGATGATTCATTTCCATCGTGATTTTATTCCCTTATACCGCGCAACCGAATCTCTAGATACCAGAAGCTGGAAATCCACCAAAACCTATGGAGAATTTATATAAATCTGGATGAACATGATTATTATCAATACACAATAACAATGAAAGGAGAATTAGGGTTTACAAAAATAAGGGGAAGAAGATGATGATTTTCTGCAGAGTTTCTCTCTACCAACAAACTGTGGAAAATCTTATTTTCTTGTAATTGCAAATTTTGTGAATACAAGTTGTGTATTACAAAATAGGGGTTACTCCCTCTATTTATAGTTTTAGGTTAGCTTGCTTCCTAAGCTAAAGCTCAAAACTACAAATGCCCAAAATACAATTTAGAACTAAGTCAAAATCATGTGTCAAGAAAACTTCTTCGACACTTCGACCTACTATATAACTCGACACACTTAGACACAGACTAAGTCGACACACCCATGTTCTGTCAAACAACATGCTTCTTTGACACATGGGAATTACAATCTCAACAAAATAAACAATTGATCCTTATAAGTGGTGTGTTTTTTTGTTTTAGTTCATTTTTTTGGATAAATTCCTTATGTATTGATTTTTATTTGGTTTTAGTCTCTAACGTTAATCCCTCTGTTGCAAAAAAGTGAGATAGCTAACGTTACTATCGTGACTTTATTTTTTTAAGTTTCAATTGTTGATGAGGATAGTGACATGGAGTAATTTGTTTAGTGGTATTAAAAGTGTAGTGTTATATTTTCAAATGCCCCATTTCCTAGGGCGACAACTTAGGACTTCCCTAGAAGAGGGCGATGACACGAGGTCGTTGCCTCGCCCCTATGTTTTCCTCACTCTTGGGGAGAAGAAACACGGGGTAAGATGTTTCTTGAAAAAATAAAAAGTTATATATGCCATTGACCCATACTTTCCTTAGAAATAGGCGTTCAACTGTCCACCCCTTTGACTAGGTGGGTAGTGACCTCTTACCCAGAAAACTCTAGGGGCCCATAACTCTTATAAATACACTATATCTCAGGGGGATAGTTCTCTCTCTCTCACACACACACTCACTCAAGTTACACATACATACTTACACCCATTCAAACACCACTCAGAGAGAACTCCGCTCTGAGTAACCCAAAAAACATAACTAATGTAACACTCTTCTAAATCCCAAGATTAATTCACGGATAAATTAATAAATAAATCAACAAAAAGCACCAACGAGGTTTTCACATCGTCATAAAAAATATATTAATCAAACATCTTGTTCCGTAACACGGGTTTTCAAAAATTATAACAATTAATTCATTGATAACATCAACACATAACTCCAGACTTCGCATCAGAATCATTGTCTCAACATAACTTCATTTATTTCATAAAAAACATCAAGACATTTTAGTCTCGTCCAAGTTAACATCAAAATAAATTAAAAAAATAACAAAACTCATGAGATGTGTTTTAAAGCAAAACAATAAACTTTAAAACTAAAATGTTCCCAACGCTGATGCTACATATCAGAGCAAGACACTTTTTATTCAACTGAAACACACTAAATAACTCCAAAGGTATCCTCATGCTTCTACGAGCTATTCACGATCACCTGCGTGTTACCCACGTGGAGGCAACATTCAAATAGAAATGGTGAGTAATCATAAATCATTACAAAATATATACATAATAAATATAATAGTTACAACAACAATCATCAAGAAATCCATATATCGTCATACATCACATATTGTACTTACATTTTCACATCATTAATTCATCCACAACGTCATTATATCATCAAATAAACAATCATCACCAAAGCATCATTTAAGTCACAACATCCTCAAAACATCATTTAATTAATAATCATGCAATGACACAAAGAATGTAAAGCAACATCATTAACTCATGGATGTGGTACCAAACTTCACTGATGAACACTGGGTCATCGCCCTCCAAAGATCCCCACCATAGGATTGAATCCCTTTTGGAATCGGAGTGTTGTACCCCAATTTTTCCCCTTAAGATTAATCTATCATCTCATGACAACTCAATCATATCAAGATCACACTAGGGTTTGGTTCTTCTCCCTATCTTTAGGTTTGCTCATGAGGGATCACTAAGCACCTTGATTTGTATATTGTGATCATATATGTTTTTTATTGATTAACTTTTAACTAAAAAATACAATGAATGTTTTCTCTAATTGATGATCCTATAGGTGAGGGCACAACACATTTCATCAGGTGGATTCATAGGTGCATGAGTTTATTTCCATGCCTTCTTCAACAAAGATTCATTGAGATTAATGCTTCATCATTGAGATTAATGCTTCATCATTGAGAATGATTTAAAGTAATATCATGACAAGGTCTACTATGATTCATCTTGTCTCAATTTGTCAAAGAAAATCAAAAGATACAAGGGTTGATTGAAGAAGTTGGACCTAATTGAACAAGTTCCTGATTTCATGATTACAAGTGCATAACTCTCTCAATTCTTAATATTTGGAGGTGGTTATTATTGCTATGGTTTCTTATTATCATACACAACAACTTCTATTCACATAGCAAAAGTAATTGTGCAAGAAAGGTTTCCAAAAATTGAAAGGGGTCCCCAAGTCATTTTGTTTCTTTAGGAGCTAGGGTTTTGAACTTCTAAGGGCTATATCTTGTTCATATTTTGATATTTTTGAGTGATTCCAAAGATATGCTTCTCTTAAAAGGGTTATCAACTAACCACTTCAATAGTTTCAATAAAATTTTATGTGGAGATGCCTAATGATGAAGAAAGATTACAAGTCCTCTAGATAGGCCATTAAATTCCCTTATGTGACTTCAAAAGATCATAACTTGGTCCATTTTTATCTCCTTTAGCCAATTATTTCTCCACAATAATCTTGAGGATGTGAAATTCAACTTGTGATACGGTGGCAGAACTGACTGTTTAATACTGGTTTGCATTTTGCGTTTGCAAAATATCGCGGTAAGCAAGAGTCGCCACTGACTTTTATTTCATCCAACCGAAAAGGAAAAAAGTACAGAAAAAATCCTTTTTCGAGATATTCTGAGCACGGGGGGTAGATTATAGAAAGGGAAGGTGTTAGCACCCTTTCTATCCATGGTTTTCCATGGGCTCTTAGGTACTTGCTCATTTTTAAATTGCTTGTGTGTGTGCTTTGTTTCGAAAATGTTTTACTTCGTGATAACCCTTGTATCAGTCCTCAAAGGTGTGACGAAGTTGTTTTTGAAAATTGTTTTGAAATGTGTAAGTGTGAAAGGTTTTGATTTGAGCAAGTACCTACTAGCATCTACTTACTCGAAAAAAGATCGTTTCTATTCTTGTTTCCTTTAGACAGCGCTATCCCACTATTGAGAAATAGGTAGCACCGTTGTTGGAGTTTGTATGGGTCAATTTGAAAGGGACGTATGATCATTAAAGCAATGTTAGGACACCTTAGTAGTAACCTGTGATATGGTGGCAAAACCGACTATTTTGGAAAATGTTAGTTTGCGTTTTGCATTTGTGTTCGCAAAATGTCGTGGTAAGCAAGAGTCACCACCGACTTTTATTTTATCCAACTGGAAAGGACAAAAGCACATAAAAATTCCTTTTTTGAGATTTTGAGTACGGGGGGTAGATTATAGAAAGGGAAGGTATTAGCACCCTTTCTATCCATGGTTTTCCATGGGCTCTTAGGTACTAGCTCATCTTTTGAAAATTTGATTGTGTGTGTTTGTTTTGAAAAGTTTTTGTTTTTACTTCGTTTTAACCCTTACTTCTGTCTTCAAGAGTGTTACGAAGTGTGAAAAAGTTTATTTTGAGCAAGTACCTACTAGCATCTACCTACTCGAAAAAGGATTATTTTTGTTCTTGTTTCCTTTAGACAATAACCTCCTACTGTTGAGAAATAGGTAGCACCGTCGTTGGAGTTTGTAAGGGTCAATTCGAAAAGGGACGTACGATCACTAAAGCAATGTAAGTACGTTTTAGTAATAACCCTAATGTCTTAAGATCATATTCGAGGCAACATTTCCGAGGCGACGTTTCCGAGGCAACATTTCCGAACGGGACTTTTGATCTTTGTTTAGACAGGAGGGCGACCACTAAAACACCATATACTTAATGATCGTTTACCGAAGGCAACCGAAGTGAGAGTATACCCTAAGAGTGCGCATGTGCGAGTGATTTGATTTCAGTTATTATGTTTGCACATTAAGGTTTGCTTGCCATTTTAAATTAACATGCAGTCTTGTCATACAATCCTATTATCATACATCTAACAATTAATTTTTTGCGAGGATTTAAAATGCGAAAAATAAAAACTACGCTATTACAAGGCTTCGGGGAGGGGGATTAATTACATAGCCAAAAAACCCGTAAAATGATAAATAAAGAAAATCCTAATTTAAACTATTACATACCATGAGCAGTTACATTAATATTGCAAAAATAATAAGCGTGCGCGATGAATCATAAACGAGAGAATTAGGGTTTTGACCCTGACTAAGCCTAATTGTTATTTACAAGAAAAATCATTTTTTTGTTGTTTTGATTGTTGAGAAAATAAGATTTTAATTGAATAAATAAAAACCTAATTACTAATTAATTTAAATTTAAGAAAAATAATTAAATTAACCTATTTTTGTATTTTTGTTTTATTGAGAAAAGAAATAAAAATTAAATCGCATGTTAACCCTAATTTTTCTAATTGAATTTTACTTATTTACAAAAAGTTAAAATTACCCTAAATTAAATTTAAACTAATATTAAATTAAATTTGACAAAATATAAAAACCTAATTCTAAATTTATGAAAATTGATTTAATGATTTTGTGAAAAAAAGAAATTAATTTTGTGGTTAGAAAATAAATTAAACAAATTAAATTAAAGAAGAAAAAAAAAAGATGAATAAGAATGGGCCTGGCGTTTTCAGCAAAAAAGGGGGTGCCAATTGCAGTTTCTGGGCCCAACAATCCTTGGCCTGTTTGACTTTGCCATATCCTATGCTGCTTGCTTGACTGGGTGTATGGTAGGCCCTCATATGAGAAGCCTTGGATTTGGCTTGTTGATGATCTAATTGGTTGGATATTGAGGATGTATGGTGGTCTCATTGGCTACGTGGGCACCTGATTATGTAGAGAAAAATAATATGGAACAAAGTTGGGGACCTGGGAATCGAACCCAGGCCCTTAGGCAAAATCACCCTGCGCGCTTACCAACTGTGCTAGCTTTGTTAGTTGTACAAATAATGAATAAAAAATACAATATGCTAAAACAAATGGCCAAATTCAAAAATGCGCGAAATTCAAATGGCCCATTCACAGCGTGCCACGCCATCGTATCCTTCGTCGCTTCTGTCATTTTAGGTCACATACTTTTACCTACGGACAAAGGGCGTAGGTACAGCCATGTGCTTCTCCAAAATCTTATCCATGCATGATAAATCAATACCAGTGGTGCCAATCAACTCGTTGCAACCTCACGAGCATCATGGTACCACTATCCATGGCCAATTTTCCCTGTACACAAAAACCCTAAAAACAAAGCAAGAACCCTAACTACGGCATCTTGCTGTACAGTTAATGAAAATGAAATTAAGTACCACCATTAGCTTGCAAATAACTCATGGATATGTCAATAAAACATGCTAACTATGCCAAAATCATTATATACGAATTCAAAAAAAAACATGGAAATCGTGGGACTCTTATAGTGCATTTCTGGATGTTAGGAAGCTTGTTAGTGGTTGAATCTTGATCCCTGGATGTCCAGCAATCGATTGGTGTGCCTGGAATGGCTTGAGGAAGCCTGGAACTGGGAAATCAGTTTGCAACTTTTCCTTGAAATTTTTAGATTTGTTCTCTTCTTTGCACGCCTCCAATCCCTTTGTTTTTTATCTGAACATGTTCCTTATGTACCCTAGAATGAATTAGGGTTGCAAACTTGTTTCAAATCTTCTCCAATTATGATCATTGATTCATGATTTGATTCTTTGTGCAAATCTTTCCAAATTGAGCAAATCCAATCTTTTTGTGTCCAAATGAACCTTGCACGATTTGATTCCATCTCTAGCTGTATAATAGACCTAAACATGCATAAAATCTCAAGCTTTGATTAGTTTTTGATATTTTCATGATTTTATTTTGATTTTATTTGATTTAATTGAAATAAAATCAAAATAAATAACAAAAATAAAATAAAGACAAGTGGAAGAGCTCATGGGTCGTGGGTCATGTTACAAACTCAATGCAAGCATAAAAAGTTGGGCCCATTTGATAAAAAATGCAATTTTGGCCACATTTGACTTTTAGCAATTTTGCAAAAAAGGTCAACTTTGCCAATGCATAACTCCTTCAATTTTGACCCTAGAGAGGTGTTCTTGGACTTTTTAGAAAGCTTAATATTTCTTCTAGACAACCCTTTTGGTATCATATCAATTGAATCTTCCATGTTCATGTATGAAGCTTTGAACCAAAAGGTGTTTTTGTTGACTTTTCAAAATGACCTATAATGTCCAAATTCATATCTTCTTGTGAGTGCATATTTTGAACTTGGGAGCTGAAGATGGATTGTAGGTAATTACATCCTCTTAAAAATGAGCTTTTGATGGGTCATTTTTTATAAAGCATGAGAAAGTTATGCTTGGTCAAAGTTGAGTTGACTTTTCCTACAAACCCTAATTTAGCAACTTTTGGGTTTTGATGAATTGTGAGCAATCCTTGAGGAATCATGATCAACCCTTGATAAAATGATGAATAATACTTCACAATGAGGATGTTGACCAAAAATCTTGGAGTTTGACTGTATGTGGGCCATAGTTGTCTTTTGCTCTAGCACGGTCGATTTTCAAGCCTTTCAGCAATTGACTGAGCAAACTTCCTTTGCAAGGCTTGGAACTTGACATGGATGATCTTGAGAACATATTAGGGCAATGGTGAGCATTTGGGATCCTTTAGACTCAAGTACCTTGGTGCAAACTGAAACCCTAATTTGAGGCAGACTGCCTTAGGAGAGAGTTTGTCTGGTCAACCCTTGGACTTCTTTGAGCAATTTGAGGACCTCACTTGAAATGTATTGAGAAATATGGGGGGGAAAATTTTGGGGTACAACAGCTTCCCCTGTTCAATCTTCTTAAACTTGAGGATGTAGATTGGTTGTCTGCCTTTCGTGATCCGAAGGTGGAAGATGATTGAACACTAGAGTGCCCAGAAATTTGCACTCGCATGAAGTGCTAATTGTCTGGTGATATCGGGAATGGGCTTATATATGCCATTTGGAAGTCAATGACAGAAGATGGGCTTAAAGATGCCATCAGAGGAAGTGTCGATCGCATAAGAGATTCCTTTGCGAGAGCCCGTATACCTATTGTTGAGGAGGACTACACTGGGGAACGCTGGTCTCTGTCTTGGGAGAAATAGAATTTTAGGAGCTTTAGTCGTCCTTTATTCTACTGGGGAATCATCTCTGAGTTAGGGAGGTGAAAATGAACTGCTCTTTGGTCGTGCTCCAGGATTTACAGTGATTTGCTGAGGAAAATAAGACCGACTGCTATCTGGTTGTGCTCCAGGTTTCACAGCGACTTACTGGGGAGATGAGATTAAACTTGCTATCTGGTCGTTCTCCGGGCTTCACAATTTCTCACTTCTTATCTGGTCGTGCTCCAGGCTTCAGAAGGAATCAAGTGGTTATCCGGTCACATTCGGGCTTCAACTTGAATTTAAGGAAATACTAATATCCAGTCGATTCCAGGCTTTATAGTAATTGGACGAGTAAATTGCTATTTGGTCGAATTCCAAGCTTCGTAGTACCTTATACTGTTATCTGGTCGTGTCCTAGGCTTCAGTATCTTTTGCCTCTATCTGGTCGTGATCCAGGCTTCACGGTGTCTTATACCATTATCTGGTCGATTCTAGGCTTCATGGTATCTTGTATTGCTATCTGGTCGATTTCCAGGCTTCACAATAACTTGCTGAGGGTTAAGCTATTTTCCGGTCGATTCCAGGCTTCATAGTATTTTGGAGAAATCAAGATATTATCCAGTCGAATCCGGGCTTCATAGCTTGAATTTAAGATATACTACTATCTGGTCGCTTCCAGGCTTCGTAGTATTGTGGAGAAATCAAGATATTATCTGGTCGAATCCGGGCTTCATAGCTTGAATTTAAGATATACCAACTATCTGGTCGCTTCCAGGCTTCGTAGTATTTTGGAGAAATCAAGATATTAATCGGTCGAATCCGGGCTTCATAGCTTGAACTGGAATAGAAATATTAGTATCGATTTGACTGAACCAGAGATTTCTTGATGGAACTTGATTGCATCTTTCCATGAAAGGTAAAGAGTTATTCGTACATGATGTCATGATGTATGAAATGTATTGAGTAATGATGTTCTCAAAATAAATGAGATTGCGTTGTATGATGCATATGCGTATGCCATGATGTATGGATATGCAATGTTCTTGTGACATTCTCTGGCTGGGGAGAATTAATCCTGGACTGCCGATGGATAGTATAAGGGGTTGATTTCCTCGTTCTCGCTGGGGATAGTGACCGAAGATTATTAGCTGGAGACTTGCGTCCGTTCTGCTTGAGAATAATCCGCCAGGAGAGACTCTGTTTGAGAATAATCATGTGGGAGAAAGACTCTGTGGGGAAGAGAGATACTATGTTGGACGATCTGCTGACCTGGAGAAACAACTACGCTGGGGATGATTACCATTGCTGGTGGTAATGAACCTTGTCTGGGATTGAATTTCTGCCTGTGAAGAAATAAACTCCGCTGATGGTAAACTTCTATTGTTGGTGATAGATAAACTCTGCTTGAGGAGAATTTTGCCGACTCAATCGTGATTATGAACCTCGGCTGGGGATAGTTAACACCACTGTCTTTGGGTACTTCCTACTCTGCGGGGAGTGTATGCACCTTTAGTCATATTCTCAAGCTGGGTTTATTCCTGTACCTGGTGGATAGAGCAACTGTAAGGTTCGAACACTTCTTGTTTGCCCCTGTTCCTAGAATTACGAGTAATTTTATTTTGTTTCTTATGTAAACACTTATGAGCAGCAATTATTTTCAAATGCATATATCAAAAATGAATCATTGGACGTTCTTGCAAAACAAAACAGAAAAAGAAAAAAAACAAGTTGAAATTTCTGAAATTGAATTGTATTGATTTTGAAGTTGGCCTGTAATAGGCGTTTTGTACAAAGGGGATGACGTCCTAGTAAGAGAACGCCGCCGAGGGAACAGAAGTTATACAATTTGTGTAAAAGAAAGAAAAACAGCTATATGAACAATCCCACTGGGTTCCAACTCTGCTATTTCCTTTATATCTTCGAGCGTCTCATCACTTTGCTACTTGGTCGAAGGTAGATCAGATTAATTAGCGTCGTTCAAGCTTGATAGTCGATACCGAAGTCTGGTTGCAAGATGATCCAATGAGACATAGTGTTACGCTTTGATCCCTAACTTTTGCCTGAACTGCCCTTTCGGGTTTTCAGTCCACCGGGATACCCTTTTTTGCCCAAGCCGCCTTTACAGTTTTTTGACTTGCCGGATGTACAGTTTTTTCATTTTCATCCCTTACTTTTGCCCGAACCCTTTTGGTTCGCCGGGAAGCCCTTATTTTTTCCTAGGCCAGTCAACCTAGTGGGTCTTTGATTATGCGTAGTATCTTTTCACTATGTCTGCATTGACGGGGTGAGGAAGGTCGTCACCATCCATGGTGGTTAGAATCATAGCTCCTCCCGAGAAAATGTTCTTAACCACAAATGTCCCTTCGTATGTGGGGGTCCATTTTCCCTTAGGATCACCTTGTGGTAGTATGATGCGTTTGATCACTAGATCCCCGACTTGATATTCTTGGCGTCTGACTTTCTTATTAAAAGCCTTGATTATTCGCTTTTGATACGTCTAACCATGACAAATAGCAGTAAGTCTCTTCTCATCAATTAGGTTCAGCTGGTCAAGTCGGGTCTGGATCCAATCATCCTTGCTCAAACCTGCATCTTTCATAATCCAGAGAGAGGGTATCTAGACTTCAATGGGCAAGACTGCCTCCATGCCATACACCAAAGAGTATGGTGTTTCCCCTGTCGATGTCTGTGCTGAGGTACGGTACCCATGGAGAGCTAATGGTAACATCTCATGCCAGTCTTTGTATGTTACCGTCATCTTCTGCACAATCTTCTTGATGTTCTTGTTAGCCGCTTCAACAACCCCATTCATCTTCGGCCGGTAAGGAGAAGAGTTATGATGTTGTATTTTGAACTATTTGCAGAGCTCGGTGATCATCGTATTGTTGATATTTGTACCATTGTTTGTAATGATCCTCTCTGGTACACCATATCGACAGATTAGATTGTTTCGGATAAACCGTGCCACAACGTTCTTGGTTACTATAGCAAAGGAAGCTGCCTCAACCCACTTTGTAAAGTAATCGATAGCCACCAGAATGAAACGATTCCCGTTAGACGCTTTAGGTATGATCTCTCCGATCATGTCGATGCCCCACATTACGAAAGGCCAAGGAGATGTCAAAACATTCAGAGGAACCGGAGGTATATGCACCTTATCAACATAGACTTGGCACTTATGACAAGTTCGAGAATGCTGATAACAACCGGCTTCCATAGTAGACCAAAAATATCCTTCCCGTAGGATTTTATTTGCCATGGTATGTCCATTGGAATGAGTTTCGAAGGTACCTTCATGTAGCTCTGCCATAATCCTTTTTGTCTCGCTTTTGTCCACACATCGTATTAAGGTCGAATCATGGTTACGCTTGTAAAGGATCCCATTGCTGACAAAGAACTTCGCAGCGAACCTTCTCAAGAACTTCTTATCGTTAACAGATGCCCCCTCGGGGTACTCTTGAGCCTCAAGATACCTCTTCACCTCGTGAAACCAAGGCGTATCTGCTACCTCTTCAGTCTCAATGTCGCAGCAATGTGCGGGTTCGTCCAACCTCTCAATGGTAATCTGAGGAGCTTCATTGTCCCATCTGACTTTGAACATAGAAGACATGGTAGCTAGCGCGTCCGCTAACTGATTCTCCTCTCTCGGGAAGTGTTCAAAGGTTATCTCCTCAAAGTGTGGGAGCAATGTCAGTACATACTCTTTGTAAGGAATAAGATTTGGGTGTTTTGTATCCCACTCGCCTTTGATTTGACTGATCACTAGGGAAGAATCTCCGAATACACTCAAGAACTTAATCCTCAGGTCAATAGCAGCTCGGAGACCCAGGATGCATGCTTCATACTCGGCCATATTGTTGGTGCAGTTAAAACATAATCGGGCGGTGAACTGAGTATGACAGCCTTCAGGAGATATAATTACAGTGCCAATGCCATTACCTAACGCGTTCGAGGCTCCGTCAAAATACATAGACCATCGGGATCCTTCCTCAGGTCCTTCATCCGGTCCAGGTTCTTCACAGTCGGTCACCAACATGATGTTCTCATCTGGGAACTCGAAATTTATGGATTGGTAGTCATCCACTGCCTTATGCGCCAAATGATCCTCCAATACACTCCCCTTGATTGCTTTTTGGGTTATGTATTGGATGTCATACTCAGTTAAGATCATCTGCCATCTTTCTATTCTTCCAGACAAGGCAGGCTTCTCGGAGATATACTTGATTGGATCCATCTTTGATATCAATAAGGTGGTGTGAGTCAGCATATACTGTCTCATCCGGCAAGCAGCCCATGCCAAAGCGTAACAAGTTTTCTCGAGCAGTGAGTATCGGGTAACAGTCGGTAAATTTTTTGCTAAGGTAGTAAATAACGTGCTCTTTTCGGCCAGACTCATCATGCTGCCCCAGCACGCACCCCATTGAGTTATCCAGTACTGTCAAGTATAAGATCAGAGGTCTTCCTTCAATTAGAGGCATAAGAATTGGTGGCTCTTGAAGATATTCTTTGATTCTTTCGAAAGAGGTCTGACATTCATCATTCCATTTTACCACTTGATCTTTCTTCAGCAGCTTGAAGATTGGCTCACAAGTAGTAGTCAGATGTGAAATGAATCTGGCAATGTAATTCAGATGTCCCAAAAAGCCTCTAACTTCCTTTTCTATGCGGGGAGCTGGCATCTCTTGTATGGATTTCACCTTGGCAGGGTCCACCTGAATACCCTTATCACTGATGATGAAACCCAGCAGCTTACCAGACCTTACTCCGAAGGTGCACTTGTTCGGGTTCAGCCTCAGCTTGTACATCTTCAACCTGTCAAAAAGTTTCCGGAGATGGTCAAGGTGTTCTTCCTCAGTCTGGGACCTTGCGATCATGTCATCAACGTAAACCTCAATCTCATGGTGAATCATGTCGTGGAACAAAGCGACCATGGCGCGCTGATAAGTTGCCCCAGCATTCTTCAACCCGAAAGGCATTACCTTGTAGCAAAATATGCCCCACTGTGTAATGAAGGTTGTCTTCTCCATGTCCTCGGGAGCTATATTGATTTGATTGTAACCAGAAAAACCATCCATAAAGGAGAAGAACTTGTGATGCACGGTGTTGTCGACTAGAGCATCGATGTGAGGAAGTGGGAAGTCATCCTTGGGGTTTACCCTGTTCAAATCTCTATAGTCTACACACACCCGTACCTTACCATCTTTCTTAGGCACCGGAACCACGTTGGCAACCCACTGCGGATAAGAAGTAACATCTAGAAATCCGGCATCAAACTGTTTCATGACCTTAGCTTTGATTTTCTCAGACATCTCAGGGTGCATACGGCGAACCTTCTGTTTTACCGGAGGACAGTCTTCTTTAGTTGGAAGGCGGTGAACCATAATATCGGTGTCCAAACCAGGCATATCTTCTTAAGACCAAGTGAAGATCTCAACATAGTCGCGTAGCATTTGTATCAACCGTTGTTTGACACTAGGCTCTAGATTCGCACCTATCTTGACTTCTTTCCTATTTTTCTCTGTACCCAAATTCACTGATTCCACTGGCTCTTCATGAGGCTGTATGGCCCTCTCTACCTGTAGCAACAGTCTAGCAAGTTCTCCGGGTACCTCACAATCATCCTCACCTTTGTCCTCGGCTTGGTTGATCGGATTTTCGAAGTCATAACTGGCAGCAGCAAAGTTGTTATCAATGGGATCCAGAGTGGATATGGATCTGTATTATGATATGTGAGTGTGTGTAAGAGAATAGCTGTTTTAATAAAGTGAGGGACAAAAAAGAAAAACAAAGAGTGCAAGATTTGTAATGCAAGAAAACGTCCAATGCTTTATTGATGATATATGAAATGACAAATAATAATCCCTCACAAGCAAAGCAAAGGTGCCTCGGGCAAGACACCGGGCCGTAAAGTTTCAAACTGTTTATTACAAATCTCAAAACAAAAGTCAATTACTGTGGAATAAAAGAAACTGGTATGAAGTCCTTCTCCGTCCAATTGTTCAATCCACCGTTGGTCGTAGGGTAGATCCAGCTGTCAATATCTGGGTTCTCATCATCAACATCTTCTGTGGCGGAGACAACCTCAATAGCATTGATTCCTGAGCCGTGCTTGGGCATGGGTGCAGTTATGACGTTGGGCTTTTCTGGAGCGTCAAATTAAATCTCTTTAGCTTCGATCAAGTCTTGCACCCTGTTTTTCAAGGCCCAACAGTTGTTTGTATCATGACCTGGACTTTCGGAGTGATAGGCGCAGCGGGCGTTCGGGTCATATTGAGGAGAAGTGGTGTTGGGATTCTTCGGGGCCTCCCTCAGAGTTACCAAATTGGTCTTTAATAATTGTGGTAGAATTTGAGACAAGGTCATATTGAGCCGAGTGTACTGCCTCTGTGGTCTTTCCACCCTTTGTTGATTGTTACGTTGTGGAGCAACGGTGGGTCTTGATATCACTACTGCATTTACTACTTAACGGTGTGCATGTCTGCTTTGGCTCCTCGAGCCATAGACTGCACTAGCTTATTTCTTACCAGTGAAAGGCTTCTTTACTGCATTTGATGAAGTATCCTTTTGTATCTTACCACTTTGGATACCAGCTTCTACTCTCTCCCCAGTCAAAATTAACTCAGTAAACCCAAATGACGAACTGCCGATCAGATGATTGAAAAACGGGCCAAATAGCGTCCCCAGAAACATGTCAACCAACTCCCTATCAGACAAAGGGGGTTAGAATCTTCTAGCCAAATCTCTCCACTTTTGAGCATAGTCCTTAAAACCTTCACATGCACCCATAGACATACCCTGAAACTGAGTACGAGTGGGAGCAAGGTCAGTGTTATACTGATATTGCCTGTAAAAGGCAGCAGCAAGGTCTTCCCAGTTTTGGACATTGGCTCCTTCCAATTGATAAAACCATTCAAGCTGAGTCCCTGACAGACTATCTTGAAAGAAATGTACCCACAAATTTCTATCAGCAGTGTGGGGTTGGATTTTTCTGACGTACGAGCGGAGATGGAGTTTTGGACAGGATACCCCATCGTACTTGGCAAAAACAGAGCTTTGAACTTATGAGGGATCACCACTCCCGATACCAGTCCCAGTTCTCCAAAATCCAAACCAGGGATCTTCTGAATCTCCATAGCACTCAGACGATCTTCAAGTTGCTTGTACCTATCCTCAGCAGAAGGATACTACTCCTCATCATAATTTGTATCATCATCAGAGATTGCAGGGTTGGGGTCCTTTTCTTCTTCTTGATTCTCCTCTTCCTTGGATGAAGAGGTCAGATTAGCTTGCTGTTTCAACCTATCCCCAAACCTCTTGCCCATATTCAGAAGAACGACCTTCTTCTTATTCTTTTTCTTCTCTTTTTCTTTCAGAATCAGGGTCTTCAAATCCTCTTTCCCTTTAGCCAAGCTTAGGAACATCTGTTGGAATTGGGCGTTTTGTGCCTGAAGATCTTTGATGGCTTGATCAGAAGACATTTCGTGCTGAAATAAACATCGAAGAAGATGAGAAACCTGTAATGGTACCTGTAATGGTGTGCATGATAATGGGATGCGTATGTAATGATTTCAAAGACTTTGGGAGATTTAAATTTGCAAACCAAAAATAAACAAACTTTATTAGATTAATCTGTAAAAAGTTCAACAATGCCTTTAAGGCGTTACAAAGAAATAAATGAAAAACAAATCTAAACTAGAAAAAGCAAAATCATAAATCCCATGGACGCTTCCCCTTTGTGCTGACGTACTCATTGATTGTTCTTTCATTCTCGAGCTTCCTGGTGAGCTTCAAGATCTTCCTTTCTTACTCATGGTACTTCTCCCGGTAGGTATCCCTCTCCTCTTTCAGCTGAATCCAAGACCTCTTCAATGCCCCAGGATCAGTGGGCATGTAAGGATAAAGAACTGTGTAAGGAATGCCTTCTTCATTATTAGGTTCCATAATCATTGGCAGTGTAACTTCATAGGGCATTCCAAGCTTCTGGGCACGAGCTCGGACCCATTGTAGGTAAGGCTGCATAGGAAGGGAAGTCCTTGGTCCTAGCTCTTAAGGGTCAGATCTGTTCACCATGTCCCAAGCTCGTATAAACCTTCAGCGATGCTCGTCAACGTCTTCCTTGTAGTCAAATGCAATATCCGTAAGAAGTAGCTCATGGGGACCGTCTCTCCGAGCACGACCAAATTGTCGCAAAGCTAGACAAAGATTGTAGGTTATTCCCCCTCTAATTCCAAGCAATGGGACATTAGGGTATCCCCCATAACGATCAATGACAGCAGTGCTTTCCATAACCTTAGAACTCCAAAGGATGTCTGTATGGGCAAGTGACATTATTCTGTAAGACCATCCCAAACCTTCTTCATTTTTCAACACGGACTTAGGGAGGTGCGAAATAAACCACCTCGACAACAACGTCATACAACACATAAGAGTCCCTCTTCTACGCCCAGTACAAGTGTAGAGAGCATGCAAGATATCAGTAGAGTAGGTACATGATTGCGAGAAAGGAACATCTTAACCGCATTCAGATCTATAAAGGAATCTGGATTCGGGAAGATAACCAAACCATAGATAAGGAGAACCAAGATGTCTTTGAAAGTTGAATATCCAAATAATCCCAGAATATTTGAGCTTGATCTATCAGAAACTTGGCTAAGAAACCTTCAACCCCGCTTCGTGTTTCCCAATTGGATACTACATCAGCCCTTTTTAGGTGCAGAGCTGAAGCAATGTCTTCTGGTCTAGGAGTCTCTTCCATACCTGTGAAGGGCATCTGCTCAAGGATGGATATGCCCAATAAGTGAGAAAATTCTTCCAAAGTGGGAACCAGCTGATAATCTGGGAAGGTGAAGCAATGATGCACAGGATTGAAGAACTGGAAAAGTACACTCATCATCTGCTCATCAAACTTTGAGGTAACCAAGCTAAGAAGCTGACCATGTCTCCTAATGAATGAAGAAGTCTCAGAAACTCTTGAGGCTAACTATTTGAGTTGAGCATGTATTTTCACAAAGTTAACTCGGATGGTGTTTCTGCGCACATAAGCCATAATCTGCAAAACAGAACAAAGATAAATCCCCTCGGTCTATGAAATGGTTAGTATAATGAGGTATGCATGCTATGTTATGATGCATGATGTCATGATAAAAAGTAACAGGTCTAGCAGATAACAGACATGGCAAAGGCAAATAAGTCACACAAAAGCCCTTAAGTTTAAGGCTTGCATGGGGTCAAAGGTATTACCCTCTTGAAGTTCAGTTGGTTTCAACCTGTCCTAGCAATAGTAACCGGGTTCTAGAGGTTCTCAATGTCACTGACCATCCTCCATCGGTTATGGTTTCAGCTCACGCAATCTTTTCTTGCGGCCGGAACTATCTCGAGAGTATGGTCTCAATGAGTGTAGCATCGAGTATCAACTAGTTCTCAGCTTTATACCGAGGTCGGCTATCTCACTACTTCCTAATGGCCAAGTTGGTCTATTAAGGGTTCTAAGGTCAGTTGATGCTTAACGACACACGTAGCGGCCCCGTATTCTCCTCGTTTCTCCATAAGGGATACCGGTACCAACTAATGTGCCACATCAACATAGCTACTGCTTTAACCGTATCGGTCTATGCCGTACAGTTCCCTCACAGCTTATTGCTACTTACCTAAAAGGTGTCCCCAGATCAGGGTTAGGATCTATAGTAACTCCCAATACAAAACCCTTTAACAGTAAAGCAACCAAAATAAACAAGAGAAGCAATTTATGATGAACTAATCCTAAGGTATACACCACTTATTACTCCCCAGCAGATTCGTAAGTTCTGTGATACGGTGGTAGAACCTATTGTTTTGGAAAATGTTGGTTTGCATTTTGCGTTTGTGTTTGCAAAATGTCGCGGTAAACAAGAGTCTCCACCGACTTTTATTTTATCCAACTGGAAAGGACAAAAGCACAGAAAAATTCCTTTTTTGAGATTTTGAGTATGGGGGGTAGATTATAGAAAGGGAATGTATTAGCACCCTTTCTATCCATGGTTTTCCATGGGCTCTTAGGTACTAGCTCATCTTTTGAAAATTTGTTTGTGTGTGTTTGTTTTGAAAAGTTTTTGTTTTTAATTCGTTTTAACCCTTGCTTCTATCTTCAATAGTGTTACGAAGTGTTTTTGAAAACTTTGTTTGAAAAGAGTGTAAGTGTGAAAATGTTTATTTTGAGCAAGTACCTACTAGCATCTACCTTCTCGAAAAAGGATTATTTCTGTTCTTGTTTCCTTTAGGCAGTGACATCCTACTATTGAGAAATAGGTAGCACCGTCGTTGGAGTTTGTAAGGGTCAATTCGAAAAGGGATGTACGATCACTAAAGCAATGTTAGTATGTTTTAGTAATAACCCTAATGACTTAAGATCATATTCGAGGCAACATTTCCGAGGCGACGTTTCCGAGGCAACATTTCCGAACGGTACTTTTGATCTTTGTTTAGATAGGAGGGCGACCACTAAAACACCCTATACTTAAAGATCGTTTACCGAAGGCAACCGAAGTGAGAGTATACCCTAAGAGTGCGCATGTGCGAGTGATTTGATTTCAGTTATTATCTTTGCACATTAGAGTTTGCTAGCCATTTTAAATTAATATGCAGTCTTGTCATACAATCCTATTATCATACATCTAGCAGCTAATTTTTTGCGAGAATTTAAAATGCGAGAAATAAAAACTACGTTATTACAAGGCTTCGGGGAGGGGGATTAATTACATAGCCAAAAAACTCGTAAAATGATAAATAAAGAAAATCCTAATTTAAACTATTACATACCATGAGCAGTTACATTAATATTGCAAAAGTAATATGTGCGCGCGATGAATCGAAAACAAGAGAATTAGGGTTTTGACCCTGACTAAGCCTAATTGTTATTTACAAGAAAAATCAATATTTTGTTGTTTTGATTGTTTTGAGAAAATAAGATTTTAATTGAATAAATAAAAACCTAATTACTAATTAATTTAAATTTAAGAAAAATAATTAAATTAACCTATTTTTGTATTTTTGTTTTATTAAGAAAAGAAATAAAAATTAAATCGCATGTTAACCCTAATTTTTCTAATTGAATTTTACTTATTTACAAAAAGTTAAAATTACCCTAAATTAAATTTAAACTAATATTAAATTAAATTTGACAAAATAAAAAAACCTAATTCTAAATTTATGAAAATTGATTTTATGATTTTGTGAAAAAAAGAAATTAATTTTGTGGTTAGAAAATAAATTAAACAAATTAAATTAAAAAAAATAAATAAAAAAAGATGAATAAGAATGGGCCTGGCGTTTTCAGCAAAAAAAGGGGGTGCCAATTGCAGTTTCTAGGCCCAACAATCCTTGGCCTGTTTGACTTTGCCATATCCTATGTTGCTTGCTTGACTGGGCGTATGGTAGGCCCTCATATGAGAAACCTTGGATCTGACTTGTTGATGATCTGATTGGTTGGATATTTAGGACGTATGGTGGTCTCATTGGCTATGTGGGCACCTGATTATTTAGAGAAAAATAATATGGAACAAAGTTGGGGACCTGAGAATCAAACCCAGACCCTTAGGCAAAATCACCCTGCGCGCTTACCAGCTGTGCTAGCTTTGTTAGTTGTACAAATAATGAATAACAAATACAATATGCTAAAACAAATGGCCAAATTCAAAAATGCGCGAAATTCAAATGGCCCATTCACAGCGTGCCACTCCATCGTCTCCTTCGTCGCTTCTATCGTTTTAGGTCACATACTTTTACCTACGGACAAAGGGCGTAGGTACAGCCATGTGCTTCTCCAAAATCTTATCCCTGCATGATAAATCAATACCAGTGGTACCAATCAACTCGTTGCAACCTCACGAGCATCATGGTACCACTATCCATGGCCAATAATCCCTGTACACAAAAACCCTAAAAACAAAGCAAGAACCCTAACAATGGCATCTTGTTGTACAGTTAATGAAAATGCAATTAAGTACCACCATTAGCTTGAAAATAACTCATGGATATGTCAATAAAACATGCTAACTATGCCAGAATCATGATATACGAATTAAAAAAAAACATGGAAATCGTGGGACTCTTACAGTGCGTTTCTGGATGTTAGGAAGCTTGTTAGTGGGTGAATCTTGATCCTTGGATGTCCAACAATCGATTGGTGTGCCTGGAATGGCTTGAGGAAGCCTGGAACTGGGAAATCAGTTTACAACTTTTCCTGGAAATTTTTAGATTTGTTCTCTTCTTTGCACGCCTCCAATCCCTTTGTTTTTTATCTGAACATGTTCCTTATGTACCCTAGAATGAATTAGGGTTGCAAACTTGTTTCAAATCTTCTCCAATTATGACCATTGATTCATGATTTGATTCTTTGTGCAAATCTTTCCAAATTGAGCAAATCCAATCTTTTTGTGTCCAAATGAACCTTTCAAGAATTGATTCCATCTCTAGCTGTATAATAGACCTAAACATGCATAAAATCTCAAGCTTTGATTAGTTTTTGATATTTTCATGATTTTATTTTGATTTATTTGATTTAATTGAAATAAAATTAAAATAAATAACAAAAATAAAATAAAGACAAGTGGAAGAGCTCATGGGTCGTGGGTCATGTTACAAACTCAATGCAAGCATAAAAAGTTGGGCCCATTTGATAAAAAATGCAATTTTGGCCACATTTGACTTTTGGCAATTTTGCAAAAATGGTCAACTTTGCCAATGCATAACTCCTTCAATTTTGACCCTAGAGAGGTGTTCTTGGACATCTCAATCTCAATTGAATCTTCCATGTTCATGTATGAAGCTTTGACCCAAAAGGTATTTTTGTTGACTTTTCAAAATGACCTATAATGTCCAAATCCATATCTTCTTGTGAGTGCATATTTTGAACTTGGGAGCTGAAGATGGATTGTAGGTAATTACATCCTCTTCAAAATGAGCTTTTGATGGGTCATTTTTGATAAAGCATGAGAAAGTTATGCTTGGTCAAAGTTGAGTTGACTTTTCCTACAAACCCTAATTTAGCAACTTTTGGGTTTTGATGAATTGTGAGCAATCCTTGAGGAATCATGATCAACCCTTGATAAAATGATGAATAATACTTCACAATGAGAATGTTGACCAAAAACCTTGGAGTTTGACTGTATGTGGGCCATAGTTGACTTTTGCCCTAGCACAATCGATTTTCAGGCCTTTGAGCAATTGACTGAGCAAACTTCCTCTGCAAGGCTTGAAACTTGACATGGATGATCTTGAGAACATATTAGGGCAATGGTGAGCATTTGGGATCCTTTAGACTCAAGTACCTTGGTGCAAACTGAAACCCTATTTTGAGGCAGACTGCATTAGGAGAGAGTTTGTCTGGTCAACCCTTGGACTTCTTTGAGCAATTTGAGGACCTCACTTGAAATGTATTGAGAAATATGGGAGGGAAAATTTTGGGGTACAACATAACCCTAGAGTCTTAAGATCTTTCTCGAGGCAACATTTCTGAGGCAACGTCCGAACGGGACATTTTGATCTTTTTAGACTGGAGGGCAACCACTAAGACACCCTATGCTTAATGATCGTTTACCGAAGGAAACCGAAGTGAGAGTATACCCTAAGAGTGATATGTGCGATTGATTTGTTTCAATTATTTATCTTTGCACATTAGGGTTTTCTAACCGTATTAATTCGTCATGCATTCTTGTCATACAATCCTATTAGCATACATCTAAACAGTTAAATATTTGCGTGAATTAAAAATGTGAGAAAGTGAATCTACGCTATTACAAGGCTTCGGGGAGGGGGATTAATTACATAGCCAAAAACCGGGGGAAAGCGATAAGTAAAAGCCCTAAATTAAACTATTACAAACCATGAACAGTTGCAAAAATATTGTCAAAATAAATAACAAGCGCGCGATGAATCATATACGAAACGACTAGGGTTTGGACCCTTGACTAAACCTATTTACGATTGATTAAAAAAGGATGTTTTGTCATGTTTTTGTTATTTAAGAAAATAAAGAAAAATGAAATTAAATAGAAAATCCTAAGTTCTAATTAATTTTAAATCAAGAAAAATAAATTAATTCATTCTAAAAACCCATTTTTGTATTTTTTTTTGTTTATTTGAGAAAATTAAAAGAATTAAATCAAGAATTTTAACCTAATTTATATTTGATTTTATTTGTGAAAATAAATTACAATTTCCCTAAGTTAACACTAAATTAAATTAATTTTGATAATATATAAAAAAAACTAATTCTAATTTTTTATGAATTTTTGATTTTATGATTTTTTTAATGAAAAAAAGATTAATTTGTTAATTGAAATAATTAAAAGGATTAAATAAAATAAAAGAAAATAAGAAAAAAGAAAAGATGGGCCTGGTTGTAATGTTGAAAGAGGGGGTGTGTTGTTGAAATTCTGGGCCCAAACAGATCCAAGCCCTTTTGACTTTGCCTGATCTAGTGCATATGTTGACTTGAGATGTATGATGGACCTTCAACTGAAAGGCATTGGATCTTGGCTGAAGATGCATTTGATGGTTGGATCTTGAGTTGCATGGTGGATGTTAGGACATGTGGTGTACCTGATTATGTGAAGCAAAATTATATGAAATAGATATTGGGACCTGGGGATCAAACCCAGGCCCTCACGCTCGCTCCCAGTACCTGCTTGCCATCTGCGCTACTTTTCTCATTTGTACATATAATGGAAACAATTAATATAAGCAAATCATGGGACATATTCAGAAAAACGCGCTAAAATTCAAACCAACCAATTCAAGAGTGCCACGCCTCATCTTCTTCCCCAAACCGTCGTTTTAGGTAACAGAACTTTTACCTACGGTTGCTTTGTTGTAGCTACAAACCTGTGCCATTCAAAAATTCTGTACAAGCAATATAAATGGAATTCAAAGGTACCAATCAACTCGTCTCATCTTCACGGGTATCATGGTACCAGAATCCAAGCCCAATTTAGCCTATACTGTAAAGCCCTAAAATAAGCCAAGAAACCCTAACAATGGCGTATCATGATTCATGTGCTAAAAACGCAATTAAACAATACCAAAAGCTTGCAAACTCAATGATAAACAAGAATATATGAATCAACCGTGCTAATGATGAGTAAATTAATGAAATCAAAATCAAAATTTTGGGACAAACTGTGGCCTCTATACTTACGACCTCTAACCTCTTTTCTTGCCTTGGCTGCATTCTCTATATGTACTAGAGTGAATTAGGGTTGTAAAAACCACTAGTCTCACTACAAATCTTGAAGATTTGATTTGGTTTTCATGGTATATGATATCCTTCCAATTTTGGCCTAATCATGCTCCTTTTGTTCCAATTGCCATTGATATGATTTGATTCTGATCTTCCAACATAATGAGCTTGTGATTCTGTCAAAAAATCCAATCAAAACAAATCTTTGCTATTATTTACCAATTATTTGTTTTAATTCAATTTTTAATAAATAAAAAATAAAAATAAAATAAATAATGCAGCAAATAACATGTGAGTGAGTATTTGGGTCGTGGACCATGTCATAAGCAAGATTCAATCATGAAAAACTAGGCCCATTTGACAAAAAATGTATTTTTGAGCACATTTGACTTTTGGCAATTTTGTAAAAATGGTCAACTTGGCCAATGCATAACTCTCTCAATTTTGACCCTAGAGAGGTGTTCTTGGACTTTTTAGAAATCTTAGGATGTCCTCTAAGCAACCCTTTTGATCTCATATCAGTTGAGTCTTCCATGTTCATGTATGAAGCTTTGACTCAAAAGGTGTTTTTGTTGACTTTCCAAAATGACCTATAATGTCAAAATTCATATCTTTTTGTGAGTGCATATTTTTAACTTGGGAGATGAATATTAATTGTAGGGAATTGCATCCTCTTAAAAATGAGCTTTGGATGGGTCATTTCTAATAAAGTATGAGAAAGTTATGCTTGGTCAAAGTTGAGTTGACTTTTCCTACAAAACCCTAATTTAGCAACTTTTGGGTTTTGATGAATTGTGAGCAATCCTTGATGAATCATGATCAAACCTTGATCAAATGATGAATTATACTTCAAAATGAGGATGTTGACCAAAAATATTGAAGTTTGACTGTATATGGGTCACAATTGACTTTTGACATAACATAGTCGATTTTCAGGCCTTTGAGCAATTGACTGAGCAAACTTCTTTTGTAAGGCTTGAAAATTGACATGGATGATCTTGAGAACATATTAGGATAATGGTGAGCATTTTAGTCCTTTTTGGTTCATATATCCTGATGAAAAAAGAAACCCTAATTTGAGGTAGACTGCCTTAGGAGAGAGTTTGTCTGCTCAACTCTTGAACTTCCTTGAGCAATTTGGGAATCTCACTTGCCATGTGTTGAGAAATATGGGAGGGAAAATTTTGGGGTACAACACAAATCCTCTTTCATGTGCAAAGCTTGAAAATGAGTGGAAGATGCCCTAAGAACTCAAAAGATTATAGATCACCTCATGAATTTTCACTAATTTTACAAGGCCATAACTTTTTCAATACTTTGTATTTTTCAGTGATTCAAGTTTCATAATTCTCTTTGGGAAGTCTACTTCAAGATAGAATCAATGATCAAAGCTAAATTTTGTAGGAAGGCCATGATTGGAATCAAAACATTATAGGTCACTTTTGAAGAAAAACTTAGAATTTTTCGAAGTACAAAAAGTCAGCATCTTTTTCTCAACTTTGACTCATCACAACTCTTAGCTCAAGCATCCATTTGATCTCATTCTTGGAACATTACAAAGATGGTGAACTTATATTTCAAATGCATCAAGAATCAGGTCCAAAGGTTTCCTAAATCATATACACCATGAATTCAAATTCAGCTACTTAAAGTTGAATTTTCCTTCCAAGTCAGAATTTGAAATCCATATTGTGCCCTCTAAACACAAAGTTTACACGCGTTTTTGCTTCTAGTCATGTTTAGAAACTTTCCAAAAGAATTTAGCATCATAAAACACATGATTTCGCTGATTTTTGATGCTAAACAAGTCACACATTTCTCATGCTTCAGGTTCACACGAATTCACTCAATCACACTCTCATTCGCACGTTTAAGCATTGCCTCATCCTCTCCTATAAATAAGATGCATATTCGACCTATTTTGACAAGCTTTTGATAGCCAATTGACCTCTGTTCAAATCCCACACAAACTCTTAATTTGAATTTCTGATTTCTTTCATACTCACTCCAAACCACCAAAAGCTCCATTCAGTTAGCTTCATTGAACTTATCTAAAGCTAACCATACTCTTACCTTCAAGAATTGTGACCTATATTCTTGTACAGAAGTCCAATTTCAGAACCACTTTTTTCTACTTCGTTCAGGTAGATTTCTTGGTCAAATCAATCCAAATAAAAGACTAATCTACTCTCTTCATCCTTGTGATTCTCATGCTTTTTACAATTTGTGATTTCATTGAGATTTGAGTGAGATATTCCAGAATTTCGTGCTCGCTATTATTTCTGCACTTTCTCAATTCAAGCCTTGCTTAGGTTATATGAATTTGGCACGACGGTACCATTAGAATCGTCTTGAAGAGAAGATTCTAATGGTACCGGCCTGGTTTGCTAATTTTACAGTTTGTGGAATTCCATTTTAGGGTGGCTGGAGGTTGAAGACGATGACATGTCTCGTCTTCTACCAATGATGGTGTGCCACGCTATTTTTTTGAAATAGATGTGGTGTGTTTGCTTTACCATGTGCGTGTCTTAAGAGCCCTTGGATCTGATTACTTTAGTGAGTCAGACTCCATCCAACGTGCCACATTTTAAGTTATTTTTATTTAATAAAAAATGATTAAGTGTGATATCCAATAAAGTCTATGACATACACAGTGCGCCAGATCCACTAGATCTGTTTACTAATGAGTTTTGACAATGATCATATGGTCCATATTGTTTTGGTTTGTTATTTTATTTTCTGATTTTTGTTTTAATTGTTTTAAACTTCAAAAATTCATAAAAAATTCATTTCTGACTCAAAAAATCTGAAAAAATTCTTAAAATATTTTGGATTTTTCTCTTTCTGATTTTTAATTTTTCATAATTTTATTTCATGATTTGATATTTTTTATATTTTTTTCACTTTAATTAACTTGTTTTAATTGATTAAAAATATTTTTCTTAATTTTTAAATTATGAAAAATTAATGGAAAGGTCCTTTGGCCTTTTGGCAATTTTTGATAACCTTGTTTTATTTTTATTTCTGATTTTACTATTTTTTACTATTTTTGATTTCTTTTATTTTTAAAAAATAGTTTCTGACTTTAAAAAACTCTAAAAAAAATTGTCAACCTTTATCAAATCATGTCTGACCTCTGATTATTTTTTAGGATTTTTATTTGGTGTTTTAATATACTTTGTATTTTATCAATTATTTTCCTTTTATTAACCATTTTAATTTTGTTCTATTAAATATTATTTTTATTATCTTTTATTTTGGTTCTGACTTGGACTTCATTTGGTGACAAATTCTTCAACCTCGTTGGATCTTGGATGTTGATAGGTTGAAAAACAAAATCCACCAAAATGGATGAATGATGTTGATGATATTTGAAACCCTAATTTCATACATTGTATCCCATCCCTCTTCATCTTATCCATTTCTCATTTGTGCTACATGTTGTTAGAGGATAATCTATATATCATCTCTCCAAACATATTGCACATATATTGTTATTGACCGGCCTCAAAATAGGTGCAACTTCTATATAAGTCCACTTACGATTGCTTAACATAACACTAAATTTTGTCCTGATTCGAGAAATGATCATTCGTGGCCCAAACTTATGTTTGCAAGCCCAAGTATGTTTAATTTGAAATATTTGATCCAATAACCTTGAGGTTCATTGTTAGGAGGATTTTTTCTTATCAATCCTCTAATGAATCATAAATTTCAGATTAAGTGAATCATTTAAACATTGTTGATCATTTATTGTCACCTCGAGAATTTGAAATGAATGATATACTTGACAAAAAGCAAATGAAACTTATTGTTGAGAGGCTTTGATTTTGTCAATCTTATAATGAGTTTTCAAATGCAAGTTTCAAGATGGTCATTCAACTAACCTCTAATTTCTAACTCATTCACAACTGACTTTTATTTTTATGCTTTTACTTTATGCCTTTACTTTTACGCACCATTTATTTTAGCATTTGCATTTCATGCTATTTTCATCTTTGCTCACTTGAGCATTTACTTTTTATGTCTTTTTTTTTATTTTTCTCACTTGAGCTTTCATTTTATTTTTGAAGATACTTAATAACCAACTTTAACAATAAAAAACTTTAAAGCCACTTGGACTATTTGATTACTATCCTTGGCATTTTGGAGTATGGACTTCTTGGACTTAGGAGTAGAGGCCCTGACCTACCTTGAGACTTTATGAATTCTACTGTTATTTTGTCTGGAGTTCTTGGGGTTTACCCCAAGACATTGGGATGTTTGTTTTCTTTTTGTGCAGGTTATTCTGATCATATGCCTTGTCTGTGATTGGGAATTCATATGTATATATGTGTTACTCTGTCCAATTTTTTTGAAGACTTAATGCATTCGAAGTTTGGTATTCTCAAGAGGTTTATATCTTTGCTTGCTTGGTTTCAATCTAAAGAATTGGAATTCTACATTGAATCATTGTGTCAAGTGTTGACCTCTTGTTGGTTAGGCGGTTCTTTTCCCTAGATTTTGTCTTATGCTTTAAGATAGTCCCTTCATCTCCTCCCATATTTCTTTAATTTCAAAAATCTTCTCCCAGCTTTCAAAATTATTCTTGTTTTTAAACTTGAACCGCTTTCACAATAAACTTGGACTTTGGTCCATGCATTTTCAAAAATATTTTCTTAATCAAACTTTAACCAACTTAATAATACTTTGACATTTTTTGTGAGAAGACTAAAATTCAATCAATCTCATTCAAACTATTTTTCCACTTCAGCTTTTTATCTTAAAATTTTCTCAAAAGATTAGACTCTTGTTAATCTTTGTAGTGATCCGAGCTACTATACTTTTAAGATATGTAGTGAAGTGAGATATTTTCCACTTGGGTGTTGAGTGAGGCTTTGTTGATTTAAAATCCAAGTCATATCCTCCACTTTGAGATGATGCAAATTCTCATTTCTCATAATCATGGGTAATAAGTATGTTCTTCCACTCGGATAAGACGATGATGTCTCGTCTCTTAAAATTAACCAACACACTTGTGTTTTAAAATTTTTAAAGGTGAACTACGAGTACCCTGATCCCCTATTGCACGGAAGGTGGTACGTAGGCACTAAAGATTCACAACCGCGGTGGGTGCAAAAATTGTAAAAAGTATTTCTTTTCTCATCTTAACCATCTATTTTTGTATACAACATTTATATCCAAAACATACAAGTTTTCAAAGAGGTTCCTGCGGAATACTGTAGATGTTTAGGGTGCTAATATCTTCCCTTTGCATAACCAACCCCCAAACTTAGATTATCTCCCCCTCTATTTGAGTTATTCGCTCTTTTCCCATTCCTTTGGAAACAATAAAGTGCAGTGGAGATTTTTATTTGATTTGTGCGAGTCAAGTCAACCCAATGGCTTAGTGTAAGTGTTTAGTTATTGGCATGTATTTTTGGTAAAACCAGGTGTGTAAATGTCATGACTGATGTCATAACATTCTGGATTATTAGGTTCTTTATGCAGAAAAAGTATGGCATACAGTAGCTACTGTTTATGAGTGTGTATCTGAGCATTTTGCAATGATCACATTTATTGCCTTCTACCAAAATCAGTAAACAGGAATTCTGATGTCATAACAAATGTTAAGACATCCTGTACTGATCTAACAGTAGTGCAGTTTGGTTAATTCTGAGATTTTTCAGGAAGTTGGCTCATTCCTTCCAGAACAGAATCTCCCGTGGACTTTGGGTTAACCTAGCTCAACCCTAACCTGGTTGATAAAGTCTTGTGACCAAGTCTTAAGGTTAAACCTAATTAACCCTAGCTTTTTGTGGAAACCCTAACTGAAGAATCAGCTGCATATATATTCAACAGGAATGCTGGCTGCATAGTAACTCTTTTGACTGAAGATCAATTAGGAGCTGTATAGTTTTAACTGTTGTAATCCAAGCAAGTATCATTGTGATAAGTGACTTGGAATAGGTTTTGATTGTAAGGGTTTTTGTATCACTCAAAGCTTTGAAGCAAGAGTGTTTGTGTCTCTTGACTAAAGCTTTGAAGCAAAGTCAAGTTAGGTTTTTGTATCACTCAAAGCTTTGAAGCAAGAGTGTTTGTGTCTCTTGACTAAAGCTTTGAAGCAAAGTCAAGTTAGGTTTATGTATCACTCAAAGCTGTGAAGCAAGAGTGTTTGTGTTACTTGATTAAAAAGTTGTGAAGCATAATCAAGTGTATGTTCTGAAGAGTGTCTTCATTAATTCATTAGTCAATTGTTTTAAGTATCACTGCTGTGATTGAGGGGGAGTGAGTAGGAACTCAAGTTTAAGTTGAACTTAGATTGAAGTTGCATTGGGTAGGTCTTAAGTGAAGGAGATAAACTGGTTGGTTTTATCCTGAATTAATATCTCTTATAGTGGATTTCCTCCCTGGCTTGGTAGCCCCCAGAGTAGGTGTTGTTTCACACTGAACTGGGTAAACAATTGACTGTGTTCTTTATTGTTTTTATTTACTGTCTTATAGAAAGTCAGATACGGTGTCATAACATTCACTGTGACATTGAGTATCTGCTGCCAGAATTTCAATTGGCATCAGAGCAGGCACCCTGCCTGTATTACTGGGTGAGATCTAGGGATATCACTTTCTAGCACTATGGTCAAAGAAGGAGTTTTTGGAAACAGACCACCCATTCTGGATGGAACAAATTATGACTACTGGAAACCTCGTATGATTGCCTTCTTAAAATCACTGGACAAAAAGGCTTGGAGAGCTGCTGACAAAGGATGGAACCATCCCACCATAACTGAGAAAGATGGGACAATCAGTCTGAAGCCTGAGGAAGAATGGAGCAAAGAAGAAGATGAGTTAGCCCTGGGTAATTCCAAAGCTTTAAATGCCTTGTTCAATGGAATTGATAGAAACATATTCAGACTAGTACATCAATGTGAACTGGCCAAGGAAGTATGGGACACTCTCAAAACTACCCATGAGGGCACATCCAAAGTAAAAATGTCAAGGCTTCAGATGCTGACTACCAAGTTTGAGAACCTAAGGATGAAGGAAGATGAAACCATTCATGAGTTTCACATAAACATCTTGGACATTGCCAACACCTCAGAAGCATTGGGTGAAAACATGTCTGAAGAAAAACTGGTGAGAAAGATTCTCAGATCCCTGCCTAAAAGATTTTCAATGAAGGTAACTGCTATAGAGGAAGCCCAGGACATCCGCAAGTTAAAGGTGGATGAACTCATTGGGTCTCTTCAGACTTTTGAGATGGGGATCAGTGACAATGTTGACAAGAAAAACAAGAGCATAGCACTTGTATCCAACACTGAAGATGAAAACAAGGAGGATGAAGAAGAAAATATTTCAGAAGCTATAGCCATGCTTGGAAGACAATTCAACAAACTCATCAAGAGAATGGATCCAAAGTCAAGGTCAAATGTTGAGAACATCCCCTCTGACATTAACAGATCTTATGACTCCAGCAGAAGACCAAGGTCTGAAGAGAAGGGAAATCAAGGCAGAGGAATTCAATGCCATGGTTGTGAAGGATATGGGCATATTCGAGCTGAATGTCCTACCTTTCTTAAGAGACAAAAGAAAGGAATGACTGTTACCTGGTCTGACTGTGATTCAGAAAGTAATTCTGAAGAAGAATCTGCCAAACTAGTTACTGCACTAACTGGTGTTTGTACCTCTGAAAGTGACACTAGTGATGAGGAAGTGACATTTGAAGAACTGGCTGATACTTACAAGAAATTGTGTATCAGAAGTACTGAAGTCTGTGTGCAAAATGAGAGACAAACAAAACTTATCATAAAGTTGGAGGCTGAAAAAAGGGCAGACCTTGAAACTATAAGTCATCTAGAAGGGGAAGTTCAAATGCTGAACTCAAAACTGAACTAGATGACCAAATCTGTCAAGATGCTGACAAATGGAACTGACAAATTGGAAGAAATCCTTCAGGTTGGACAAAATGTGGAAAACAAGTCTGGTCTAGGATTTGTGGTAGCAAAGAAATCTGGTGCAGACAAGAAGATCAGGTCTGATAAACAAATGTCAAAGCAGATGTCACAACATAACACTCAACATCGGGAACAGAGAAATATGAAGAAAAAGTACCAAAGATGGAGATGTCATCATTGTGGGAGGTTTGGTCACATAAAGCCTTTCTGCTTCAGATTGTATGGATAACCTAATCAGAACCCAGGTGTCAAACCTAAGTCTAATAGGGTACCACATACTCCTCAATGGAAGAAAAAGGCTACTGCCCTGATAGCCCACACTTCCATGAGAGTCTCCGCAAAGGAAGACTGGTACTTTGACAGTGGGTGTTCTAAGCACATGACTGGAATCAAGAACCTTCTCAACAATGTTAAACCTCACACCACTAGTTTTGTGACTGTTTCACCCCAAAATTTGCCCTCCCATATTCTTCAGGAAATTGCCAAGCCAAGCTTCAAAATTCCCCAAGGGTTGCACAGTCCAACTGTCTCCTATACAGTCAAAATTAGGGTTTGTGGTCTGATCAAGAAAATGAAGTTTTCAAAGGCCCAATCAAGTCTCACATGCCTACAAATGTGGTCAAGCATCCTCATATCAAGTTTCAAGACATTCAGCTCAAAATTGCACAGTCAAAACCCTAAATTGCACTACAGTCAACTGTAGGGGCAAAATGGTCATTTGACAGTCAAAAGTTCAAATTTTTGGTCAACATATCATTTTGAAGCCACAAACATCATTTGATCAATGCTTGATCATGATTCTCAAAATTTGGCTCAGAAATCATCAAAGATGCAAAAGTTACTATATTTGGACAGTTGAAAAAGTCAACTGAAATTGACCAGGGCATAACTTTCACATGGATTATCAGAAAAATTCCATCCAAAGCTCATTTTTAAGAGAAAGACATTTCCTACAACTCATCTTCATACTTGAAGTCCAAGAAATGCTCTCACAAAAAGTTATCAATTTCAACATTATAGGTCATTTTCAAAAGTCAACAAAAAGGGACTTTAAGTCAAAGGCCATAACTTGAGATTGGTAAATCAAAATGACATGGGACAAAAGGCATTGGTTAAAGGACTCAAAGACCTTTCCAAAATGTCCAAGAACATGAGAAAAGATTAAACATTGAGCAAGTTATGCCTTGTGGAAGTTGGGAAATTTTTGGATATTTTGAAAAGTCAACTTTGATCCAAATGACCTAAAACTGCAAATGGGCCCATGTTTCTTCCATGATTCATCATTCCAAGCATGTGCACGACCACTTGGCCCAAAGGGAAGTATTTTCTCATTTTTTATTTATTTATTTGAATTATTATTCATATTAATTCATTTAAATTATATAAATATGTGAAAAATATCTAACATGACCTAACCAATCTTTTTATGCATGTTTGATACTCAAGATTTCGTGTACAACTAAATAAGGAAAGATTTGGACTAATTGGATCATGATTTGCACAAGAACATGTGAAAAAAGATATGAAAATAATGGTGGAAAATCAAATATTGAAATCAATGAATGAAAAAGATTTTGGCCAAATTTTGTTAACCTAATAGCCTCAATACATAAACAGGAATCAAACCCTAATCACACTACACTGAAAGCTGCGCAAGAAATACATGTGCAAACTTGAAAAAATTGCCATAAAAACTCAAATTTGAAAACGTTGTTAGAGGTGGTTTCAAGCCAAGATTTTCATCCCATTGGCCTCCTGAAGCTTCAAGGAAACGATTCCAATCCAGATCATCCATTATAACGCCAAGAATTGGTAAAACGAGGGCCAACTGTATCAAAAAAAAAACTCATAGTCGTACACAACGATTCATGCATCCATTATCACTTTTAATGCTTGATTTACGTTCCTTGTGAAGTTCTAAAGCTAACCATTGTATTTGATTGAATTATTATGCATTGTATGTGATTTCACCATAGTTGATTTCTAGGGTTTTGCAGGACTGGAATTTAGGGCTTTTGCAATAAGGAAAAATTAGCCCACGAAACCATGACCATTCAAACCAGCTCATCTGGACGAAGGAGATAGGACCATCGCGCTCCATTTATGAGTGCTCAGAACCTATTCGTTATTTTCCCATAAGCCATCTAAAACGACGCTAAAAAAACCGTGGCCCATGTGTTTGATGTTTCAGGAACAGGGAGGACGATGATCTCGTGGCACAAGCGGATTGGTGAATTTGAAAATTCGCGCGGAAATATGCGTTGGTTTTTGTTTTACGCTATAATGTTTGTGTTTTATTTAATTGACAAATTGGTTCATTAGCTCAGCTGGCAAACGTTGAAGGCTTCAACATCCAAGACCTGGGTTCGAGTCCCAGGTCTGTGTAACTTTCAATATTATTTTTCCACATTAATTCCCATGCAGGCACAACGTTGATGCACACCGTATTCCTCCATCATCAAACACACACGCGTCCAAGAGATCCAAATCAAAGGCTCAAGATTGATGAGCACGTTACACCCCCAGTCAACGTGCCACATAACGCCTGGAAAAGTCAAACGAATCAAAGCTTATTGGGCCAGCATTCCAGGATTACACCTCCATATTGGGGACCTCCACCCCCCCTGGTTTGCAAGTTTTATTTTTCTTATATTTTATTTTTAATTATTATTTTATTTATTTTATTGTTTTAATTTAATTCATTATTTTTACAATATATAAAAAATGCCTAAAAAAAATCAGAAAAAGATAAAAACATAATATTTATTTTAATATTTTTATAAATAAATTCACATGTAAATATTTAGTATAATTAGGGTTTTTGCAATTTTAATTCTTTTTAATAAATCTAAAAAACATAGAATTAGGTAATTGATAATTTTTCCTTTTAATCTTTTTTTTTCCTTTTTTTCCACCATAATAATACATTTATTTTATTTCTATAATTAAACTTGCATGTAAATTAACTTAGATTTAAATTAGGTTAAAACTTAATATTTTCACAATAAATTTAAAAGCCATTAGAATTAGGGTTTGCCTTTTTAGTTTAATTTTTAATCAATTCTTTTTTGTTAAATCTAAAAAAACATAAAAATACCAAAAAACATTTTCTTTTAATTTTAATTCCTTATTAATTTAATTTTTGCAAAAGGGTCCAACGCCCTCGTGTTGTTCTTGATTTCTTAATTTCGCATATTTATTCTATTCCGCTTAAATAGTTATGTAACTCTCCCAAAGCCATGTAACTCGGACAATTTAACTTCTCGCACTTTTTTGCTTTATTTACTTTTCTGTCAAATCGGGTTCGGTTTAATTTTGGCGATGTGGACCCGCGCCATTTGTAATAGCTTTAGATTTACTTTTCCCGCAAATATTTTTTAACTGTTAACAAAAAGCATGAAAGAATGTGTGGCCTTAAATAAAATCAAGCGTAGATCACTTTAACATGACAAAACAAATACCAATGAAAACGACACACAATTCGCACACACCACCCCTAGGGTACGCCTCACTGTTGCCTTGCCTCGAAAGGTGATCGTCGAGTAGAGGATGTCTTAGTAAGTCCTCATGATCCGGGAACCTGGCATGAGGGTAGCTTCTAAGGTGTCTTCCCATTGCTCCGGTGATCACCATGCCCCGAACCTCGAATTGACCCGAATACCTCCAACGGTGGTGCTACCTACCTCTCAATGGTGGGATGGCACTACTTTATGGGACATTTACACAGACGAATTCCTTAGGGTAGGTAGACGACTCGTAGATACTTGCTCTCTTCAAAAACAAATCAAAATCTTTTCACACCAACACTTTTCAAAAGCTTTCAAAGCAAATTTTTCAAACACTCTGACGTATGAGTCGAACTGAAATTTTTCAAAGAAACTTTTTTAAACCCACATTGAAAAGCAAACAAACATTTTTGAAAACACAAATGAGCAAGTATCTAAGAGCCCATGGATAACCATGGATAGAAAGGGTGCTAACACCTTCCCTTTCTATAACCTACCTCCCGAACCGAGGGCAATCTCTTTAAGGAATTTTTCTGTGCTTTTGTCCTTTCCATTTGGAGAAAATAAAAGACGGTGGCGACTCTTGCTTCCGCGACATTTCACGATCCAGCGTTAAACAGTCAGTTCCAGATCCATCGATCACAGAACTGGTGACTCTGCTGGGGAATTAAACTTAAAGTGAGGTGTACCTTAGGGTTAGTTCATAACTGTGTTTTCAATTGCTTTCCTTGTTTGCTTTAAATTGTGGGTTGCTGGGGAGTTCTATAGATCCTAACCCGGATCTGGGGATACCTTTCTTAGAAAGTAGCAACAAGACTGTGAGGGAACTGTGCGGGGTATACCGACATGGTTGAAACAGTCTGCTACGTTGATGTGGCACTTTGGTGTGTACCGGTAACCCTTGAGTTCAGTCAAGGAGAGTACGGGGCCTCCGCGTGGTGTCGTGAAGCATCAACAGACCTTAGGAACCTTAATTGAACTATCTTGGCCTCTTTAGGGTAGTGAGATAACTGACTTTGGTGCAGTCCGAGGTTGGTTGATACTCGATACTACACTCAATTGAGGGTTGCTTTCCTGGAATATTTCGGTCGCCAGTTCAGTGGCTAAATCGAAACGATGAACAATGAAAGCAATCCAGTGATATTGGGACCCTTAGAACCCGGTTACTTCTAATAGGACAGGTTGAGCCCACCAACTTCAAGAGGGTAATACCCAGACCCCATGATGGCCTAAACCCTAAGGGCTTCTCTTGTGTGACTTGTGTGCCTTCGTACTTGACTACTTGCATACTTGTTATCTGACACATGAACTACTTGCAGGTTTCGTTCATAGTCCTTAATTAGGACTCATAACAGGGTTCACTAAGTTTCTTGCAGGTTTTGTTGATAGTCCTTAATTGGGACTCACAACAGGTTTTACTTGAGTTTCTTGCAGGTTTTGGTTGGCAGTCCCTAATTGGGACTCATAACAGGGTTACTTACATTACCCCATGCATAGCATAACATCATACCATTGCATACATCTTAACCCATTTCAAGGGTCTCAAGGGCTTGTGATGCAGGTCATGATGAACCAACTGTCCAGCAAGGGGCAAAGAGGATTTATTTTCCTCTAGACAAAGTTGTCAGGGGCTATGACCCACTAGATATGGTGAGCTTTGACACTTGAAGAAGTTTCCCCCCAACCAAGGTTGTTTGGAAACCAAAACCAGACATGATGACTAAAGTCAGGGGCTATGACCCACTGGATATGGTGAGCCTTTGACCCTTGACGAAGAATTCTCAACAACATGGGTGTCCTTCAATCAAGCCATAGACTCCAATGCTAACAAAATTTTCCTGTTTACCCCGCGAGGTCCTTGAAAACATTGCATGCATGTCATACTCATCATTGCATAACAGGTATCCTTGTTGCAGGTCATTTACCCTTCTCGCTGTTTATTTCAGCAATGGCCTTCCAACCAGACAACCGGGATCTTCTGGCTCAAGAGACTCGGTTCGGGGAAATTCTTCTGAATCTATCCAAGGGGCAGGAGGAACTAAGGACACTTCTCATGGGGACCTTTGTCAGGAACAGTGCTGAGGATGAAAGGCTGAAACGTCTACAAGCTGAGGTAGACACATTGAAAACCCAGATGCTAGGGCAAAGGGCACTCATTCAAGGTTTAGCTCAGGAGCAAGGAGAGCTGAGGGCCATGATCAGTCAGCTTCATCAAGACATGAAGCAACCAGCCCAAGTCAGGGACCCAGTCATTAATCAACTTCCAAGAAGTCAAAGGTTTGGGCCTCTCCAAGCTGCTATTACTTCACAGGTCCAACAACGACCTCGCCCAGAACAACGGGCTGATCAGAGCAAACCAGACAAGCCTAAAAGGCAGTACACCAAAATCAACATGTCGCTGGATCAAGCACTGCAACAAATGTTGAAGGCAGGGCTGATCACCTTAAGGGCTCCTCTTCGGAATCCAAACACTTCTGCTCCTAACTATCATCCCAACGATAGGTGCGCATACCATTCTGATAGCCCGGGGCATACTACGGACAACTGCTGGCCTCTCAAAAACAAGATCCAAGACATGATCGACGCTGGAGAGATTCAGTTTGAAGTACCTGAGACTCCGAACATAATCACTGCTCCCTTGCCAAATCATGGCTAGGATTGAGAAATTTTTGTTCATTCGAATGTTCAAGTTGCAATTTTCTTTTGTTTAAACATTTATTCATGTTAAAATATTGTTATTCCATTAATGCATCGCTTATGTCTATTTTTGAATCAATATATTCGCATTCACTATATGCAAATTATTTTCATATTTTTTCTGATGATCAACTCTCGGTTAATAATTCTAAGCCTCTTGAGGGAGGATGACAAAAACGATACCATAATCTACAGTATGCTTTTGAACAGACCCCGCTGATGAGGTACAGGCATTGTTTCAATCCCTAAACACTGGAGTTATAAGGATGATAATCCCTCGTCCACCCCTTCGAGCCAAAGAAGTAGGAGTTTTATTTTCGAAAATCAAAACCCTTAATCATAACCTGGGGCAGGGTAGTCTCTCAGTTGATCCAAGTGCATAACGAATGGCACCAAAAAGTCTTTACAAAACGAAGAAAGACAATGATGGTTCCGAACAATCATAAGGACAGGCAGTCATGATCAAAAAAAATTATCATAAACGAAAAGCCCAATAAGTCAAAATACCCATGAAGGAGACTTACAAAGCTGGGGCATCCCGCTGAGTGTAATTCCAAAAAAGGAAACAGTTCAGGCAAAAAATAGGGATAACAAAGTCAAAAAAAGAAAGAGGTCCTACAAACCCTCAACAAAAAAGGAGATGACTGCCTATTCAAATAAACGTTCAATATCTGAACCATCATTGGAACATCAGGACAAAAACTCAAATAAGGTCAAACGCACGATCAGCTGAGTTTAGGTTTGGAGAACATCACGAAGAGAGGGTGGGTACAAATAATTTGAGCCTTTATCCTTTGTTTCTTAAACCGTGAACCAAGCCACGTTACAACCCTTAAAAGTCCTAGCTGAAGCATGGGTTAGTTCGAAAGCATACTGTTACAAAAGGTATCCTGACTCCTTAAGGCTCGCAATAAAATAACGAGTTGACATCACGTTTTACTAACACTCACTTGTTTTATGAAAAAGAATGCATTTTCAAAATCTTCAAGACAGACATAGGCTTTGCATTTTTAACATAACTTTGTTTGCATATGACTTTTTGTTTGAACAGCAGGAAAATTCGCACGAAGAATATCCGATGAACAAAAACACTTCCGATCAAGGGGCACGATATGATCATGGTCTATTATCTGGGGCAGTCCAATCAAGATTCGGAGAATCTCTCAAAGGCCAAATAGCCTGGGGCAAATCTCCGCCTGAGTCACTTGGGGCATTCCAACGACGAATCTTGCCGGATCAAACATCTTCTGGTGACAAAACACTTCTAAACAGGGGCAACTCCCTAACATTCTGAGAACGGACATAGTCGAAAAAATACTACGCAAAATCAAAGACCCGCTAGGTTGACATACCTAGGCAAAAATAAGGGCTTCCCGGCGAACCAAAAGGGTTCAGGCAAAAATAAGGGATGAAATGAAAAAATCTGTACACCCGGCAAGTCGAAAACCTGAAAAGGCGGCTTGGGCAAAAATGGGTATCCTGGTGGACTGAAAACCCGAAAGGGCGGTCCAGGAAAAAGTTAGGGATCAAAGCGTACGACTATGTCCTGTCATCTTATCACCTGCCTACCAGAAGAAGGTTTGACCCTCAACAATTATCAGCATCCCACATGTGCCTCCCCCATAGAAACATGGGAAATAATGGGTGGTCTAAGCAATCTGATTGTTCTGTCCTCCAAGGTACCAAGGTAGGTTCAGCTAAAGAACATGCCCAGTACATCAAAATTCCCCAGAAGAGTCCAATCCAGTTTCCCCAGGAAAGTTGGAATTCATACCCCCAAGCAGTAAGCTTATCCCCAGTAAATTCTGGAAGCTTACCCTCGCAGAGCACGAACGCGTCGTCCGGCTTGATTCAAAGAGTTATTTCCTTAACAGGATATAACTGGGTTATCCTCAGCCAAAAGCCACGGAAAGAGCGTCCTCAACGAAGTCTTCTTACCCCAGCGAAGTCCATCAACACTTCCAATACAGCAAAATATCCCCGGCAAGTAACTATCAACGCTCAGCAAGGCATCCCTCTTCCCACAGAATATTGCTTCCCAACAAGGTCGTTAGAGTATCTTTTCTCCCCGCAGAATCTTCCATTTGCCAAGTTTATTCCGCAACGGAGTTATCTTCTCCTACCGGTATTCTTGCAGTTATCATCCCCAGCGGAAGCAAAATCTATTCTTCAACATCAGCCCAGGATATGACTTCCCGGCACCCGTCAAGGATTTACTTTCCTAGACGAAAACATACATAAGACATCACATACATCATTATAGCATGCATGACGCATCATATCATACAAATCTCATTTATGTTAAGAACATCATTGCTTGATCCATATCATGCATTGCATATGACTGACCTTTACCTTTCAGGAAGGATGCAGTTGAAATTCTCAAAACATATTTCAAGCCCTTCTCTAGTCCAGCTAAATCGACTCCCAACAGATTTTTCTGATAAAGACTCAGTAGAAGTTATCCCAGATGTTTCCCTCTCCGACGATGAGTGTGAGGTGATAGTCTCCTATGGTCCCCTCTCCGACAAGTGCGTGAGGTGGTAATTCCTTTTTCAGATGTTTCCCTCTCCGACGATGAGTGTGAGGTGATAGTCTCCTATGGTCCCCTCTCCGACAAGTGCGTGAGGTGGTAATTCCTTTTTCAGATGTTTCCCTCTCCGACGATGAGTGTGAGGTGATAGTCTCCTATGGTTCCCTCTCCGACAAGTGCGTGAGGTGGTAATTCCTTTTTCAGATGTTTCCCTCTCCGACGATGAGTGTGAGGTGATAGTCTCCTATGGTTCCCTCTCCGACAAGTGCGTGAGGTGGTAATTCCTTTTTCAGATGTTTCCCTCTCCGACGATGAGTGTGAGGTGATAGTCTCCTATGGTTCCCTCTCCGACGGTGTGTGAGGTGGTAAGTCCTTTTCAGATGTTTCCCTCTCCGACGATGAGTGTGAGGTGATAGTCTCCTATGGTTCCCTCTCCGACGGTGTGTGAGGTGGTAAGTCCTTTTCAGATGTTTCCCTCTCCGACGATGAGTGTGAGGTGATAGTCTCCTATGGTCCCCTCTCCGACAAGTGCGTGAGGTGGTAATTCCTTTTTCAGATGTTTCCCTCTCCGACGATGAGTGTGAGGTGATAGTATCCTATGGTCCCCTCTCCGACAAGTGCGTGAGGTGGTAATTCCTTTTTCAGATGTTTCCCTCTCCGACGATGAGTGTGAGGTGATAGTCTCCTATGGTCCCCTCTCCGACAAGTGCGTGAGGTGGTAATTCCTTTTTCAGATGTTTCCCTCTCCGACGATGAGTGTGAGGTGATAGTCTCCTATGGTCCCCTCTCCGACAAGTGTGTGAGGTGGTAATTCCTTTTTCAGATGTTTCCCTCTCCGACGATGAGTGTGAGGTGATAGTCTCCTATGGTTCCCTCTCCGACAAGTGCGTGAGGTGGTAATTCCTTTTTCAGATGTTTCCCTCTCCGACGATGAGTGTGAGGTGATAGTCTCCTATGGTTCCCTCTCCGACGGTGTGTGAGGTGGTAAGTCCTTTTCAGATGTTTCCCTCTCCGACGATGAGTGTGAGGTGATAGTCTCCTATGTTTCCCTCTCTGACGGTGTGTGAGGTGGTAAGTCCTTTTCAGATGTTTCCCTCTCCGACGATGAGTGTGAGGTGATAGTCTCTTATGGTTCCCTCTCCGACGGTGTGTGAGGTGGTAAGTCCTTTTCAGATGTTTCCCTCTCCGACGATGAGTGTGAGGTGATAGTCTCCTATGGTTCCCTCTCCGACGGTGTGTGAGGTGGTAAGTCCTTTTCAGATGTTTCCCTCTCCGACGATGAGTGTGAGGTGATAGTCTCTTATGGTTCCCTCTCCGACGGTGTGTGAGGTGGTAATTCCTTTTCAGATGTTTCCCTCTCCGACGGTGTGTGAGGTGGTAAGTCCTTTTCAGATGTTTCCCTCTCCGACGTTGAGCGAGGTGATCATTCCTTTCAGATTATAATTGCCTATGGTCCTCTGCCCAATACTGCGAAGATAATAATTCCCATCAAGATTTTCTCAACGAGCGTTGTCGAAGTTAAAATCACCTAAGGTTCTCTTATCATTCATGCTAAGGCAGTAACCATCCCTGGTTCATTCATCGCTGTTTGAAGCTCCAGACTCAGCTCCTGTAACCAGTCAGGACACATCTATACCAAGCATCTTAAAATCAGCTCCTGCAACGTGTCAGGTACTCATTTTTCTGTTTTGCAGGTATGCAGGTTCTCGCTAAGGAATCTCCTACGCGATCAACATCCAGATGGCATCTATAAGCCCATCATCCTCTTCATCAATCTCCAAATGGCATCTATAAGCCCATTCCCATCACACTGCCACTATGTGAGCGCAAATTTCTGGGCACTCTAGTGTCCAATCATCTTCTACCCTCGGATTACGAAAGGCACGTCAGCCAATCTGCATCCTCAGGTCTAAGAAGATTGAACAGGGGCAACTGTTGCACCCCAAAATTTGCCCTCCCATATTCTTCAGGAAATTGCCAAGCCAAGCTTCAAAATTCCCCAAGGGTTGCACAGTCCAACTGTCTCCTATACAGTCAAAATTAGGGTTTGTGGTCTTATCAAGAAAATGAAGTTTTCAAAGGCCCAATCAAGTCTCACATGCCTACAAATGTGGTCAAGCATCCTCATATCAAGTTTCAAGACATTCAGCTCAAAATTGCACAGTCAAAACCCTAAATTGCACTACAGTCAACTGTAGGGGCAAAATGGTCATTTGACAGTCAAAAGTTCAAATTTTTGGTCAACATATCATTTTGAAGCCACAAACATCATTTGATCAATGCTTGATCATGATTCTCAAAATTTGGCTCAGAAATCATCAAAGATGCAAAAGTTACTATATTTGGACAGTTGAAAAAGTCAACTGAAATTGACCAGGGCATAACTTTCACATGGATTATCAGAAAAATTCCATCCAAAGCTCATTTTTAAGAGAAAGACATTTCCTACAACTCATCTTCATACTTGAAGTCCAAGAAATGCTCTCACAAAAAGTTATCAATTTCAACATTATAGGTCATTTTCAAAAGTCAACAAAAAGGGACTTTAAGTCAAAGGCTATAACTTGAGATTGGTAAATCAAAATGACATGGGACAAAAGGCATTGGTTAAAGGACTCAAAGACCTTTCCAAAATGTCCAAGAACATGAGAAAAGATTAAACATTGAGCAAGTTATGCCTTGTGGAAGTTGGGAAATTTTTGGATATTTTGAAAAGTCAACTTTGATCCAAATGACCTAAAACTGCAAATGGGCCCATGTTTCTTCCATGATTCATCATTCCAAGCATGTGCACGACCACTTGGCCCAAAGGGAAGTATTTTCTCATTTTTTATTTATTTATTTGAATTATTATTCATATTAATTCATTTAAATTATATAAATATGTGAAAAATATCTAACATGACCTAACCAATCTTTTTATGCATGTTTGATACTCAAGATTTCGTGTACAACTAAATAAGGAAAGATTTGGACTAATTGGATCATGATTTGCACAAGAACATGTGAAAAAAGATATGAAAATAATGGTGGAAAATCAAATATTGAAATCAATGAATGAAAAAGATTTTGGCCAAATTTTGTTAACCTAATAGCCTCAATACATAAACAGGAATCAAACCCTAATCACACTACACTGAAAGCTGCGCAAGAAATACATGTGCAAACTTGAAAAAATTGCCATAAAAACTCAAATCTGAAAACGTTGTTAGAGGTGGTTTCAAGCCAAGATTTTCATCCCATTGGCCTCCTGAAGCTTCAAGGAAACGATTCCAATCCAGATCATCCATTATAACGCCAAGAATTGGTAAAACGAGGGCCAACTGTATCAAAAAAAAACTCATAGTCGTACACAACGATTCATGCATCCATTATCACTTTTAATGCTTGATTTACGTTCCTTGTGAAGTTCTAAAGCTAACCATTGTATTTGATTGAATTATTATGCATCGTATGTGATTTCACCATAGTTGATTTCTAGGGTTTTGCAGGACTGGAATTTAGGGCTTTTGCAATAAGGAAAAATTAGCCCACGAAACCATGACCATTCAAACCAGCTCATCTGGACGAAGGAGATAGGACCATCGCGCTCCATTTATGAGTGCTCAGAACCTATTCGCTATTTTCCCATAAGCCATCTAAAACGACGCTAAAAAAACCGTGGCCCATGTGTTTGATGTTTCAGGAACAGGGAGGACGATGATCTCGTGGCACAAGCGGATTGGTGAATTTGAAAATTCGCGCGGAAATATGCGTTGGTTTTTGTTTTACGCTATAATGTTTGTGTTTTATTTAATTGACAAATTGGTTCATTAGCTCAGCTGGCAAACGTTGAAGGCTTCAACATCCAAGACCTGGGTTCGAGTCCCAGGTCTGTGTAACTTTCAATATTATTTTTCCACATTAATTCCCATGCAGGCACAACGTTGATGCACACCGTATTCCTCCATCATCAAACACACACGCGTCCAAGAGATCCAAATCAAAGGCTCAAGATTGATGAGCACGTTACACCCCCAGTCAACGTGCCACATAACGCCTGGAAAAGTCAAACGAATCAAAGCTTATTGGGCCAGCATTCCAGGATTACACCTCCATATTGGGGACCTCCACCCCCCCTGGTTTGCAAGTTTTATTTTTCTTATATTTTATTTTTAATTATTATTTTATTTATTTTATTGTTTTAATTTAATTCATTATTTTTACAATATATAAAAAATGCCTAAAAAAAATCAGAAAAAGATAAAAACATAATATTTATTTTAATATTTTTATAAATAAATTCACATGTAAATATTTAGTATAATTAGGGTTTTTGCAATTTTAATTCTTTTTAATAAATCTAAAAAACATAGAATTAGGTAATTGATAATTTTTCCTTTTAATCTTTTTTTTTCCTTTTTTTCCACCATAATAATACATTTATTTTATTTCTATAATTAAACTTGCATGTAAATTAACTTAGATTTAAATTAGGTTAAAACTTAATATTTTCACAATAAATTTAAAAGCCATTAGAATTAGGGTTTGCCTTTTTAGTTTAATTTTTAATCAATTCTTTTTTGTTAAATCTAAAAAAACATAAAAATACCAAAAAACATTTTCTTTTAATTTTAATTCCTTATTAATTTAATTTTTGCAAAAGGGTCCAACGCCCTCGTGTTGTTCTTGATTTCTTAATTTCGCATATTTATTCTATTCCGCTTAAATAGTTATGTAACTCTCCCAAAGCCATGTAACTCGGACAATTTAACTTCTCGCACTTTTTTGCTTTATTTACTTTTCTGTCAAATCGGGTTCGGTTTAATTTTGGCGATGTGGACCCGCGCCATTTGTAATAGCTTTAGATTTACTTTTCCCGCAAATATTTTTTAACTGTTAACAAAAAGCATGAAAGAATGTGTGGCCTTAAATAAAATCAAGCGTAGATCACTTTAACATGACAAAACAAATACCAATGAAAACGACACACAATTCGCACACACCACCCCTAGGGTACGCCTCACTGTTGCCTTGCCTCGAAAGGTGATCGTCGAGTAGAGGATGTCTTAGTAAGTCCTCATGATCCGGGAACCTGGCATGAGGGTAGCTTCTAAGGTGTCTTCCCATTGCTCCGGTGATCACCATGCCCCGAACCTCGAATTGACCCGAATACCTCCAACGGTGGTGCTACCTACCTCTCAATGGTGGGATGGCACTACTTTATGGGACATTTACACAGACGAATTCCTTAGGGTAGGTAGACGACTCGTAGATACTTGCTCTCTTCAAAAACAAATCAAAATCTTTTCACACCAACACTTTTCAAAAGCTTTCAAAGCAAATTTTTCAAACACTCTGACGTATGAGTCGAACTGAAATTTTTCAAAGAAACTTTTTTAAACCCACATTGAAAAGCAAACAAACATTTTTGAAAACACAAATGAGCAAGTATCTAAGAGCCCATGGATAACCATGGATAGAAAGGGTGCTAACACCTTCCCTTTCTATAACCTACCTCCCGAACCGAGAGCAATCTCTTTAAGGAATTTTTCTGTGCTTTTGTCCTTTCCATTTGGAGAAAATAAAAGACGGTGGCGACTCTTGCTTCCGCGACATTTCGCGATCCAGCGTTAAACAGTCAGTTCCAGATCCACCGATCACAGTGACCTTTGGAGATGGTGCTAGAGGTGAAATCAAAGGAGTTGGTAATTTGGACTGCCCTGGAGTTCCAAAACTGAATGAAGTACTATTGGTAAAAGGCCTGACTGCTAATCTCATTAGTATCAGTCAATTATATGATCTAGGATTCAAGGTCAACTTCTCAAAATCTGAATGTCTTGTAATTAATGAAAAACAAGAAGTTGTAATGAAATGAGTCAGATCTAAAGACAACTGTTACTTGTGGGAGCCTGAGAACACTAATCACTCCACTGTGTGTTCTATTGCCAAAGAAGAAAAAGAGGTGGAACTGTGGCACCAAAAACTTGGCCATCTTCATCTAAGAGGAATGAAAAGGATTATCTCCATGGAGGCAGTCAGAGGGATTCCAAGACTACAAATTGATGAAGGGAGAGTTTGTGGTGAATGTTAGGTTGGTAAGCAGACTAGGATGTCACATCCAAAGTCAAGACATCTGACCACCTCTAAGGTTCTGGAACTTCTTCATATGGATCTGATGGGACCAATGCAGGTGGAAAGTCTTGGTGGAAAGAGATATGCCTATGTTGTTGTGGATGACTATTCCAGATTTACATGGATTAACTTCATTAAGGAAAAATCTGATGTGTTTGAAGTTTTTAAAGAACTGTGCAAAAGAATTCAAAGAGAAAAAGAAGGGTGTATTGTCAGAATCATAAGTGATCATGGCAAGGAATTTGAAAACAGTAAGTTTAATGAGTTATGTTCCTCAGAAGGAATTAGTCATGAATTCTCTTCTCCTATAACTCCTTAACAAAATGGAGTTGTAGAAAGGAAAAATAGGACCATACAGGAATCTGCCAGAGCTATGATACATGCCAAAAGACTTCCTATTCATTTTTGGGCTGAAGCTATGAATACAGCTTGTTATGTCCATAACAGAATCACTTTGAGAAAGGGAACCTCATCCACCATTTATGAACTCTGGAAAGGAAGAAAGCCAACTGTGAAGTACTTCCATGTATTTGGCAGCAAATGCTATATTCTGGCAGATCGTGAACAAAGGAGGAAGCTGGACCCTAAAAGTGATGAAGGTATATTTCTAGGATACTCCTTCAACAGCAGAGCTTATAGGGTATTCAATTCCAGGACCAAAGTCATGATGGAATCAATAAATGTCATAGTTGATGATTATCATGAAGAAACAAATGTCCCTTGTAATGTTGAGACATTCTTTGAGACTCCAACTCAACAGGATGATCTTCCTAACACCACTACAACAGACTCTGAATCCAAGGAAGCTAGCAAAATCCCTTCCATCAGAATTCAGAAAGATCATCCTAAAGAACTCATTATAGGGGATCCAAATAGTGGAGTCATTACAAGATCTAGAGAAATCATCTCAAACTCTTGCTTTGTGTCTAAAATTGAACCAAGAAATGTTAAGGAGGCCTTAACTGATGAATACTGGATTGGTGCAATGCAAGATGAATTGAACCAATTTAAGCAACATGAAGTTTGGGAGTTAGTTCCTAGGCCAAAGGGAACAAACATCATTGGCACAAAATGGATATACAAGAACAAATCAGATGCTGAAGGAGTTGTCACTAGGAATAAGGCAAGACTTGTTGCCCAAGGATACACTCAAGTTGAAGGGGTTGATTTTGATGAGACCTTTGCCCCTGTAGCCAGACTGGAATCTATCAGACTCCTATTGGGAATTGCTTGTCTCCTGAAGTTCAAGCTGTTTCAGATGGATATAAAAAGTGCCTTCCTAAATGGGTACTTAAATGAAGAAGTTTATGTGGAACAACCTAAAGGTTTTGTGGATCCAAACCTCCCTGATCATGTCTACAAATTGAGGAAAGCTCTATATGGCCTGAAACAAGCTCCTAGAGCATGGTATGACAGGTTAACAAAATTTCTCTCAGACAAAGGATACAGAAAAGGAGGCTTGGATAAAACCCTCTTTGTCAAAAATGAAGGAGGAAAGTTAATGGTAGCTCAAATATATGTTGATGACATAGTGTTTGGGGGAATGTCAGAACAAATGGTTAAACATTTTGCTGACCAGATGAAGGCTGAATTCGAAATGAGTCTCATGGGAGAACTGACTTATTTTCTTGGACTGCAAGTCTCACAGATGGAGGACTCAATCTTTCTATCTCAAAGCAAGTATGCAAAGAACATTGTCAAGAAGTTTGGTATGGAGAATGCCAGTCATAAAAGGACCCCTGCACCTACGCATTTAAAGCTATCCAAAGATTCAAATAGGGTTAAGGTGGACCAAAGTCTGTACAGAAGCATGATAGGAAGTTTGCTGTACTTAACAGCCAGCAGACCTGACATTGCTTTTGCAGTTGGAGTTTGTGCAAGATACCAAGCTGATCCTAAAGTCAGTCATATCAACCAAGTAAAGAGAATTTTGAAGTATGTAAGTGGAACTTACAACTATGGCTTGTTGTACTCTCATGGTTGTGAACCAACTCTGACTGGTTATTGTGATGCTGATTGGGCTGGAAGTGCTGATGATAGAAAAAGCACCTCTGGAGGATGTTTCTTCTTAGGAAATAATCTGGTCTCATGGTTCAGCAAGAAACAGAATTGTGTGTCTCTCTCTACTGCTGAAGCTGAATACATTGCAGCTGGTAGTAGCTGTTCTCAAATGATCTGGAAGAAACAGATGCTTACTGAGTATAATGTCACACAAGATGTTATGACATTGTACTGCGACAATCTGAGTACAATCAACATTTCCAAGAATCCTATTCAGCATAGCAGGACCAAGCATATTGACATAAGACATCACTTTATCAGAGACCTTGTAGAAGAGAAGACGATTAAACTGGAACATGTTGCCACTGAGCTACAGCTGGCTGACATTTTTACCAAGGCACTTGATGCAAATCAATTTGAAAACTTGAGGGGCAAGTTGGGTATTTGCCAACAGGAGGAATTGTAGCAATTAATTTTGCTTAAAACAAGGGTTGAAGGAGTTATTTTTGTTAAGTCTATTTTGAGTGGGTTAATCTTATGTTTTCCCATTTCTTTCAAAATTATTAAGAAGCTGAATAGACACTCATTTGCCTCCTTCCTCTCTCAACTCTGCAACAAATCCCATTCTCTCAATCAAAGTTCTCTCTCTAGTTGGAACAGGAGGAGACTGAAGGAAACAGAAGGGAAGAGGGTGCTGCTGAAGATCAGCTCAATGCTGAAGAAAGTAGCTCCTCTGAAGATGACAGTGCTTAAAGTTTGGTGGAGTTGACAAGCCTGATGCTGGTTCCTGTTGATGCAAGTGTTTTTATTACTTATTTTGGATGACTGTATAACATATAAGTACATGTATCTTTGGCCCATTTGTGGCTAAAGAGGGGGAGATATTTTGTGTTAATTCTTGGTAGATATCATATTTTTTTCTGCAGTCATATTCATTCTGCTGCTCTCTATTCTCTGATTGCTTAGGGGTTTTAGCCAAAAATCTTCCAAAGGGGGAGTTTGTAAGTGTTTAGTTATTGGCATGTATTTTTGGTAAAACCAGGTGTGTAAATGTCATGACTGATGTCATAACATTCTGGATTATTAGGTTCTTTATGCATAAAAAGTATGGCATACAGTAGCTACTGTTTATGAGTGTGTATCTGAGCATTTTGCAATGATCGCATTTATTGCCTTCTACCAAAATCAGTAAACAGGAATTCTGATGTCATAACAAATGTTAAGACATCCTGTACTGATCTAACAGTAGTGCAGTTTGGTTAATTCTGAGATTTTTCAGGAAGTTGGCTCATTCCTTCCAGAACAGAATCTCCCGTGGACTTTGGGTTAACCTAGCTCAACCCTAACCTGGTTGATAAAGTCTTGTGACTAAGTCTTAAGGTTAAACCTAATTAACCCTAGCTCTTTGTGGAAACCCTAACTGAAGAATCAGCTGCATATATATTCAACAGGAATGCTGGCTGCATAGTAACTCTTTTGACTGAAGATCAATTAGGAGCTGTATAGTTTTAACTGCTGTAATCCAAGCAAGTATCATTGTGATAAGTGACTTGGAATAGGTTTTGATTGTAAGGGTTTTTGTATCACTCAAAGCTTTGAAGCAAGAGTGTTTGTGTCTCTTGACTAAAGCTTTGAAGCAAAGTCAAGTTAGGTTTTTGTATCACTCAAAGCTTTGAAGCAAGAGTGTTTGTGTCTCTTGACTAAAGCTTTGAAGCAAAGTCAAGTTAGGTTTATGTATCACTCAAAGCTGTGAAGCAAGAGTGTTTGTGTTACTTGATTAAAAAGTTGTGAAGCATAATCAAGTGTATGTTCTGAAGAGTGTCTTCATTAATTCATTAGTCAATTGTTTTAAGTATCACTGCTGTGATTGAGGGGGAGTGAGTAGGAACTCAGGTTTAAGTTGAACTTAGATTGAAGTTGCATTGGGTAGGTCTTAAGTGAAGGAGATAAATTGGTTGGTTTATTCCTGAATTAATATCTCTTATAGTGGATTTCCTCCCTGGCTTGGTAGCCCCCAGAGTAGGTGTTGTTTCACACTGAACTGGGTAAACAATTGATTGTGTTCTTTACTGTTTTTATTTACTGTCTTATAGAAAGTCAGATACGGTTTCATAACATTCACTGTGACATTGAGTATATGCTGCCAGAATTTCACTTAGTATTAACATTTCTACCGCTACAGAAAAAATGGCGACTTTACTGGGGAAAGATCGACCAAATGTTGGTCCGTCCCTAAGTGGGTTGAGCCTATCTTTGTTTATTTGTGTATATGCTATTATTTGTTTGTATATTTATATGTTGTATATATGTTTGTTTGGATTTTCCTTGTTTTTAGAGTGCTTGGTGATTTCTCATAAGTCCTATACCCAGACTTGGGAAAACTTAAGATAGGACGGGTGGTATAGTCATGTTAACTTTGAGAGAGTAATCCCAAAAAGGATGCATGAGATCCCCCACTCAGTGGAGGCCCCTTTGGTTGTAGTGTCGTTTACCGAGTAATCAAGAAGACGTGCTGCTTTCAATCTGAGAGCCTGTTGAAACTGAGGACTGTAGAACCTTTAACCAATCTTGACCTTTTAGGTGTAGTGAGGAAACTATGACGGAGTAATTCGGAAATGGTTGTCACGCGATACTACACTCAGACGAATTTTTCTTGAGAATATTACTAATTACCGAGTCAATTAAGACATTGGTAATATCCAAAGGAAGGATGTAGACTCTGGGAACCTCTTAGAACCTTGCTCGGAAGGTAATAAACTATTAGTCCATACCTTGTGGGTAGTACCTTTGACTTCATGCTCGTGACGTCGAACCTATGAACCCCCCATGTTTGTGATCTTGTGTGTGATTGTTGCATCATGCATTCATGCACCCATGGGTATCCTTTAAGACATTTGTTTCAAGGGACTTAAAGTTGACTTTTTGCGAATATCTCAGGTACTTTTGACCAGGGATTCTGGAAAAAGAAAGACCCGAAAGTATAATTTCAAGGATCCTAAGATAGATGAATTGATGAGTCTGATTACCGAGATCGAGAGTTCTACAGATTTTCGGAAGAAATATGGATCCATTGTGTCTCTTATGAAGCTCAGGATGAAGGAGGGTATCCTCTTGACTTTGGTCCAGTTCTATTATCCGATGTATCAATGTTTTACTTTCCCCGATTATCAGTTGATGCCTACGTTGGAGGAGTATTCTTACCTACTTGTTTTACCTGTTATCGATAATGTTCCTTTCATCGGTTTGAAGGGAGAGCCCGAGTCTCATGAGATTGCTGCCATGGTTCATTTAGGGAAGTCTGAGATTGAGGCCCACGTGACTACCAAAGGAGGAATCAGAGGATTACCCGCTCAGTTTTTATTGGAGAAAGCTCGCTACTTTGCCAGGAAGAAGAGTACATTAGCTTTTGAGGCTATTTTTTCTCTACTTGCCTATGGGTTGTTCTTATTTCCTAACATCTGCATATTTGTGGATGTCAATGCCATCAGGATATTTTTGATTGGGAATCCAGTCCCTACATTATTAGGATATGCTTATTACTCCATTCATCTTTGGGATTCTTATCATGGAGGGATGATCATCTATTACACGCCTTTGTTGTATCAGTTGTTTATTTCTCACTTACCTCGGTCTGATGCTTTCTAGGATGTCAAGAAGGAACCTCGTTGGCTCCGAAGATTATGGCCCTCACTCATTCTGACATATTTTGGTATTATCAGGCTTACTATGATATAGAGATTGTCGATAGTTGTGGTGGTTTCCCCAATGTACCTCTTCTCGGTACAAAGGGAGGAATTAACTACAATCCCGTTCTTGCATGATGTTAGCTTGGGTATCCGATGAGAGACAAGCCAAATAGTATTCATCTGAGTGGTTTCTTTCTCAAGGAGGGTGAGGATCATAAGGAATCTAATAAGGATATTGCAAAGGCTTGGAACCATATTCACAGGAAGAGTATAAAGGACTTGGGATCTAGAGGAGCTATTTCTTTGGAGCCTTATCTTCGATGGGTATAGGCAAGGGCAATTCAGTTAAAGATGCCATATTCCCGTGAAAAACCTATGCCTGATATGTTTATGAAGACCACTTCTCCCCTTTTAGATGATGTGGAAGAGCTTTAACTTTCCCTAGTCAGGATGCAGCAGGAGAGGCAGGCTTGGAAGAATAAGTGTCAGACTTTAGAGATGTCCTTCCGAGCAGGCCTGAAAGAGAAGGATGACCTGATTGAGATTCTAGAGAGTCGTGTTGTAGAGATGATGGAGAGGCCTGAGATTCTAGAGAGTCCTAACTTTGGTGATTAGAAAGGGGTTACCAACAGGTATGCAGAAGAGAATAAGCTATTGAAGGCTCAGATTGCGAGACTCACGGGAAAGCGTCAGTGTGTGGAGATATCTTCATCAACTTTACCTTCTTAGGATTTTAGCTTTTATCTTCTCTTGTACTTAGGATTGTTGAAACTTGTACTAAAAGTTGTAATCCATTTTGAAATTATTATAATGAGATTTTCAGTATTTCAAAATGTGTTAGTACTTTAATATTTGCGAATTGTCTATAATTCTTTGAGTCCCTTAAAATATTAATAATAATCAAATAAATCATATGCATTGCAAATCATGCATCATCTTGTACATATTTCTTACATTTTTGTTCATACAGAGGTGTCTTACTGTGTTTCTCTGACTTTGTTCAGCAAGTTGTCTCACCGGTACAATACTCGGGCTAATTCCAGGAAGAAAATAGAGAATCTTGAACAAGAGAATTGTGAGCTACGTGAGGAGGTTACTGCTTTGAAGGCCGGTATGGCCAATCTGACTGCTTTGATGGAATCTTCTGTGGTTGCTTAGAATCAGCCACAACTTGCTCAGCCACAACAAACAATCGTTACTTCTGAAGCTCCAACAGTTCCCGTTTTTGTTACTCCAGTTACTGCTACACATAATCATATGCCTTAGGGTTACCCGTGGGGAATGCCTGTTATTGTACCCCAAAATTTGCCCTCGCATTTTTTCACAAGAAATCTCAGCTTCAGGCATTTCCTGATTTTTTAAACTGGCTCAAGAATCGGTCAAACAGACTTTTCTCGTCAGTCAGGACACAATTAGGGTTTTATTGATTTTCAGGGCTCCGGAATGTCTCACACAGTTGGCTTAGGGTTTTGGTTGACTTTGACTAAATTTTGATCAGTGTTTTGCAAGATATTCCGAGATTCGGGTTGAATTCGCATTGTTTTGATTTAATCAGTAAAAAGAAAGCAGTTGGTTTGAATTCACCAGTCAAAAGATATACGCATATTGGATTTACAGTGTTTGGTAAGAATCAGTGAAAAGGGGAATGCGTCTGATCAATTGTTGTGATTAACTGTTATTTTGCTTTGAACATTGGAAGCGTCAAGTTTATTAATGGATCAATACTGAAATATTGTTTAGTTAATTATTTATTATTCTAAAGATTAAATAAGTTGGAATTTATTTTCAGTTTATTTTAATTTAAAAGAACTATAAATAATAAATAAACAATAAAGAGAAAACAGAATTAGTTGGATAATGGAAACTTTTATTTATTCTTAAATTAACTGTACAATTATTGTTTATAATTTAATTACAAACAATGGTTTTACATTAATTTAAATTTAAATAAAAAGAAAACTATCCTAATTATTTTTCTAATTCTTCAGTCTTCATTTAGTACCCCTCTCCATTCAATTATTCATCTGCAAAAAGAAAAGGAGAAAAGTCAGTGACTGATAAATAAATAAAGACAGATAAAAGAAATTCATCATTAAGGGCCACTGATTGGGATCAGTTAACCCTCTCTGCAAATCACGGGATTTCTCCCGGTTCACAAAGAGGGAAGAATTTTATTTATCATGAATGCAAAAATGCAAAGTGTCAAAATGCATAAGTTCAAAATCTCAAACTGCACAGTTCAAACCCAACTAAAAATCAAATTGCAACTTTCTGTCAAAAAATCCAAAAAGTACAACTTGCTGTCAAAAATGCCAAAGAGTCTATTCAAAGCTGTCAAGAAGAGGATTTGGCAAAGATATCAAAGAAGTTCCAAAGGTAAAAAATCTGTCAAAAGAAAAGATAAAAGATGCAGAGGAAAACTATTATGCAAGCAAGTTATTCACTTTTCATCATTTCCCAATGGCCCTTTCAGAAAAGTACAGCAACAAACATATTTTAACATTTTTAGCTGTACTGAGAGAGAAAAGAAAAGAGATAAAGAATGCAGGTTTTTAGGCTTTAGGCAGGCATAGATAGAAACATATACAAAAAGCAAAAACACAGTAGAAAGGAGGAGAGAGCAAAATATATACAAATATAAGCTTAAAACTTCACAAGGGATAGAAGGCAAAAAAGATTCAACCTGCTGTCCAGAACCTTAAGCAAAAATAACCTGCCTGAAGCAAGTCAGGAGCCTCACCCTGAAACCTTAGCCTAACCATACCAGCATAAACCAGTTCAGAGTCCCCAACACCTAAACTATGCACCAAACATCATTAACCTGCATATGCCAAACCTGCTAAAGCTCAACCCTGTGAAACATCACCAGTTCAATCCTGCTGCACCTCAAGCAAAAAACTGTTAAGGCCATAAAACCAGTCAAAACTGCCTGAGCATAACCCAGCAATACATGGCCTAAACTCAAACCTGCTAAGCCATGAAACCTGTTAAAGCTCAAAGCCTGCCTAATCCCAAACTAAAACCATAACAACCTGAAACCTGTCCAGCTGAAGCATCCAACCAAAACCTGGCCAAAACCATTCAAAACCTGGCCAAAACCATTCAAAACCTGGCCTAAACCATTCAAAAACATTGACCATTCAATCCAAACATAACTAACACAAGCAGAACCAATCAACCTGTATACCCTGTGTTCACATAAACCATCAAGCTAAAATATCCAGCCTTACCAACTCTAAGCCCTCAGAACACTCATCATTGGGCAATAAATAAAACATTCCAAAGGAAAATCGTTCAGAAACAAGCATTCAAAAGCATACTGATCTCAAGGCAATTCAGAGGCGAAGAAGAAAGGCATTCAGAAGTGTACAAAAGGCCCTCAGTAAACACATCATTGGGCGTAAAACTATCAAGCTCAACAGTTTCAAAGGCAACTACTAAGCAGTAAATAAGACAAGGTCAAGGCGACAGAAGAAAGCATCAAAGGCAACGTGTGGACAGTAGGAGAGAAGAAGAAATAAGATTTAAAGGGTTTTCAGTTCAGTTCATCATAAAACCTAAAAAATGGCAACAAGATAAAGAGTACCCGGAAGTCTACAAGTCCGTCATCATCTCACTCCGTCCTTGGCCGCCTGAACGCCTCCACCTACCCTACCTCTCCTCCATCTCCAAAGAACGAAGGTAGTAAGCTTTTCTCTCTCTTTCTTCTCCACCACCTCCATAATAATACAGGTTTAAAGGTCAAAATTCAAATTGAAATAAAGCATGCAATTCGTAAAAAGAACATAAACATCGAAATCAAACCTTGTATCATAAGACCACTGGGCTCAAGCCATAGAGGGAAGAGAGATTTGGGGGGTAGCGCTGGTGGCTAGACGGAGGAATTGTATCCAGAAGAGAGATCGGAGAAGACCACGAACGGCGCCGCGGCCACATTCTCAAACCCTAAAATCCTTTTCTGAAGACAAAGACTTCAAACCCTAAAAGCGTTTGTTTCAACAAGCTGGGCCTTGCCCGTTTCAAACACTGAGCCCATAAATTCATACCCCCCTTTTCCTCTTCTCACGCTTCATAATCTTTGTTTTACTTGGGCCAGCATAATCAAACACCAAGCCCATTCTTTTCTTACTAACATCTTTTAACATCTTATATTAATTAACCACTCTTTTTTTTTACCTAATACTAATTGCATTCTATTATTACACTAACAATATTTTTTTTTATATATACAAACATAATTAAATAAAAATACAAAGTATGACAATAATACATTAATGCTAAAATACTTAAAAACACATTTCTTATATACATAACTTTAATACATTTAATTAAATTATTTTTGTACATACACCAAGAACCATTTTTTTTTATTACACCATATGATTAAAATTGAAAATACCTTTTTCTTTTAATTAAAATATTTTTGTACATAACAAATAAAATACCTTTTTTCTAATTTAATTCGTGATATTTATTAAAAACACACTTTTTGTATATCATAAATAAAGATACATTTTTATACATAATCTAATTAGAATTTAAAGCATTTGATTAAAAAACATTTCTTTTTATACATATTAAAAAATACAAGATTATTAATTAAATGAACATTTAATTTTTTCTTTAGGTCAAAACAAATACTTAATAATCCTTAATACACATTTAATTTCACATCTCTAACCTGTAAATAATTACTTACACAATACATCTCACACTTACACAATACAAATACATTCACATTGCCCCTATACACATTTGCTTATCTTATGCATTGATACCTTATTTACATTTGATCACAAATTCGATTTGGTTGTAACTCATTGGATACTATAAGTCTCATCCCCATTTGTGAAATTTGTACCCCCACTCCCGGATACTTATTTTGTAATAGCGTAGATTTTACATTTTTGCAATTTACCGCTTTCAATTATACCATGGTTAGACCTAGGGTTTGCATGTACATAAAATCAAGCGCTAGATAACCTAATACAAGACAAATACATGAAATCAATACACAATCACACTTGCACCCTCTAGGGTAATCCCACATGTTGCCTTCCAATATGGGTCATGCTTGCACGTCGAGTTTCTTTGGCAAAACAAAATCAAATGATCATAAGTCCCTCGATGACGCTTTCAAATGTTGCCTAAAACGGAATGATCATAGTCCCTTCAAAGCAAATTGCCAAAGACACTTGGCACCATTGCATTCATGGTCCATACGATGACCCGCGCCCGTCCCGAATAAACTTCCTAAACGCAAGATTGTCCACCAAATTCAATGGTGGAACAAAATTGTTAAAAAAGGGTTGAAAACATAGAGAAAACCTTTGAGTACAATAGGGTAGATAAAACTCTTAGTTACTTGAGATCAACTTGCAAAAACACTTGCCTTCTTTTCAAAAACCACAATCCACAACACTTTCAAAACAAACTCTCAAAAACATTTGAAAACATCTTTTCGAAAAGATAGACGCCTTTGTAAAATATTCGAGTAAAGAATTGTTACAAGGTTAGCCTAAGACAAGGCATCTTCTTCCAAAACATTTTCAAACACACATACACACACCACAATTTCAAGCAATCGAAAATCAAGGCAAGTGATCTAAAAAACCAAGTAACTAAGAGCCCATGGATAACCATGGATGAAAAGGGTGCTAATACCTTCCCTTTTCATAATCTACCCCCCGGACCCATGAAAAAATCTCAAAAGGTTTTTGCTGTGCTTTTTTAACCTTTCCTTTAGGATAAAATAAAAAGTCGGTGGCGACTCTTGCTCAACCGCACAAGTGCGAATACGAACGCAAAACCACAGTCAGTTCTCCCACCGTATCACAGAACTGGCGACTCTGCTGGGGATATTACTTAAAAGTGGGGTTACCTTAGGGTTTAGATCACCTTTACTTTCTTACTTTGATTGACTTGATTGCTTTATCTTTTGGGTTCTTGATTGGGTTTATTGTAAATCCTCCACCTGGATTTGGGGCACCTTCTTAGGTAAATAGCAAAAAAACTGCGAGGGAACTGTGCGGGGTATACCGACATGGTTGAAGCAGTAAGCTATGTTAGTGTGACATATTTGTGAGTACCGGTAACCCTTGAGTAGTCAAGGAGAGTACGGGGCCGCTGTGTGATGTCATGAAGCACTAACGAACTCTTAGAACCTTAATTGACCATCTTAGCCTTTTTAGGGGTAGTGAGATGATCGACTTTGGTGCAGTCCGAAGTTGGTAGATCCTCGATACTACACTCATTTGAGGATTGTTTTCTTAGAATATTTTGGTCGCCAGTAAGTAGCTAAACCGAAACGATGAACACAGAAAACAATCTAATGACATTGAGCTCCTTAGAACCCGGTTTCTATTTTTAGGACAGGATGAGCCAACTAACTTCAAGAGGGTACTTACCTAAACCTCATGCAAGCCTGAACCTCGGGACCTGTTTGCTTTGTGTAAATATGTTTGCCTGTATATACACTTGCCTGCTTTTTGTATACATGTACATAACATCATGACATCATACCATAGCATTTTCAATAACCATTTCAAGGATCTCGAGGGTTCCTTTGATGCAGGGTTACGTTGAACCAGACGTCTATCAAGGGGCAAGGGGTTTCTCCTCTAACCGATCCAGTCAAAGTTCAAGTACAACAACATGAATCAGTGGCTATGACCCACTTGACATGGTGAGCTTGATTCTAGTGGAAAGACATCCACCAGTGCATAGTTCTCCAATCAAAGTTCAAGTGCAACAACTTGAATCAGTGGCTATGACCCACTTGACATGGTGAGCTTGATTCTCGTGGAAAGACATCCACCAGTGCACAGTTCCCCAATCAGAGTTCAAGTGCAACAGCTTGAATCAGTGGCTATGACCCACTTGACATGGTGAGCTTGATTCTCGTGGAAAGACATCCACCGGTGCAAATTTCTCTAATCCAAGAGCAAAGTTCAACCTCTAACATTTTATTGTGTTTACCCCAAGAGATCCTTGAAAGCATGCATCCACATATCATGCATTGCATTTTGACAGTCTTTCCTTTTTCAGGTTTCCTTACTCTCCTGCTGTTTATTTCAGTAAGAGATGGCTCTAGAAAGGTCTGTCAAAGACATCCAAGACCAGACTGCTCAGCTGCAGGAGATGTTCCTGAACTTGTCTCTGGGGCAAGAAGAAATGAAAGCTCTCCTCACAAAGAGCTTGGAGAATTCCAACAATGCCAGGAGTGATCAGCTTGCGGAGCTGCAGTTTGATCTGACAACATTGAGGACCCAAGTGATGGGACAGTTGGTGGGCCAGATGGCTCTCATCCAAGACCTATCTCAAAGACAAGAGGAACTCAGAGTTCTTGTCCGCCAACTGCTTCCAAACAACCAACTGAGGCAAACATCTGAGGTCGAAGAGCAAGTCACCGCTCAGCCTCCATCCACTCAAGAAGACAAGGGGAAAGCTCCTTTGCTTACTTCAGGGTCACAAACCCATCAACAACCTCGCCAGCGTCAACGGGGTAATCGGCGTAAGCAAGAAACGTCGGGAAGACAATTTACGGAGACTGAAATACCATCTTTCTTCATATTGAAGCGCCTGATGGAGGTCAACTTACTCACCTTAAAGGATCCTCCTCAGAAGCCCAATATCTCCTCTCCTCACTACCATCCCGACGCATTTTGTGTTTACCACTCCTACAGCCCAGGACACGACACCAACGACTGTTGGGCCTTGAAGAACAAGATTCAAGATCTGATCGACATTGGGGTGCTGGAATTCATGCCAGACGGCGAGATGAAAATCTTCCGTTAAAGGGTTCTCCACTTGAAGTGACGAAGCTCAAGCTGAAAGACTTTTGCTTCTTTTTGGAATTTTCAAAGTTGTAATTTCTTTTGCTGTCAAACAATTATCTGTTGATGTTAAACTCTATTTTCATTAATGCATTGCATATGTTTATCTTGAATTCATCCATTCGTTTCACTACTCTTATGCTTTTCTTTATGATATTTGACTCTTGATAAGAAGTTGTAAGCCTTTAGAGGGAGGATGACGAAACAATACCACGATCTTATACAGTATGCTTTTGAACAGACCTTGTTGATGATGTACAGGCATTTCTTTCAATTCCCAAACACTGGAGTTATAAGGAAGTTAATCCCTAGTCAACCCCTTCGAGCCAAAGAAGTAGGAGTTTTCTGTTCTAAACAATCAAAACCTTTGATATAAACCCGGGGCAGGGTAGTATCTCAGTTAATCCAAAAGAAAATGCGCATTGAAGTCGCAAAACTCTCAGTTCGTAACACAACGAACGACGTCAAAAAAAAGAGAAAGCATTCCTTTCAAATCAAAAGACAAGGGTGGTTCCCTATCACATAGACAGTCAATCTCTCAAAAGAGAAAAGCCCGCCAAGCCAAAACCTATAAAGGAGGCTTAAGAAAGCTGGGGCATCCCGCTGACAGTAATCTCAAAAATGGGAACAGTCGGGCAAAAGTTAGGGATAACAAATCAAAATCAAAATAGTGAGGTCATTACAAAATCCTCAACAACATGAAAAATGTTGAAAAAGAAAAAGAGATGATGACTGTCTCCCCAAATTCAACTGGTGAACCATCGCCCAAAAGTCGTCCGAAACTCAAAACAGAGTATGATGCAATTAACTGAGCTTAGGTTGGAGAACATCACGAAGAGCGGGTGGGTACAAATATACTTTGAGCCTTTATCCTTTGTTTCTTAAACCGTGAACCAGGTCACGTTACAACCCTTCAAAAGTCCTAATTGAAGCATGGGTTAGTTCGAAAGCATACTGTTACAAAAGGTATCCTGACTCCTGTAAGGCTTTACTCTAAATCTTGTGTTGATTTGTCTTATAAAAAGTTTTCTGCTAAAAACGCATTTTTCAAAACTTCAAGACAAACATAAACTTTGCATTACCTGAATATCACTGTCTGCGCTTGGCTTTTTGTTTGACAGCGAAGAAATTCATACAACGAATGTTCGGAGGAACGAAAACTCTCTCAGTAAGTAAAAATCACTTCAAGAGGATAACACTTCCATTGCAAATCTCCTATCAACAAGGGGCATGACATGTCAAAGTTCAATTAACCTGGGGCAGTCCAGTCAAGGTCCAACAGATCTTTCAAAGTTCAATTAACCTGGGGCAGTCTAGTCAAGGTCCAACAGATCTTTCAAAGTTCAATTAACCTGGGGCAGTCCAGTCAAGGTCCAGCAGATCTTTCAAAGTTCAATTAACCTGGGGCAGTCCAGTCAAGATTTCAAGAAATCTCTCAATATGCAGAGTAATCTGATTCAAGACTCCTTCACCACCACTTGGGGCATTCGAATGTCAAAAGTGTTCAACAAATCAACTATTACAATTCCAGATTTGACTCCTGTATCCAGCCAGGGCATATCTGTTGACCACATTTCCAAACTCGATTCCTGTATCTAGCCAGGGCACGTCTGAAGAGTTTGAAGATTCGATTCCTGTATCCAGCCAGGGCATATCCATCAACTATCACATTTCCAGACTCGATTCTTGTATCTAGCCAGGGCACGTCTGAAGAGTTTGAAGATTCGATTCATGTATCCAGCCAGGGCATATCTATCAACTATCACCTTTCCAGATTCGATTCCTGTATCCAGCCAGGGCATGTCTGAAGAATTCCAGATCAACACCTGTAACAAGCCAGGAAAACGTCTATGGACGACCGATTGTAGACCAACCCCTGTAACAAGCCAGGAAATTATCTACATCACCACTTGGGGCATTCGAATGTCAAAAGTGTTCAAACCCGATGCAGTTTTACACGAGCTCATCATCAGGGAACCCTACACCGGTTCTTCTTCCAACTTCAAGATTTCTGAAAATAGTTCACGGGTTCTCCAAGTTACGGATGTTAACCTATCACTTATTCAGTTTCTTCTCAAGACTTCTGAAAACAGTTTATGGATTTCTCCCAACAACGGATGTTAATCTATCAGCTTGTTCAGATGCAACCTTTGAAAATAGTTTACGGACGCTTCCCAACAACGGATGCTGCTCTATTGCTTATTCAACTTCAAGATTTCTGAAAACAGTTCACGGGTTCTCCAAGTAACGGATGTTAACCTATCACTTGTTCAGTTTCTTCTCAAGACTTCTGAAAACAGTTTATGGATTCTTCCCAACAACGGATGTTAACCTATCACTTGTTCAGTTTCTTCTCAAGACTTCTGAAAACAGTTTATAGATTCTTCCAAACAACGGATGTTAATCTATCAGCTTGTTCAGATGCAACCTTTGAAAACAGTTTACGGACGCTTCCCAACAACGAATGATGCTCTATTGCTTATTCAACAGTTCACGGGTTCTCCAGTAACGGATGTTAACCTATCGCTTGTTCAGACACTTCTCAACATTCTGAAAACAGTTTACGGATTCTCCAGTAACGGATGTCAGTCTATCGCTTGTTCAGATTCCAAACCTTCTCCCCACAGGGTTTTGTTCCCCAGTGAAGTCGTCAGAGATACTTCCCACCGAGCCGAAGATTCTCAATCTTACCTCCCCAGCATGAGTCTACTAGTTTGGAACTCCCCAGTAGAGGTCATCAAGAATTCTCTTCCCCAGCAACAGCCGAGGAATTACTTTCCCGGCAGCAGTCAAGATGTTTTTATCTTAGGCCGTCTCAGATTCATTTATCCTCAGCAAGATAGCTCATCAACTTACATGCGCATTCGTCACATTCATATCATAAACATTAATGTCACATACCTTGCATCATGCATCACGACATTGCATACGACTAACCCTTTACTTTTTCAGGTAAGATCAGTCGACAGACGAAGATCCTCTCCCGAGATTCATCCAGAAATAGTTCAGATGTGACCCAGACACGGCGACATTCTGATACTTACTCCAGATCCATTCAGACGTATCATCAGGAAACCCTACATCGTTTTCTCTTCAACTTCAAGATTTTTGAAAACAGTTTACAGATTCTTCCCTACAACGGATGTCAATCTACCAACTTGTTCAGACTCTTCTCAACTTTTGAAAATAGTTTACAGACGCTTCCCAACAACGGACGTTGCTCTATCGCTTATTCAATCTCAACTCCTGAAAATAGTTTACGGATTCTCCAGACATGGATGTCAATCTATTGCTTATTCGTACCTCCAATTCAGAGATGTTCCAAAACATGAATGCCTTTCTGATACTTGTCCACTCACCACTGACGTACATATTCAACATGTCCAGGTGGCATCTTTAAGCCCATACTCCTACCAGCAGTCTCCAAATGGCATCTTTAAGCCCATTATCAGATGGCATCTCTAAGCCCATTCCTCGACAAGATTCTATCGCATCAGATGGCATCTTTAAGCCCATTCACCTCTACCATCACAACGACGAGTGCAAATTTTTTGGGCACTTTAGTGTCCAATCTTCTTTTACCTTCAAGTCGCGAAAGGCAAACTTGCCAATCTAACTCTTCAGGTTCAAGAAGATTGAACAGAGGCAACTGTTGTACCCCAAAATTTGCCCTCGCATTTTTTCACAAGAAATCTCAGCTTCAGGCATTTCCTGATTTTTTAAACTGGCTCAAGAATCGGTCAAACAGACTTTTCTCGTCAGTCAGGACACAATTAGGGTTTTATTGATTTTCAAGGCTCCAGAATGTCTCACACAGTTGGCTTAGTGTTTTGGTTGACTTTGACTAAATTTTGATCAGTGTTTTGCAAGACATTCCGAGATTCGGGTTGAATTCGCATTGTTTTGATTTAATCAGTAAAAAGAAAGCAGTTGGTTTGAATTCACCAGTCAAAAGATATACGCAGATTGGATTTACAGTGTTTGGTAAGAATCAGTGAAAAGGGGAATGCGTCTGATCAATTGTTGTGATTAACTGTTATTTTGCTTTGAACATTGGAAGCGTCAAGTTTATTAATGGATCAATACTGAAATATTGTTTAGTTAATTATTTATTATTCTAAAGATTAAATAAGTTGGAATTTATTTTCAGTTTATTTTAATTTAAAAGAACTATAAATAATAAATAAACAATAAAGAGAAAACATAATTAGTTGGATAATGGAAACTTTTATTTATTCTTAAATTAACTGTACAATTATTGTTTATAATTTAATTACAAACAATGGTTTTACATTAATTTAAATTTAAATAAAAAGAAAACTATCCTAATTATTTTTCTAATTCTTCAGTCTTCATTTAGTACCCCTCTCCATTCAATTATTCATCTGCAAAAAGAAAAGGAGAAAATTCAGTGACTGATAAATAAATAAAGACAGATAAAAGAAATTCATCATTAAGGGCCACTGATTGGGATCAGTTAACCCTCTCTGCAAATCACGGGATTTCTCCCGGTTCACAAAGAGGGAAGAATTTTATTTATCATGAATGCAAAAATGCAAAGTGTCAAAATGCATAAGTTCAAAATCTCAAACTGCACAGTTCAAACCCAACTAAAAATCAAATTGCAACTTTCTGTCAAAAAATCCAAAAAGTACAACTTGCTGTCAAAAATGCCAAAGAGTCTATTCAAAGCTGTCAAGAAGAGGATTTGGCAAAGATATCAAAGAAGTTCCAAAGGTACAAAATCTGTCAAAAGAAAAGATAAAAGATGCAGAGGAAAACTATTATGCAAGCAAGTTATTCACTTTTCATCATTTCCCAATGGCCCTTTCAGAAAAGTACAGCAACAAACATATTTTAACATTTTTAGCTGTACTGAGAGAGAAAAGAAAAGAGATAAAGAATGCAGGTTTTTAGGCTTTAGGAAGGCATAGATAGAAACATATACAAAAAGCAAAAACACAGTAGAAAGGAGGAGAGAGCAAAATATATACAAATATAAGCTTAAAACTTCACAAGGGATAGAAGGCAAAAAAGATTCAACCTGCTGTCCAGAACCTTAAGCAAAAATAACCTGCCTGAAGCAAGTCAGGAGCCTCAAACCTTAGCCTAACCATACCAGCATAAACCAGTTCAGAGTCCCCAACACCTAAACTATGCACCAAACATCATTAACCTGCATATGCCAAACCTGCTAAAGCTCAACCCTGTGAAACATCACCAGTTCAAACCTGCTGCACCTCAAGCAAAAAACTGTTAAGGCCATAAAACCAGTCAAAACTGCCTAAGCATAACCCAGCAATACATGGCCTAAACTCAAACCTGCTAAGCCATGAAACCTGTTAAAGCTCAAAGCCTGCCTAATCCCAAACCAAAACCATAACAACCTGAAACCTGTCCAGCTGGAGCATCCAACCAAAACCTGGCCAAAACCATTCAAAACCTGGCCTAAACCATTCAAAAACATTGACCATTCAATCCAAACATAACTAACACAAGCATAACCAACCAACCTGTATACCTTGTGTTCACATAAACCATCAAGCTAAAATATCCAGCCTTACCAACTCTAAGCCCTCAGAACACTCATCATTGGGCAATAAATAAAACATTCCAAAGGAAAATCGTTCAGAAACAAGCATTCAAAAGCATACTGATCTCAAGGCAATTCAGAGGCGAAGAAGAAAGGCATTCAGAAGTGTACAAAAGGCCCTCAGTAAACACATCATTGGGCGTAAAACTATCAAGCTCAACAGTTTCAAAGGCAACTACTAAGCAGTAAATAAGACAAGGTCAAGGCGACAGAAGAAAGCATCAAAGGCAACGTGTGTACAGTAGGAGAGAAGAAGAAAGAAGATTTAAAGGGTTTTCAGTTCAGTTCATCATAAAACCTAAAAAATGGCAACAAGATAAAGAGTACCCGGAAGTCTACAAGTCCGTCATCATCTCACTCCGTCCTTGGCCGCCTGAGCGCCTCCACCTACCCTACCTCTCCTCCATCTCCAAAGAACGAAGGTAGTAAGCTTTTCTCTCTCTTTCTTCTCCACCACCTCCATAATAATACAGGTTTAAAGGTCAAAATTCAAATTGAAATAAAGCATGCAATTTGTAAAAAGAACATAAACATCGAAATCAAACCTTGTATCATAAGACCACTGGGCTCAAGCCATAGAGGGAAGAGAGATTTGGGGGGTAGCGCTGGTGGCTAGACGGAGGAATTGTATCCAGAAGAGAGATCGGAGAAGACCACGAACGGCGCCGCGGCCACATTCTCAAACCCTAAAATCCTTTTCTGAAGACAAAGACTTCAAACCCTAAAAGCGTTCGTTTCAACAAGCTGGGCCTTGCCCGTTTCAAACACTGAGCCCATAAATTCATACCCCCCTTTTCCTCTTCTCACGCTTCATAATCTTTGTTTTACTTGGGCCAGCATAATCAAACACCAAGCCCATTCTTTTCTTACTAACATCTTTTAACATCTTATATTAATTAACCACTCTTTTTTTTTACCTAATACTAATTGCATTCTATTATTACACTAACAATATTTTTTTTTATATATACAAACATAATTAAATAAAAATACAAAGTATGACAATAATACATTAATGCTAAAATACTTAAAAACACATTTCTTATATACATAACTTTAATACATTTAATTAAATTATTTTTGTACATACACCAAGAACCATTTTTTTTTATTACACCATATGATTAAAATTGAAAATACCGTTTTCTTTTAATTAAAATATTTTTGTACATAACAAATAAAATACCTTTTTTCTAATTTAATTCGTGATATTTATTAAAAACACACTTTTTGTATATCATAATAAAGATACATTTTTATACATAATCTAATTAGAATTTAAAGCATTTGATTAAAAAACATTTCTTTTTATACATATTAAAAAATACAAGATTATTAATTAAATGAACATTTAATTTTTTCTTTAGGTCAAAACAAATACTTAATAATCCTTAATACACATTTAATTTCACATCTCTAACCTGTAAATAATTACTTACACAATACATCTCACACTTACACAATACAAATACATTCACATTGCCCCTATACACATTTTCTTATCTTATGCATTGATATACCTTATTTACATTTGATCACAAATTCGATTTGGTTGTAACTCATTGGATACTATAAGTCTCATTCCCATTTGTGAAATTTGTACCCCCACTCCCGGATACTTATTTTGTAATAGCGTAGATTTTACATTTTTGCAATTTACCGCTTTCAATTATACCATGGTTAGACCTAGGGTTTGCATGTACATAAAATCAAGCGCTAGATAACCTAATACAAGACAAATACATGAAATCAATACACAATCACACTTTCACCCTCTAGGGTAATCCCACATGTTGCCTTCCAATATGGGTCATGCTTGCACGTCGAGTTTCTTTGGCAAAACAAAATCAAATGATCATAAGTCCCTCGATGACGCTTTCAAATGTTGCCTAAAACGGAATGATCATAGTCCCTTCAAAGCAAATTGCCAAAGACACTTGGCACCATTGCATTCATGGTCCATACGATGACCCGCGCCCGTCCCGAATAAACTTCCTAAACGCAAGATTGTCCACCAAATTCAATGGTGGAACAAAATTGTTAAAAAGGGTTGAAAACATAGAGAAAACCTTTGAGTAAAATAGGGTAGATAAAACTCTTAGTTACTTGAGATCAACTTGCAAAAACACTTGCCTTCTTTTCAAAAACCACAATCCACAACACTTTCAAAACAAACTCTCAAAAACAATTGAAAACATCTTTTCGAAAAGATACACGCCTTTGTAAAATATTCGAGTAAAGAATTGTTACAAGGTTAGCCTAAGACAAGGCATCTTCTTCCAAAACATTTTCAAACACACATACACACACCACAATTTCAAGCAATCGAAAATCAAGGAAAGTGATCTAAAAAACCAAGTAACTTAGAGCCCATGGATAACCATGGATGAAAAGGGTGCTAATACCTTCCCTTTTCATAATCTACCCCCCGGACCCACGAAAAAATCTCAAAAGGTTTTTGCTGTGCTTTTTTAACCTTTCCTTTAGGATAAAATAAAAAGTCGGTGGCGACTCTTGCTCAACCGCACAAGTGCGAATACGAACGCAAAACCACAGTCAGTTCTCCCACCGTATCACAGAACTGGCGACTCTGCTGAGGATATTACTTAAAAGTGGGGTTACCTTAGGGTTTAGATCACCTTTACTTTCTTACTTTGATTGACTTGATTGCTTTATCTTTTGGGTTCTTGTTTGGGTTTATTGTAAATCCTCCACCTGGATTTGGGGCACCTTCTTAGGTAAATAGCAAAAAAACTGCGAGGGAATTGTGCGGGGTATACCGACATGGTTGAAGCAGTAAGTTATGTTAGTGTGACATATTTGTGAGTACCGGTAACCCTTGAGTAGTCAAGGAGAGTACGGGGCCGCTGTGTGATGTCATGAAGCACTAACGAACTCTTAGAACCTTAATTGACCATCTTAGCCTTTTTAGGGGTAGTGAGATGACCGACTTTGGTGCAGTCCGAAGTTGGTAGATCCTCGATACTACACTCATTTGAGGATTGTTTTCTTAGAATATTTTGGTCGCCAGTAAGTGGCTAAACCGAAACGATGAACACAGAAAACAATCTAATGACATTGAGCTCCTTAGAACCCGGTTTTTATTTTTAGGACAGGATGAGCCAACTAACTTCAAGAGGGTACTTACCTAAACCTCATGCAAGCCTGAACCTCGGGACCTGTTTGCTTTGTGTAAATATGTTTGCCTGTATATACACTTGCCTGCTTTTTGCATACATGTACATAACATCATGACATCATACCATAGCATTTTCAATAACCATTTCAAGGATCTCGAGGGTTCCTTTGATGCAGGGTTACGTTGAACCAGACGTCTATCAAGGGGCAAGGGGTTTCTCCTCTAACCGATCCAGTCAAAGTTCAAGTACAACAACGTGAATCAGTGGCTATGACCCACTTGACATGGTGAGCTTGATTCTAGTGGAAAGACATCCACCAGTGCATAGTTCTCCAATCAAAGTTCAAGTGCAACAACTTGAATCAGTGGCTATGACCCACTTGACATGGTGATCTTGATTCTCGTGGAAAGACATCCACCAGTGCACAGTTCCCCAATTAGAGTTCAAGTGCCACAGCTTGAATCAGTGGCTATGACCCACTTGACATGGTGAGCTTGATTCTCGTGGAAAGACATCCACCGGTGCAAATTTCTCTAATCCAAGAGCAAAGTTCAACCTCTAACATTTTATTGTGTTTACCCCAAGAGATCCTTGAAAGCATGCATCCACATATCATGCATTGCATTTTGACAGTCTTTCCTTTTTCAGGTTTCCTTACTCTCCTGCTGTTTATTTCAGTAAGAGATGGCTCTAGAAAGGTCTGTCATAGACATCCAAGACCAGACTGCTCAGCTGCAGGAGATGTTCCTGAACTTGTCTCTGGGGCAAGAAGAAATGAAAGCTCTCCTCACAAAGAGCTTGAGAATTCCAACAATTCCAGGAGTGATCAGCTTGCGGAGCTGCAGTTTGATTTGACAACATTGAGGACCCAAGTGATGGGACAGTTGGTGGGCCAGATGGCTCTCATCCAAGACCTATCTCAAAGACAAGAGGAACTCAGAGTTCTTGTCTGCCAACTGCTTCCAAACAACCAACTGGGGCAAACATCTGAGGTCGAAGAGCAAGTCACCGCTCAGCCTCCATCCACTCAAGAAGACAAGGGGAAAGCTCCTTTGCTTGCTTCAGGGTCACAAACCCATCAACAACCTCGCCAGTGTCAACGGGGTAATCGGCGTAAGCAAGAAACGTCGGGAAGACAGTTTACGGAGACTGAAATACCATCTTTCTTCATATTGAAGCGCCTGATGGAGGTCAACTTACTCACCTTAAAGGATCCTCCTCAGAAGCCCAATATCTCCTCTCCTCACTACCATCCTGACGCATTTTGTGTTTACCACTCCTACAACCCAGGACACGACACCAACGACTGTTGGGCCTTGAAGAACAAGATTCAAGATCTGATCGACATTGGGGTGCTGGAATTCATGCCAGACGGCGAGATGAAAATCTTCCGTTAAAGGGTTCTCCACTTGAAGTGACGAAGCTCAAGCTGAAAGACTTTTGCTTCTTTTTGGAATTTTCAAAGTTGTAATTTCTTTTGCTGTCAAACAATTATCTGTTGATGTTAAACTCTGTTTTCATTAATGCATTGCATATGTTTATCTTGAATTCATCCATTCGTTTCACTACTCTTATGCTTTTCTTTATGATATTTGACTCTTGATAAGAAGCTGTAAGCCTTTAGAGGGAGGATGACGAAACAATACCACGATCTTATACAGTATGCTTTTGAACAGACCTTGTTGATGATGTACAGGCATTTCTTTCAATTCCCAAACACTGGAGTTATAAGGAAGTTAATCCCTAGTCAACCCCTTCGAGCCAAAGAAGTAGGAGTTTTCTGTTCTAAACAATCAAAACCTTTGATATAAACCCGGGGCAGGGTAGTGTCTCAGTTAATCCAAAAGAAAATGCGCATTGAAGTCGCAAAACTCTCAGTTCGTAACACAACGAACGACGTCAAAAAAAAAGAGAAAGCATTCCTTTCGAATCAAAAGACAAGGGTGGTTCCCTATCACATAGACAGTCAATCTCTCAAAAGAGAAAAGCCCGCCAAGCCAAAACCTATAAAGGAGGCTTAAGAAAGCTGGGGCATCCCGCTGACAGTAATCTCAAAAATGGAAACAGTCGGGCAAAAGTTAGGGATAACAAATCAAAATCAAAATAGTGAGGTCATTACAAAATCCTCAACAACATGAAAAATGTTGAAAAAGAAAAAGAGATGATGACTGTCTCCCCAAATTCAACTGGTGAACCATCGCCCAAAAGTCGTCCGAAACTCAAAACAGAGTATGACGCAATTAACTGAGCTTAGGTTGGAGAACATCACGAAGAGCGGGTGGGTACAAATATACTTTGAGCCTTTATCCTTTGTTTCTTAAACCGTGAACCAGGCCACGTTACAACCCTTCAAAAGTCCTAATTGAAGCATGGGTTAGTTCGAAAGCATACTGTTACAAAAGGTATCCTGACTCCTGTAAGGCTTTACTCTAAATCTTGTGTTGATTTGTCTTATAAAAAGTTTTCTGCTAAAAACGCATTTTTCAAAACTTCAAGACAAACATAAACTTTGAATTACCTGAATATCACTGTCTGCGCTTGGCTTTTTGTTTGACAGCAAAGAAATTCATACAACGAATGTTCGGAGGAACGAAAACTCTCTCAGTAAGTAAAAATCACTTCAAGAGGATAACACTTCCATTGCAAATCTCCTATCAACAAGGGGCATGACATGTCAAAGTTCAATTAACCTGGGGAAGTCCAGTCAAGGTCCAACAGATCTTTCAAAGTTCAATTAACCTGGGGCAGTCCAGTCAAGGTCCAACAGATCTTTCAAAGTTCAATTAACCTGGGGCAGTCCAGTCAAGGTCCAACAGATCTTTCAAAGTTCAATTAACCTGGGGCAGTCCAGTCAAGATTTCAAGAAATCTCTCAATATGCAAAGTAATCTGATTCAAGACTCCTTCACCACCACTTGGGGCATTCGAATGTCAAAAGTGTTCAACAAATCAACTATTACAATTCCAGATTTGACTCCTGTATCCAGCCAGGGCATATCTGTTGACCACATTTCCAGACTCGATTCCTGTATCTAGCCAGGGCACGTCTGAAGAGTTTGAAGATTCGATTCCTGTATCCAGCCAGGGCATATCCATCAACTATCACATTTCCAGACTCGATTCCTGTATCTAGCCAGGGCACGTCTGAAGAGTTTGAAGATTCGATTCCTGTATCCAGCCAGGGCATATCTATCAACTATCACCTTTCCATATTCGATTCCTGTATCCAGCCAGGGCATGTCTGAAGAATTCCAGATCAACACCTGTAACAAGCCAGGAAAACGTCTATGGACGACCGATTGTAGACCAACCCCTGTAACAAGCCAGGAAATTATCTACATCACCACTTGGGGCATTCGAATGTCAAAAGTGTTCAAACCCGATGCAGTTTTACATGAGCTCATCATCAGGGAACCCTACACCGGTTCTTCTTCTAAACTTCAAGATTTCTGAAAATAGTTCACGGGTTCTCCAAGTAACGGATGTTAACCTATCACTTGTTCAGTTTCTTCTCAAGACTTCTGAAAACAGTTTATGGATTTCTCCCAACAACGGATGTTAATCTATCAGCTTGTTCAGATGCAACCTTTGAAAATAGTTTACGGACGCTTCCCAACAACGGATGCTGCTCTATTGCTTATTCAACTTCAAGATTTCTGAAAACAGTTCACGGGTTCTCCAAGTAACGGATGTTAACCTATCACTTGTTCAGTTTCTTCTCAAGACTTCTGAAAACAGTTTATGGATTCTTCCCAACAACGGATGTTAACCTATCACTTGTTCAGTTTCTTCTCAAGACTTCTGAAAACAGTTTATGGATTCTTCCAAACAACGGATGTTAATCTATCAGCTTGTTCAGATGCAACCTTTGAAAACAGTTTACGGACGCTTCCCAACAACGAATGCTGCTCTATTGCTTATTCAACAGTTCACGGGTTCTCCAGTAACGGATGTTAACCTATCGCTTGTTCAGACACTTCTCAACATTCTGAAAACAGTTTACGGATTCTCCAATAACGGATGTCAGTCTATCGCTTGTTCAGATTCCAAACCTTCTCCCCACAGGGTTTTGTTCCCCAGTGAAGTCGTCAGAGATACTTCCCACCGAGCCGAAGATTCTCAATCTTACCTCCCCAGCATGAGTCTACTAGTTTGGAACTCCCCAGTAGAGATCATCAGGAATTCTCTTCCCCAGCAATAGCCGAGGAATTATTTTCCCGGCAGCAGTCAAGATGTTTTTATCTTCGGCCGTCTCAGATTCATTTATCCTCAGCAAGATAGCTCATCAACTTACATGCGCATTCGTCACATTCATATCATAAACATTAATGTCACATACCTTGCATCATGCATCACGACATTGCATACGACTAACCCTTTACTTTTTCAGGTAAGATCAGTCGACAGACGAAGATCCTCTCCCGAGATTCATCCAGAAATAGTTCAGATGTGACCCAGACACGGCGACATTCTGATACTTACTCCAGATCCATTCAGACGTATCATCAGGAAACCCTACACCGTTTTCTCTTCAACTTCAAGATTTTTGAAAACAGTTTACAGATTCTTCCCTACAACGGATGTCAATCTACCAACTTGTTCAGACTCTTCTCAACTTTTGAAAATAGTTTACAGACGCTTCCCAACAACGGACGTTGCTCTATCGCTTATTCAATCTCAACTCCTGAAAATAGTTTACGGATTCTCCAGACATGGATGTCAATCTATTGCTTATTCGGACCTCCAATTCAGAGATGTTCCAAAACATGAATGCCTTTCTGATACTTGTCCACTCACCACTGACGTACATATTCAACATGTCCAGATGGCATCTTTAAGCCTATCCTCCTACCAGCAGTCGCCAAATGGCATCTTTAAGCCCATTACCAGATGGCATCTCTAAGCCCATTCCCCGACAAGATTCTATCGCATCAGATGGCATCTTTAAGCCCATTCACCTCTACCATCACAACGACGAGTGCAAATTTTCTGGGCACTTTAGTGTCCAATCTTCTTTTACCTTCAAGTCGCGAAAGGCAAACTTGCCAATCTAACTCTTCAGGTTCAAGAAGATTGAACAGGGGCAACTGTTGTACCCCAAAATTTACCCTCGAATTTTTCCACAAGAAATCTCAGCTTCAGGCATTTCCTGATTTTTTAAACTGGCTCAAGAATCGGTCAAACAGACTTTTCTCGTCAGTCAGGACACAATTAGGGTTTTATTGATTTTCAGGGCTCCGGAATGTCTCACACAGTTGGCTTAGGGTTTTGGTTGACTTTGACTAAATTTTGATCAGTGTTTTGCAAGACATTCCGAGATTCGGGTTGAATTCGCATTGTTTTGATTTAATCAGTAAAAAGAAAGCAGTTGGTTTGAATTCACCAGTCAAAAGATATACGCAGATTGGATTTACACTGTTTGGTAAGAATCAGTGAAAAGGGGAATGCGTCTGATCAATTGTTGTGATTAACTGTTATTTTGCTTTGAACATTGGAAGCGTCAAGTTTATTAATGGATCAATACTGAAATATTGTTTAGTTAATTATTTATTATTCTAAAGATTAAATAAGTTGGAATTTATTTTCAGTTTATTTTAATTTAAAAGAACTATAAATAATAAATAAACAATAAAGAGAAAACATAATTAGTTGGATAATGGAAACTTTTATTTATTCTTAAATTAACTGTACAATTATTGTTTATAATTTAATTACAAACAATGGTTTTACATTAATTTAAATTTAAATAAAAAGAAAACTATCCTAATTATTTTTCTAATTCTTCAGTCTTCATTTAGTACCCCTCTCCATTCAATTATTCATCTGCAAGAAGAAAAGGAGAAAATTCAGTGACTGATAAATAAATAAAGACAGATAAAAGAAATTCATCATTAAGGGCCACTGATTGGGATCAGTTAACCCTCTCTGCAAATCACGGGATTTCTCCCGGTTCACAAAGAGGGAAGAATTTTATTTATCATGAATGCAAAAATGCAAAGTGTCAAAATGCATAAGTTCAAAATCTCAAACTGCACAGTTCAAACCCAACTAAAAATCAAATTGCAACTTTCTGTCAAAAAATCCAAAAAGTACAACTTGCTGTCAAAAATGCCAAAGAGTCTATTCAAAGCTGTCAAGAAGAGGATTTGGCAAAGATATCAAAGAAGTTCCAAAGGTACAAAATCTGTCAAAAGAAAAGATAAAAGATGCAGAGGAAAACTATTATGCAAGCAAGTTATTCACTTTTCATCATTTCCCAATGGCCCTTTCAGAAAAGTACAGCAACAAACATATTTTAACATTTTTAGCTGTACTGAGAGAGAAAAGAAAAGAGATAAAGAATGCAGGTTTTTAGGCTTTAGGCAGGCATAGATAGAAACATATACAAAAAGCAAAAACACAGTAGAAAGGAGGAGAGAGCAAAATATATACAAATATAAGCTTAAAACTTTACAAGGGATAGAAGGCAAAAAAGATTCAACCTGCTGTCCAGAACCTTAAGCAAAAATAACCTGCCTGAAGCAAGTCAGGAGCCTCACCCTGAAACCTTAGCCTAACCATACCAGCATAAACCAGTTCAGAGTCCCCAACACCTAAACTATGCACCAAACATCATTAACCTGCATATGCCAAACCTGCTAAAGCTCAACCCTGTGAAACATCACCAGTTCAAACCTGCTGCACCTCAAGCAAAAAACTGTTAAGGCCATAAAACCAGTCAAAACTGCCTAAGCATAACCCAGCAATACATGGCCTAAACTCAAACCTGCTAAGCCATGAAACATGTTAAAGCTCAAAGCCTGCCTAATCCCAAACCAAAACCATAACAACCTGAAACTTGTCCAGCTGAAGCATCCAACCAAAACCTGGCCAAAACCATTCAAAACCTGGCCAAAACCATTCAAAACCTGGCCTAAACCATTCAAAAACATTGACCATTCAATCCAAACATAACTAACACAAGCAGAACCAACCAACCTGTATACCCTGTGTTCACATAAACCATCAAGCTAAAATATCAAGCCTTACCAACTCTAAGCCCTCAGAACACTCATCATTGGGCAATAAATAAAACATTCCAAAGGCAAATCGTTCAGAAACAAGCATTCAAAAGCATACTGATCTCAAGGCAATTCAGAGGCGAAGAAGAAAGGCATTCAGAAGTGTACAAAAGGCCCTCAGTAAACACATCATTGGGCGTAAAACTATCAAGCTCAACAGTTTCAAAGGCAACTACTAAGCAGTAAATAAGACAAGGTCAAGGCGACAGAAGAAAGCATCAAAGGCAACGTGTGTACAGTAGGAGAGAAGAAGAAAGAAGATTTAAAGGGTTTTCAGTTCAGTTCATCATAAAACCTAAAAAATGGCAACAAGATAAAGAGTACCCGGAAGTCTACAAGTCCGTCATCATCTCACTCCGTCCTTGGCCGCCTGAGCGCCTCCACCTACCCTACCTCTCCTCCATCTCCAAAGAACGAAGGTAGTAAGCTTTTCTCTCTCTTTCTTCTCCACCACCTCCATAATAATACAGGTTTAAAGGTCAAAATTCAAATTGAAATAAAGCATGCAATTCGTAAAAAGAACATAAACATCGAAATCAAACCTTGTATCATAAGACCACTGGGCTCAAGCCATAGAGGGAAGAGAGATTTGGGGGGTAGCGCTGGTGGCTAGACGGAGGAATTGTATCTAGAAGAGATATCGGAGAAGACCACGAACGGCGCCACGGCCACATTCTCAAACCCTAAAATCCTTTTCTGAAGACAAAGACTTCAAACCCTAAAAGCGTTCGTTTCAACAAGTTGGGCCTTGCCCGTTTCAAACACTGAGCCCATAAATTCATACCCCCCTTTTCCTCTTCTCACGCTTCATAATCTTTGTTTTACTTGGGCCAGCATAATCAAACACCAAGCCCATTCTTTTCTTACTAACATCTTTTAACATCTTATATTAATTAACCACTCTTTTTTTTTACCTAATACTAATTGCATTCTATTATTACACTAACAATATTTTTTTTTATATATACAAACATAATTAAATAAAAATACAAAGTATGACAATAATACATTAATGCTAAAATACTTAAAAACACATTTCTTATATACATAACTTTAATACATTTAATTAAATTATTTTTGTACATACACCAAGAACCATTTTTTTTTATTACACCATATGATTAAAATTGAAAATACCTTTTTCTTTTAATTAAAATATTTTTGTACATAACAAATAAAATACCTTTTTTCTAATTTAATTCGTGATATTTATTAAAAACACACTTTTTGTATATCATAAATAAAGATACATTTTTATACATAATCTAATTAGAATTTAAAGCATTTGATTAAAAAACATTTCTTTTTATACATATTAAAAAATACAAGATTATGAATTAAATGAACGTTTAATTTTTTCTTTAGGTCAAAACAAATACTTAATAATCCTTAATACACATTTAATTTCACATCTCTAACCTGTAAATAATTACTTACACAATATATCTCACACTTACACAATACAAATACATTCACATTGCCCCTATACACATTTGCTTATCTTATGCATTGATATACCTTATTTACATTTGATCACAAATTCGATTTGGTTGTAACTCATTGGATACTATAAGTCTCATCCCCATTTGTGAAATTTGTACCCCCACTCCCGGATACTTATTTTGTAATAGCATAGATTTTACATTTTTGCAATTTACCGCTTTCAATTATACCATGGTTAGACCTAGGGTTTGCATGTACATAAAATCAAGCGCTAGATAACCTAATACAAGACAAATACATGAAATCAATACACAATCACACTTGCACCCTCTAGGGTAATCCCACATGTTGCCTTCCAATATGGGCCATGCTTGCACGTCGAGTTTCTTTGGCAAAACAAAATCAAATGATCATAAGTCCCTCGATGACGCTTTCAAATGTTGCCTAAAACGGAATGATCATAGTCCCTTCAAAGCAAATTGCCAAAGACACTTGGCACCATTGCATTCATGGTCCATACGATGACCCGCGCCCGTCCCGAATAAACTTCCTAAACGCAAGATTGTCCACCAAATTCAATGGTGGAACAAAATTGTTAAAAAAGGGTTGAAAACATAGAGAAAACCTTTGAGTACAATAGGGTAGATAAAACTCTTAGTTACTTGAGATCAACTTGCAAAAACACTTGCCTTCTTTTCAAAAACCACAATCCACAACACTTTCAAAACAAACTCTCAAAAACATTTGAAAACATCTTTTCGAAAAGATACACGCCTTTGTAAAATATTCGAGTAAAGAATTGTTACAAGGTTAGCCTAAGACAAGGCATCTTCTTCCAAAACATTTTCAAACACACATACACACACCACAATTTCAAGCAATCGAAAATCAAGGCAAGTGATCTAAAAAACCAAGTAACTAAGAGCCCATGGATAACCATGGATGAAAAGGGTGCTAATACCTTCCCTTTTCATAATCTACCCCCCGGACCCACGAAATATCTCAAAAGGTTTTTGCTGTGCTTTTTTCAACCTTTCCTTTAGGATAAAATAAAAAGTCGGTGGCGACTCTTGCTCAACCGCACAAGTGCGAATACGAACGCAAAACCATAGTCAGTTCTCCCACCGTAGCACACCTGTGAATTCCATGCCAGAAGGTTATAATCTTGATGCTCAAGTTACTCCAGTTGTTCAAGCTGCTGCTACTCCCGCACCTCATGTGGTGCATGTTACTCCTATGGCTAGAAATGAGATCCATTATACTGCAACTCCTTCGGTGAATGCTATGCCATTTGCTAATGATAAATTTTATCGTCTTGTTCCTCCACCAAGTGAAAGTATGGGTTTGTATGACCAATTGGATGACTTTCAAGACCAATTCAATGAGATGCAGAAGGAAATGAAGGCCCTTCGAGGAAAAGAATTGTTTGGACAAAACGTCAGTAAACTCTGCCTAGTTCCCAATGTAAAGGTGCCGACAAAGTTTAAAGTGCCGGAATTTGAGAGGTACAAAGGAAACTCTTGACATCATGGAAATCTCGTGATGTATATCAGGAAAATGTCCACCCATAATGATGATCAGCGTTTGCTCATTCATTTCTTCCAAGATAGTTTAACTGGGGCCGCTTTGAAGTGGTATATGAGTTTGGACAGGAGCAGTATCTTCACCTTCAATGATCTAGGGGAAGCCTCCATCAAGCAGTATAAGTACAATATGTTCATGGCACATGACAGTGACCAGTTGAAGGCAATAGCTCAGAGAGACAAGGAGTCATTCAAATAATATGGGCAACGTTGGCGCGAGATAGCTGCCCAAGTGGTGCCACCTATGGGAGAACAAGAAATGACCAAGGTCTTCCTGAAAACCCTTGAATCATTTTACTATTAAAGGATGGTCTCCAGTACACCGAGTGATTTCACTGAAATGGTGATAATGGGTGTTCATTCAGAAGAAGTTGTCAGAGAGGGGCGCTTGACAAAAGATAAAGGGACAAAGAAGTCATCATACGGGTTCTCTCGAAAGAAAGAAAGTGAAACAAATGTTTTTATAGGGGAAAGGAAGATTAGGCCACCTAGAAGACATCATCGGTACCAGCAACAGATTGCTCTGTGACTCTGGTCATTAATGTAGCTCCAACCACTGTTGCCTATCAGAGACCATCTCCTCAGGGGAATCAAGGGCAAAGTCAGAAGAGAGAAGCTTTTGACTCCATTTTGATGAGCTATGCAGAGTTGTTCTTAGCTTTTATTCAGAAGAAGTTGGTTCAGACAAGGCCTTCCCTTGCAGTACCTTCACCTTTACCCTGGTATTATAAGGTAGAATAGACATGCGCTTTTCATCAAGGAGCCCCATGGAACAACATTGAGAACTATTATTCTTTAAAATCTGAAGTACAAAAGATGGTGAGATCTGGCCTCTTATCCTTTAAAGATGTTGGCCCTAACGTGAAAGATAATCCTTTGCCTAAACATGGAGGAGTGAATGCTATAAACATGGTTGCTGGTTGTCCTGGGGACTTCCGGATTTTTATATCAACCTGGTTAGAGGAGATTTGGTAAAAATGCTTGTTGACCTCTACAAATTCAGCTACTATACGCACGACCATGCTGGTTGTAGTATTTGCAGTACAGATATCCAGGGATGTGATAAGATAAAAGCTGAACTTCAAGAAATGATGGACGAAGGCCTCATTCATATAATTAGGCCAAGGGCAGAGTACAAAGAAGATCAGAATATGGTCTATGGATGTCCTGATGAATTTCGTATTTTTGACGTGAATCATATGAATGATGATTTGGTGCAGTTACACGCTACCTTCTGTCACATGGATGCTCAAGAAGAACACCATTATGGGTCTTGCCAGATTTGCTACAGAGATTCTCGGGGTTGTTCCATTGTGAGAAGGGGTGTTCAATTGTTATTGGATAATGGTACTATCAAAGTTTCAGGTAATAGAGATGATTGCAATGGGATTAACGTGATTGAAGACTGCTCGACCGAGACTGTCAGATGATGAGTATGTTTCTCCAAATGAGTTCTTTTCCTCTAATGAAGATATATTCTCCAACAATGATTCTGTGATGTCTAAGTATTCTGAATAAGGGGTGAATGTTATTGTGCCTTGTTTTGGTGTTCCCACCCCTATAGAGATTGAGTACCATAGCAAGCCAATTGTTGCTCAAGTGGTTATTTTCCTTCCAGGCCCTGTACTATATGAATCAGACAAAGTCGTGTCATATAAATACAATGCGACAATCTTGGAGGATGGTGTGGAAGTTCCCATCCAACCTTTGTATGATGTCAAGAATATTTTTGAAGCCAGCCGAGTGACCCGCATTGGTCGTGTTTTCGTACCTGTCATTCGAGGGAATGTTAATGCTGATAAAAAGGTTGTTGAAAGTACTAAATCTAAGAAAGAAGTGGGGGAATCTAGCCATACTACTCTGGAAAAAGATGTGGATGACTTGTTGAAGATTATCAAGATGAGTGACTACAGGATCGTAGATTAATTGTTGCAGACTCCATCAAAGATATCTATTCTAGCCTTGCTAATGAACTCTTCTGCCCACAGGGAATCTTTAATGAGAGTGTTGGATCAAGCTTTTATGGAAATCTATATGTCTCTGGACCAATTCAATAGTGTTGTAGGGAATATTACATCCTGTAATAACATGAGTTTTTGTGATGATGAATTTCCCGATGAAGGAAGGAACATCAACCTGGCTCTGCATATCTCCATGAATTATAAGAATGACTCATTGTCTAATGTGCTGATTGATAATGGGTCTGCTTTGAATGTCATACAGAGGAGCACACTAATGAAGTTGAAGTACTAGGGAACTTCCATGTGCCCAAGTTGCATAATTGTGAAAGCTTTTGATGGATCGAGGAAGTCTTTCATCAGAGAAGTAGATTTTCCTATTCACATAGGCCCACACTTATTTCAGATTACTTTCCAGGTTATGGACATTGTTCTTGCTTACAATAGTTTACTGGGGCGACCGTTGATCCACGAGGTAGGGTCTGTTACTTCAACTCTGCACCAGAAGTTAAAGTCTGTTCATGAAGGAAATATGGTCATCATAAATGGAGAGCAGGCTTCGTTAATATCCCATTTGTCCTCTTTCATTATTGTGGAAGCGAATGAAGCTATTGTTGGAATTCAGTTCCAAGCTTTACCCATTAATAATGTGAGGAAAAATGAGGATTCTATAGCCTCAGTTAAGGATGCTCAACATGTAGTGCATAATGGCCCTATCAAAGTGTGGGGGAAGATTTTTGATCCACCTGTGAATAAGAATAAAGTTGGTTTGAGATTCTCTGTGAAGAGTAATAAAGGTGAGATTATGAAGCCGAAGTCTACTTTGAGCAAATATCAAGACATCTTTCACATTGGAGGTTACCTTCATCCAATTGTTCCTAGGATCAATGCTATTCTGGAAGGAGAATCAGAGCAAGGGATGCCGAACTACGTGACGTATGGAGTCAGAGTCCAAAACTGGATCACTATTGATGTTCCCTCTTGCATTCACATTTCAAAGTAATTTGTTTTTGTTAGTATTTTCAAAAATATTTCACTATGGCCAAGGTGAAAGTATTGATATTGTATGGGCATATCTGTTGTTATGATCTTTAAAATCATAAATAAAAGTTGTCTTTGATTCCTAAATTGTGTCTTTATTTTATGCGTTTTCTTGGAAAATGGTAATCAGAAAAACCCTTTCAAAATAAATAATAAATGTAAATGATTCTGAATAATCACTTGCTATGTGTGTCAGTTTCTAAAAGCAATCATAAATCATATGTGCAGATTAATTAAAAAACACGTTGAGTACAATGACCCTGTACCCTCTCCCAACTTTGAATATCCTGCGTATGTGGCCAAAGAAGAAGAATATGATGAAATCCTAGAAGAGGTTTCACGGTTGCTTGAGCACGAGGAAAGTATCATTCAACCATATAAAGAGTCGTTGGAGACGATTAATTTGGGTTCAAAGGAAGATCCAAAAAAAGTCAAGATTGGAGCATTGCTTCATTCTGATGTAAAGAGCAGGTTGATTGAATTGTTGAAAGAGTATGTAGACATATTTGCTTGGTCTTACCAAGATATGTTGGGGTTGGATATTGATATTGTGGAACATCATTTACCGCTAAAGCTGGAATGTCCACCAACGAAGAACTCACCCTGATATGGCAGTGAAAATTAAAGAAGAAGTTTTAAAGCAGATTAATGTCGGTTTTCTTGTGACATCCGTGTACCCTCAGTGGATTGCCAATATTATCCCAGTACCAAAGAAAGACGGAAAAGTTCGTATGTGCGTAGATTATATAGATTTAAACAAAGTTAGTCCAAAAGATGACTTCCCATTTCCACATATTGATATGTTGGTTGACAGTACAACAAAATTCAAAGTATTCTCATTCATGGAAATATTTTCCAGATATATTCAAATTAAAATGGCTCCTGAGGACATGGAAAAAACAACGTTTATCACACCCTGGGGAACATTCTATTACAGAGTGATGCCCTTCGGGTTGAAGAACGTTGGTGCAACGTACCAGAGGGCTTTAACAACCCTATTCCATGATCTGATGCACAAGGAAATTGAGGTATACATTGATGATATGATTTCCAAATCCCAAACTGAAGAAGGGCATATAGAAGATTTGTTGAAATTGTTTAAGCGTTTGAGGAAGTATCGTCTACGCTTGAATCCAAATAAATGCACCTTTAGTGTCTGATCAGGAAAATTGTTAGGATTCATTGTCAGCCAAAAAGGAATAGAAGTTGATCTATATAAAGTTAAGGCAATTCAAGAAATTCCAGCGCCCATAACTGAAAAGCAAGTTAGAGGCTTCCTCGGGCATTTGAATTACATTTCCAGATTTATCTCCCATATGACTGCAACATGTGAGCCGATCTTTAAGTTGTTAAAGAAAGATCAAGGTTGTGTGTGGATACATGATTGCCAAAGGGAATTTGAAATTATTAAAGAGTATCTGCTTGAACCCCCTCCTATCTTACTCCCTCCCGTTGAAGGAAGACCATTGATTATGCATCTAACAGCGTTAGATAATTCTATGGGCTGTATTTAAGGACAACAAGATGAAACAAGGAGAAAAGAATATGCCATTTATTATCTCAGCAAGAAGTTTACTGATTGTGAGTCGCGATATTCTATGCTAGAAAAAACATGTTGTGTTCTGGCCTGGGCGGAAAAATAATTGCGACAATATATGTTGAATCATACTACTTGGTTGATTTCCAAAATGGATCCAATTAAGTATATCTTTGAAAAGCCTTATCTTACTGGAAGAATTTCCCGTCGGCAGATGGTGTTGTTTGAATGTGATATTGAATACCATACTCAGAAGACTATAAAAAGCAGTGTGTTGGCAGATTATCTTTCTCACCAACCGATTGATGATTATCGGTCTCTTAAATATGATTTCCTTGATGAGGATGTGATGTTTTTGAAAATAAAAGATTGTGATGAACCATTTCCCAGGGAAGGTCCTGATCCTGAATCCCGATAGGGTATGGTGTTTAATGGAGCTATAAATGCTTATTGGAAAGGAATTGGTGTCGTGATTATCACTCCTCATGGATCACATATCCTTTTTACGACGAGATTGACATTTGATTGTACCAACAACATAGCAGAGTATGAAGCTTGTATCATGGGTCTTGAAGAGGCTATAGATTTCAAAATCAAATCTCTAGATGTATATGGCGATTCAACTTTGGTAATAAATCATATTAAAGGAGAATGGGATACTCGTCATGTTGGCTTGATTCCCCACAAAGACTATGCTAGAAGATTATTACCCTTCTTTAATAAAGTTGAATTTCATCATATTCCCATAGACGAGAATCAGATGGTAGATGCTTTAGCCACTTTGGCTTTCATATCCAGTAATTACTTGGAGCGATGTGCCTCGTATCATAGTGCATAGTTTGGATAGACCAACTCATGTGTTTGCAGCAGAGGGAACGTCGGACGAAAAACCTTGGTATTATGATATCAAGCATTTTCTCCAGACTCAGAAATACCCGGTCGGTGCATCGAATAAAGACAGAAAGACACTGAGAAGGTTGGCAGACAGCTTTTTCCTCAATGAATATATGCTATACAAAAGAAATTATGACATGGTCTTGCTCAAGTGCGTGGATAGACACGAAAAAGACATGTTGATGCATGAAATCCATGAAGGTTCCTTTGGTACTCATTCCAATGGATGTTCGATGGAAAAGAAGATGCTTAGGGCATGTTACTATTGGATGACAATGGAATCTGACTGTTATAAATTTGCAAAGAAGTTCCATAAGTTCCAGATTTATGCTGATAAAATTCATGTGCCTCTGACACTTCTCAATGTTATTTCTTTCACATGGCCTTTTTCTATGTGGGGTATTGACATGATTTGAATTATTGAACCCAAGGCGTTGAATGGACACTGTTTTATCTTGGTGGAAATTAACTACTTCACCAAATGGGTGGAAGCAACTTCATATGTCAATGTTACTAAGCAGGTGGTAGTACGCTTTATCAAGAATAACCTTATATGTCAGTATGGTGTGCTAAGCAGGATTATCACTGACAACGACTCGAATCTGAATAACAAGATGATGACAGAACTCTGTGAAGAATTCAAGATTGTCCATCACAATTCATCTTCTTATAGACCAAAGATGAATGTGGTTATTGAAGCTGCTAATAAAAAAATCAAGAAGATCATCCAGAAGATGGTTGTTACCTATAAAGATTGGCATGAAATGCTCCATTTTTCGTTTCATGGATATCGTACACTCGTTCACACTTTAACATGGAAAACCTCGTACTCTCTTGTGTATGGTATGGAAGCAGTGCTGCCCGTTGAGGTTTAGATTCCCTCTTTACGTATAATAATGGAAACCAAGTTGTCAGAGGCTAAATAGGTCCAGAACATGTTTGACCAATTGAATTTGATTAAAGAAAAGAGAATGACGGCCTCGTGTCATGGCCAGTTATACCAGAAGAGAATGAAGAAAGCTTTTTATAAGAAGGTCAAGCCTCGTGAATTTAGAGAAGGCGACCTCGTGCTCAGAAAGATCATGTCTTTTAACGCTGATTATAGGGGCAAGTGGACTCCCAATTTTGAAGGCCCGTATGTTGTCAAGAAAGCCTTCTCTGGCAGTGCATTGATTGTTGAAACTATGGATGGTGAGGAATTCCCACATCATATGAATGTTGATGCAGTCAAGAAATACTTCGCCTAAAGAAATAAAAGAACAACTCGCTAAGTTGAAAACCTGAAAGGGAGGCTTAGGCAAAAAAAGAGCATCTCGGTAGGCTGAAAACCTGAAAGGGCGGTCTAGGAAAAAATAAGAGACACAAACAGAATAAATTCTTCCCGCTAGGTTGAAAACCCACAAGGACAGCCTAGGCAAAAGTTAGGGATTTCTTGGCAAGTAACTGCGTCAGACAAGACTTGATCATTGAAGAAACAATCTTCTTAAATCCACACCACACTTCAATAGAAGTCGATGCTCAAGAGTTTAGAGTTGTTAGGGAGAATAGTGGTCATTGTGTTTCAATGTATCTTTTCCAATATATTACCATTTTCCAAACTTTGTAATCATCTATGGGGTATCGCCATTCGCAGACTACCATCCAATTAATAAAGTTTGAGGTTTTATCCAATTCTTTGTAATTCTCATTTTATTCAGCTTACAAAGACTCCATTTATTATTGATAGTAATTTTCAAAACAAAGAGATTTAATAATAAAACTGTTTTTTAAAAAGAATTTAAAGATTACTTTTTACTTTAGATTTTGTGATTCAAGAAAAACAAAAATAGTGATTCCAAGGATGGACGAACGCTGAAGTTTTGCAAGTATTTATTCCCCAGGAAGGTTCTCCAAAGTCACTCTTGCTGATATGCACACGATCTTGTTGTGTTTCTCAAAAAGTTGGAGACGATACTAATTGATGTATGGTACGGTGTTGGATTCATAGTTCCATTATCCCTAGTATTGGTTCATTTGTTTTCCTCCAGGATGATTATTTTGATTTCGGGTTTTGCATGGTTTTAAGCCTCTATCTTAAATCCCCAGTAAGGCAACTAGACCAGAGCAGTATCTTTTCTAAGAAGTGTTGAAATAATTGTCAACTTTTTGGGTTTTCTCCCGCCAAGTGTTGGGTTTGATTTAAAATCCCAATAATGTTGATCTCTTTGTTGTATTATTTGACTTCTTAAATATCCAAGTAAAGATAAGATGGTGTTTCTCTCTAAAAGTTGTTATCCCCATGTGGTTTCATAATGCCTCCCCGGGAAATGTGTGCAATCATCACCCTTGGTATGGAAGAGTGTATTTTAGGCTCTACTAGATAATATGGTGTTGAATTCCCCATTGAAGTCAGCACAAGATCCCCAGTTGATGTCTTAATAATGTGGTTTTCATCTGCCCTAGTGAAGCTAGTATTATAATCCCCAGCGGAAGTCTAGACGTTGAAACATTGTTTTCCCCGTTGAAGTCTGTGTGATATTCTCCGATGAAGCCTGAAGGAGGATGTTATATCCCTATATATATTTTGATTTACTATTTTGACTTGATTATTATGTTTCTTCCCAGAGGAATTAAGCCGTGAAATAGAAATTTGTTTCCTCAGTTGGTGCTTACTTTCTTATGAAATTTTCCTCCTGGACGTGATTTAACCGAGTGTTGACTTTACCCAAGCTGGTTTTGTCTATTTATTCACAGTGTTGTGTGTTTGTGTTGATGGAATATACATGATAACATTCATATATTCATACATACACCATGCATAACTAAATTTAAAATTTAGTGCTCATCTGTGTTCATTAATATTTTGTTGGCATATTACCCTATTTTGTAGAGTTATGTTACCCTCTCTCAAATAGAGTGTCGACCTTAAGCAGAAAGTGTATATTCTTTCAATTTCCCCACTGAGTTATCCCTCGTTGAAGAATTTTGCTTTAGCTTTCCTCTTCAACTCATTGTCTGATTGGATTCGTGATCCCTGTTTGAGTTTATTTCTCATCAGGTGCTATCTTAGTTGATTGTTCCACTCCAGTTTATTTCTGGTTTGGATTTGTGGTCCTCGACAACATTATTATTATAATTTTGTAGGCTTTACGCCCGAGTTTCAAAATGTGCATTTATTTTGCACGAGAAGACTTTATCTCCTTAGCAGGAATATATTGGCATTTCCCCAGGAAGTCATAATTCTTTTCCCAACAACATTATTGTAACTCCTTCTCATAACAGCAGATGGCTGGTGTCTTTATTTGAGCAACCTGAACTTCCCTAGTAAGTCTGCTAATCCTCAGAGAAGATTCATTGATTTGTTTACTCTGATGGATGGTAGTCTCGTCATTATGAGAGATAGTTGGTTGTTGATATTTGTTACTCTGATGGATGGTAGTCTTGTCATTATGGGAGATAGTTCATTGTTGAGATTTGTCACTTCGATGGGTGGTAGTCTCGTTATTATGGGAGATAGTTCATTGTTTAGATTTGTTACTCCGGTGAATGGTAGTCTCGTCATTATAGGAGATAGTTTGTTGTTGAGATTTGTTACTCCGATAGATGGTAGTCTCGTCATTATGGGAGATAGTTTATTGTTGAGATTTATTACTCCGATGGATGGTAGTCTAGTCATTTTGGGAGATAGTTTGTTGTTGATATTTGTTACTCCAATGGATGGTAGTCTCATAATTATGGGAGATAGTTCGTTATTGAGGTTTGTTACTCCGGTTGATGGTAGTCTCGTCATTATGGGAGATAGTCCGTTGTTGAGATTTATTACTCCGATGGATGGTAGTCTCGTCATTATGGGAGATAGTTCGTTGTTGATATTTGTTACTCTGATGGATGGTAGTCTCTTCATTATGGGAGATAGTTCGTTGTTGATATTTGTTACTTCGATGGATAGTAGTCTCGTCATTATGGGAGATAGTTCATTATTGAGATTTTTTACTCTGATGGATGGTAGTCTCGTCATTATGGGAGATAGTTTGTTGTCGAGATTTCTTACTCTGATGAATGGTAGTCTCGTCATTATGGGAGATAGTTAGTTGTCGAGATTTCTTACTCCGATGAATGGTAGTCTCATCATTATGAGAGATAGTTCATTGTTGAGATTTGTTACTCTGATGGATGGTAGTCTCGTCTTTATGGGAGATAGTTTATTGTTGAGGTTTGTTACTCCGATGGATGGTAGTCTCGTCATTATGGGAGATAGTACATTGTTGAGATTTGTTACTCCGATGGATGGTAGTCTCGTCATTGTGGGATATAGTTTATTGTTGAGAATTGTTACTCCGATGGATGGTAGTCTCGTCATTATGGGAGATAGTTTGTTGTTGAGATTTGTTACTCCGAGGATGGTAGTCTTGTCATTATGGGAGATAGTTCATTGTTGAGATTTGTTACTCCGATGGATGGTAGTCTCATCATTATGGGAGATAGTTTATTGTTGATATTTGTTACTCCAATGGATGGTAGTCTCGTCATTATGGGAGATAGTTCATTGTCGAGATTTGTTACTCTGATGAATGGTAGTCTTGTCATTATGAGAGATATTTTGTCGTTGAGATTCATTTTGCTCTGAAGAATTCATTTGTTTCTAGTCATAAGTATTGATGCTAATCATTTGTTACCTACCCTAATATTGGTATTTTTCGGTATTATCTTGCCATTTCTTTTCCCTATGAGTCGTCGTTACTTTTTTTGCTATCTTCCCTGTGAGCGGATAGTTTGTAGTTATATGTCGATCATTATCATCCTTTATTTCTTTCTTCATTTATTTGAGTTGATGACGCTTTATCTCCTCCTTAGGCTTTACCCCAATAAAGTCGAGTCGTTTGTTCACCAGTGATTTATTTTCATGGTTGAGTTTTCTTATTGATTCTTTATTTTCTGTTTCCCCAGTGGTGTCATGTGTCGCCTTTAAATCTATTTGTTTGCATCCACAATCATAAGCATTGCATGGCATCTTAGGGCCAAAAATAGGGCTAGTTTTATATTTAAGTATCTTCAATCGCGTTGACACGAAGATTTTAACCTTCGTATCTCCGGATAGAAGACACTTAAATAAGGGCAGTTGTTGTACCCCAATTTTTGCCCCTAAGATTACTCTATCATCTCATGACAACTCAATCATATCAAGATCACACTAGGGTTTGGTTCTTCTCCCTATATTTAGGTTTTCTCATGAAGGATCACCAAGCACCTTGATTTGTATATTGTGATCATATATGTTTTTTATTGATTAACTTTTAACTAACAAATACAATGAATGTTTGCTCTAATTACTGATCCTATAGGTGAGGGCACAACATATTTCATCAGGTGGATTAGTAGGTGCATGAGTTTATTTCCATGCCTTCTTCAACAAAGCTTCATTGAGATTCAAGCTTCATCATTGAGAATTCTTTAAAGTAATATCATGACAAGGTCTACTATGATTCAGTCAGGTGTAGACTCATTCTAATACTAATCTTGGATACAGTCAGGCGAAGACTCATTCTGATCCTCTTATAAATACAATCATGATATAGACTCATTCTAGAACATCATTCAGATACAATCGTGACATAAGATTCATTCTGACACTCCCCAGCACATATGCTAGATACAGTCAGACACAAACTCATTCTAGTATACTTCTCAGATATAGTCGAACGTAGACTCATTCTGATACTCCTATCAACAATCACTTTGGATGGAATCTATAAGACCATCTCCGACGATATTTTGTCACCTCTCCGAATGGCATCTTTAAGCCAATTCAAGCAATACATTCAACCAACAGTGTTAAATCATGCACATGCGAGGGTAAATTTCTGAGCACTTAGGTGTTCAATCCTCTTCCACCTTCAGATCACGAATGACGAGCAGGCCAATCTAACTCTTCAAGTTTAAGAAGATTTAACAGGGGAAGCTGTTGTACCCCTAAATTTTCCCTCCCATTTTTCAAGACAAAGTGATTCAAGATACCTCATCATGCTCATAGGGTTCTCAAATTCTCAATACCACTGAAGGGTTGGCCAGACAAACCCTCCTCTTAAGCAGTTGACATACAACTAGGGTTTTTCTTCTCTCAAGGAAAACTTGACTTCTAATGCCTCAATTAGATCTCATGGTTTCTCCTATGTCTCAAATAATCCTCATGCCAAATTTCAAGCCTTGCATCACAAGTTTGCTCAGATGATTGAAAATCAACTATATTGGGCAAAAAGTCAACTTTGACCAATTTACATTCAAACTTTAAGATTTTTGGTCAACATAAATATTTTGGAGTCACATTCATCATTTGATCAATATTTGATCATGATTCATCAAGAAAACTCAAGATTCATCAAAAGTTACCAAATTAGGGTTTTCTTAAGGAGAAGTCAACTGAAATTTGACCAAGCATCACTTTCACATACTTCATCAGATTTTTCTCAACCAAAGCTCATTTTGAAGGAAATTCAATTATCTACAACTTTTTCTCTCTAAGCTCAAGGCCAGAAATGCTTCATTTGAGAGATATAAGCCAAAATATTACAGGTCATTCTAAAAGTCAACAAAAAGACACTTTTTATCAAAGCAATTTACATCAAGATAAAGTATTCAAATGAAAAAATGACAAACATAGACATTGTAGGGGACATTTTTTAGGTTTCCAAATAGTACAAGATCACCTTCAAGTGACATAAATTGAGTGAGTTATGACTTGTGCAAGTTGGGTAATTTTGAGAAAATTCATGAAAACCAATTTGAGCAAACTTAAATTTTTGGGCTAATGGGCTTATCTTTCAAGGTCCAAACATGTTCTTGATCTCATAATAGACCTCTAAATCCATTAATGCACCATGTTAATTTTTATTTCATTTATTTTGATTTTTATTCATTTAAATTCAAAATTAAATCAAATAAATATCAAATGGAGGTGTGAGGCATAAAAGGCTTTTGTTTCAAATCTTTTGGAGGCCCAAGATTACATTACAAACCGTGTGGAGCTTATTTGCAAAACAAATCTTCATGTTTTATCTTATTCCAATCTTATTTTCCAACAAAATCAAAGTTTGTTTTACAAAAGGTCCAAGCTCATGTGTTGACCTAATCTTCTCCTATATATATGCTCATCAAATCAGACAAGGGACACGAAAGAAAGGGCTTCAAGAAACCTCTCTAAAAATCTCAAATTTTGTCCAAACTAGGGAAAACTTGAAATCATTGTTTCAGGCTTTCCCAAAGCAAACCAACTATTTAAATCAATTCCTGAGGTGTTATAGGGTAAGACTTGATCGTTCTTGATGATCAAAGAGCCTTAAAACATACACATTGAGCATCACTGGTTTCCATATTTTCATGAATTTCGATTTTTATTTTTTACCATACTTTGATTCATACTAACGATTCTAATATGTTCATGAGACAAAACTATACAATATTGAACCCTTGCATGAGGCCCTTGACGCTAGAACACCCCATTGCCATTGTTACGTCAATTTGAAATATTTTGTTCATATCTCATTATGCAAGATAATTTAGCCAAAACTAAGACCAGCAATGGATTCACAAGGTTTAATTTAGGGGGGTAGGGTCTTCTTTGATCATTAACACGCGTTGTTTTTGCAGGTACAAAAAACACCTCGTCGGAGAAGACGATCGGAGCTAGGGCTTCGGCGCCTCTTCGGTCCATCTGTTTTCATATTATATTTAATTATTTATGTTATAATACCAGATGAAATAGCCACCCCAGTGGCAAGAATGTGCGTGCTAAGGCTTTGATGACACTAAGGGCGTGTATTTGATCCCTGCCTTTTGCAATCTTTTTTGTTATTTCCCAATTTATGCAGGTTTCCTATATTTTGTGCAACTCATATTTCCTAACACCAACGAGCGCTTGGCTCAGTGGCAAGCAAAGCAGTGAAAGGCTAGGAGGGCGTGAGTTCAACACCCGTCCCATGCAGTTTTCCTTATTGGTTTTTGGTTTACCCTAATTTCATTGATTTTTCTTTCCCTAACCCTAATTTTTGATCCAATTAACCTAACATTTTCTTAATACTCACAAATTAGGTTTCGGTTTTACAATTAACATTTTATCTTCTTGTTTTATTTATTTAATTAATTAATTAAATTTTTTAAACATTAAAATTAATTAGAATTTTAGGTTTTGAGTAATTATTAACTTAAAATTATTTTCATAAAAAATCACAAATACATTCAAACTTCTTTTTTCTTATTTATTTTTCCTCCTTTATTTATATTCATAGATCAAGTGTATAGGGTTATGACTATCGATTGTAATAGGTTAGATTTCTCTTCGAATTTTTTCCTATTTTGTAACCGCTCACATGGTGTAATAGTATAGGTTTATTTTTTCCTGCATTTTTACGTTTATGTAACTGCCCCAAAGCCATGTAATAGCTTAGGTTAAGTTCCCGCACTTTACCTTCTGCACTTATATTTTTATTCAACTGCTAGTAATTAGGATTTGCATGACAAGTGTGATCGGTGGAAATAGAACTGACTGTTTTTTAGCTGGTTTCGCGAAATGTCGCGGTAAGCAAGAGTCGCCACCGTCTTTTATTTTCTCCAACAAGGAAAGGACAAAAGCACATCAAAATTCCTTTTCGAGATGTTTCTCGGGTTCGGGAGGTAGATTATAGAAAGGGAAGGTGTTAGCACCCTTTCTATCCGTGGTTATCCACGGGCTCTTAGGTACTTGCTCTTATGTTTTCAAAAATTGTTTGCTTTTCAAGTGTTTGTGGGTTTTGAAAAAGTTTCGTTTGAAAAATTTCTAGGTAACTCTTGTATCAGTCCTCAAGAGTGTATGAAATATTTGTTCGAAAACTTTTTGAAAGTGTGAGTGCGAAAAGTTGTTTTTGTTTGTTTTTGAAAAGAGCAAGTACTCACGAGAATCTACCTACTCTAAGGAATTAAGCTGTGTAAGAGTCCTTTAGACAGTGCTATCCCACTATTGAGAAGTAGGTAGCATCGTCGTTGGAGTTATTCGGGTCAATTCGATTATTAGGGACAATGTGGTCACCAAAGCAATGGTAGGACGCCTTAGTGGTAACCCTAATGTCCTAGATCCTTTTTATCCGAGGCAACCGTTTCGAGGCAACTGGATCTTTAGACAGGAGGGCGACCTCTAAAACACCATATACTTGACGACCACGTTTGAGGCAACGAGTGAGGCGTACCCTAGGAGTGGCATGTGCATGTGTGTTGTTTTCATGTTAATATTGTCTTGTACATGTTATTTGTGAGCTATGGGTTGATTTTTATTTGGCATACATTCTTGCAGGCATAGTTAACAGTTAAGAGTGCGGCAAATAAAGTGCGGAAATATGAATCTACACTATTACAAGGCGCGGGTCTATACATCGCCAAAAACAAAAACCCGTTTTGATAAATAAGTGCGAAAAGTAAAGAAAGCGGTAAATCCTAATTACTATTACATCCTTTGAGCAGATACATAATAATCAAAAATAAGAATTAAAATGTGAAAGAAAATTAAATCAGGACGTCATAGGGTTTTTGACCCTTTTGAGAAAATATGAATGAAATTGGTCCTTTTTTGCAATTAATTAAATGTTAAATCTAATAACTAATTAATTAAATAAAGAAAGAAAAATGTTTTTTATGTTTTTTATGTTTTTTAATGAAAATACTAAAAGGAATTAAAGATTAGTAAACAAAACCCTAATTCTAAACTAATTTTATTTATTGTAAAAAAAGAAATTAAAATTACCTAATTAAACTAAATCAATTGGTTAGTATTTTATTTACAAAAATAATAATTAGTGAATTTAATAAATAATAAACATATTTACAATTTTTATATTATCTGAATTTAAAAAATATTAATTTGTTAGGTAATTAAATAATTAGTTAAAAGAAAATAAAAGAGAAAGAAAATAAAATAAAAATAAAAAACTAGAAACCAGGGGGGTATGCTGGACCCAAGGGAGGTTAATTTGGAATTCAGGCCCAATAGTACAAAGCCCTGGTTGACTTCTGGAATCACGTGCGTGCTCATTGACTTGGAGCATGGTGTGGAACCATCCCTGGCCTTTGGATTAAGCTTCATGAGACACTTGGCACCTTGATTGGTAAGATTTATGGTGGACCACATGGAAAGCGCTGCATGGGAATTTGTTAGAAAAAATAACATTGAGGTTTGGGTGGACCTGGGAATCGAACCCAGGTCCCAACAATTGCCAGACACGTCCTCAACCACTCAGCCACTGCATTGCATTTGTTATAATAATGGATAGCAAAAATAATATACAAAAAACATCAATTATGCTGGGAAATTAAAAAAGTGCGCTTTTGTTTGAACCAGCCAGTTACGCTCTTCCACGTATTGTCTTCTTCATGAACCTTGAAACAAAAAAACAATCAAATAGCGGGGGTTTTAAACCCCCACAAAGTGAAACTGCCAAGAATAACGATTAGGCGTATAATGCATATAAAAAGGGCGTGATGGTTGGAATGAATTCGTCTTGTCATCCTGAGTTCAACCATACATGTCTTGAGGTCTAATTTTACTTATGCTATAAACCCCCAAATTAAAAGCTTCGAAAACCCTAGATGTCATCAATGGTGGTTTCGGTTCCAGGGCGCCATAATCAAATTAAATCATACCAATAGCTTCAGAATGGTTCTATTAACACAAATCCATCCAAAAAAGAGGTTAAAAATGCATGAATAATGATGTGCGATTATGGAAAACAAACCAAGCCGTGTGACTTGTTCTGGACGATTCTGATAGCTTCAAGGCTCGTTTTTTATTGCAAATTGCTTCTAAATGTCCCAGCAATGTATTGGAATCGTTCTAAGGCTTTGAATTATGCTGGAAGCTTAAGTTCAGTTTTCAAATTTTCCTCCTATTTTTGAATTTGGTTTTTGGCTTTGTAGAAGCTTTTGCACGTGTCTTTTATTAGGTTTAGACTGTGTGTATATATGAGAAAGGAATTAGGTCATTAGCTGGCCTTGAGAGAATTAGTCTTGGGTTTTTTATCATTAACAAACTTTCCCTTTTTTTTAAGCAAAACCAAGACTTGGTGTACAACATAACCCTAGCATGAGTTTGTGAGCTGGCACATGATGTATGGAAGCTATTCAAATCCAAAAGACACTATTCCATTGATTTTTAGATTTTATTTGAATTATTATGGATTTAAAATGAATTAAATCAATAAAAATTAAATAAAATAGAAAAATAAATTTTTGATCTTGAAATTAATCATGGGACACGTGTGTGGCATGACAAGGCTGAATCAAGTGGAAGAAAGTGGGCCCTTTTGTCAAAAATTGAAGTTTCAAGGATAGTTGACTTTTGCCATTTCACAAAAATTTCCCAACTTCTCCAATGCATATCTTGCTCAATTTTGATCATATGAACATGTTCTTGGACATTTTGGAAAGGTTTTGAAGTCCTCTAACCAATGCCTTTGGTCCCATGTCATTTTGATTTACCAATCTCAAGTTATGGTCTTTGACTTAAAATGCCTTTTTGTTGACTTTTGAAAATGACCTATAATGTTGAAATTGATAACTTTTTGTGAGAGAATTTCTTGGACTTGGAATGTGAAGATGAGTTGTAGGAAATGTCATCCCCTTCAAAATGAGAATTGGATGGGATTTTTCTGATGAACCATGAAAAAGTTATGCCTTGGTCAAGTTACAGTTGACTTTTCAACTATCCAAAAATGGAAACTTTTGCATCTTGATGAATTTTGAGCCATTCTTGTGGAATCATGATCAATACTTGATCAAATGATGATTGTGGCTTCAAAATAAGATGTTGACCAAAAAAATTTGACTTTTGACTGCCAAATAACCATTTTACCCCTACAGTTGATTGTGAAGCAATTAGGGCTTTTGACTGTGCAACTTGATGCTGTGAGCCTTGAGACTTGACATGTAGATGCTTGGCAATGTGTATAGGCATATGAGGTTGATTGAGCCATTGAAAACTCCAAATTCCTTGAAGAAACCAAAACCCTAATTTTGACTGGCTTAGGAGGATGTTTGACTGTGCAACCCCTTGAGAAGTTTTGAACCATTTGATGATGATTCTTGACAAACCTTGAAGAATATGGGAGGGAAAATTTTGGGGTACAACAGTTGCCCCTGTTCAATCTTCTTAGACCTGAGGATGTAGATTGGCTTGCGTGCCTTTCGTGATCCGAAGGTGGAAAATGATTGAACACTAGAGTGCCCAGAAATTTGCACTCGCATAGTAGAGTATCAGCGATGTGATGGCGGGAATGGGCTTACAGATGCCATTTGGAGAGATGATGGATGGGAGGATGGGCTTATAGATGCCATCTGGAGATGTGACAGAACCTTTGTCGGGAATGGGCTTATAGATGCCATTTGGAACTGTAATGGATAGTTATGGAGATGGGCTTATAGATGCCATCCGGAGGTGTCGATCGCGTAAGATATTCCTTAGCGAGAACCTGCGTACCTGAGAAAGAAAGATAATTACCTGGCCTGTTACAGGGGTTGATCTTCAAACTCTTTATGTAGGTATGCCCTGGCTGGATGCAGGTATCGAATCTACAAACAATCGCTCACGGACGTGCCCTGGTGTGATCGGTGGATCTGGAACTGACTGTTTAACGCTGGTTCGTGAAATGTAGCGGAAGTAAGAGTCGCAACCGTCTTTTATTTTCTCCAAATGGAAAGGACAAAAGCACAGAAAAATTCCTTAAAGAGATTGCTCTCGGTTCGGGAGGTAGGTTATAGAAAGGGAAGGTGTTAGCACCCTTTCTATCCATGGTTATCCATGGGCTCTTAGATACTTGCTCATTTGTGTTTTCAAAAATGGTTTGTTTGCTTTTCAACTGTGGGTTTTAAAAAGTTTCTTTGAAAATTTCAGTTCGACTCTTGTATCGGTCCTCAAGAGTGTTTGAAAAGTTGCTTTCGAAAGCTTTTTGAAAAGGTGTCGGTGTGAAAAGTATTTTTTGAATTTGTTTTGAAATTAGAGCAAGTATCTAGAGTCGTCTACCTACCCTAAGGAATTCGTCTGTGTAAATGTCCTTTAAGGTAGTGCCATCCCACCATTGAGAGGTAGGTAGCACCACTATTGGAGTTATTCGGGTCAATTCGAAGGTTCGGGACATGGTGATCACCAGAGCAATAGGAAGATACCTTAGAAGCTACCCTCATGCCAGGTTCCCGGATCATGAGGACTTACTAAAACATCCTCTACTCGACGACCACCTTTCGAGAGGTAAGGCAACAGTGAGGCGTACCCTAGGGGTGGTGTGTGATTTGTGTGTCATGTTCATTTACATTTATCTTGTTCATGTCGGGGGTGATCTACGCGTTGCTTTTATTTTGACATTCATTCTTGCATGCAATTATTAACAGTTTAAAAGAGGCGAGAACTAAAGTTCCTAAACTATTACAAAGGCGCGGGTCCACATCGCCAAATTAAACCCAGGACCCGATTTGACATAAAATAAAGTAAAGTGCGAGAAATATAAATATTGAATTTACATGGCTTTGGGAGAATTACATAAAAGGAGGAAATAAAATAAACGCGCGAATTGGAATTACGATCGAATGCGAGGGCGTTGGACCCTTTTTAGGAAATTAAATTATAATTAACAAATTAATTAAATTAAACTAAAAAGAAAAGATTTTTGGAGTTTTTTGTATTTATGGATTTTTAACGAGAAAAATTAAATTGGAATTAAAACCTAGTTCTAGCTATTTTTAATTTATTAAAAAAACATGTTAAAGTTAAACCTAAAATTAACCTAATTAATTAATGGCAAGTTTTATTTACCAAAATAATATTTAATAATTAATTATGGTGAGAGAAAAAAGAAAAAGAATGAAAAAATACTTAAAACCCTAATTCTACACTTTTTTAATTTATTAAGAAAAATATTTGAATTAAACCTAAATTTAAAAAGCTAAATTAATTAATGAGATTTATTTACAAAAAAAATAGCATTTAAATAAAATATATTTAATTTTTGTCTTTTCTGATTTTTTACTATTTTTATGTGAAATTAATTTTTATTGAATTAAAAAGAAAATAATTGAATTAAAACAAATAATAAAGAAAAATAGAATAAAGAAAAGAGAAAGAAATACAATACAATGGGGGGTTCTGCCCCAATCAGGAGGTGTTGTCCAGCATTTTTGGCCCATCTTTGGAGGCCTTTTGTTGACTTTTCAGCGCGTATGTGGCACCTCTGACTTATGCCCATGGTACTCTTCCAACATTGGCCTTTGGATTAGGACTATAGGACAAGTGGCGTGCCTGGATTGTGAGCGTATGGTGGACGCTTGGATTGAAGCTGCACAGAAGCATGATTAGAAAAATAATATGGAATAAGAAAGGGGGACCTGGGATTCGAACCCAGGTCCCAGAGATTACCAACCCAACGCCTTGCCACTTGAACCACCTGAATGCTTTGTATATAATATAACCAATAAATAATATCAGTCAAAACATGAGTTAGTGATATTTTTCCGCGCGAAATTCAAACGCGCTAATCATTGGCCTACACATCACCATCTTCCCCAAGTGTCCTGCGTTTTCCTGAAAAAACATAAACAAGATTGCGGGGGTTTTAAACCCCCACTATATGCTGTGTAAAAAAATAGCGAATAGAAATCCCTGGATCATAAATTAGGCGCGACCTAAGCATTGAGTTCGTCTGAAGGTCCTGATTTTAATGGCCTAAGTCTCGTGTTCTGATTTTACCCTATGCCAGAATCCCCAATTCAAGGTTTCTGAAAACCTAGAAAGCTTCAATGGTGGATCCTCCAATTTTGCACGAAAACTCAATTAAAGTATATGGTTAGCGTTAGAATCAATCAATTAATATAAATCCACAAAAAAAATGCAATGAGAATGCTTGAAAACTGAAACACGAATATGTATATTTTCATGAAAAGTGAAACATATTTCTACCAATTCTTTGTGTTAAAACTAGTGGCTTTGATCCAGGAATGTTCACTGATGCTTCAGGAATGTAATGGAGTCAATATTTTGCCTTGAAACTCCTTGAAATCGTTATTTCAGTTTTTGAAAATTTGGAAAAAATGCCAACTTTGTTCTTCCGATGGGGCGCAGCTTAGAGGTCTCTTGCACTAGGGTTTTGATCAGTCTTATATGAGGATGGATTAGGGTTGAGTTTTTGATCCAAAAATCCTTGCATTGATGAGAACAATATTTGATTTTCATGCATAATTTTTCAAATCTTTTCCATGCATATTTGATACCAATCATGTCCAATCTTCCCCATTTGAGTTATGCACGAATCTTGAGTGAATCATGAGTGATTGTACTGCATAAAAAGATTTGATTACATTGGTTTAGTATTTTTTTCAATATTTTAATTAATTAAATGAATTAATTGTAATTAAAAATTCAAATAAATAATAAAAATGATGAAAAAAATCCCCTTTGGGCCAAATGGTCGTGCATATGCTTTGGATGATGAATCTTGGAAGAAAATGTGGCCCATTAGCAATTTTAAGACATTTGAAGCAAAGTTGACTTTTCAAAATATCCAAAAATTTCCCAACTTCCACAAGGCATATCTTGCTCAATTTTTAAGCTTTGATCATGTTCTTGGACATTTTTGAAAGGTCTTGAAGTCCTCTAACCAATGTCTTTGGTCCATGTCATTTTGATTTACCAATCTCAAGTTATGGCTTTTGACTTAAAGTCCCTTTTTGTTGACTTTTGAAAATGACCTATAATGTTGAAATTGATAACTTTTTTTGAGAGCATTTCTTGGACTTGAAGTGTGAAGAGGAGTTGTAGGAAATGTATTTCTCTTAAAAATGAGCTTTGGATGGAATTTTTCTGATAAACCATGTGGAAGTTATGCCTTGGTCAAGTTACAGTTGACTTTTTCAACTGTCCAAATATGGAAACTTTTGCATCTTGAGACTTTTTTGAACCAAGCTTTGAGAATCATGATCAAGCATTGATCAAATGATGTGTGTGGCTTCAAAATGAGATGTTGACCAAAAATTTGAACTTTTTGACTGTCAAATGACCATTTTGCCCCTACAGTTGACTGTAGTGCAATTAGGGTTTTTGACTGTGCAATTTTGTGCTGTAAGTCTTGAAACTTGGTATGAGGATGCTTGACCATGTTTATAGGCATGTGGGACTTGATTGGACCCTTGGAAACTTCATTTTCTTTGTCAGAACCAAAACCCTAATTTTTGACTGTTAGGAGGTCCTTGAACTGTGCAACCCTTGGGGAACTTTGAAGCTTGCTCTTTGCAAATTTTGAAGGATATGGGAGGGCAAATTTTGGGGTACAACAGTTGCCCCTGTTCAATCTTCTTAGACCTGAGGATGCAGATTGGATGACGTGCCTTTCGTAATCCAAAGGTGGAAGATGATTGAACACTAGAGTGCCCAGAAATTTGCGCTCACATAGTAGCGTGATGGGGAATGGGCTTACAGATGCCATTTGGAGATTGATGAAGAGGATGATGGGCTTATAGATGCCATGCTAAGAGATGATGGATGGTGGATGGGCTTATAGACGCCATCTGGGTGTCAATCGCGTAAGAGATTCCTTAGCGAGAACTTGCGTACCTGCAAAAGAAAATGATTACCTGGCCTGTTACAGGAGCTGGTCTTCAAATTCTTTGTGTAGATGTGTCCTGACTGGTTACAGGAGCTGGATCTGGAGCTTCAAACGGCGATGAATGAACCAGGGATGGTTACTACCTCAACAGGAACGGTGAGAGAACCTTGGGCGATTACTACCTCAACAGGAACGCTGAGAGAATATTGGACGACTTCAACCTCAACAGTAACGCTGAGAGAATCTTGGGCGACTTCAACCTCAACAGTAACGCTGAGAGAATCTTGGGCGACTTCTACCTCAACAGTAACGCTGAGAGAATCTTGGATATCTTCTACTGAGTCTTTATCAGGAAAATCTGTTAGGGGTCGATTTAACTGGACTAGAGAAGGCCTTTGACTGGATAAGAAACAGAAAAATCTTAGGGTCGATTTAACTGAACCGGTCTAGGTCTTGAAATCTTCAACTGGATAAGAAACAGGGAGATCTTAGGGTCGATCTGACTGAACCAGAGAAGGCCTTTGACTGGATAAGAAACAGAAAAATCTTAGGGTCGATTTAACTGAACCGGTCTAGGTCTTGAAATCTTCAACTGGATAAGAAACAGGGAGATCTTAGGGTCGATCTGACTGAACCAGAGAAGGCCTTGGACTGGATAAGAATCAGGAAAATCTTAGGGTCGATTTAACTGAATCGGTCAAGGTCTTGAATATAGCTGAGAACTTAACTGAATTCTTCCTGAAAGGTAAAGGTCAGTCATGTGCGATGCATGATATGAATCAAGCAATGATGTTCTCAACATAAATGAGATTTGTAAGATATGATGCGTATATGCATGCTATAATGTATGGAAATGTGATGCTTATGAATGTATGTTTTCGTCTAGGAAAATAAATCCTCGACGGGTGCCGGGAAGTCACTCCTGGGCTGATGTTGAAGAATGGATTTTTGCTTCCGCTGGGGATGATAGTTGCAAGAATACCGGTAGGAGAAGATAACTCCGTTGGGGAATAAACTTGGCGAATGGATTACTCTGCGGGGAGAAAAGTACTCTGGCGATCTTGCTGGGAAGCAATACTCTGTGGGGAGAGAGGTACTTTGTTGAGTTGTTGATAATAACTTGCTGGGGATACCCTTGTTGTGTTGGAAGTGTTAATAGACTTCGCTGGGGGTAAGGAGACTTTGCCGCGGATGGTCTTTCTGTGGCTTTTGGCTGAGGATAACCCAGTTATACCCTGGTAGGGAAATAACTCTTTGAATAAAGACGGGGGATGCGTTCGTGCTCTACGGGGGTAAGCTTCCAGAATCTACTGGGGATAAGCTTACTACTTGGGGAGATGAATTCCAACTTTCCTGGGGAAACTGGATTGGACTCTCTTGGGGAAGTTTTGAACTGTATCGGGGAAGCGACTCCACTGAATGTTTGATATACCTCCGGGGAACAATCTTTAGACTAAGATTGCCGGGGATGCCTGTTAAGAATGCGTATACTGCTGGGGAATATTGAGATCTGCAGGGGGATATCCAACTTCCTTAAGGTTGATAATAGCTTTGCTTGAGGAGAGTGTACTAAATTGCTGGCTCACTCTCTGGGGAATTGGGATGTATTGGTTATGTTCTTCAGCTGAACTCACCTTGATACCTTGGAGGATAGAACAATTAGATTGCTTAGACAACTCTTTATTGCCCCTGTTTCTAATGTTACCTGTAATTAATCCTTTGTTTCGTATGCAAATATTCATGAGTTAGTAAATTATCGTCAATGCATATATCACAAATTGAACCTTGGACGTTCTTCGCAAAACAAAACAGAAAAGGAAAAACAATTGGCAATTTTAACTGAAAAGTATATTTGTATTGATTTTTGAATTTGCCTGTAAAATAGGCGTTTATGTACAAGAGGCTGACGTCCTAGTAAGAGAACGCCGCCGAACAAAAGAGTTTATACGATGTTGTACAAGGGAAAATAAGACAGCTGTGTGAAATGAATGATCCCACTGGGTTTCAACTCTGCTATTGCCTTTATATCTCCGAGCGTCTCATCACTTGATGACCTTAGTTGAAGATGAAGTTGACTGATCGATGCCGTCTGAATTTGATGCTGATACCAGATTCTGGATGCAAGGTGATCCAATGAGACATAGTATTATGCTTTATCCCTAACTTTTTCCTAGACCTCCCTTTCGGTTTTTCAGTCCACCGGGATACCCATTTTTGCCCAAGCCGCCTTTTCAGGTTTTCGACTTGCCGGGTGTACAATTTTTTTCTATTTCATCCCTTCATTTTGCCCGAACCCTTTTGGTTCGCCGGGAAGCCCTAATTTTTGCCTAGGTATGTCAACCTAGCGGGTCTTTATTATGCGTAGTATCTTTTTACTATGTCTGCATTGGCGGGGTGAGGAAGGTCGTCACCATCCATGTTGGTTAGAATCATGGCTCCTCTTGAGAACACATGTTTAACCACAAATGGCCCTTCGTACGTAGGGGTCCATTTGCCCCTTGGATCACTCTGAGGAAGGATGATTCGCTTGATTACCAGATCCCCAACTTGATACTCTTGTGGTCTGACTTTTTTGTTAAATGCCTTGATCATCCGTTTCTGATACGTCTGGCCATGACAGATAGCAGCAAGTCTCTTTTCATCAATAAGGTTTAATTGATCAAGTCGTGTCTGGATCCAATCATCTTCGTTCAGATTTGCATCCTTCATTATCCGGAGAGAGGGTATTTGCACTTCAATCGGTAAGACTGCCTCCATGCCGTAGACCAAGGAGAAAGGAGTTGCCCCGGTTGACGTCCTGGCTGAGGTACGGTACCCATGTAGAGCGAACGGTAACATCTCGTGCCAATCTTTATAAGTCACTGTCATCTTCTGCACGATTTTCTTAATGTTCTTATTTGCTGCTTCTACAGCCCCATTCATCTTTGGTCTGTAAGGAGAAGAGTTGTGGTGCTGTATCTTAAACTGCTCGCAGAGCTCAGTGATCATCTTGTTATTGAGATTGGTACCGTTGTCTGTAATAATTCTTTCTGGGACGCCGTATCGACAGATCAGGTTATGCCGAATGAACCGTGCCACAACAGTCTTGGTTACCGTAACGTAGGAAGCTGCTTCGACCCACTTCGTGAAGTAATCAATGGCTACCAGGATGAAGCGATGCCCGTTGGACGCTGTAGGTTTAATCTCACCGATCATATCTATGCCCCACATTGCAAACGGCCAAGGCGCAGTCAGAACATTTAGAGGAACTGGAGGAACATGCACCTTGTCTGCATAAATCTGGCATTTATGGCACATCCGATAGTGTTGGTAGCAGTCGGCTTCCATTGTGGACCAGAAATACCCTGCCCGAAGGATCTTCTTTACCATAGTGTGCCCACTGGAATGTGTACCAAAGGTCCCCTCATGTAGCTCCTCCATGATCCTTTCTGCTTCTGTTTTATCCACACAACGCAGCAAGGTCGAATCATGGTTTCGCTTGTACAGGATGCCGTTGCTAAGGAAGAACTTCACTGCGAACCTTCTCAGAAACTTCTTATCATTGACAGATGCACCTTCAGGGTATTCCTGAGCTTCCAAATATCTCTTCACCTCATGGTACCAAGGCTTCTCAGTCACCAATTCAGTCTCGAGATCACAACAGTATGCCGGTTCGTCCAATTTCCAGATGATGATCCGGGGAGCCTCATTGTCCCATTTGACCTTGAACATAGAAGAAATCGTAGCTAACGCGTCCGCTAACTGATTCTCCTCTCTCGGGAAATGCTCAAAGGTTATCTCTGTGAAGTGGGGGATCAAGGTCAACACACATTCTCTGTAAGGAATAAGATTCGGATGTTTCGTATCCCACTCTCCTTTGATCTGACTGATCACGAGAGCGGAATCTCCGAAGACACTCAGAAACTTGATCCTTAAGTCGATCGCAGCTTGGAGGCCCATGATGCATGCCTCATACTCCGCCATGTTGTTGGTGCAGTTGAAACATAGCCGGGCAGTGAGCGGAGTATGAGTGCCTTGAGGGGATATTATCACAGTGCCGATACCGTTACCCAAAGCATTGGAGGCTTCGTCAAAGTGCATAGACCATCGGGATCCTTCCTCAGGTCCTTCATCCGGTCCAGGTACTTCACAATCAGTCACAATCATGATGCTCTCGTTTGGAAACTCGAAGTTCATTGACTGATAGTCGTCTACAGCCTGATGTGCCAAGTGGTCTGCCAATACACTTCCCTTGATGGCTTTCTGGGTTGTGTACTGAATGTCGTATTCCGTCAAGATCATTTTCCATCTTGCTATTCTTCCGGACAGAGCAGGCTTTTCAAATATGTACTTTATAGGATCCATCTTTGAGATCAACAAAGTAGTGTGAGTCAGCATATACTGCCTCAGCCGGCGAGCAGCCCATACCAAAGCGCAGCAAGTTTTCTCAAGCAGTGAGTATCGGGTCTCACAGTCGGTAAACTTTTTGCTAAGGTAATAAATGGCGTGCTCTTTTCGGCCAGACTTGTCATGCTGCCCCAGCACACACCTCATTGAGTTGTCAAGTACTATCAGGTATAGTATCAAAGGTCTCCCTTCAACCGGTGGCATAAGGATGGGTGGTTCTTGGAGATATTCTTTGATTCTGTCAAAAGTAGCCTGACATTCATCATTCCAACGTACTACCTGATCTTTCTTCAGCAGCTTGAAGATTGGTTCACAGGTGGCAGTTAAGTGGGAGATGAATCGAGCAATGTAATTCAGGCATCCTAAAAAGCCTCTGACCTCTTTCTCTGTCTTAGGAACTGGCATCTCTTGAATAGCTTTAACCTTGGCAGGGTCCACTTGAATACCCTTATCACTTACAACGAAGCCTGGCAACTTCCCAGATCTTACCCCGAAGGTGCACTTGTTCGGGTTCAACCTTAGTTTGTACAATTTCAACCGGTCAAACAATTTCTGCAGATGATCAAGGTGTTCTTCCTCAGTCTGGGACCTTGCAATCATGTCGTCAACATACACTTCTATCTCATGATGGATCATGTCATGAAATAAAGCAACCATGTCACGTTGGTAGGTTGCCCCAGCATTCTTCAGTCCAAAAGGCATGACCTTGTAGCAGAAGGTGCCCCACTGAGTAACAAAGGTAGTCTTTTCCATGTCTTCAGGAGCCATCTTGATCTGATTGTAACCTGAGAAACCATCCATGAAAGAGAACACCTTATGTTGAGCTGTATTGTCAACAAGGACATCAATGTGAGGTAAAGGGAAGTCATCCTTGGGGCTGGCCCTGTTCAGATCCCTGTAGTCAACACACATTCTGACCTTTCCGTCTTTCTTAGGTACCGGCACCACATTAGCAACCCACTGAGGGTAAGAAGTCACTGCAAGGAACCCGGCATCAAACTGTTTCATAACCTCGGCTTTGATCTTCTCAGACATCTCTGGACGCATACGGCGGACCTTTTGCTTGACCGGAGGGCAGTCTTCCTTAGTAGGCAAGTGATGGACCACAATATCGGTATCCAACCCGGGCATGTCTTCGTAGGACCAGGCAAAGATCTCCATATAATCATGTAACATTTGAGTCAACCGTTGCTTCACGCTGAGCTCTAGGTTGGCACCAATCTTTACCTCCTTTCTGTCTGTATCAGTACCCAGATTTATTGTTTCCACTGGCTCTTCGTGTGGTTGAATTGCCATCTCTTCCTGGAGTAACAGTCTTGCAAGCTCGCCAGGCACTTCGCAATCATCTTCACCTTCGTCTTCGGCTAAGTTGATCGGATTTTCGAAGTCATAACTGGCAGTAGCAGAGTCGTTACCAGTGAGATCCAGAGTGGATTGAAACCTGTATGAGTGAGTGTGTGTAAATACAGCTGTTTTTGTAATATATAAGGAAAGGAAAGAAAGAAAAGGAGCATAATATTTGAAATGCGAGAAAATGTCCAAGGTCTTTATTCATGAAATATGAAATGACAATTTATATGCCCTCACAAATGAAGCCACGGTGCCCCGGGTAAGACACCGGGCCATAGAGTTTTAATTGTTTATTACAAATAACAAAACAAAGAAGTTTATTACTGCGTAACAGGAGTATGGTCTTTGGCAAACCAATTGGTCAATCCGCCATCAGTTGTCGGGTAGATCCAGCTATTGAACTCTGACTCTCCCACTTCATCTTCATCCCCCACAACATTCACCCCTGGATTGGTAATGAGCACAGGAGGTCTTCTAATCTTTGCCTTCCGGATAGCCTTCTGACCCTCTGCAGTAAAACCCAGTCCGAACTTGTCAGTTTTCTGTGTAAAGTCAGGGAGCCTGCCCCAGTTAGCACATTCACCTTTCTGGATCACAGCCCGGGCATCCTTCAAGGAAGCCATCTTCAAAGGAACATCCTCTTCGACCACTGTTTCTGTCGCTGCTAAAGTTGGAGGTACCTCTTCGAAATGCTGAAAGGGGGTTTCAATAAACTCCCCGTCCATCTCAATATACCTGAAGGAATTCAAATGGCTCACCATATACTCCTCCTCTCCCTGCACAGTGACAATCTTCCCTCTGACAGGGTATTTTAGCTTCTGGTGCAAGGTAGAGGTCACTGCCCCAGCTTTGTGGATCCAAGGTCGACCCAGTAGACAAGAATAAGATGGACGGATATCCATCACATAGAAAGTAGAGTCGAACACCTGAGAACCCACACGAATAGGAATGTCTACCTCTCCATGAACCATCCTCTTGGAACCGTCAAAGGCTCTGACGATAATATTGCTAGGTTTTAGCTCCAGGCCTTCACAATCCAAACGGTCTAAGGCCTTCTTGGGTAGCACATTTAGGGAAGAACCAGTGTCCACCAACACGTGCACAAGAGTAGTGCCCCTGCATTCAATAGAGACATGAAGGACATCATTGTGGTCTCTTCCCTTAGCAGTAAGGTCAGCATCCGAGAAACCCAACCCATTTCCCGCTGTCAGATTTGCTACGCAATCAGTAAACTGGACTGCAGATGTCTCCTGTGGCACATGGGCCGTCTTGAGGAATGAAATCAAGGCCTTAGCGTGGGCCTCTGAGCACAGTAATAAGGAGAGCATTGAGATCTTGGAGGGTGTATGCCCCAGCTGCTCGACAACATTAAAGTCACTCTTCTTGATTATTTTCAGGATTTCCTCCATCTCTTGTTGGGAGGCCTCAGCATTTACAGGTCTTGGTGCCTCCATCCGGGCAGGCTCATCTTCAATCCCTTTGCCCCGAGTATTAGATGACTCGGCAGCAGGGGAAACAACTTGATCAGTAACAGGAACAGGTATACTTGCAGGTGTTATAGTGAGGGGTTTTCGAATAGCAGGGGGCGCAATGTCAGGCGAGAAGAGCCTGCCACTGCGAGTAACCTTTGCTGGACCAGTGATATTGCTGATGCTGGTGCCAGTGTTGAATTCTTGCTTGATTCCATTCACATACACATCTGCCCCATAGTGCCAGGGGACAGCCTTATCAGACTCGTAGGGGAGAGGCCCCGGAACAGTAATAACAACAGGTGCGATAGTCATGATTTGAACAGGCTTCCTTGGGAGAGCCTTGATTGGATTATTAAAGATTGTAACAACAGAAATTTCTTCCACCGGAACAAACTGAACAACAGTCTTCTTAAACAGAATCTCTTTGCTGTCCATTAGGCTTTGGATGCCCAACTTCAGCAAAGGACAACCAGATAGGGAAACAACATAGAAAAGGCAACCTTCACTACAACCTGGAAATAAACCGGCCAGCAGTAGGTTCTTCTTGACAGTCATTAAGGGAGTAGCTACATCATTCACAGAAACAGCGTATACATCTTCATCGACAGCATTTACTCCATGCTGGGGCATAGGAGCAGTCACCACATATGGCCTCTCAGGCGCTTCGAACTGTATCTCCTTTGCGTCGATAAGGTCTGCACCTTATTCCTCAAGGCCCAACAGTCATCAGTGGAATGCCCCGGGCTATCGGAGTGATAAGCACAGCGGGCATTTGGATTGTATTTTGGAGAGGCAGTATTCACAACTTTTGGGGCCTCCCTGACAGTCACTAGGTTGGTGGATAGCAACTGCGGCAAGATTTGCGATAAAGTCATGCTCAAACGGGTAAACTCTCTCCTGGGTCTTTCAGCCCTTTGAGGATTGGTTTGCCGAGAAGCGGCAGCAGGCTTAGCAATCATCACCGCGTTGACAGATTGGCGGCGCTCAGGCTTCTCTTGTCTTCTGGACCCATATACAGCACTGGCCTCCTTCTTAAAGGGCTTCTTCTCAGAATTTGACGATGCACCCTTCTGAATTTTACCGGACTTCATCCCAGCCTCTATTCTCTCTCCAGTCAGAATAAGATCAGTAAACCCTGCAGACGAGTTACCGATAAGATGGTTGAAAAATGGCCCAGATAGGGTCCCCAGGAACATGTCTACCAACTCCCGGTCAGTTAACGGAGGCTGCACCCTGCCAGCCAGATCCCTCCACTTCTGTGCATACTCTTTAAAACCTTCGCTTGACCCTAGCGACATACCCTGGAGTTGGGTACGTGTAGGGGCAAGGTCGGCATTATATTGATACTGCTTATAGAAAGCAGTAGCCAACTCCTCCCAGTTACGAACCTTGGTCCCATCTAGCTGATAGAACCATTCGAGGTGAGTCCCTGAAAGACTCTCCTGGAAGAAGTGGATCCACAAATTCTTGTCCACTGAGTACGGCTGAATCTTCCGCACATAAGACCTGAGGTGTAGCTTGGGACAAGACGCTCCGTCATACTTGGTGAAAGATGGTGCCTTAAACTTATGAGGAATGATCACACCAGTGGACAAACCCAAGTCTCCGAAATCCAGCCCAGGCACTTGTTGGATCTCCATTGTATTCAGTCTGTCCTCCAGCTGCTTGTATCTGTCTTCAGCCGGAGGATACTATTCCTCATCGAAATCAGTCTCGTTGTCAGAGACTACCGGACTAGGACCTTTTCCCTCTTGGGGACTACTCTTGCCTATAGAAGAACCAGCCTCTTCATTCTGCAGAGTGTTGCCAAACCTTCGGCCCGAGTTGAAAAGAACAGTTCTCTTATTCTTCTTCTTCTCCTTCTTCAGGAGCAGAGCCTTCAGCTCTTCTTGGCCCTGAGCCAAACCCATGACCAGTTCCTGAAATTGCGCATTCTGCGCCTGAAGAGCCTTGATAGACATCTCGGTTGATGATGAGTCAGGATTCATGATGCTGAAATAAACAGCGAAGAATAGTAAGCAACCTGAAAAGAAGAAAACCTGCTATGCACATGATGAATGGAATGCGTATGATTTATGTTTTCAAGGACAATCGGGAATCAACTTTGTAAACAAAAAGGAACACACTTCATTAGATTCAACTTTGAAACTTAAACTGTTCAACAGGTCGCCCTTAGGCGTTACATGAAAGGGAAATACTGAAAAGGGAAATAAAACTGTAAAAGAACATCCAGAGCTCCTTATTGATCCCATGGTCTCCTCTTCTCAGTATGGATGTAAGCATTCAGAGCTCGCTCATTCTCCAACTGCTTTGTCAGCTTCTGGATCTTCAATTCTTGCTCGTTGAAATTTTCTCGATAAGAATCTCGTTCTTCTCGCAGTTGCGACCAAGACCTCTTTAACGTCTCATAATCAGTAGGTATCTGAGGAGGAAGGACAGTTGGAGGAACACCATCTTTGTCAGGATACTCAAGAATGATAGGTCTGACGGCTTCGTATGGCATACCTAACTTCTGAGCACGGATGCGAACCCATTTGTAGTAGGCTTCCATAGGTAAAGAAGTATTTGGCCCCAACTCTTGTGGGTCAGCTTTATGAACTTTGTCCCAAGCCTTGATGAACCTACGACGCAGCTCGTCACTATCCACTTGAAACTCAAAACTGATGTGAGGCACCAACATTTCATGAGGCCCTGCTCTTCTGGCTCTTCCAAACTGACGGAGTGCTAGACATGGATTGTAAGAGATTCCTCCTTGGGTACCAATCAGAGGAACATTAGGGTATTCCCCGCATCGATCAATAATAGCTATCTCATCCAAACCTCTGCAAGTCCAAATGATGTCTTTATCAGTGAGAGACATTAACCTATGAGCCCAACCTCTTCCTTCTTGGTTCTTCAGTACGAACTTAGGGAGGTGCGAAATAAACCACCTCACCAACAAAGGGATACAACACCATAGAGTTCCTCGTCTTCGGGTAGTACGAGCATAAAGTTGTTGCAGGATGTCACCCAAGAGAGTGGGTACAGGATTCTGAGACATAAAGATCCTTATGGCAGTGACATTGATGAAGTTGTCAGGATTAGGAAACAAGACTAACCCATAGATTAAGAGAGCCAAGATGTCTTCATATGCCCTAAAGTCCAAGTCATTCCAGAAACTGGTAGCTTTACCAATCAGAAACTTGGCCAAGAAACCCTTAACTCCGCTTCTAGTCACCCAGTTGTCCATTACTTCTTGATGTGTCAAAGGAAGAGCTGCAGCAACCTCCTCAAGCCTGAGGGTCTTTTCCCAACCAGTAAAGGGAGTCTGATCCAAGATAGGGATACCAAGCAAATCAGAGAACTCTTCCAGGGTAGGGACCAGCTGGAAGTCTTGAAAGGTGAAGCACTGGTACAGAGGGTCATAGAACTGGGTCAGAACACTCATCAACTGTTGATCCCGCTTTGTAGTGACTAAACTGAGAAGAGAACCATGCCTCTGAATGAAGGAAGTGGTATTTGGAATTCTGCTAACCAACTCTTCAAGCAACTCAGGTGAGTGAACAAAGTTGAACCGGATAGTATTCCTTCGCACAGGCATCATGGTGTCCTACAAAACAGAGCAAAGGTGAAACCCTCTTGTCTTTGAAATGGTCAGTCCTTATGCAGGATGCATGCAATGCTCATGATGTTATGATGTTATGATAAAGCACACCACAACTAGATACAAAGGCAAACATGGTATGGCACACAAGTCATACAAGACAAGCCCCTAAAGTTTAGGCCAGCATGAGGTCTAGATATTACCCTCTTTCAGTTTGTTGGTTCATACCTGTCCTATCAAAGTAACCGGGTTCTTAGAGGATCCCAATATCATTGACTACCCTCAATCGATCATAACTCCAGCATCGCAATCTTTTCTTGCGGCCAGAACCATCACGAGAGTTTAGCCTCAATGGGCGTAGCATACTGCTACTGTTCTAATGGCCAAGTTGTGTCAATTAAGGTTCTAAGGTCTGTTGGTGCTTAATGACTCCTCGGAAGACCCATATTCTCCTCGTTGCAACACAAGGGATATCGGTACAGACCAAGGTGCCACACCAACGTAGCCACTGCTTCACCCGTGTCGGTCTATGCCGGACAGGTCCCTCACAGCTTATGCTACCTAAACAGGGTATCCCCAGATCCGGCTTAGGATCTATGTAACTCCCATGCAACCCACAATAGTAAAGCAAGCAAGTCAATACAATTGAAAACACAGTGATCTTAGTCCTAAGGTACACCTCACTTTAAGTAAAGTCCCAAGCAGAGTCGCCAGTTCTGTGATCGGTGGATCTGGAACTGACTGTTTAACGCTGGTTCACGAAATGTCGCGGAAGCAAGAGTCGCCACCATCTTTTATTTTCTCCAAATGGAAAGGACAAAAGCACAGAAAAATTCCTTAAAGAGATTGCTCTCGGTTCGGGAGGTAGGTTATAGAAAGGGAAGGTGTTAGCACCCTTTCTATCCATGGTTATCCATGGGCTCTTAGATACTTGCTCATTTGTGTTTTCAAAAATGGTTTGTTTTCTTTTCAACTGTGGGTTTTAAAAAGTTTCTTTGAAAATTTCAGTTCGACTCTTGTATCGGTCCTCAAGAGTGTTTGAAAAGTTGCTTTCGAAAGCTTTTTGAAAAGGTGTCGGTGTGAAAAGTATTTTTTGAATTTGTTTTGAAATTAGAGCAAGTATCTAGAGTCGTCTACCTACCCTAAGGAATTCGTCTGTGTAAATGTCCTTTAAGGTAGTGCCATCCCACCATTGAGAGGTAGGTAGCACCACTATTGGAGTTATTCGGGTCAATTCGAAGGTTCGGGACATGGTGATCACCAGAGCAATAGGAAGATACCTTAGAAGCTACCCTCATGCCAGGTTCCCGGATCATGAGGACTTACTAAAACATCCTCTACTCGACGACCACCTTTCGAGAGGTAAGGCAACAGTGAGGCGTACCCTAGGGGTGGTGTGTGATTTGTGTGTCATGTTCATTTACATTTATCTTGTTCATGTCGGGGGTGATCTACGCGTTGCTTTTATTTTGACATTCATTCTTGCATGCAATTATTAACAGTTTAAAAGAGGCGAGAACTAAAGTTCCTAAACTATTACAAAGGCGCGGGTCCACATCGCCAAATTAAACCCAGGACCCGATTTGACATAAAATAAAGTAAAGTGCGAGAAATATAAATATTGAATTTACATGGCTTTGGGAGAATTACATAAAAGGAGGAAATAAAATAAACGCGCGAATTGGAATTACGATCGAATGCGAGGGCGTTGGACCCTTTTTAGGAAATTAAATTATAATTAACAAATTAATTAAATTAAACTAAAAAGAAAAGATTTTTGGAGTTTTTTGTATTTATGGATTTTTAACGAGAAAAATTAAATTGGAATTAAAACCTAGTTCTAGCTATTTTTAATTTATTAAAAAAACATGTTAAAGTTAAACCTAAAATTAACCTAATTAATTAATGGCAAGTTTTATTTACCAAAATAATATTTAATAATTAATTATGGTGAGAGAAAAAAGAAAAAGAATGAAAAAATACTTAAAACCCTAATTCTACACTTTTTTAATTTATTAAGAAAAATATTTGAATTAAACCTAAATTTAAAAAGCTAAATTAATTAATGAGATTTATTTACAAAAAAAATAGCATTTAAATAAAATATATTTAATTTTTGTCTTTTCTGATTTTTTACTATTTTTATGTGAAATTAATTTTTATTGAATTAAAAAGAAAATAATTGAATTAAAACAAATAATAAAGAAAAATAGAATAAAGAAAAGAGAAAGAAATACAATACAAGGGGGGGTTCTGCCCCAATCAGGAGGTGTTGTCCAGCATTTTTGGCCCATCTTTGGAGGCCTTTTGTTGACTTTTCAGCGCGTATGTGGCACCTCTGACTTATGCCCATGGTACTCTTCCAACATTGGCCTTTGGATTAGGACTATAGGACAAGTGGCGTGCCTGGATTGTGAGCGTATGGTGGACGCTTGGATTGAAGCTGCACAGAAGCATGATTAGAAAAATAATATGGAATAAGAAAGGGGGACCTGGGATTCGAACCCAGGTCCCAGAGATTACCAACCCAACGCCTTGCCACTTGAACCACCTGAATGCTTTGTATATAATATAACCAATAAATAATATCAGTCAAAACATGAGTTAGTGATATTTTTCCGCGCGAAATTCAGACGCGCTAATCATTGGCCTACACATCACCATCTTCCCCAAGTGTCCTGCGTTTGCCTGAAAAAACATAAACAAGATTGCGGGGGTTTTAAACCCCCACTATATGCTGTGTAAAAAAATAGCGAATAGAAATCCCTGGATCATAAATTAGGCGCGACCTAAGCATTGAGTTCGTCTGAAGGTCCTGATTTTAATGGCCTAAGTCTCGTGTTCTGATTTTACCCTATGCCAGAATCCCCAATTCAAGGTTTCTGAAAACCTAGAAAGCTTCAATGGTGGATCCTCCAATTTTGCACGAAAACTCAATTAAAGTATATGGTTAGCGTTAGAATCAATCAATTAATATAAATCCACAAAAAAATGCAATGAGAATGCTTGAAAACTGAAACACGAATATGTATATTTTCATGAAAAGTGAAACATATTTCTACCAATTCTTTGTGTTAAAACTAGTGGCTTTGATCCAGGAATGTTCACTGATGCTTCAGGAATGTAATGGAGTCAATATTTTGCCTTGAAACTCCTTGAAATCCTGATTTCAGTTTTTGAAAATTTGGAAAAAATGCCAACTTTGTTCTTCCGATGGGGCACAGCTTAGAGGTCTCTTGCACTAGGGTTTTGATCAGTCTTATATGAGGATGGATTAGGGTTGAGTTTTTGATCCAAAAATCCTTGCATTGATGAGAACAATATTTGATTTTCATGCATAATTTTTCAAATCTTTTCCATGCATATTTGATACCAATCATGTCCAATCTTCCCCATTTGAGTTATGCACGAATCTTGAGTGAATCATGAGTGATTGTACTGCATAAAAAGATTTGATTACATTGGTTTAGTATTTTTTTTCAATATTTTAATTAATTAAATGAATTAATTGTAATTAAAAATTCAAATAAATAATAAAAATGATGAAAAAAATCCCCTTTGGGCCAAATGGTCGTGCATATGCTTTGGATGATGAATCTTGGAAGAAAATGTGGCCCATTAGCAATTTTAAGACATTTGAAGCAAAGTTGACTTTTCAAAATATCCAAAAATTTCCCAACTTCCACAAGGCATATCTTGCTCAATTTTTAAGCTTTGATCATGTTCTTGGACATTTTGGAAAGGTCTTGAAGTCCTCTAACCAATGTCTTTGGTCCATGTCATTTTGATTTACCAATCTCAAGTTATGGCTTTTGACTTAAAGTCCCTTTTTGTTGACTTTTGAAAATGACCTATAATGTTGAAATTGATAACTTTTTGTGAGAGCATTTCTTGGACTTGAAGTGTGAAGAGGAGTTGTAGGAAATGTCTTTCTCTTAAAAATGAGCTTTGGATGGAATTTTTCTGATAAACCATGTGGAAGTTATGCCTTGGTCAAGTTACAGTTGACTTTTTCAACTGTCCAAATATGGAAACTTTTGCATCTTGAGACTTTTTTGAGCCAAGCTTTGAGAATCATGATCAAGCATTGATCAAATGATGTGTGTGGCTTCAAAATGAGATGTTGACCAAAAATTTGAACTTTTTGACTGTCAAATGACCATTTTGCCCCTACAGTTGACTGTAGTGCAATTAGGGTTTTTGACTGTGCAATTTTGTGCTGTAAGTCTTGAAACTTGGTATGAGGATGCTTGACCATGTTTATAGGCATGTGGGACTTGATTGGACCCTTGGAAACTTCATTTTCTTTGTCAGAACCAAAACCCTAATTTTTGACTGTTAGGAGGTCCTTGAACTGTGCAACCCTTGGGGAACTTTGAAGCTTGCTCTTTGCAAATTTTGAAGGATATGGGAGGGAAAATTTTGGGGTACAACACCTAGCTAGATACAGGAATCGAATCCGGAACTTCAAACTCTGGATGAGTTGTCTCTACTGACGGGTTATCTCAGAAAAAGCCTTCAGGAATCGATTTAACTGAATCAGTGGAGGTTTCGTCTTCTTTGACGAGTTGCCTCTTTTAATGGGTTGTCTTCAAGGACGGGTTGTCTTTAACGACGGATGTCTATAACGACGGGTGTCTATAACGACGGGTGTCTATAACGACAGGTGTCTATAACGACAGATGTCTACAACGACGAGTGTCTATAACGACGGGTGTCTATAACGACGGGTGTCCATAACGACGGGTGTCTATAACAACGGATGTCTATAACGACGAGTGTCCATAATGACGAGTGTCTATAACGACGGATGTCTATAAAGACGAGTGTCTATAACGACGGGTGTCTATAACGACGAGTGTCTATAACGACGGGTGTCTATAACGACAGATGTCTATAACGACCAGTGTCTATAACGACGAGTGTCTATAACGACGAGTGTCTATAACGACGGATGTCTATAACGACGAGTGTCTATAACGACGGGTGTCTATAACGATGGGTGTCTATAATGACGGGTGTTTATAACGACGGGTGTCTATAACGACGGATGTCTATAACGACGAGTGTCTATGACGACGAGTGTCTATGACAACGAGTGTCTATGACGACGAGTGTCTATAACGACGAGTGTCTATGACAACGAGTGTCTATAACGACGAGTGTCTAAGACGACGAGTGTCTATGACGACGAGTGTCTATGACGACGAGTGTCTATAACGACGAGTGTCTATGACGACGGGGAGTTAATTTAACTGGATTTGTCCCTTCTGACTGGACTTGCCTTCTTTGACTGAATTTGTCTGACTGAATTTGTCTTCACTGATTGAATTTAGAGTTTAACTGCATCTTTCCTGAAAGGTAGAGGTCAGTCATATGCAATGGCTGATATGGATCGAGCAATGATGTTCTCAACATAAATGAGATTGTATGATATGATGCGTGTATGCATGTATCATGATGTATGAAAATGTGATGTTTATGAATGTATTCTCGTCTAGGGAGATAAATCCTTGACGAATGCCGGGAAATTAAATCCTGGGCTGATGTTTAAAGAGAGTTCTTCGTTTCCGCTGGGGATGATGGTTGCAAGAATAAACCAGTAGGAGAAGATGACTCCATTGGGGATAAACTTGTTGAAGAGATTACTCTGCGGGGAATTACTCTGTGGGGGAAGAGATACTTCGCTGAGGTTTTAATGAGAATTCCGCTGGGGATACCATTGATAAGTTTTGTTGAGGACTTTGAATGAACTCCACTGGGGGTAGGAAGAACTTCGCCGAGGACGATCTTTCCGTTGTAATTAGCTGAGGATAACCCAGTTACAGGCTCTGGTGGGGAGTGGAGGTAACTTGGTCATGTTCTTCAACTGAATCTACCTTGGCGCCTCGGTGGACAGAGCAACCAGATCGCTTAGACAACTCTTGTTGCCCCAGTTTCTGCGGGAGAAGAAGACCTGTGAGGTGCTTGATACCTGCCGATTGACAAATCTTCTTCTGGTAGGCAAGTGACGAGATGACGGGACATAGTCGTATGCTTTGATCCCTAATTTTTTCCTGGACCGCCCTTTCGGGTTTTCAGTCCACTGGGATACCCATTTTTTCCCAAGCCGCCTTTTCAGGTTTTCGACTTGCCGGGTGTACAGATTTTTCATTTTCATCCCTTATTTTTACCCGAACCCTTTTGGTTCGCCGGAAAGCCCTTATTTTTGCCTAGGTGTGTCAACCTAGCGGGTCTTTGATTATGCGTAGTATTTTTTTACTATGTCCACGTTCTCAGAGAGTAGGGAGATGCCCCTGTTGGCAGTGTTGTGTCGACATACCACCAGAAGATGTCTGATCATGCAAGATTCGTTGCTGGAATTCATGTCCAATGCCCCGAGTGGCTCAGGCGGAGATTTGCCCCTGGCTATTTGACATCTTGAGAGATTCCTTGAATCTTGACTTAACTGCCCCAGATGATGGACAATGATCATGTCTGCCCCTTGGTTGGAAGTGTTTTTCCACTGGAGGTGACTCTTTTGTTGAGAAGACTTTTGTTCATTGGATATTCGTTGTGCGAATTTCTCTGTTGTTCAAACAAATGGTCATATGCAAACAATGTTATTTTGAAAATGCAAAGCTTATGTATGTCTTGAAGTTTTTTTTTTTGAAAATGCATTTTTTAGTAAAATAAGCAAAAAAAAATTTAAAAAAATGTGATGTCAACTCGTTATTTTACTGCAAGCCTTAAGGAGTCAGGATACCCTTCGTAATAGTATGCTTTCGAACTAACCCATGCTTCAGCTAGGACTTTTAAGGGTTATAACGAGGCGTGGTTCACGGTTTTTAGAAACAAAGGATAAAGGCTCAAATTTTATTTGTACCCACCCGCTCTTTGTGATGTTCTTCAAACCTAAGCTCAGTTGATCGTGCGTTAGACCTTGTTTGAGTCTTTTTCTTGATATACCAGTGATGGTTCGGAGGTTGACAGTTTTGAATAGGCAGTCAAATCTTTTTTTGTTGAGGGTTTGTAGGACCTCTTTCTTTTTTTTTTCATTATCCCTGTTTTTTGCCTGAACTGTTTCTTTTGTGATGACAGTCAACGAGATGCCCCAGTTTTGTAAGTCTCCTTCATAGGTTTTGACTTATTGGGTTCTTACTTTTTTTTCTTGAAAAATAACGACTGCCTGTCTTGACGATTATCTGGAACCATCACTGTCTTTTGCTTTTGGAAGGACTTCTTTTGATGTCATTCGTTGTGCACTTGGATCAGACTGAGAGAACTACCCTGCCCCAGGTTATGATTAGGGTATTAATTTTTTTTTGAAAAGAAAAACTCCTACTTCTTTGGCTCAAAGGGGTTGACGAGGGATTATCTTCCTTATAACTCCAGTGTTTAGGAATTGAAACAACGCCTATACCTCATCAGCGGCGTCTGTTCAAAAGCATACTGTAAAGATCGTCTGTGAAGATCGTGGTATCGTTTTCGTCATCCTCCCTCAAGAGGCTTAGAATTTTAAAATAGAGAGTTGAACATCAAAAGTAAAAGCAGTTTTAATCATAGTAAACATAATTACTTCAAAACAGACACGTGTAATGCATTAATGAAATAACAACGTTTGACATGAATAAATGTTTGAATAATCAAAGAAAAATACAACTTGAACATTCGAATGAACAAAAGTTTTTTTTCAATCCTAGCCATGTTTTGGCAAGGGAGCAGTGATCACATTGGGAGTCTCGGGCGCTTCGAACTGGACCTCCTTTGCGTCGATTAGATCCTGAACCTTGTTCCTCAGAGTCCAACAATCATCTGTAGCATGCCCCGGGCTGTCAGAGTGATAAGCGCAGCGGGCGTTGGGGTTATACCTTGAAGGTGTCCTGTTGGGGTTCTTAGGAGGGTCCCTTAGAGTTACCAACTTGGTCTCCAGTAACTATGGCAATATCTGGGACAATGTCATGCTGAGGGGAGTGAATTTCCTTTTAGGTCTCTCTTCCCTTTGTTGGTTACGATGTTGAGGAGCACCGGCCAGTTTTGAAATAACCACCGCGTTGACCTCTTGGCGGTGTTCAGACCTATTCTGCCCTCTTGAACCATAGACAGCACTAGATTCTTTCTTGGATGGTTTCTTCTCAGTATTCGAAGAGTCACCCTTTTGTATCTTCCCAGACTTGATACCAACTTCAATTCTTTCCCAAGTCAAGATCAGATCTGTAAACCCAGCAGAAGAATTACCAATCAGGTGGTTGAAGAACGGACCAGACAGGGTCCCCAGGAACATATCAACGAGCTCACGGCCAGTCAAAGGCGGCTGCACCCTTCCAGCAAGGTCTCTCCACTTTTGCGCATATTCCTTAAAACTTTCGCCCGTCCCTAGCGACATACCCTGGAGTTGGGTACGTGTAGGAGCGAGGTCGGCATTATACTGATACTGCTTATAAAATGCAGTAGCCAAGTCCTCCCAGTTACGAATACTGGCTCCATCTAGATGATAGAACCATTTGAGTTGAGTCCCTGAAAGACTTTCCTGGAAGAAGTGGATCCATAGATTTTTGTCAGTAGTATACGGTTGGATCTTCCTTACGTACGACCAGAGGTGCAGTTTAGGACAGGAAGCTCCGTCGTACTTTGTAAAGGCAGGTGCCTTGAACTTATGTGGGATCACCACCCCAGAGGATAGACCCAGATCTTCGAAGTCCAGGCCGGGAACTTTCTGTATCTCCATAGCATTTAGCCGGTCTTCTAGCTGTTTGTACCTGTCCTCAGTTGGAGGGTACTGTTCATCATTGTAATCTGTCTCGTTGTCGGAGACCATGGGACTAGGAACCTCTCTCCCTTGTGGGTTGTCTTTCCCAGCAGGTGGGGTGGTCAACTCAGCCTCATTTTGTGATCCATTCTCAGATCTGCGTCTAGGGTTGAAAAAAACAGTCCTCTTCTTCTTCTTTTTCAAAAGCAGAGTCTTCAGTTCCTGTTATCCCTGGGCTAAGCTCATGACCAACTCCTGGAACTGGGCATTCTGGGCCTGGAGGGCCTTGATAGCTTGTTCATTGGATGATTCAGGATTTATGATGATTGCTGAAATAAACAGCGAAGAAGGTAAGTGACCTGTAACAAGGGTACCTGTAATGCAATGATATGTATGTATGCATGCAATATTTTCAAGGATCTCGCGGGGTAAACAAGAAAATTGTTAGAATTTGCATTTTGTAGCTTGATGGAAGGCACTGCATATTGTTGAGAGTCCTTCTTCAAGAGTCAAGGCTCACCATATCGAGTGGGTCATAGCCCCTGACTCAAGTTATCATGGCTAGAGGAAAATAAATCCCCTTTTCCCCTTGCTAGACATTTTGGTTCATCATGACCTGCATCACAAACCCTTGAGATCCTCGAAATGGATTAGTCCTTATGCAGGATGTATGCAATGGTATGATGGTATGATGTTATGCTATGTGTGGAGTGATGTAAGTAGACCCTATTATAAGTCCCGATTAAGGACTGTAAACAACACCTGCAAGAAACTCATGTGTCAGATAACAAGCATGCAAGTAGTCAAGTTTGAAGGCACACAAGTCACACAGAAGAGCCCTTAGAGTTTAGGCCAGCATGAAGTTTAGGTACTACCCTCTTGAAGTTGGTGGGTTCAAAACCTGTCCTATCAAAAGTAACCGGGTTCTAAGGAGCTCAATATCATTGGATTATTTTCCGTGTTCATTGTTTTGATTTAGCCACTGAACTGGCGATCAAAATATTCCAAGAAAACAACCCTCAATGAGTGTAGTATCGAGTATCTACCAACTTCAGACTGCACCAAAGTCGGTCATCTCACTACCCCTAAAGAGGCCAGGATGGTTCAATTAAGGTTCCTAAGGTCAGTTGATGCTTCACGACACCACGCGGCGGCCCCGTACTCTCCTTGACTTGACTCAAGGGTTACCGGTACTCACCAAAGTGCCACATCAACGTAGCAACTGCTTCAACCATGTCGGTATACCCCGCACAGTTCCCTCACAGTTTGTTGCTACCTAAAAAGGATGCCCCAGATCCGGGCTTAGGATCTATGAAACTCCAAAACAGGCCCACAATATTAAAGCAAACAAATCAAGCAATTGAAAACATAAGAGTGGTCTAATCCTAAGGTACACCTCACTTATTAAATTTCCCCAGCAGAGTCGCCAGTTCTGTGATCGGTGGAAATAGAACTGACTGTTTTTTAGCTGGTTTCGCGAAATGTCGCGGTAAGCAAGAGTCGCCACCGTCTTTTATTTTCTCCAACAAGGAAAGGACAAAAGCACAGCAAAATTCCTTTTCGAGATGTTTCTCGGGTTCGGGAGGTAGATTATAGAAAGGGAAGGTGTTAGCACCCTTTCTATCAGTGGTTATCCACGGGCTCTTAGGTACTTGCTCTTATGTTTTCAAAAATTGTTTGCTTTTCAAGTGTTTGTGGGTTTTGAAAAAGTTTCGTTTGAAAAATTTCTAGGTAACTCTTGTATCAGTCCTCAAGAGTGTATGAAATATTTGTTCGAAAACTTTTTGAAAGTGTGAGTGCGAAAAGTTGTTTTTGTTTGTTTTTGAAAAGAGCAAGTACCCACGAGAATCTACCTACTCTAAGGAATTAAGCTGTGTAAGAGTCCTTTAGACAGTGTTATCCCACTATTGAGAAGTAGGTAGCACCGTCGGTGGAGTTATTCGGGTCAATTCGATTATTAGGGACAATGTGGTCACCAAAGCAATGGTAGGACGCCTTAGTGGTAACCCTAATGTCCTAGATCCTTTTTATCCGAGGCAACCGTTTCGAGGCAACTGGATCTTTAGACAGGAGGGCGACCTCTAAAACACCCTATACTTGACGACCACGTTCGAGGCAACGAGTGAGGTGTACCCTAGGAGTGGCATGTGCATGTGTGTTGTTTTCATGTTAATATTGTCTTGTACATGTTATTTGTGAGCTACGGGTTGATTTTTATTTGGCATACATTCTTGCAGGCATAGTTAACAGTTAAGAGTGTGGAAAATAAAGTGCGGAAATATGAATCTACGCTATTACAAGGCGCGGGTCTATACATCGCCAAAAACAAAAATCCGTTTTGATAAATAAGTGCGAAAAGTAAAGAAAGCGGTAAATCCTAATTACTATTACATCCTTTGAGCAGATACATAATAATCAAAAATAAGAATTAAAATGTGAAAGAAAATTAAATCAGGACGTCCTAGGGTTTTTGACCCTTTTGAGAAAATATGAATGAAATTGGTCCTTTTTTGCAATTAATTAAATGTTAAATCTAATAACTAATTAATTAAATAAAGAAAGAAAAATGTTTTTTATGTTTTTTAATGAAAATACTAAAAGGAATTAAAGATTAGTAAACAAAACCCTAATTCTAAACTAATTTTATTTATTGTAAAAAAAGAAATTAAAATTACCTAATTAAACTAAATCAATTGGTTAGTATTTTATTTACAAAAATAATAATTAGTGAATTTAATAAATAATAAACATATTTACAATTTTTATATTATCTGAATTTAAAAAATATTAATTTGTTAGGTAATTAAATAATTAGTTAAAAGAAAATAAAAGAGAAAGAAAATAAAATAAAAATAAAAAACTAGAAACCAGGGGGGTATGCTGGACCCAAGGGAGGTTAATTTGGAATTCAGGCCCAATAGTACAAAGCCCTGGTTGACTTCTGGAATCACGTGCGTGCTCATTGACTTGGAGCATGGTGTGGAACCATCCCTGGCCTTTGGATTAAGCTTCATGAGACACTTGGCACCTTGATTGGTAAGATTTATGGTGGAACACATGGAAAGCGCTGCATGGGAATTTGTTAGAAAAAATAACATTGAGGTTTGGGTGGACCTAGGAATCGAACCCAGGTCCCAACAATTGCCAGACACGTCCTCAACCACTCAGCCACTGCATTGCATTTGTTATAATAATGGATAGCGAAAATAATATACAAAAAACATTAATTATGCTGGGAAATTAAAAAAGCGCGCTTTTGTTTGAACCAGCCAGTTACGCTCTTCCACGTATTGTCTTCTTCATGAACCCTGAAACAAAAAAACAATCAAACAGCGGGGGTTTTAAACCCCCACAAAGTGAAACTGCCAAGAATAACGATTAGGCGTACAATGCATATAAAAAGGGCGCGATGGTTGGAATGAATTCGTCTTGTCATCCTGAGTTCAACCATATATGTCTTGAGGTCTAATTTTACTTATGCTATAAACCCCCAAATTAAAAGCTTCGAAAACCCTAGATGTCATCAATGGTGGTTTCGGTTCCAGGGCGCCATAATCAAATTAAATCATACCAATAGCTTCAGAATGGTTCTATTAACACAAATCCATCCAAAAAAGAGGTTAAAAATGCATGAATAATGATGTGCGATTATGGAAAACAAACCAAGCCGTGTGACTTGTTCTGGACGATTCTGATAGCTTCAAGGCTCGTTTTTTATTGCAAATTGCTTCTAAATGTCCCAGCAATGTATTGGAATCGTTCTAAGGCTTTGAATTATGCTGGAAGCTTGAGTTCAGTTTTCAAATTTTCCTCCTATTTTTGAATTTGGTTTTTGGCTTTGTAGAAGCTTTTGCACGTGTCTTTTATTAGGTTTAGACTGTGTGTATATATGAGAAAGGAATTAGGTCATTAGCTGGCCTTGAGAGAATTAGTCTTGGGTTTTTTATCATTAACAAACTTTCCCTTTTTTTTAAGCAAAACCAAGACTTGGTGTACAACATAACCCTAGCATGAGTTTGTGAGCTGGCACATGATGTATGAAAGCTATTCAAATCCAAAAGACACTATTCCATTGATTTTTAGATTTTATTTGAATTATTATGGATTTAAAATGAATTAAATCAATAAAAATTAAATAAAATAGAAAAATAAATGTTTGATCTTGAAATTAATCATGGGACACGTGTGTGGCATGACAAGGCTGAATCAAGTGGAAGAAAGTGGGCCCTTTTGTCAAAAATTGAAGTTTCAAGGATAGTTGACTTTTGCCATTTCACAAAAATTTCCCAACTTCTCCAATGCATATCTTGCTCAATTTTGATCATATGAACATGTTCTTGGAAATTTTGGAAAGGTTTTGAAGTCCTCTAACCAATGCCTTTGGTCCCATGTCATTTTGATTTACCAATCTCAAGTTATGGTCTTTGACTTAAAATGCTTTTTTGTTGACTTTTGAAAATGACCTATAATGTTGAAATTGATAACTTTTTGTGAGAGCATTTCTTGGACTTGGAATGTGAAGATGAGTTGTAGGAAATGTCATCCCCTTCAAAATGAGAATTGGATGGGATTTTTATGATGAACCATGAAAAGTTATGCCTTGGTCAAGTTGCAGTTGACTTTTCAGCTATCCAAAAATGGAAACTTTTGAATCTTGATGAATTTTGAGCCATTCTTGTGGAATCATGATCAAGACTTGATCAAATGATGATTGTGGCTTCAAAATAAGATGTTGACCAAAAATTTTTGACTTTTGACTGCCAAATGACCATTTTACCCCTACAGTTGATTGTGAAGCAATTAGGGCTTTTGACTGTGCAACTTGATGCTGTGAGCCTTGAGACTTGACATGTAGATGCTTGGCAATGTGTATAGGAATATGAGGCTTGATTGAGCCATTGAAAACTCCAAATTCCTTGAAGAAACCAAAACCCTAATTTTGACTGGCTTAGGAGGATGTTTGACTGTGCAACCCCTTGAGAAGTTTTGAACCATTTGGTGATGATTCTTGACAAACCTTGAAGAATATGGGAGGGCAAATTTTGGGGTACAACAACAAGATTAAAATCAATCGATAGAAAATCCTAATTCAAGATAAATATAACTGAACTAAATACACTTTTCACACTCACACCTCTAGAGTAACCTCTGTTCGTTGCCTTCGAATAAATGGTCATGCCCCTCGAAAGTAGGGATACTTTAGCAAAAGACCCTCGAATAAAGATCATAGTCCCTCGATGACCCTTCGATGTTGCCTAAGAAAAATGATCTAGTCCCTCTGATACAATTGCTAAAGTATCTCTATGTGTTGCCTTCAATGACCATACGATGACCCTTCACATATCCCTTCACATCCAATAGATATGGCTACCTGTCAACTAATTGTATGGATAACACTATCTCTAAAGGAGAAGGAAAATAAAACGAAAGACTTTTTGTGGGTAGGAAATTCTTAATTACTTTCTCACGACCTTTTCTCAAAACATTTCACACTACACTTTCAAAATAATAAAATATTTTCAAAACACTTTGTATACATTCTTGAGGACTGATACAAGAATCATTACAAAGTCAGCCTTGCTTTGGCGATTTCAAAATATTTTCAAACAAATCACACACAAGGCAAGTTTTCAAAAGTGAGTTAAGTAATTAAGAGTCCATAGATAATTACGGGTGAAAGGGGTGCTAACACCTTCCCTTTTCATATCTCACCCCCCTCTCCGAACTCAAAATCTATCAAAGGTCTTTCCTGTTCTTTTTACCTTTCCTTATTGGATAAAAGAAAAATCGGTGGCGACTCTAGCTATCCGCATATTTTGGATAAAACCAAAAAGTCAGTTCTTCCACCGTATCACAACTATACATCTAGGTTGAGTATGCCATTACTACTAGGCAGTAGGTTTGTGCATGCTAATGGGTGATAGGGCTTCCACGACTCATATTTCGTGCATGCAAATTAATTAATATTTTATATCATTTACAACATCACAAGGCAACATCATCATTACAAAACACTAAATATTTCACGTGTCTCTAGATCTAAATGTGTCATGCTTAAGAGACTCGCTCTCCAAGTCATACACGAGGACTCACATTTCTAAATCTCGCATGAGGGACTCACTTTTCCAAGTTTCAGCTGAAAATGGATTATCTTCTTCTTTGTTTAAATCTCTTCACCTTTCTCAATCGCCATTCTTAAGAGAATGTGGATTTAGATATGTTTGGCTGGACCCTGAAAGACAGCGACTCATGTCTAATTTGGATCCATAATGGCATAAGAGAGCGGAAAAAAAGGCAAGGAAGGCTTTATGTGACGAGCCTGTGAACGCGCTCGACCCAAACTACTTCGTGTAGGGCATGGGTCACCTGACCCAGGACCATATGAATCCTCTGAAGACACACAAAATCGTGTCATGCCACGTTATAAGAGTAAAAATTATCATTACTACAACTTCAAAAGAAAATTGCTCCACTTATAAAATATGTCCACGTTCCAACCAAGTAGTTCAGACTGATATTAGTTCTTCATCCATAATTCTTCATCCATGATTGCTCCATATATATATATAAACATTTATTTAATTTGTCATTTTGTGGCTGCAATCAAGCACGGACAAAAACGTCCCAAATCAAATCCCGCGTGTGTGTGAATGCTTTACTTAGTTTTCTTCCCTCTCAAATTAATTAAGTTTGATTAAATTAAATCATATTAACCAAGTCTCTTAATATTAATTCAAATTTAAAAACCAACATTAAAAACTTAACAGTCAAATCTAAGACTTATTACAAATCATGAAACCAACAAATGTAAACAAGAAAACTCAATTTTCATTTTCCTCAACTCCACCGTTTCTTACAAGAAAGATAAACTCGCATATATAAATTCATAACCAACACTCCTTTCATTTTCATTTTCATTTGGTCATAAAAACATGGGTGAAGGTATAGTTGAAAAAGCTCTGAAAAGCTTAGGAAAAGGCTTCGATTTAACGTCAGATTTCAGACTCAAATTCTGCAAAGGCGAAGAACGTTTGATTGTTCTCCATGAAAACGAGAAAAGAGAACTCGCAGTACCAGGTTTTGGATCCATTCAAGATGTTTCTGTTGATATCAAATGCGATAAAGGAGACCGCACACGCTATCAATCTGATATCCTCACGTTTACGCAAGTAAGTTCATTCAGTCATTTAATCAAACACCTTGCATTCGTTTTTATTTTTCAATTTTTTTATATTAAATTTATGAAGATGATAATTAATTAATTTATTTTGGATTTTGGTGGTAGATGTCAGAGTTGTTTAACAGGAAGAGTTCAATTCCTGGGAAAATTCCAAGTGGATATTTTAACAGTGTGTTTGGGTTTGATTATGGTTCATGGGCAAGTGAAGCAGCAAATACAAAGTGTTTAGGTCTTGATGGTTATTTGATAAAACTGTTCAATCTTCATATTGATCCATTTCCTCTTCTTCTTTCTAACAAAATTATTCAAGCTGTTCCTTCTTCATGGGATCCTCCTGCACTTGCAAGGTAATAATGAAATATTCAATTTTAGAGCATATGGACATGAATAACAACATAAAGATTAAATTAATGTACAGTCAAAAATATTTGTAAAAACAACCCATTAATTTTTAAAATATTTAAAAATGATAAATAAAAGACTTTTGATTAACTATGTGTGTAATACTGTGTAAGACTTTTAATAATAGAATGAGGGAGACTATATTATAAAAATTAGATTATATGTAATCAAATCAATCCCGCGTAACATGTTTAGTCACGTTGATGGCTTTCTTAAAGTCGAAATAAATGCACAATATAAAATATTATCTTGATGGGAATATGTTATCATTACATCAAAATGGGGCCTCTAGTATTTGATTTTAAATTCATGTTACTACTAGATTGATTATATTATTGATTCCTAGTCAACCCGATTACATCATTGCTTTCGAGTGGAATTCTTAAAATAATTTGGTTAATAGTCTTTTACTCTCTTAAATTTTTTTTATTATTTCCTTTGGATATCCTTAAACATATAAAAATGAGAGAGAAAATAAAATTAATACTTTCTAGGGATAATATTTGTATTTAAAGGATAAAAAATTTAGAATTTTAACATTTTAAAATATTGTATCAAATTTTTTTTTTAAAGGAGAAGAGTAAATTAAAATTAGTCTATGTTATAGGTAAGGGTGGAAATAATTTGGACCAAACTAGATTTTGTCAAGCCTAACTCTGATCTGCCAAAAAACTTGAAACATAAGTCTGATCTGTAATCTATCATAAACTTATTTTTAGGTCTGAGTATGACATTTTCTAAGAACTGATTAACCTGTTAGCATACATAAAAACTTATTATTTTATAATTACTCCTCTCACTCTCATATAAGGGACCCCTTTCTCACTTGATATGTCCCCTATATATATATATATATATAAGCAATTTAAATAATATTTAAATAGACTAACAAACTAAAAAAATCAATAAGACTAAAAATTTATTTGCATTGATTTATTTTAACTTATAAATTAACATAAATTTTGTGAGATTACTTGTTCAAGAAAATTTGTGAAAACAACTTATAACATTGTTAATAGAGTGTTTTTATCTTATTTTAATAAGTTTTTTAAGATAATCAAATTTTATATTTTAATTCAAAATATAAAATATAATTTAATAATAATAAAAAATATATCCATATTTATTTATATAAGTCGATTTATTATGTCGATTTTTTATTTATAATATAATGCCTAATCTTTTTAATTAAATAAATTTATGAAAAAATTTGAACCTATATAAATTAGACCGCAGTCTAAGTTTATATAAATTTGGTCGAAGATCTCTGTTATCAACTTGAACTATTTCCACTTATAATTAGGTAGAACTAAATGACTATTAATCTAATAAGTTAGTTGATGTGAACCGGCTTTACTGCGATGGAATGCTTCAAATCGTGCTTAAAAAGTATATAAGAAAAATCATCCATAATGACAGGATACAATAAATATTTACATTTAAATGACAAGATTATTCTTGTGTTAGATTATTTTTCCAAATTATTTTGTAATATTATGACATTTATAAATTAGTAAAAATTAAAACATGTAATGACCAAATGAATATTACTTAATTACTCATTTTTTTAAATACTGAAATTATTGTTTTAATAGTGTCAACGAATTTTTTAAAAGTATGTTTAATTTCATGTAAATAAAAAAAACTATCCAGACAATATAATTATATTTAAACATTAAAATCTTAAATTAATATTCACATTTTTTTATAATTTTACTAATTATTTAATTTTAATACTCTAGTGTATAAATTACAAATTTACACTTGTGATATAAATTATCATACATATTTTTTAAAATCAAATATTAATATTAATATTTTAAAATTTAATATCAAATCATTTTTTATTTTATTAAAATATTTTTATATTTTAAATTAAATTTATAAGAGAAAATAAGGAAAATAAAATTGTTCTAGATCTAAAAATATTGAATATTTGATATCTTGAAGTTTAATTAAATATAAACATGTCTATTTTTTTACTATTCAGTATCATATAATTTTTTATTTATTTTAAATTAAATTTAAATTTTAAATAAATTTTGACTACAATATATTGGCATCCAACCATATTTCAGGATACATAAACAAATTTTAAAATCATTTTAAAATTTTATTATTAGTGTTTATATACGTGAGTGTCTTTGTCGTGTTTATGGTGCGCGAGTAGATAGAAATAGTAAATGTTTTTCAAAATATAGAAACTACCCTTGCTTTGAAGCTCTTTAATTGATGTTCTTGAAATATTTACTTTTTGATCAGATTCATAGAGAACTTTGGTACTCACATCCTTGTGGGCCTTAGCATTGGAGGCAAAGATTTATTGCTAGTCAAGCAAGACGTGTCTTCCAACTTGGGACCATCAGAGCTCAAAATTCACTTGGATGAGCTTGGAGATCAGTTATTTAGTGGCACATGCAATTTCCTTCCTAAAAAGAAAGATCAGAAACACAAGGTGATTATTAATTAAGCTAAAGTTATGCAAATAATAACAACTAATAAGCCATTATAGTTTTGCATAATCACTTTGCGACTTGTCTTAAAACACAGATTCCGCCCGCTTTCGATGTATTTGGCCCACAAATCGCTGCCTTCAACGGCTCTACATCCGTGTGCGCAAAAGATGTATGTTAATTTCATGACAAAATTTTACAAGCCTGTTTTTGTGTTATTGGAAGAGCACGCGATTTTGCTATCTTTATGAATATTTGAACATTGAATTAATAATTCAGGGAATAACAGTGATATGTGCAAAGAGAGGAGGGGATACACAAGTAAGCAGCCATAGTGAATGGCTTCTCACAGTTCCAAACAAACCAGATGCAATTGATTTTAGCTTCATTCCAATCACTTCTCTTCTTAAAGGTGCTCCTGGTAGGGGCTTCCTCTCCCATGCTATCAACCTCTATCTTAGATGTAAGTAATTTATTTTACTTGATCTGAAATAAGTTCATGCATAAATTTTAGAAAATAGTTAAACATATGATTCTTTTAGAATAACCACTAATAACAAAAGATAAAATCCAAACGCAAATAAAAAACAATGAACACGATATTTGCTTACACAGTTCAGTTCAGTCAAGTGTGTCTACGTCAACGACTATAGAGTATCTGTAGTGTCCTCTTATTATTTAAATGTATTAAGTTACGGCTATGAGCTATATTCAACCTACTCAAAACTTGGACAAAAGTTTTGATCTAGACTATTTTGGACGAAAGAGAATGGACATCACAACCTCTATAACACAAACACATCTAAATAAAAGTGTATTTGGTATCTGACACATGTCAATGTCTAACACCGACATATGTAATTATGTTTAATTTATTTATTTTTTCAAATTATTACCAACATCGACATGTCAGTGTTATTTCTGGTGTCTGTGTTTATATCAATGCTCCAGACAAGTTCTTATAAAACCTAGATAAGTTAATAATGTCAAATTTTCCATACTTTATTGACTTCCAAGCCTTAGGGGTCCCATTCATAATGTTTATAGTTACTCTTGAGTATGTTCTCAATTCATGGTTGTTGAACTAATGAGAAGAAATAAAATTGATATGTAATACAGATAAGCCACCAATGTCAGATTTGCCATACTTTCTTGACTATCAAGCACACAAGCTTTGGGCTCCTGTTCACAATGATCTCCCTCTTGGTCCAAGTACAAACATCACAACTGTTTCACCTTTTCTCACACTCAACTTGATGGGTCCCAAACTTTATGTAAATACTGATAAGGTACTTTCATTTCAAACCTTTCCACATCAGTAGTTAGTCTTTGTTTCCATGTCCTTATATGCTTAAGTTTCTTACTCAATCATAATAGGTTACAGTTGGCAAAAGACCAATCACAGGAATGCGATTGTTTCTTGAAGGCATGAAATGCAACAGATTAGCCATACATGTAGAACATCTACTAAACACTCCAACAATGCTTAGCAATAAAATCGAGGACACGATAATATGGTCGGAAGAAATAAGTGATAATCGTTTCTTCGAAGCGATAAACGGGAAGAAATTTTCGCATGTATGTACCGCGCCAGTGAAATACAATCCTGACTGGACCACTGAAAAAAATGTTACATTCATTGTCACAGGAGCACAACTTCATGTGAAGAAACATGACACAAAGAATGTCCTTCATTTAAGGTTATTGTTCTCTAAGGTATCAAATTGTTTTGTTGTGAAATCAAATTGGACACAAGGCTCTTCTAAATTGTCTCAGAAATCTGGAATTTTCTCAGCATTAATAAGCACATCAATTTCTAATAAAGACCAAAAGAAATCAACAGTTGTTATGGATTCAAGTGTGTTTCCAACAGGGCCTCCAGTACCTGTACAGACACAAAAAATGTTGAAATTTGTGGACACATCACAGCTATGTAAAGGGCCACAAGATATTCCTGGTCATTGGTTGGTTACTGGGGCAAGATTGGTTATGGACAAAGGTAGGATATATTTGTGGGCTAAGTTCTCTTTGTTAAATACTGGCCTATGAACAAAAAAAAAATCCAAATAAATAAATAAAAAAAGAGGAAATTTTTTTCAAGTTAAATATTTCTTTTTTTTTGTTTTGTTTTGGGAAAACAAGTATTTTTCTAATATGTAAATTTTCACACACAGTATATAGTACTTCCTCCGTTCTACTGGTTTATTTGGAATAAAATAGTGTTTTAAAATAAATAATTTATTCAATTTTTAATACACTTTTTTCAATTCTATCTTCTTAATTAAATTTTAATCATTTTTAATACATGATTAGAAATATTATAATAAAAATATTATTCTTTTTTATTTTTCTATATTTTTCTTAATATGTGTGAAATGATGGACACAGTAGATAGAGGAATTATATATCAATGAATTGTATATACCTTTACATAAGTAATATCTGTAGTTGTATAAAAGAGGTAGATATAGGATTATTATTTCTTTTATTGGTTTTGTAAGTAGCTTTCATCAAAATCATGTATTTGTATATCTTGTAATGAATTATATATTTCCAAGCATGCTGCTGTTTAGTTTTTGAGTCCTCCTTATCTAGAGTCTAGATTTTTCAATAAATATAACAATGGATTATGAACTTCCTCATCATGCTCGTGTGTGAAATATAAACTGAAAGTTTTATATTGAATAAAAAATTGGAGATTGAACAAATATAAATAAAATTATTAATGTACTTAATGTTTTAAGATTTTTAATTAAGATGTAATGTTTAATTAAGTTGTGTAATTCTTCCAAAACTCCCTCATTTCAAAATAAAAAATCCTAATAGATTCGCTTTTGGTAAGCCTATATATGCATTGTATGATCATAAATAAATGTATTAACTAAATATAATAAATATATAAGAACATACTATTGAAATTTGGAAGCAGGTGAATTGTTGATATGGTGAGGACCGTTTTTAATTGTTGAAAGTATAATTTCTTGTGTCGAAGCAATTTATTCGATATAAAATAAGGAAGTGTCGAAGTGTGAAAGCAGTTTATTACATACAAATTTGATTTAGGTCTAAAATAGATAGATTTGATTTAGTTCCAAAATAGATATTTTGAGCTTTTATAATTTTGGACTTTGACTTAGGAAACAAGCTAACCTAAATCTATAAATAGAGGGAATAACCCATATTTTGTAATTAAGTTGTATTCACAGAATTTATAGTTGTAAGTAAATAAAAAAGTTTTCTACCGTTTGTGGGCAAAGAATTACTCTGCAGAAATCTTAAATCTCTTTTCTTTAATCTTCTTTTCTTTTTATTGTCACTGTGTGGTGATAACAATCTTATTCATCAAAATTGATAGAAATTCATCACAAGTATCGATGGATTTCTAACATTAATTATTATCACAATTTTTTTAAAAGTTAATTTTTAATTAATTTCTTTATTCAATATATAGGACAACTAAATTGAACTTTAAAAAATATATAAATTAAGGTATTTCACGTGTTTAAATGAGAAAACCATTTTATCATAAGTTTTATGATACTATTTAGAAAACCTAATCAAATAGGTGTGATACTATTTCACGTGTTTATATTTTCTCATTATGTACTAATGTAAACAAATACAATAACTTCTACTACGAAGTCGCCTTTTAGATTGAAAAACGCATAAGTAATATATCATAGGTTGATGGCTGTCTTCTTATCCTAACATCTAGGTAGGAACTTGGAAGTTTACAATGACGACATAGTCATTAAGACCTCGAAGGAGGGGAAACACGACGAAGACTTAAAAGATACTTTGGCATCAGTGAGAAAGTATAACATGCGATTAAATTCGAGCAAGTGCTCATTCAAGGTTCGGGAAATTTCTAGGCTTCTGCTACAAATTGAGGAATTGAAGTAAACCTAGGTAAGTGTCACACAATCATAGACATGAGGAGTCCTACTTCAATGAAGGAGGTTCAGCTGTTGACAGAAAGAATTGCAACATTATCCGCTTCTTATATTGTGCATATGACAAATCAATCCGCTTCTTTGCAACATTAAAGAAGTCAACCAATTTTGAATGGATGAGAGAATGTGAGAAGGCCTTTCAGAAATTGAAAAAAAAATTGGCGACCTCCTCCAATACTCACGCGCCTGGAGAAAGGAATTCCTTTGTTCTTTTACTTATCAACTACAACTAACGCCATAACATTGGTCTTAGTCCATGAAGGAGACATGCATGTCTATTTCGTCAGCAGTGTATTGAAATGGGCCAAAGTTCATTATTAGAAAATAGAACGCCTTGCTTTATGGGTCACAGTTACTCGAAGAAAGATGAAGCCTGACTTTCAGCAATGTCCGACCATCGTAAGAACAAACTATCCCATCAAATAGGTACTAAAGAAGTTGGGCCTAGTTAAAAGAATGGTAGCATGGGTAGTCGTGCTCTCAAAATATGATATCTCATTTGCAGCGTGGAACCATATTTTACAGGTTAATCAGAGAATTAATTAAAGGAACTTTTCATAATATGCTTTTAATTATGACAATAAAAGGAGATTTTGATGATGCAAATTATACGACAACCTATATAACAACTTGTACAATCTATCAGGATTCAAGCGGTTAAAGATGCAAGTTGAGGAATTAGGGTTTGGTGATCCTTGCAAACATCCTCCCATGATGGTACTCAACTTGAAGAAAACTCAAGCCTCATCTCTAAGAATATTCAAGCAAGCGCCTATATGATTGGTTTACTTGGCAAGTCTTAAAGTTTCAAAGT